>CM041527.1:32500-738978 GCA_023091065.1 Dianthus caryophyllus
AAACCTAAACCCTAAACCTAAACCTAAACCTAAACCTAAACCTAAACCTAAACCTAAACCTAAACCCTAAACCCTAAACACAAACCTAAACCTAAACCCTAAACCACAGACACAGAACCACAGACCTAAACCACAGACACAGAACCCTAAACCTAAACCCTAAACCACTAAACCTAAACCTAAACCACACAAACCTAAACCTAAACCTAAACCTAAACCACTAAACCTAAACCTAAACCACAAACCTAAACCTAAACCACAGACCACAGACCTAAACCACAGACCCTAAACCACAAACCACTAAACCCTAAACCACACAAACCCTAAACCTAAACCCTAAACCCTAAACCTAAACCTAAACCTAAACCCTAAACCTAAACCTAAACCTAAACCTAAACCTAAACCACAAACCCTAAAACCCTAAACCTAAACCCTAAACCACTAAACCTAAACCCTAAACCCTAAACCCTAAACCACTAAACCTAAACCTAAACCACAAACCTAAACCTAAACCTAAACCCTAAACCTAAACCCTAAACCTAAACCCTAAACCTAAACCTAAACCCTAAACCACTAAACCACAGACCTAAACCCTAAACCCTAAACCTAAACCTAAACCCTAAACCACAGACCCTAAACCACAAACCTAAACCTAAACCACAGACCTAAACCTAAACCTAAACCTAAACCACACAAACCCTAAACCCTAAACCCTAAACCACTAAACCTAAACCACTGAACCACAGACCACAGACCTAAACCTAAACCTAAACCTAAACCTAAACCTAAACCACAGACCACTAACCTAAACCTAAACCTAAACCACAGACCCTAAACCACAGAACCCTAAACCTAAACCTAAACCTAAACCACAGACCACTAAACCTAAACCTAAACCACTAAACCTAAACCTAAACCCTAAACCACTAAACCTAAACCCTAAACCTAAACCCTAAACCTAAACCACTAAACCCTAAACCTAAACCTAAACCACACAAACCCTAAACCTAAACCTAAACCTAAACCCTAAACCTAAACCCTAAACCACTAAACCACAAACCCTAAACCTAAACCTAAACCTAAACCACAGACCCTAAACCTAAACCACACAAACCTAAACCTAAACCTAAACCTAAACCACACAAACCACAAACCACTAAACCCTAAACCTAAACCACAGACCTAAACCCTAAACCACAGACACCAGACCTAAACCACTAAACCACAGACCCTAAACCACTAAACCACTAAACCTAAACCCTAAACCTAAACCTAAACCACTGAACCACTAAACCCTGAACCCTAAACCACTAAACCTAAACCACTAAACCCTAAACCACAGACCTAAACCACAGACCTAAACCTAAACCACTAAACCTAAACCCTAAACCTAAACCTAAACCTAAACCCTAAACCTAAACACTAAACCCTAAACCTAAACCTAAACCTAAACCTAAACCCTAAACCTAAACCTAAACCCTAAACCACTAAACCTAAACCTAAACCTAAACCTAAACCTAAACCCTAAACCTAAACCACAAACCTAAACCCTAAACCCTAAACCTAAAACCTAAACCTAAACCCTAAACCCTAAACCTAAACCTAAACCTAACCCTAAACCACAAACCCTAAACCTAAACCCTAAACCTAAACCCTAAACCTAAACCCTAAACCTAAACCTAAACCTAAACCCTAAACCTAAACCTAAACCACAAACCTAAACCACAAAACCTAAACCTAAACCTAAACCTAAACCTAAACCTAAACCTAAACCTAAACCTAAACCACAGACCTAAACCACAGACCCTAAACCCTGAACCTAAACCACAGACCTAAACCTGAACCACAGACCTAAACCTAAACCTAACCACTAAACCCTAAACCACAGACCACAAACCTAAACCTAAACCTAAACCTAAACCTAAACCTAAACCTAAACCCTAAACCTAAACCACAAACCTAAACCTAAACCTAAACCCTAAACCCTAAACCTAAACCTAAACCACTAAACCTAAACCTAAACCTAAACCCTAAACCTAAACCACAGACCACTGAGACCTAAACCACAGACCTAAACCTAAACCACAGACCTAAACCACAGACACAGACCTGAACCACACAGACCTAAACCACAGACCACAGACCTAAACCACAGACCTAAACCTAACCTGAACCCTAAACCTAACCTGAACCTAAACCTAAACCACAACCTAAACCTAAAACCCTAAACCTAAAACTGAACCTAAACCCTAACCACGAACCACAGACCACAGACCTAACCTGAACCACAGACCTAAACCCTAACCTAAACCCTAAACCTGAAACCACAGACCTAAACCACGAAACCACAAACCACGAACCACAACCACAGACCACACTAAACCTGAACCTAAACCACGAACCACAGAACCTAACCACAGACCTAAACCCTGAACCCTAAACCCTGAACCCTAAAAAGGGGTGCAACACGAGGCCTTCCCAGGAGGTCAACGTACGGCCCCCGAAATCAGCACGAAAGTCCGCTTTTACGTTTAGGGCCCAAATTTTCTGGATTTTGAAAGAGTCTAAATTTTGGGATTTTTATTGGACAGGGTTCTTAATCATGATAAATCAAGACATTTTCGTGTTATGAGCTTGGAAAGATCATAAACGTACGGCCCCCGAAATCAGCCCGTAAGTCCGATTTTACGTTTAGGGTCCAAATTTTCGGGATTTTAAAAGGGTCAAAAATTTGGCATTTTTATTGGACAGGGTTCTTAATCATGATAAATGAAGACATTTTCGAGTTCTGAGCTTGGAAAGATCATAAGCGTCTGACCCGAAATCGGTAGAAAGTCGGCACTGCGTTTATGGCCCAAATTTTCGGGATTTTGAAAAGGTCAAAATTTTGGCATTTTTATTGGACAGGGTTCTTAATCATGATAAATGAAGACATTTTCGTGTTCCGAGCTTGGAAAAATCATAAACGTACGGCCCCCGAAATCAGCACGAAAGTCCGCTTTTTCGTTTAGGACCCAAATTTTCGGGATTTTGAAAGGGTCACAATTTTGGCATTTTTATATGACAGGGTTCTTAATCATGATAAATGAAGACATTTTCGTGTTCTGAGCTTGGAAAGATTATAAAAGGACGGCCCCCGAAATCAGCCCGAAAGTCCGATTTTACGTTTAGGGCCCCAATTTTCGGGATTTTGAAAGGGTCAAAATTTTGGCATTTTTAATGGACAGGGTACTTAATCATGATAAATGAAGACATTTTCGTGTTCTGAGCTTGGAAAAATCATAAATGGACGGTCCCCGAAATCAGCCCGAAAGTCCGCTTTTACGTTTAGGACCCAAATTTTCGGGATTTTCAAAGGGTCAAAATTTGGGCATTTTTATTCGACAGGGTTCTTAATCATGATAAATGAAGACATTTTCGTGTTCTGAGCTTGGAAAGATTATAAACGTACGGCCCCCGAAGTCAGTACGAAAGTTCGCTTTTACGTTTAAGGCCCAAATTTTCGGGATTTTGAAAGAGTCAAAATTTTGGGATTTTTATTAGACAGGGTTCTTAATCATGATAAATGAAAACATTTTTGTGTTCTGAGATTGGAAATATCAAAAAGGGACGGCCCCCCGAAATCGGCACGAAAGTCCGCTTTTACGTTTCGGGCTTAAATTTTCGGGATTTTGAAAGGGTCAAAATTTTGGCATTTTTTTTCGACAGGGTTCTTAATCATTATAAATCAAGACATTTTCGTGTTATGAGCTTGGAAAGATTATAAACATACGGCCCCCGAAATCAGCACGAAAGTCCGCTTTTACGTTTAGGGCCCAAATTTTCTGGATTTTGAAAGAGTCTAAATTTTGGGATTTTTATTGGTCAGGGTTCTCAATCATGATAAATCAAGACATTTTCGTGTTCTGAGCTTGGAAAAATCATAAACGTACGGCCCCCGAAATCAGCACGAAAGTCCGCTTTTACGTTTAGGACCCAAATTTTCGGGATTTTGAAAGGGTCACAATTTTGGCATTTTTATTGGACAGGGTTCTTAATCATGATAAATGAAGACATTTTCGTGTTCTGAGCTTGGAAAGATTATAAAAGGACGGCCCCCGAAATCAGCCCGAAAGTCCGATTTTACGTTTAGGGCCCATATTTTCGGGATTTTGAAAGGGTTAAAATTTTGGCATTTTTAATGGACAGGGTACTTAATCATGATAAATGAAGACATTTTCGTGTTCTGAGCTTGGAAAGATCATAAATGGACGGTCCCCGAAATCAGCCCGAAAGTCTGTTTTTACGTTTAGGATCCAAATTTTCGGGATTTTGAAAGGGTCAAAATTTTGGCATTTTTTTTCGACAGGGTTCTTAATCATGATAAATCAAGACATTTTCGTGTTATGAGCTTGGAAAGATCATAAACGTACGGCCCCCGAAATCAGCACGAAAGTCCGCTTTTACGTTTAAGGCCCAAATTTTCTGGATTTTGAAAGAGTCTAAATTTTGGGATTTTTATTGGACGGGGTTCTTAATCATGATAAATGAAAACATTTTCGTTTTCTGAGCTTGGAAAGAACATAAACGTACGGCCCCCAAAATCAGCACAAAAGTCCGCTTTTACGTTTAGGGCCCAAATTTTCGGGATTTTGAAAGGGTCAAAATTTTGGCATTTTTATTGGACAGGGTACTTAATCATGATAAATGAAGAAATTTTCGTGTTCTGAGCTTGGAAAGATCATAAGTGGACGGCCACTGAAATCAGTCCGAAAGTCCGCTTTTACGTTTAGGACCCAAATTTTCAGGATTTTGAAAGCGTCAAAATTTTGGCATTTTTATTCGACATGGTTCTTAATCATGATAAATGAAGACATTTTCGTGTTCTGAGCTTGGAAAGATTATAAAAGGACGGCCCTCGAAATCAGTCCGAAAGTCCGCTTTTGCGTTTAGGGCCAAATTTTCGGGATTTTGAAAGAGTCAAAATTTTGGCATTTTTATTGGACAGGGTTCTTAATCATGATAAATGAAGACATTTTCGTGTTATGAGCTTGGAAAGATCATAAACGTACAGCCCCCGAAATCAGCACGAAAGTCCGCTTTTACGTTTTGGACCCAAATTTTCGGGATTTTGAAAGAGTCAAAATTTTGGCATTTTTATTCGACAGGGTTCTTAATCATGATAAATGAAGACATTTTCGTGTTCTGAGTTTGGAAAGATTATAAAAGGACGGTCCTCGAAATCAGTCCGAAAGTCCGCTTTTGCGTTTAGGGCCAAATTTTCGGGATTTTGAAAGGGTCAAAATTTTGGCATCTTTATTGGACAGAGTTCTTAATCATGATAAATGAAGACATTTTCGTGTTATGAGCTTAGAAAGAACATAAATGGACAACCCCCGAAATCAGCCCGAAAGTCCGCTTTTACGTTTAGGACCCAAATTTTCGGGATTTTGAAAGGGTCACAATTTTGGCATTTTTATTCGACAGGGTTCTTAATCATGATAAATGAAGAGATTTTCGTGTTCTGAGCTTGGAAAGATTATAAAGGGCTGACCCCAGAAATCGGCCGAAAGTCAGATTTACGTTCTGACCAAATTTTCGGGAATTTGAAAGGGTCAAAATTTTGGCATTATTATTGGACAAGGTTCTTAATCATGATAAATTAAGACATTTTCGTGTTCTGAGCTTGGAAAGATTATAAAAGGACGGCCCCCGAAATCAGTCCGAAAGTCCGATTTTACGTTTAGAGCCCAAATTTTTGGGATTTTGAAAGGGTCAAAATTTTTGCATTTTTATTGGACAGGGTTCTTAATCATGAAAAATGAAGACATTTTCGTGTTCTGAGCTTGGAAAGATCAGAAAGGGACGGCCCCCGAAATCATCCCGAAAATCCGCTTTTACGTTTAGGGCCTAAATTTTCGGGATTTTGAAAGGGTCAAAATTTTCGGATTTTTTCTCGACAGGGTTCTTAATCATGATGAATGAAGACATTTTCGTGTTTTGAGCTTGGAAAGATCATAAACGTCTGACCAAAATCGGCCGAAAGTCCGATTTTACGTTTAGGACCCAAATTTTCGGGATTTTGAAAGGGTCAAAATTTTGGCATTTTTATTCGACAGGGTTCTTAATCATGATAAATGAAGACATTTTCGTGTTCTGAGCTTGGAAATATTATAAACGTACGGCCCCCAAAATCAGCCCGAAAGTCCGCTTTTACGTTTAGGGCCCAAATTTTCGGATTTTGAAAGTATCAAAATTTTGGAATTTTTATTGGACAGGGTTCTTAATCATGATAAATGAAGACATTTTCGTGTACTGAGCTTGGAAATATCATAAAGGGACGGCCCCCGAAATCAGCCCGAAATTCCGCTTTTACGTTTAGGTCCTAAATTTTCGGGATTTTGAAAGGGTCAAAATTTTGGCCTTTTTTTTCGACAGGGTTCTTAATCATTATAAATAAAGACATTTTCGTGTTCTGAGCTAGGAAAAATCATAAACGTACGGCCCCCGAAATCAGCCCGAAAGTCCGCTTTTACGTTTAGGGACCAAATTTTCAGGATTTTGAAAGGTTCAAAATTTTGGCGTTTTTATTGGACAGGATTCTTAATCATGATAAATGAAGACATTTTCGTATTTTAAGCTTGGAAAGATCATAAACGTACGGCCCCCAAAATCAGCCCGAAAGTCCGCTTTTACGTTTAGGGCCCAAATTTTCGGGATTTTGAAAGTATCAAAATTTTGGCATTTTTATTGAACAGGGTTCTTAATCATGATAAATGAAGACATTTTCGTGTACTGAGCTTGGAAATATTATAAAGGGACGGCCCCCGAAATCAGCCCGAAATTCCGCTTTTACGTTTAGGTCCTAAATTTTCGGGATTTTGAAAGGGTCAAAATTTTGGCATTTTTTTTCGACAGGGTTCTTAATCATTATAAATAAAGACATTTTCGTGTTCTGAGCTTGGAAAGATCATAAACGTACGGCCCCCGAAATCAGCCCGAAAGTCCGCTTTTACGTTTAGGGACAAAATTTTCAGGATTTTGAAAGGTTCAAAATTTTGGCATTTTTATTGGACAGGATTCTTAATCATGATAAATGAAGACATTTTCGTATTCTAAGCTTGGAAAGATCATAAACGTACGGCCCCCAAAATCAGCCCGAAAGTCCGCTTTTACGTTTAGGGCCCAAATTTTCGGGATTTTGAAAGTATCAAAATTTTGACATTTTTATTGGACAGGGTTCTTAATCATGATAAATAAAAACATTTTCGTGTACTGAGCTTGGAAAATATCATAAAGGGACGGCCCCCGAAATCAGCCCGAAATTCCGCTTTTACGTTTAGGTCCTAAATTTTCGGGATTTTGAAAGGGTCAATTTTGGCATTTTTTTTCGACAGGGTTCTTAATCATTATAAATGAAGACATTTTCGTGTTCTGAGCTTGGAAAGATCATAAACGTACGGCCCCCGAAATCAGCCAGAAAGTCCGCTTTTACGTTTAGGGACCAAATTTTCGGGATTTTGAAAGGTTCAAAATTTTGACATTTTTATTGGACAGGATTCTTAATCATGATAAATGAAGACATTTTCGTATTCTAATCTTGGAAAGATCATAAACGTACGGCCCCCAAAATCAGCCCGAAAGTCCGCTTTTACGTTTAGGGCCCAAATTTTCAGGATTTTGAAAGTATCAAAATTTTGGCATTTTTATTGGACAGGGTTCTTAATCATGATAAATGAAGACATTTTCGTGTTCTGAGCTTGAAAAGATCATAAACGTACGGCCCCCGAAATCAGCCCGAAAGTCCGCTTTTACGTTTAGGGCCCAAATTTTCGGGATTTTGAAAGGTTCAAAATTTTGGAATTTTTATTGGACAGGGTTCTTAATCATGATAAATGAAGAAATTTTCGTGCTCTGAGTTTGGAAATATCATAAAGGGACGGCCCCCGAAATCAGCCCGAAAGTCCGCTTTTACGTTTAGGACCCAAATTTTCGGGATTTTGAAAGGGTCAAAATTTTGGCATTTTTTTTCGACAGGGTTCTTAATCATTATAAATAAAGACATTTTCGTGTTCTGAGCTTGGAAAGATCATAAACGTACGGCCCCCGAAATCAGCCCGAAAGTCCGCTTTTACGTTTGGGGACCAAATTTTCAGAATTTTGAAAGGTTCAAAATTTTGGGATTTTTATTGGACAGGATTCCTAATCATGATAAATGAAGACATTTTCGTATTATTAACTTGGAAAGATCATAAACGTACGGCCCCCAAAATCAGCCCGAAAGTCCGCTTTTACGTTTAGGGCCCAAATTTTCAGGATTTTGAAAGTATAAAAATTTTGGCATTTTTATTGGACAGGGTTCTTAATCATGATAAATGAAGACATTTTCGTGTTCTGAGCTTGAAAAGATAATAATTGTACGGCCCCCGAAATCAGCCCGAAAGTCCGCTTTTACGTTTAGGGCCCAAATTTTCGGGATTTTGAAAGGGTCAAAATTTTGGCATTTTTATTCGACAGGGTTCTTAATCGTGATAAACGAAGACATTTTCGTGTTCTGAGCTTGGAAATATTATAAACGTACAGCCCCCAAAATCAGCCCGAAAGTCCAATTTTACGTTTAAGGCCCAAATTTTCGGGATTTTGAAAGGGTTAAAATTTTGTCATTTTTATTGGACAGGGTTCTTAATCATGATAAATGAAGACATTTTCGTGTTCTGAGTTTGGGAAGATTATAAATGGACGGCCCCCGAAATCAGCCCGAAAGTCCAATTTTACGTTTATGGCCCAAATTTTCGGGATTTTGAAAGGGTTAAAATTTTGGCATTTTTATTGGACAGGGTTCTTAATCATGATAAATGAAGACATTTTCGTGTTCTGAGCTTGGAAAAATCATAAACGTACGGCCTCCGAAATCAGCACGAAAGTCCGCTTTTACGTTTAGGACCCAAATTTTCGGGATTTTGAAAGGGTCACAAATTTGGCATTTTTATTGGACAGGGTTCTTAATCATGATAAATGAAGACATTTTCGTGTTCTGAGCTTGGAAATATTATAAAAGGACGGCCCCCGAAATCAGCCCGAAAGTCCGATTTTACGTTTAGGGCCCAAATTTTCGGGATTTTGATAGGGTCAAAATTTTGGCATTTTTAATGGACAGGGTACTTAATCATGATAAATGAAGACATTTTCGTGTTTTGAGCTTGGAAAGATCATAAATGGACGGCCCCCGAAATCAGCTCGAAAGTCCGCTTTTACGTTTAGGGCCTAAATTTTCGTGATTTTGAAAGGGTCAAAATTTTGGCATTTTTTTTCGACAGGGTTCTTAATCATGATAAATCAAGACATTTTCGTGTTATGAGCTTGGAAAGATCATAAGGCCCCCGAAATCAACACGAAAGTCCGCTTTTACGTTTAAGGCCCAAATTTTCTGGATTTTGAAAGAGTCTAAATTTTGGGATTATTATTGGACGGGGTTCTTAATCATGATAAATGAAAACATTTTCGTTTTTTGAGCTTGGAAAGAACATAAACGTACGGCCCCCAAAATCAGCACAAAAGTCCGCTTTTACGTTTAGGGCCCAAATTTTCGGGATTTTGAAAGGGTCAAAATTTTGGCATTTTTATTGGACAGGGTACTTAATCATGATAAATGAAGACATTTTCGTGTTCTGAGCATGGAAAGATCATAAGCGGACGGCCACTGAAATCAGTCCGAAAGTCCGCTTTTACGTTTAGGGCCCAAATTTTCAGGATTTTGAAAGTATCAAAATTTTGGCATTTTTATTGGACAGGGTTCTTAATCATGATAAATGAAGACATTTTCGTGTTCTGAGCTTGAAAAGATCATAAACGTACGGCCCCCGAAATCAGCCCGAAAGTCCGCTTTTACGTTTAGGGCCCAAATTTTCGGGATTTTGAAAGGGTCAAAATTTTGGCATTTTTATTGGACAGGGTTCTTAATCATGATAAATGAAGACATTTTCGTGTACTGAGCTTGGAAATATCATAAAGGGACGGCCCCCGAAATCATCCCGAAATTCCACTTTTACGTTTAGGTCCTAAATTTTCGGGATTTTGGAAGGCTCAAAATTTTGGCATTTTTTTTCGACAAGGTTCTTAGTCATGATAAATGAAGACATTTTCGTGTTCTGAGCTTGGAAAGATCATAAACGTACGGCCCCCGAAATCAGCCCGAAAGTCCGCTTTTACGATTAAGGCCCAAATTTTTGAGATTTTGAAAGGGTCAAAAATTGACATTTTTTTTGATAGGGTTCTTAATCATGATAAATGAAGACATTTTCGTGTTTTCTGAGCTTGGAAAGATCATAAACGTACGTCCCCCAAAATCAGCCCGAAACTCCGCTTTACGTTTAGGGCCCAAATTTTCGGGATTTTGAAAGGGTCAAAATTTTTGCATTTTAATGGGACAGGGTTCTTAATCATGATAAATGAATACATTTTAGTGTTCTGAGCTTGGAATGATCATAAAGGGACGGCCCCCGAATTCATCCCGAAAGTCCGCTTTTACGTTTAGGACCTAAATTTTCGGGATTTTGAAAGGGTTAAAATTTTGGCATTTTTAATCGACAGGGTTCTTAATCATGATAAATGAAGACATTTTCGTGTTCTGAGCTTGGAAAGATCATAAACGTACGGCCCCCAAAATCAGCACGAAAGTCCGCTTTTACGTTTAGGTCCCAAATTTTCGGGATTTTAAAAGGGTCAAAATTTTGGCATTTTAATTGGACAGGGTACTTAATCATGATAAATGAAGACATTTTCGTGTTCTGAGTTTGGAGAGATCATAAATGGACGGCCCCCGAAATCAGCCCGAAAGTCCGCTTTTACGTTTAGGACCCAAATTTTCGGGATTTTGAAAGAGTCAAAATTTTGGCATTTTTATTCGACAGGGTTCTTAATCATGATAAATGAAGACATTTTCGTGTTCTGAGCTTGGAAAGATTATAAAAGTACGGCCCTCGAAATCAGTCCGAAAGTCCGCTTTTGCGTTTAGGGCCAAATTTTCGAGATTTTGAAAGGGTCAAAATTTTGGCATTTTTATTGGACAGGGTTCTTAATCATGATTAATGAAGACATTTTCGTGTTATGAGCTTGGAAAGAACATAAATGGACAACACCCGAAATCAGCCCGAAAGTCCGCTTTTACGTTTTGGACCCATATTTTCGGGATTTTGAAAGGGTCACAATTTTGGCATTTTTATTCGACAGGGTTCTTAATCATGATAAATGAAGACATTTTCGTGTTCTGAGCTTGGAAAGATTATAAAAGGACGGCCCCCGAAATCAGCCAAATTAGATTTTACGTTTAAGGCCCAAATTTTCGGGATTTTGAAAGAGTCAAAATTTTGGGATTTTTATTGGACAGGGTACTTAATCATGACAAATGAAGACATTTTCGTGCTCTGAGTTTGGAAATATCATAAAGGGACGGCCCCCGAAATCAGCCCGAAAGTCCGCTTTTACGTTTAGGACCCAAATTTTCGGGATTTTGAAAGGGTCAAAATTTTGGCATTTTTATTCGACAGGGTTCTTAATCATGATAAATGAAGACATTTTCGTGTTCTGAGCTTGGAAAGATTATAAAAGGACGGCCCTCGAAATCAGTCCGAAAGTCCGCTTTTGCGTTTAGGGCCAAATTTTCGGGATTTTGAAAGGGTCAAAATTTTGGCATTTTTATTGGACAGGGTTCTTAATCATGATAAATGAAGACATTTTCGTGTTATGAGCTTGGAAAGAACATAAATGGACAACCCCCGAAATCAGCCCGAAAGTCCGCTTTTACGTTTAGGACCCAAATTTTCGGGATTTTGAAAGGGTCAGAATTTTGGCATTTTTATTCGAAAGGGTTCTTAATCATGATAAATGAAGACATTTTCGTGTTCTGAGCTTGGAAAGATTATAAAAGGACGGCCCCCGAAATCCGCCCGAAAGTCCGATTTTACGTTATTTAAGGCCCAAATTTTCGGGATTTTGAAAGAGTCAAAATTTTGGGATTTTTATTGGACAGGGTTCTTAATCATGATAAATGAAGACATTTTCGTGTTCTGAGTTTGGAAATATCATAAAGGGACGGCCCCCAAAAATAACCCGAAAGTCCGCTTTTACGTTTAGGGCCTAAATTTTCGGGATTTTGAAAGGGTCAAAATTTTGGCATTCTTTTTCGACAGGGTTCTTAATCATGATAAATCAAGACATTTTCGTGTTATGGGCCTGGAAAGATCATAAACGTACGGCCCCCGAAATCAGCACGAAAGTCCGCTTTTACGTTTAGGGCCCAAATTTTCTGGATTTTGAAAGAGTCTAAATTTTGAGATTTGCATTGGACAGGGTTCTTAATCATGATAAATGAAAACATTTTCGTGTTCTGAGCATGGAAAGATTATAAAAGGACGGCCCCCGAAATCAGCCCGAAAGTCCGATTTTACGTTTAAGGCCCAAATTTTCGGGATTTTGAAAGAGTCAAAATTTTGGGATTTTTATTGGATAGGGTTCTTAATCATGATAAATGAAGACATTTTCGTGTTCTGAGTTTGGAAATATCATAAAGGGACGGCCCCCGAAAATAACCCGAAAGTCCGCTTTTACGTTTAGGGCCTAAATTTTCGGGATTTTGAAAGGGTCAAAATTTTGGCATTCTTTTTCGACAGGGTTCTTAATCATGATAAATCAAGACATTTTCGTGTTATGATCTTGGAAAGATCATAAACGTACGGCCCCCGAAATCAGCACGAAAGTCCGCTTTTACGTTTAGGGCCCAAATTTTCTGGATTTTGAAAGAGTCTAAATTTTGAGATTTTCGTTGGACAGGGTTCTTAATCATGATAAATGAAAATACTTTCGTGTTCTGAGCTTGGAAAGAACATAAACGTACGGCCCCCGAAATCAGCACAAAAGTCCGCTTTTACGTTTCGAGCCTAAAATTTCGGGATTTTGAAAGGGTCAAAATTTTGGCATTTTTATTGGACAGGGTTCTTAATCATGATAAATGAATACATTTTCGTGTTCTGAGCTTGGAAAGATCATAAACGTACGGCCCCCGAAATCAGCACGAAAGTCCGCTTTTACGTTTAGGGCCCAAATTTTTGGGATTTTGAAAGGGTCAAAATTTGGCATTTTTATTGGACAGGGTTCTTAATCATGATAAATGAAGACATTTTCGTGTTCTGAGCTTGGAAAGATTATAAAAGACGGCCCCCGAAATCAGCCCGAAAGTCCGATTTTAACGTTTAGGGCCTAAATTTTCGGGATTTTGAAAGGGTCAAAATTTTGGCATTTTTTTTTCGATAGGGTTCTTAATCATGATAAATGAAGACATTTTCGTGTTCTGAGCTTGGAAAGATCATAAACGTACAGCCCCCGAAATCAGCACGAAAATCCGATTTTACGTTTCGGACCCAAATTTTCGGGATTTTGAAAGAGTCAAAATTTTGGCATTTTTATTCGACAGGGATCTTAATCATGATAAATGAAGACATTTTCGTGTTCTGAGTTTGGAAAGATTATAAAAGGACGGTCCTCGAAATCAGTCCGAAAGTCCGCTTTTGCGTTTAGGGCCAAATTTTCGGGATTTTGAAAGGGTCAAAATTTTGGCATTTTTATTGAACAGGGTTCTTAATCATGATAAATGAAGACATTTTCGTGTTATGAGCTTGGAAAGAACATAAATGGACAACCCCCGAAATCAGCCCGAAAGTCCGCTTTTACGTTTAGGACCCAAATTTTCGGGATTTTGAAAGGGTCACAATTTTGGCATTTTTATTCGACAGGGTTCTTAATCATGATAAATGAAGACATTTTCGTGTTCTAAGCTTGGAAAGATTATAAAAGGACGGCCCCCGAAATCAGCCCGAAAGTCCAATTTTACGTTTAAGGCCCAAAATTTCGGGATTTTGAAAGGGTTAAAATTTTGGCATTTTTATTAGACAGGGTTCTTAATCATGATAAATGAAGACATTTTCGTGTTCTGAGTTTGGAAAGATTATAAAAGGACGGCCCCGGAAATCAGCCCGAAAGTCCGATTTTACGTATAGGGCCCAAATTTTCGGGATTTTGAAGGGGTCAAAATTTTGGGATTTTTATTGGACAGGGTTCTTAATCATGATAAATGAAGATATTTTCGTGTTATGAGCTTGAAAAGTTCATAAATGGGCTGACCCAAATCATCACGAAAGTCCGCTTACGTTTGGGCCCAAATTTTGGGATTTTGAAAGAGTCAAAATTTTGGGATTTTTATTGGACGAGGTTCTTAATCATGATAAATGAAGACATTTTCGTGTTCTGAGCTTGGAAAGATTATAAAAGGACGGCCCCCGAAATCAGCACGAAAGTCCGCTTTTACGTTTAGGCCCAAATTTTCGGGATTTTGAAAGAGTCAAAATTTTGGGATTTTTATTGGACAGGGTTCTTAATCATGATAAATGAAGACATTTTAGTGTTCTGAGTTTGGAAAGATCATAAAGGGACGGCTCCCGAAATCATCCCGAAAGTCCGCTTTTACGTTTAGAACCTAAATTTTTTGGATTTTGAAAGGGTCTAAATTTTGGCATTTTTATTCGACAGGGTTCTTAATCATGATAAATGAAGACATTTTCGTGTTCTGAGCTTGGAAAGATTATAAAAGGACGGCCCTCGAAATAAGTCCGAAAGTCCGCTTTTGCGTTTAGGGCCAAATTTTCGGGATTTTGAAAGGGTCAAAATTTTGGTATTTTTATTGGACAGGGTTCTTAATCATGATAAATGAAAATATTTTCGTGTTCTGAGCTTGGAAAGAACATAAACGTACGGCCCCCGAAATCAGCCCGAAAGTCCGCTTTTACGTTTAGGGCCCAAATTTTCGGGATTTTGAAAGGTTCAAAATTTTGGCATTTTTATTCGACAGGGTTCTTAATCATGATAAATGAAGACATTTTCGTGTTTTTAGCTTGGAAAGATTATAAAAGGACGGCCCCCGAAATCAGCCCGAAAGGCCAATTTTACGTTTAAGGCCCAAATTTTCGGGATTTTGAAAGGGTTAAAATTTTGGCATTTTTATTGGACAGGGTTCTTAATCATGATAAATGAAGACATTTTCGTGTTCTGAGTTTGGAAAGATTATAAAAGGTAGGCCCCCGAAATCGGCCCGAAAGTCCGATTTTACGGATAGAGCCCAAATTTTCGGGATTTTGAAAGGGTCAAAATTTTGGCATTTTTATTGGACAGGGTTCTTAATCATGATAAATGAAGACATTTTCGTGTTATGAGCTTGAAAAGATCATAAACGGACAGCCCCCGAAATCAGCACGAAAGTCCGCTTTTACGTTTAGGGCCCAAATTTTCGGGATTTTGAACGAGTCAAAATTTTGGGATTTTTATTGGACAGGGTTCTTAATCATGATAAATGAAGACATTTTAGTGTTCTGAGCTTGGAAAGATCATAAAGGGACGGCTCCCGAAATCATCCCGAAAGTCCGCTTTTACGTTTAGGACCTAAATTTTTGGGATTTTGAAAGGGTCTAAATTTTGGCTTTTTTAATCGGCAGGGTTCTTAATCATGATAAATGAAGACATTTTCGTGTTCTGAGCTTGGAAAGATCATAAACGTACGGCCCCCGAAATTAGCACGAAAGTCCGCTTTTACGTTTAGTTTCCAAATTTTCGGGATTTTGAAAGGGTCAAAATTTTGGCATTTTTATTGGACAGGGTTCTTAATCATGATAAATGAAGACATTTTCGTGTTCTGAGTTTGGAAAGATTATAAAAGGTAGGCCCCCGAAATCGGCCCGAAAGTCCGATTTTACGGATAGGGCCCAAATTTTCGAGATTTTGAAAGGGTCAAAATTTTGGCATTTTTATTGGACAGGGTACTTAATCATGATAAATGAAGACATTTTCGTGTTATGAGCTTGAAAAGATCATAAATGGACAGCCCCCGAAATCAGCACGAAAGTCCGCTTTTACGTTTAGGGCCCAAATTTTCGGGATTTTGAACGAGTCAAAATTTTGGGATTTTTATTGGACAGGGTTCTTAATCATGATAAATGAAGACATTTTAGTGTTCTGAGCTTGGAAAGATCATAAAGGGACGGCTCCCGAAATCATCCCGAAAGTCCGCTTTTACGTTTAGGACCTAAATTTTTGGGATTTTGAAAGGGTCTAAATTTTGGCTTTTTTAATCGGCAGGGTTCTTAATCATGATAAATGAAGACATTTTCGTGTTCTGAGCTTGGAAAGATCATAAACGTACGGCCCCCGAAATCAGCACGAAAGTCCGCTTTTACGTTTAGGTTCCAAATTTTCGGGATTTTGAAAGGGTCAAAATTTTGGCATTTTTATTGGACAGAGTACTTAATCATGACAAATGAAGATATTTTCGTTTTCTGAGCTTGGAAAGATCATAAATGGACGGCCCCCGAAATCAGCCCGAAAGTCCGCTTTTACGTTTAGGACCCAAATTTTCGGGATTTTGAAAGAGTCAAAATTTTGGCATTTTTATTCGACAGGGTTCTTAATCATGATAAATGAAGACATTTTCGTGTTCTGAGCTTGGAAAGATTATAAAAGGACGGCCCTCGAAATCAGTCCGAAAGTCCGCTTTTGCGTTTAGGGCCAAATTTTCGGGATTTTGAAAGGGTCAAAATTTTGGCATTTTTATTGGACAGGGTTCTTAATCATGATAAATGAAGACATTTTCGTGTTATGAGCTTGGAAAGAACATAAATGGACAACCCCCGAAATCAGCCCGAAAGTCCGCTTTTACGTTTAGGACCCAAATTTTCGGGATTTTGAAAGGGTCAGAATTTTGGCATTTTTATTCGAAAGGGTTCTTAATCATGATAAATGAAGACATTTTCGTGTTCTGAGCTTGGAAAGATTATAAAAGGACGGCCCCCGAAATCCGCCCGAAAGTCCGATTTTACGTTATTTAAGGCCCAAATTTTCGGGATTTTGAAAGAGTCAAAATTTTGGGATTTTTATTGGACAGGGTTCTTAATCATGATAAATGAAGACATTTTCGTGTTCTGAGTTTGGAAATATCATAAAGGGACGGCCCCCAAAAATAACCCGAAAGTCCGCTTTTACGTTTAGGGCCTAAATTTTCGGGATTTTGAAAGGGTCAAAATTTTGACATTCTTTTTCGACAGGGTTCTTAATCATGATAAATCAAGACATTTTCGTGTTATGGGCTTGGAAAGATCATAAACGTACGGCCCCCGAAATCAGCACGAAAGTCCGCTTTTACGTTTAGGGCCCAAATTTTCTGGATTTTGAAAGAGTCTAAATTTTGAGATTTGCATTGGACAGGGTTCTTAATCATGATAAATGAAAACATTTTCGTGTTCTGAGCATGGAAAGATTATAAAAGGACGGCCCCCGAAATCAGCCCGAAAGTCCGATTTTACGTTTAAGGCCCAAATTTTCGGGATTTTGAAAGAGTCAAAATTTTGGGATTTTTATTGGATAGGGTTCTTAATCATGATAAATGAAGACATTTTCGTGTTCTGAGTTTGGAAATATCATAAAGGGACGGCCCCCGAAAATAACCCGAAAGTCCGCTTTTACGTTTAGGGCCTAAATTTTCGGGATTTTGAAAGGGTCAAAATTTTGGCATTCTTTTTCGACAGGGTTCTTAATCATGATAAATCAAGACATTTTCGTGTTATGAGCTTTGAAAGATCATAAGCGTCTGACCCAAATCGGCCACGAAAGTCCGCACTACGTTTAGGGCCCAAATTTTCTGGATTTTGAAAGAGTCTAAATTTTGAGATTTTCGTTGGACAGGGTTCTTAATCATGATAAATGAAAATACTTTCGTGTTCTGAGCTTGGAAAGAACATAAACGTACGGCCCCCGAAATCAGCACAAAAGTCCGCTTTTACGTTTCGAGCCTAAAATTTCGGGATTTTGAAAGGGTCAAAATTTTGGCATTTTTATTGGACAGGGTTCTTAATCATGATAAATGAATACATTTTCGTGTTCTGAGCTTGGAAAGATCATAAACGTACGGCCCCCGAAATCAGCACGAAAGTCCGCTTTTACGTTTAGGGCCCAAATTTTTGGGATTTTGAAAGGGTCAAAATTTGGCATTTTTATTGGACAGGGTTCTTAATCATGATAAATGAAGACATTTTCGTGTTCTGAGCTTGGAAAGATTATAAAAGACGGCCCCCGAAATCAGCCCGAAAGTCCGATTTTAACGTTTAGGGCCTAAATTTTCGGGATTTTGAAAGGGTCAAAATTTTGGCATTTTTTTTTCGATAGGGTTCTTAATTATGATAAATGAAGACATTTTCGTGTTCTGAGCTTGGAAAGATCATAAACGTACAGCCCCCGAAATCAGCACGAAAGTCCGATTTTACGTTTCGGACCCAAATTTTCGGGATTTTGAAAGAGTCAAAATTTTGGCATTTTTATTCGACAGGGATCTTAATCATGATAAATGAAGACATTTTCGTGTTCTGAGTTTGGAAAGATTATAAAAGGACGGTCCTCGAAATCAGTCCGAAAGTCACTTTGCGTTTAGGGCCAAATTTTCGGGATTTTGAAAGGGTCAAAATTTTGGCATTTTTATTGAACAGGGTTCTTAATCATGATAAATGAAGACATTTTCGTGTTATGAGCTTGGAAAGAACATAAATGGACAACCCCCGAAATCAGCCCGAAAGTCCGCTTTTACGTTTAGGACCCAAATTTTCGGGATTTTGAAAGGGTCACAATTTTGGCATTTTTATTCGACAGGGTTCTTAATCATGATAAATGAAGACATTTTCGTGTTCTAAGCTTGGAAAGATTATAAAAGGACGGCCCCCGAAATCAGCCCGAAAGTCCAATTTTACGTTTAAGGCCCAAAATTTCGGGATTTTGAAAGGGTTAAAATTTTGGCATTTTTATTGGACAGGGTTCTTAATCATGATAAATGAAGACATTTTCGTGTTCTGAGTTTGGAAAGATTATAAAAGGACGGCCCCGGAAATCAGCCCGAAAGTCCGATTTTACATATAGGGCCCAAATTTTCGGGATTTTGAAGGGGTCAAAATTTTGGGATTTTTATTGGACAGGGTTCTTAATCATGATAAATGAAGATATTTTCGTGTTATGAGCTTGAAAAGTTCATAAATGGACGGCCCCCGAAATCATCACGAAAGTCCGCTTTTACGTTTTGGGCCCAAATTTTCGGGATTTTGAAAGAGTCAAAATTTTGGGATTTTTATTGGACAGGGTTCTTAATCATGATAAATGAAGACATTTTCGTGTTCTGAGCTTGGAAAGATTATAAAAGGACGGCCCCCGAAATCAGCACGAAAGTCCGCTTTTACGTTTAGGCCCAAATTTTCGGGATTTTGAAAGAGTCAAAATTTTGGGATTTTTATTGGACAGGGTTCTTAATCATGATAAATGAAGACATTTTAGTGTTCTGAGCTTGGAAAGATCATAAAGGGACGGCTCCCGAAATCATCCCGAAAGTCCGCTTTTACGTTTAGAACCTAAATTTTTTGGATTTTGAAAGGGTCTAAATTTTGGCATTTTTAATCGACAGGGTTCTTAATCATGATAAATGAAGGCATTTTCGTTTAGGTCCCAAATCAGCACGAAAGTCCGCTTTTACGTTTAGGTCCCAAATTTTCGGGATTTTGAAAGGGTCAAAATTTTGGCATTTTTATTGGACAGGGTACTTAATCATGATAAATGAAGACATTTTCGTTTTCTGAGCTTGGAAAGATCATAAATGGACGGCCCCCGAAATCAGCCCGAAAGTCCGCTTTTACGTTTAGGACCCAAATTTTCGGGATTTTGAAATAGTCAAAATTTTGGCATTTTTATTCGACAGGGTTCTTAATCATGATAAATGAAGACATTTTCGTGTTCTGAGCTTGGAAAGATTATAAAAGGACGGCCCTCGAAATAAGTCCGAAAGTCCGCTTTTGCGTTTAGGGCCAAATTTTCGGGATTTTGAAAGGGTCAAAATTTTGGTATTTTTATTGGACAGGGTTCTTAATCATGATAAATGAAAATATTTTAGGTGTTCGAGCTTGGAAAGAACATAAAGCGTCTGACCCCGAAATCGGCCGAAAGTCCGCTTTTACGTTTAGGGCCCAAATTTTCGGGATTTTGAAAGGTTCAAAATTTTGGCATTTTTATTCGACAGGGTTCTTAATCATGATAAATGAAGACATTTTCGTGTTTTTAGCTTGGAAAGATTATAAAAGGACGGCCCCCGAAATCAGCCCGAAAGGCCAAATTTACGTTTAAGGCCCAAATTTTCGGGATTTTGAAAGGGTTAAAATTTTGGCATTTTTATTGGACAGGGTTCTTAATCATGATAAATGAAGACATTTTCGTGTTCTGAGTTTGGAAAGATTATAAAAGGTAGGCCCCCGAAATCGGCCCGAAAGTCCGATTTTACGGATAGGGCCCAAATTTTCGGGATTTTGAAAGGGTCAAAATTTTGGCATTTTTATTGGACAGGGTTCTTAATCATGATAAATGAAGACATTTTCGTGTTATGAGCTTGAAAAGATCATAAGCGGACTGACCGAAATCGGCCACGAAAGTCCGCTTACGTTTAGGGCCCAAATTTTCGGGATTTTGAACGAGTCAAAATTTTGGGATTTTTATTGGACAGGGTTCTTAATCATGATAAATGAAGACATTTTAGTGTTCTGAGCTTGGAAAGATCATAAAGGGACGGCTCCCGAAATCATCCCGAAAGTCCGCTTTTACGTTTAGGACCTAAATTTTTGGGATTTTGAAAGGGTCTAAATTTTGGCTTTTTTAATCGGCAGGGTTCTTAATCATGATAAATGAAGACATTTTCGTGTTCTGAGCTTGGAAAGATCATAAACGTACGGCCCCCGAAATCAACACGAAAGTCCGCTTTTACGTTTAGGTTCCAAATTTTCGGGATTTTGAAAGGGTCAAAATTTTGGCATTTTTATTGGACAGGGTTCTTAATCATGATAAATGAAGACATTTTCGTGTTCTGAGTTTGGAAAGATTATAAAAGGTAGGCCCCCGAAATCGGCCCGAAAGTCCGATTTTACGGATAGGGCCCAAATTTTCGAGATTTTGAAAGGGTCAAAATTTTGGCATTTTTATTGGACAGGGTACTTAATCATGATAAATGAAGACATTTTCGTGTTATGAGCTTGAAAAGATCATAAATGGACAGCCCCCGAAATCAGCACGAAAGTCCGCTTTTACGTTTAGGGCCCAAATTTTCGGGATTTTGAACGAGTCAAAATTTTGGGATTTTTATTGGACAGGGTTCTTAATCATGATAAATGAAGACATTTTAGTGTTACGAGCTTGGAAAGATCATAAAGGGACGGCTCTAAATCATCCCGAAAGTCCGCTTACGTTTAGGACCTAAAATTTTTGGGATTTTGAAAGGGTCTAAATTTTGGCTTTTTTAATCGGCAGGGTTCTTAATCATGATAAATGAAGACATTTTCGTGTTCTGAGCTTGGAAAGATCATAAACGTACGGCCCCCGAAATCAGCACGAAAGTCCGCTTTTACGTTTAGGTTCCAAATTTTCGGGATTTTGAAAGGGTCAAAATTTTGGCATTTTTATTGGACAGGGTACTTAATCATGATAAATGAAGATATTTTCGTTTTCTGAGCTTGGAAAGATCATAAATGGACGGCCGAAATCGGCCGAAAGTCCGCTTACGTTTAGGACCCAAATTTTGGGATTTTGAAAGAGTCAAAATTTTGGCATTTTTATTCGACGGGGTTCTTAATCATGATAAATGAAGACATTTTAGTGTTCGAGCTTGGAAAGATTATAAAGGGCTGACCCTCAAATCGGTCAGAAAGTTCGCTTTTGCGTTTAGGGCCAAATTTTCGGGATTTTGAAAGGGTCAAAATTTTGGCATTTTTATTGGACGGGGTTCTTAATCATGATAAATGAAGACATTTTAGGTGTTCTGAGCTTGGAAAGAACATAAATGGACAACCCGAAATCGGCCGAAAGTCCGCTTTTACGTTTAGGACCCAAATTTTCGGGATTTTGAAAGGGTCACAATTTTGGCATTTTTATTCGACAGGGTTCTTAATCATGATAAGTGAAGACATTTTCGTGTTCTGAACTTGGAAAGATTATAAAAGAACGGCCCCCGAAATCAGCCCGAAAGTCCGATTTTACGTTTAAGGCCCAAATTTTCAAGATTTTGAAAGAGTCAAAATTTTGGGATTTTTATTGGACAGGGCTCTTAATCATGATAAATGAAGACATTTTCGTGTTCTGAGTTTGGAAATATCATAAAGGGACGGCCCCCGAAAATAACCCGAAAGTCCGCTTTTACGTTTAGGGCCTAAATTTTCGGGATTTTGAAAGGGTCAAAATTTTGGCATTCTTTTTCGACAGGGTTCTTAATCATGATAAATCAAGACATTTTCGTGCTATGAGCTTGGAAAGATCATAACCGTACGGCCCCCGAAATCAGCACGAAAGTCCGCTTTTACGTTTAGGGCCCAAATTTTCTGGATTTTGAAAGATTCTAAATTTTGAGATTTTCATTGGACAGGGTTCTTAATCATGATAAATGAAAATACTTTCGTGTTCTGAGTTTGGAAAGAACATAAACGTACGGCCCCCGAAATCAGCACAAAAGTGTGCTTTTACGTTTCGAGCCTAAATTTTCGGGATTTTGAAAGATTCAAAATTTTGGCATTTTTATTGGACAGGGTTCTTAATCATGATAAATGAAGACACATTTGTGTTCTGAGCTTGGAAAGATCATAAACGGACGGCCCCCGAAATCAGTCCGAAAGTCCGCTTTTGCGTTTAGGGCCAAATTTTCGGGACTTTGAAAGGGTCAAAATTTTGGCATTTTTATTGGACAGGGTTCTTAATCACGATAAATGAAGACATTTTCGTGTTCTGATCTTGGAAAAATCATAAACGTACGGCCCCCGTAATCAGCACGAAAATCCGCTTTTACGTTTAGGGCCCTAATTTTTGGGATTTTGAAAGGGTCAAAATTTGGCATTTTTATTGGACAGGGTTCTTAATCATGATAAATGAATACATTTTCGTGTTCAGAGCTTGGAAAGATCATAAAAGACGGCCCCCGAAATCAGCCCGAAAGTCCGCTTTTACGTTTAGGGCCCAAATTTTCGGGATTTTGAAAGGGTCAAAATTTTGGCATTTTTATTGGACAGGGTTATTAATCATGATAAATTAAGACATTTTCATGTTCTGAGCTTGGAAAGATCATAAAGGGACGGCCCCCGAAATCATCCCGAAATTTCGCTTTTACGTTTAGGACCTAAATTTTCGGGATTTTGAAAGGGTCAAAATATTGACATTTTTTTTCAACAGGGTTCTTAATCATGATAAATGAAGACATTTTAGTTTTCTGAGCTTGGAAAGATGATAAACGTACGGCCTCCGAAATCAGCACGAAAGTCCGCTTTTACGTTTAGGGCCCAAATTTTCGAGATTTTGAAAGGGTCAAAATTTTGGCATTTTTATTGGACAGGTTTCTTAATCATGATAAATTAAGACATTTTCGTGTTCTAAGCTTGGAAAGATTATAAAAGGACGGCCCCCGAAATCAGCCCGAAAGTCCGATTTCACGTTTAGGGCCTAAATTTTCGGGATTTTGAAATGGTCAAAAATTTGGCATTTTTATTGGACAGGGTTCTTAATCATGATAAATGAAGACATTTTCGTGTTCTGAGCTTGGAAAAATCATAAACGTACGGCCCCCGAAATCAGCACGAAAGTCCGCTTTTACGTTTAGGGCCCAAATTTTCGGGATTTTGAAAGGGTCAAAATTTTGGCATTTTTTTTCCACAGGGTTCTTAATCATGATAAATGAAGACATTTTCGTGTTCTGAACTTAGAAAGATCATAAACGTACGGCCCCCGAAATCAGCACGAAAGTCCGCTTTTACGTTTAGGGCCCAAATTTTCGGGATTTTGAAAGAGTCAAAATTTTGGGATTTTTATTGGACAGGGTTCTTAATCATGATAAATGAAGACATTTTCGTGTTCTGAGCTTGGAAATATAAAAAAGGGACGGCCCCCGAAATCATCCCGAAAGTCCGCATTTACGTTTCGGGCCTAAATTTTCGGGATTTTGAAAGGGTCAAAATTTTGGCATTTTTTTTCGACAGGGTTCTTAATCGTGATAAATCAAGACATTTTCGTGTTATGAGCTTGGAAAGATCATAAACGTACGGCCCCCGAAATCAGCACGAAATTCCGCTTTTACGTTTTGGGTCCAAATTTTCTGGATTTTGAAAGAGTCTAAATTTTGGGATTTTTATTGGACAGGGTTCTTAATCATGATAAATGAAAATATTTTCGTGTTCTGAGCTTGGAAAGAACATAAACGTACGGCCCCCGAAATCAGCACAAAAGTCCGCTTTTACGTTTAGGACCCAAATTTTCGGGATTTTGAAAGGTTCAAAAATTTGGCTTTTTTATTGGACAGGGTTCTTAATCATGATAAATGAAGATATTTTCGTGTTCTGAGCTTGGAAAGATCATAAATGGACGGCCCCAGAAATCAGCCCGAAAGTCCGCTTTTGCGTTTAGGGCCAAATTTTCGGAATTTTGAAAGGGTCAAAATTTTGGCATTTTTATTGGATAGGGTTCTTAATCATGATAAATGAAGGCATTTTTGGTTATGAGCTTGGAAAGAACATAAATGGACAACCCCCGAAATCAGCCCGAAAGTCCGCTTTTACGTTTAGGACCCAAATTTTCGGGATTTTGAAAGGGTCACAAATTTGGCATTTTTATTGGACAGGGTTCTTAATCATGATAAATGAAGACATTTTCGTGTTCTGAGCTTGGAAAAATTATAAAAGGACGGCCCCCGAAATCAGCCCGAAAGTCCGATTTTACGTTTAGGACCCAAAATTTCGGGATTTTGAAAGGGTCAAAAATTTGGCATTTTTATTGGACAGGGTTCTTAATCATGATAAATGAAGACATTTTCGTGTTCTGAGCATGGAAAGATTATAAAAGACGGTCCCCGAAATCAGCCCGAAAGTCCGATTTTACGTTTAGGGCCCAACTTTTCGAGATTTTGAAAGGGTCAAAATTTTGGCATTTTTATTGAACAGGGTTCTTTATCATGATAAATGAAGACATTTTCGTGTTCTGAGCTTGGAAAAATCATAAACGTACGGCCCCCGAAATCAGCACGAATGTCCGCTTTTACGTTTAGGGCCCAAATTTTCGGAATTTTGAAAGGGTCAAAATTTTGGCATTTTTATTGGACAGGGTTCTTAATCATGATAAATGAAGACATTTTCGTGTTCTGAGCTTGGAAAAATCATGAAGGGACGGCCCCCGAAATCAGCCCGAAAGTCCGATTTTAACGTTTAGGGCCTAAATTTTCGGGATTTTGAAAGGGTCAAAATTTTGGCATTTTTTTTCGATAGGGCTCTTAATCATGATAAATGAAGACATTTTCGTGTTCTGTGCTTGGAAAGATCATAAACGTACAGCCCCCGAAATCAGCACGAAAGTCCGCTTTTACGTTTAGGGCCCAAATTTTCGGGATTTTGAAAGGGTCAAAATTTGGCATTTTTATTGGACAGGGTTCTTAATCATGATAAATGAAGACATTTTCGTGTTCTGAGCTTGGAAAGATTATAAAAGACGGCCCCCGAAATCAGCCCGAAAGTCCGATTTTACGTTTAGGGCCCAACTTTTCGAGATTTTGAAAGGTTCAAAATTTTGGCATTTTTATTGGACAGGGTTCTTAATCATGATAAATGAAGACATTTTCGTGTTCTGAGCTTGGAAAAATCATAAACGTCGGCTCGAAATCAAGACGAAAGGCGGATCCCGAAGCGAAGAAATCTTTGGAGGACCAGATCCTCTTTCTCCTTGGCCAGAGCAGAAAGCTGGTCCTCTCTCTCTCGTAGCTGGGCAGAGAGGTGCTTGACTTCCGCCCGGAGGCCGGAGATATCCTTGTCCCGGTTCGCCCTCTCCTTTCTCAGACGGGCTAGGTCCCGCTGTAGACCTTGAAGGGAGGAAGCGTCGGCCGAGCGGCGCAGACGATCGAGCTCGTTGGCAGCCTGATCCGTAAACGTGGAGAGATCCTTGAGAGCACGATTGGCCTTCACGATCATCTCCACGGCGTTTAACGCCAACCCGCCGGAGACAGGAGTGGCCTCAAACACAGTGTCCACCGGTGGCTCGGTTGTGCCGCCGACATCGGGAGCCCCCTGCCGGGAATGGCAACCGAGACCTTCAGCTTGTATGCCTGCGCCTGGGAGGAAGAGCCCTGAACAGAAAACGACAACAGGTCAAACACGTCCTGGTCGCTGATCGGGAAAACTGAAGAGAGACCATCCGAGGGTACATCCAGGGAACGCCCTTCAGAGAGGCTCCCCCACGAGAGAACAAAACTAACCTGTTGCCTTTTCTACTTCTTGTAAAGCCTCGTCTCCTCCTCCGAGGGCTCAGAATCTATAGTCTGCACCTCTACCGCGGGGATTTGAGGTGCAGACTGGGGCTGCTGGGACGTCCCAACCTTCCGGAGAGGGCTAGGAGGCAGGAAAGGCTTTGCCGCGTCATGAAGAGCCTCCTCCACGTTAGGACCAGGGGAGGAAACCGAGGCAGCTTGCTCGGTCCTCTTTTCTCTCTGTGGTTTGAAGGCTGGCCTTTTCTTCCCCTTTCGGTCTCTTTGGAAGCTCACCCTGCATTGTCGTTACTAGCTCCTTGAGCGTGGGCTTGCGGCGGTCAAAGTCTACGTCAACGGGCTCGTCAAGAGGTTTGTTGCCTTGATGTACTCGTAATTTAACATTATTTTTGTACATTCTCTCCCGTGATTTAATATTTATTCTCGTCATTTTTAGTCCGTTTTATATTATATTCTTTCCTAGAGCACTTTATTGCGATTTTGTGTAATTATTTGCAGGAAGGAGATATTTTTACTTATAATGCGAGACGAGATTAATCGAGTCGAAAAAATACGAACTAAGGACGAGGCCAAGAAGAACAAATCAGCCCAAAAGGAAGCTAAACTAGCACGGCCCAATAGCAAAAACAACCAACACAAGACCAAGGAGTTTGGGAAGGAGTTAATTAGGCAGTTAATTATGATTAGTTTTAGTTTTTACCTATGCTTATATTTTACAATAAAATAAAACACAAGTAGGCAGTAGCAGTAGAACGTACAACGTAGGGTAGTAGTAGGAAAATAACGTAGGATTAGAATAGAACGTAGTTTAGGAGTAGGAGTAGTTTTAGGGTAGTTTTCTCTCTTCTTCTTCCTTGTTCAAGATGATGGTTTTCAATTATAATTAAGGTTTTCTCTTCCTTCCTCTTTATTTATTTTGATCATGCTTATTTATTTTACTGTTCTTATTTTTAGTTTAATTTCAGAGTAATTTTGGTATTAGGGTTTGGTTGAACCGTAGTATGAATTGATTAGTGTGATGACTCCGAATTGTTGAATTGATTTGCTCAGATTTGATTAGGGTTGTGCTTAATTGATTAGTCTTATTGTTGTGATTTGATATTATTGATTCCTGGTTGAGATTACGTACGATAGTCGAGTTTTGATCCTTGTGAGTCTTAGTGTTGGTCATAATTAATTTTGCTAATTTTACTCAATATAAGTTACTACGACAGTAGGGCTTGTATTTAGAGAACCTTAATTAAGATTCGACCTTTCCCATGAGAATAGGTGAAAGTTAGAGTCGGGACATTGTAATGTTGTGTCTTAATGCATCTATCGTGTTATCTGAGCCATGAGAATAGGACTTATAACATGTTAGGTAGGCTTTTTATATCTCGAGAGGGAATATTAAGTAATTGCTTTGATTCTATGAGTCGAGTAGAACATTAGTCCCACCTCAGTAAGCAATTTAACAAGTCGTTAAGGAGTCATTGCGTTGATTAATGCGTATTGGTTATGATACCGACACCCTAATATTTCACATCTTTATTGGTTTATTTTTATCATCTTGCTTTGTAGTTTAGTTTAGTAGTTTAAACACCACAATTCTCGATCCGCGTAAATAACTCATAATTTGAGACTAACTAGTGACTAGTTTATCGACCTCCCTGTGATCGACCCGTATGCTACGACACCGTACGCTTGCGGTATAAATTTAAAACACATCAAGTTTTTGGCGCCGTTGCCGGGGAGTTGCTAAATCCTCGGGGGTCAGATAGCCCAAGGAACCTGCAAAAGTGATATCATAGGATTCAGACTCGGAAAGAATAAGAAGTAGCAAATCAAGCGCAAGTAAAAACAGTCAAGGCACAAAGACCTCGGCCACCCGGCCCCTGCTTACCTGTCTCAAGGGCCGGGACCAGGCCGACCACGCTTAGGAATTTGTCTTTGGGAATTGTCTCCGCCGGAGTGAGCCAATTCTTGGGGAATATTTTCTTGCCGGACTTATAAGCCTCGAAGTAGGCCACGGCGCTCGACTCTTCCTTGGTCAGAGGAACCTTCTTCCAGGGAAGGATGCTCCCTGGGACCCATTCATCCCGAGTATCCAGGCGACCCCTCACGTCGTTATGGAAGCAGCGAGGATGGTTGAAAGGCTCAGAAGACCTGAGAAAGAGCCACCTCTCGTTCCACCCTTCATCGAAGTCTTAATAGGAAAGTGGGTTAGATAGTCGGTCTCGGTGTGCAAAGACCACCACCCTTTCATTGAGGGGGTGGAACAAGGCTGGAAAAGATGCAGGCGACGAAATAGGTTCACCGTGAGGGGAAACCCTAGATACAAACATGTCCAGACAAAGGCGACTATGGTCCTGATCCCAAAAGCTGTCATTTGACAAATCGCGATGTTAGCCCGGGAGAGCACTTCCTCGATAAAAGGGTGGAGTGGAAACCGTAACCCGTACTCTAGGTTCTTGATGTATACAGCCGTATGTAGGTCCGGGGGTTGGACCACATTCTGATGTCGTCCCGGCACAACGAATTCCCAACCTTTGGGCAGGTAATAGTGTTCAGCCGCAAGCCCAGGGCAGTTATGTTCGTTCAAGAAATCCCTATAGCCCATGTGTATCCTGGTGTCCATAGGAATCCGAAATACCGCCGGCTCCAAGATTCGAACGTGAAAAGGCTCAACCTGAGAAGGTCCAGATTGAGAAGGCCCAGCCTGGGCCTCTATGTCCGTTTCACCCTCCCGGCCCGGGGTCAAATCCTCTATTTCAGGCTCTACCTCGGAATCCGAAACTAAATCGTAATCCGAAGCGGTTCTAGAAGACGAATCGGCTGAAGTACCCATTGTTCTTTACTAAATAATCGAAACTTACGAAATCTAAAATCAAACACGAAAGTTACCTCTTGCAAGAACACGAGCAAAGACGAAATTGAAGATGAGACAAAGCGAAGGCGAAGCGCAAGCAAGATCTGATGAAATCTGGCGATTTATTGCGAAAGTTTGGAGTGCTTTAGGGATGAATAAATGGAGAAATGAAACGAAAGAGAGGGATATTTATAGAGGAAGGCATGAACAGTGCACTTCCACCCTTCGTACGACACGTGTCGACCGAGGAAGGTGAAACGTCGTCTCCTTGGGGTTTGAAATTCGAAAATTGCGCCAAAATTGAAAGTGTCTCCAACACACTACTTTCGAGCAGGAGAGAAAGAGTACAAAGGAGGAAAGCAAAGGCGCAAGGAAGTTTGGCGAGCCTGAACCACAAAGGAAGGGTGGTCACCCAAGGAGGGCTGAGGCATACAGGCCAAGCTTAGAGCTTCTCCTGTATGGGGGCAGTTGTTGGGGGTGGTAAGGTCCCGGGCCCGGTTGCCATGGGCCGGGGGGTCCATGGGCCGGGGGCACCTCATATGCCAAGAGGGTCAGTAGATCCACCCGGGTCTGGGGCATCCTCACCCCACCCGGGTCCGTACTGTACGGACCAGCGCCACTAGGGGACAAAATTTTGAGTATAAATGGAAAGCAGAACCCTAAAAACTATTCATATACACATAACACAAAATACTACACAAAAAGGTTTTTCTCTCTCTTTTCTCTCTCTAAATTCATTTCTTTTCGTAACTGACTTGAGCGTCGGAGGGCCATCACCCGGCAGTCCCCGGGGCTAGATTTGTTACGTGATTTCAGGCCGAGAGAAGAATCAAGACAATCAAGGAGCTAAGGACCGCCCAGGGACTTAGTTTGTTTAGTTCATAATCCATATTTAGCTTGTAATCGTTTGTATTTAGTTTTTGTATTTAGTTCCTAACTTTGTACCCGAAACAATTTAAAATTGCAATTTTTTTTGTAAATTTGACCAAAAAAATCATATTTGACAAAAAAGTTGATATATGGTTAACCGAATTTTGGATACCGATTTTTTCGGATAACCGAATTAACCGGGTTGGATATGGATTGACAATTTCACTCATTTTAAAACCGGGTAACCGAACTGAACTTGAAAACCGGAGCGGGTAACCGGTTTTGCTTGTAGGGATCGGATCCCATTCACTAATCAAATATTAGTGTAAATCAAATTACTCTAATTTGATTTAGCAAGATCTATGTAGTACAAATTTACATTGTTAACAAGTTTAGATCTTTATACCTTTCACAAAGGGAAATATGGGCACAAAACTAGAACTCCTTTCTAGTTTTGTTTCTTGAGCTATAAACAAGGATGATCCTCCAAAACCCGAGTTTCCAAAATAGGAAACCTCCTTTGAGATACACCCAAGAACTACTCCAAAATACTAAGGATTTTGATCTAGAAATCACTTAGTATAAACTTGATAATATGTAAAATATTATTACTAACACTTAGTAATATCTAGAAATATAAGTACTAGTTACTTATTATAATGTGAGAGTTTTAGAGAGAAAAGGAAGAGTTGGAGAGTAGAGATGCATGCATACATTATGATTTCTCTACCCACTCTTTTATAAGCAAAATGAGAGAAACATATAGTGTGTGAGACACTATATGGTCCGGCCTAGAGAGGAGAAAAGAAGAGTGAAGGGTCCAATGCATGCTTGTTGCTTTTTTCTTGTTAAGAACAAAGCCTTTAAACAACATCATTATGTTTTTCTCAAGCATGCATCAAAAACAAAACAAGTAGGACAAAAGGGAATCTTCTTCCCTTGTCCTCTCCTTTAGGACGGTTCATAGGGCCCAAAATGGGTCTTATTCGTTTTCGATATTTGTCCCACAAATACTTATAATTTATCACTTAATCATCTAATATGATAAAGTATAAATTAATTAAACTCTTCCTTAATATACATGTACTTTACACATATATTAAAAATATACTTTTACTAATCTCATTAGTAAAATATACATGATTAGTGAATTAACAGTTAATCACTAATTTCCATCTCCTCAAATAATTTTATCGACATAAAATTAAATCACTCGAGTTCACAACTCGATTTCTCTCTAAATTAATTCACTGACTAACCGTTAGTCAATTTATCAAGTTACTAATCTAATCGTATCTCATACAATTAATTAGCTTAAATATTTGGAGTACGTTCCTATAGGTGTGACTTAAAGGGATCAATTGATTACCGCCGTTCTCACGACAATAACGTCAAACTCTAGTCAGCCAACCGTTATTGATTTACGTTAATCAATTGACAATAATACAGGATTATCCCCATGTATTCCTTAATTGAGATTTATTATGTAATCGCACTATTGTGGAGGACACTTACTCCAACAATCTCCCACTTGTCCGAGACAAGTTGTGCATTACCAATTCTCATGTCCGTTTCATCTCCCACTCGATGCAAGGTGTCTTACAGTCGTATTTGCATCCCGAGATATATATCGTGAGTGGTTTCCTCGATAAGGAGAGTAGTCTGGCCGGAATCTACCGTAGATTCTTACCGGCGTGGCCACGCATTTTCAATGACTACTCCTCGAGTGGCCCAAAGATGTTTTACTGACGAGGGTGGACATTTTCCTTCCACTCGATTGTACTGTTTAATGCAGATCACCATGACCCCAAAGATGCCCTTATAACCCCCTTTCACGGCATGGCTTAGGACAAAAATGAAAGTCACTCGGAACCGCAGGCTCGAATAATCGGTTCGGTCAAAGAATCGACTCGAAGGAATACTATAGAATTCCCACCACGACCAGGTTTCAATCTCATTGAAAAGGAATTCTATAAGCGTCCTTTGTCCGACGAGTGTTTCACAGTCTGTCTATGCAAACGAGCAGTCATCACTATGACCCCATGGTGTTGAACCCACCATCGAACGACTTGCAATCTAGTCTCTTCGAGACGTCACCTCATATGAGAGACTAGGGACCAAATACTTAATTTATACCGTTCACTTGAATATGTTCAATGTTGTCACACAACTATTCGGATAAACAAAGTATGCATTCAAAATGACTTAAAAGAGTAAATATACTCTAAACAATGAATGTTATTTTCATATATGTAATAGGATACTTTATCCATTACATATCTCAAAAACTAAAGGAAATCAGGCATACGCTTCAACCCCATAGAGGCGGTGTGAGCGTCATGCTTAGTCCTCGAGAGAGGCTTGGTTAAAGGATCAGCGATCTCATCGTCTGTCCCAACATTACAAATATCTATTTCCTTCCTTTCCACATTATCTCGTATAACATGGTATTTCCTCAAAACGTGTCTAGACTTGATACTAGACTTGGGCTCCTTTGTATGAAAGATAGCCCCACTATTATCACAATAACTAGTGATTGGATCTGCGGCACTAGGGACTACAATTAGTCCATCCAAGAACTGCCGAATCCATATAGCTTCCTTAGCGACTTAAGTCGCCAAATATTCACATTGTAGAATCCATGATGACATTTTGCTTGAAACTTTTTCAGCAAATAACACCCCATTTAGCATAAAGACATAGCGGGATTGGGATTTGAATTATCCCCATCGGTTTGGAAACTTGCATCAGTGTAACCCTTTACACGCAGCCTCAAGTTCTCCTCCTAACACTAGAAATGAATCCTTAGTTCTTCTCAAGTACTTAAGGATGTTCTTTATGGCTATCCGGTGACTCTCACCGAATTGGCTTAATACCGACTTCGTCATGCTAAGCGGCGACATCGGGACGAGTGCACATCATAGCATACATGATTGATCTGCGCACGGAAGCAAAAGCGATCAATTTCATGCGTTCAATTTCGCATGAGTCGTAGGACATTGAGATTTCTTCAATGTTATTCCTACACTCATCTAAGAAAGCCTCTCTTGGAGTCTTTCATATTGAACCTATCAAGAATCTTATCGATATAAGTTTCTTGACTCAATGCTAGTATCCTCTTGGATCTATCTCTATAGATCCGGATACCCAAGATGCGTTGTGCCTCTCCCAAGTCCTTCATTTGGGAATGGTTTCCCAATTCCACCTTTACCGAGTTCAGACTTGGAACATCATTTCCAATTAGTAGTATGTTATCCACATACAAAACAAGGAAAGTTACTTTACTCCCACTAAACTTCATGTATAAACAAGGTTCCTCGGTACTTCGAGCGAAACCCTTTTGTTTTATAACATGATTGAATCTGTGATTCCAACTCCTTGATGCTTGCTTAAGACCATAAATGGATCTCTTAAGCTTGCATGCTTTCTTAGGGTTGGATGTATCTACAAAACCTTCTGGTGTGTCATGTACACTTCCTCTTCTAAAATCCCATTCAAGAAGATGGTTTTAACATCCATTTGCCATATTTCATAGTCATGAAATGCGGCAACCGCTAAGATTATCCTTATGGATCAAAGCATTGCAACTGGTGCAAAGGTTTCATCATAATGAATACCCTGGACTTGTGTAAAGTCCTTTGCCACCAATTTAGCTTTGTAAACATCTATATGTTTATCTATGCCGAGTTTGATTTTGAATATCCATTTACACTGAAGGGGTCTCACTCCTTCAGGTAAATCTACCAAGTCCCAAACTTGGTTCTCGTACATACAATCCATTTCGGATTTCATGGCCTCAAGCCATTGTTGAGTTAGGACTACTAATAGCTGCCTTGTAGGTTGAGGGTTCGTTGCTTTCGAATAACAACAAATCACCCTCCTCCTCGATGTAACCGAGGTAACGGTCAGGTTGATGACTAATTCTTCCTGACCTCGTAGGAACTACAACCATTTCAAAAGACGAGGGAACGGTTTCCTCATTTTCCGCTTCGGTTTGTGGCTCTTGAACTTCATCAAGTTCAAATTTTCTCCCACTCTGTCTTCTAGAAATGTCTTCATTTTCTAGAAAGACGATCACGAGTCACAAACGCTTTGTTCTCGTGAGGTTGTAGAAGTAATAACCACAGGTTTCCTTAGGATAACCTACAAAGACATTTGTCAGACCTTGGAGCGAGTTTATCGTCAGTTTTAATCTTAACGAATGCCTCACATCCCCAAATTCTCATGAATGACAAATAGGGAACCTTTCCCGTCCATATCTCATATGGAGTCTTGTTGGCTGCTTTAGTCGGACTTCGATTTAGTGAGAATGCGGCAGACAATAGCGCAAAGCCCCAAAACAATCCAGGAAGCTCACTTTGACTCATCATAGACCGAACCATATCTCATAAGGTTCGGTTTCTCCTTTCTGCAACACCATTCAACAGTGGTGTGCCCGGAGGAGTCCATTGTGATACTCTATCACAATTCTTAAGATGTGAATCAAACTCATTACTTAGATATTCGCCACCACGATCCGATCGTAGTGCTTTTATTTTCTTATCCAATTGGTTCTCAACCTCATTTTGAAATTCTTTAAATTTCTCAAAAGTATCACTTTTATACCTTATTAAGTAGACATAACCATATCTACTTAAGTCATCGGTAAAAGTAATGAAGTAATGATATCCTTCTCTAGCGGTGATGTTTAATGGACCACACACATCGGTATGTATGAGTCCTAAAACCTCACTTGCTCGTGTCCCTTTACCGCTAAAGAGTTGACGAGTCATCTTCCCTAAAAAGGCAAGCTTCGCATATACCATATGATTCGCAATCAAATGGTTTGAGAACCTTGGTCTCAACAAGTCTCTTTATGCGTCTATCGTTTATATGACCTAAACGACAATGCCAAAGGTAGGATTTGTTTGATTCATTCGTTTTGACCTTCTTGTTCTCTATATGATAAACATCATTGACATCATTCAAAACATAAATACCTCCAATTGAAATAGTTTCACCATAAACCATTTCATTAAATGAAAAAGTACATCGATTGTCCTTAATCATAAAAGTCTTCCGTATCAAACACGGAGAGGGAGATAATGTTTTTCGTTAGAGTTGGTACAAAATAACAGTTATTCAAATACAACTCTAAACCATTAGCTAGAGTGAGTGCAAAAGTTCCCACGGAAATGGCCGCTATTCTAGCTCCATTACCCATGCGGAGATCTACATCACCCTTGGCTAGTGCTCGCACGTTTCTCATCCCTTGCAAGTGATTGCAAAGATGAGATCCACATCCGGTATCCTATACCCATGTAGAAATGCAAGCATGATTTATGTCAATCATATAAAGATTAGAAGGAACAATATGTTTGGATGTCGCACATCCATCATTCTTTTCCTTCAAGAATTTGGGACAATTGCGCTTCCAACGACCGGGTTTGGGCTTGCTATTCTCAATAGCCTTCCCCTTACCCTAATCTTCCTTGAACCGAGCTTCATTAGCTCCCTTCCCTTTCATAACCCCAATGTTTATGTTCTTCAATCTCATTGAAAGAACATCTTTTCTCTCTCAATCTCATTCTCTTTTATGCTTTCTTGGTTAAAGCACATCGTCGTCACTCTAGTGAATATCTCATATGCACTTTTGTGAGTAACGAAGCGAAGTTTGAGAGTAGGTGACATTGACCAAATCAACATATTTTAAAGTCATTGTCCACCTTTAGGTGCTCATCGTAGGCGGCTCTTGCCGCGCGGTAACTAAGTCCGGGTTCGGCGGGAGGTTGTTCGGTAAGGTACTTAAGCACATTGTCGGATTGAACGGCGCCCCTTATAGTCGAATCCCATTCGACAAGGTTGCTACCGTCATTTTTAAGGATACATTTATCCATCACGGTTCTCAACCATGAATATTTACCCAAAATGGGTGCGGGAGTTGAGGTTGTCATTGCGATTTAAATAAATTATTCTACAACAAATATGAGGAAATTAACATTCATTGTATATTTAATGACATTTGCTAAAACTCATTTTTAAAACAAACGTCCATTTATATAATGATCTCCCACGAAATTATATAAATGATTCCAAGACTCGTTTTTCATATAAAATTAGACATCTCATGTTTCCTTTTATATAAAAACGACAAGTCAACACTTGACTAATTCTACACTAGAATGCTTGGTTGATGATTTTCTTTAAAATGCATCTTTAAGCCCCAAATAACTCTTACTTGGTTGAGTTCAAACCAAATTAGCATGGGACTTCCTCCCACTACTTACCCATGGTAACAAGGTTCCACGTCATGAGGTCCTCACGAACATGGGGTTCATAGTCGCTACATTTGGAAAGGCTTAATCTCAATTCATTTGTTAAAATGTGGGTGATCTTGTCAATTTTTAGTCATTTAAATTCTTTATAAGTGAACTAATTTAAGAATGGCGACCTAAAAACGACAATCATAGTGGGATATCGTGGCATGCATGGCGATTTTGGCATGTGTGCGGAATAAATAAGCAATCAAACAAGCATAAGTAAGCCAAAGCATAAACCTAGTATGGCCACCTAAAAGTAATTAAAATACAAGGAGTTACAAATTGGAAACCAACTCCTTTGGTCCCTCTTCATATGGATCTCATCCAAGGTTCCTCCTTGCAAGCTTTAGAATACTTCTAAGGCTCCATCTCGATCCATCGCCGGTCTTCGGTTTACAAAAAGTTACATGTATAAATTTACAAATGAATACATAGCAATCCTATTATACATTTATAAATGAAATTAACTATTAAAATTACAAACCGGCGATACGAGATCGCATTTAATTACAAACCCACACGATATTCCCTTTCATTACGGGTAATATCGGTAAAATATAACATACTATGGCCATACTAGTAAGAACAAACATTCATTCAATAATAAACATTCATCCAAACATGCATAATGTAAAGCTTATAAATAAAAACATGCCAAAATCGCCCTAAACAATAATCGCATTAATACGTTTCAAGACCGATCTCGTTTTAATCGATTAATCTCATATTAATCAATAATGCTTAAAACACCTTTTAAGCTTGAACCAAAACTTCTAAACTGATTTAGAACACCCAAAATTAGTTCATACTAACTTATGGTGATTTTAGTTCATAAACTTGGTCATTTGCTAATTAGATGTACTTTAATCATAACCTTTTATGAATAAAGCTTTATAAAATCAAAATAAAATAAAATAAAACTATTTTTATTTTGGAAAAATTTTGTATATTCTGGAACACTTCCAGAATACCAAAAATAAAAAGTTTGGTCAGAAAATATTTACGAATTAATTTACAACAAATAACATACGGTTTCATCGATTTTATCTCATAAAATCAATAAAACGTCCAAAACAGTGAGTAAAAATCCCAAATTTATACCTTAGCATCATATTAATGTATGAAAACAGTGGTATAAAATTTATGTCCAGAAAACAAATATTACTATATTTTCGACATTAAAATGCATATTATACCGATTTTAAACAAAAAAAATGAATAAATATTCAAAACTCAAGATTTGATTCTGAAAATTTACATGCAGAAAGTATAAATAAGAAGTTTCACTGTGTAAAAATTTCGTGACCAGATTCAAACTATAACTATTTATAGTAACTATTTTAGCCAAAAACTCACTTTTTGACTCGGTTTTGTATAAAAATCATTTTAATTAGCAAACAAATTTCAAAAATTACGAAATTTGACCAGTAACTTCATGTGACCAGAAAATTTGCATGCAATAAAAATCTCGTGTTAAAACCATTTTTAACATCATTTTCGGATTTTATGTTATTTATTCTCAATAAATACATAAAACTCCAAAAACAACAAAATAAATTTGTAACTACAAGCCATGGCTCTGATACCACTTGTAGGGATCGGATCCCATTCACGAATCAAATATTAGTGTAAATCAAATTACTCTAATTTGATTTAGCAAGATCTATGTAGTACAAATTTACATTGTTAACAAGTTTAGATCTTTATACCTTTCACAAAGGGAAATATGGGCACAAAACTAGAACTCCTTTCTAGTTTTGTTTCTTGAGCTATAAACAAGGATGATCCTCCAAAACCCGAGTTTCCAAAATAGGAAACCTCCTTTGAGATACACCCAAGAACTACTCCAAAATACTAAGGATTTTGATCTAGAAATCACTTAGTATAAACTTGATAATATGTAAAATATTATTACTAACACTTAGTAATATCTAGAAATATAAGTACTAGTTACTTATTATAATGTGAGAGTTTTAGAGAGAAAAGGAAGAGTTGGAGAGTAGAGATGCATGCATACATTATGATTTCTCTACCCACTCTTTTATAAGCAAAATGAGAGAAACATATAGTGTGTGAGACACTATATGGTCCGGCCTAGAGAGGAGAAAAGAAGAGTGAAGGGTCCAATGCATGCTTGTTGCTTTTTTCTTGTTAAGAACAAAGCCTTTAAACAACATCATTATGTTTTTCTCAAGCATGCATCAAAAACAAAACAAGTAGGACAAAGGGAATCTTCTTCCCTTGTCCTCTCCTTTAGGGACGGTTCATAGGGCCCAAAATGGGTCTTATTCGCTTTCGATATTTGTCATTAAATACTTATAATTTATCACTTAATCATCTAATATGATAAAGTATAAATTAATTAAACTCTTCCTTAATATACATGTACTTTACACATATATTAAAAATATACTTTTACTAATCTCATTAGTAAAATATACATGATTAGTGAATTAACAGTTAATCACTAATTTCCATCTCCTCAAATAATTTTATCGACATAAAATTAAATCACTCGAGTTCACAACTCGATTTCTCTCTAAATTAATTCACTGACTAACCGTTAGTCAATTTATCAAGTTACTAATCTAATCGTATCTCATACAATTAATTAGCTTAAATATTTGGAGTACGTTCCTATAGGTGTGACTTAAAGGGATCAATTGATTACCGCCGTTCTCACGACAATAACGTCAAACTCTAGTCAGCCAACCGTTATTGATTTACGTTAATCAATTGACAATAATACAGGATTATCCCCATGTATTCCTTAATTGAGATTTATTATGTAATCGCACTATTGTGGAGGACACTTACTCCAACATTGCTCACCCCTAATTATTAGTCATGATAAATGAAGACATTTTCGAGTTCTGAGTTTTGAAAGATCATATACGGAAGGCCTCCAAATCAGCGCAAAAGTCCGCTTTTACGTTTAAGACCCAAATTTTCAGGATTTCGAAAAGATACAAATTATGGAATTTTGAGTTCACAGTGTTCTTATTCATGATAAATGAATACATTTTCGTGTTCTGAGTTTCGAAAGATCATAAATGGACGACCCCGAAATCAGCCCGAAAGTCCGCCTTTACGTTTCGGGACCAAATTTTCGGGATTTCGAAAAAGTTTAAATTTTGGCATTTTTAGTTGACAGGGTTCTTATTCATGATAAATGAAAACATTTTTTCGCTTTCTGAGTTTTGAAAGATCATAAACGGACGGCCCCCGAAATCAGCCTGAAATTCCGCGTTAACGTTTAAGGACCAAATTTTCGGGATTTCGAAAAGGTCTAGATTTTGGAATTTTGAGTTGCCAGGGTTCTTAGTCATAAATGAAGACATTTTCGTGCTTTGAGTTTCGAAAGATCATAAACGGAAGGCCCCCGAAATCAGCCCGAAAGTCCGCCTTACGTTTAGGGCCAAATTTTCGGGATTTCAAAAAGGTCTAAATTTTGGCATTTTGAGTTGACAGGGTTCTTATTCATGATAAATGATGACATTTTCGTGTTCTGAGTTTCGAAAGATCATAAACGGAAGGCCTCTGAAATTAGCCCGAAAGTCCGCCTTTACGTTTGGGGCCAAATTTTCGGGATTTTGAAAAGATCTAAATTTTGGCATTTTTAGTTCACATGGTTCTTATTCATGATAAATGAAGACATTTTCATGGTCTGAGTTTCAAAAGATCATAAAAGGGCGGCCCACGAAATTAGCCCGAAAATCCGCTTTTACGTTAAGGCAAAATTTTCGGGATTTCGAAAAAGTCTAAATTTTGGCATTTTTAGTAGATAGGGTTCTTAGTCATGATAAATAAAGACATTTTCGTGTTCTGAGTTTCGAAAGATCATAAACGGAAGGCCTCCAAATCAGCCCAAAAGTCCGCTTTTACGTTTAGGACCCAAATTTTCGGGATTTGAAAAAGATCCTAATTATGGCATTTTGAGTTCACAGGGTTCTTATTCATGATAAATGAAAAAAAATTTGTGTTCTGAGTTTCGAAAGAACATAAACGGACGACCTCCGAAATCAGCCCGAAAGTCCGCCTTTACGTTTAGGAACCAAATTTTCGGGATTTCAAAAATGTCTAAATTTTGGCATTTTGAGTTGACAGGGTTCTTATTCATGATAAATGATGACATTTTCGTGTTCTGAGTTTCGAAAGATCATAAACGGACGGCTCCCAAAATCAGCCCGAAAGTCCGCGTTTACGTTTAGGGACCAAATTTTCGGGATTTCAAAAAGGTCTTAATTTTGGCATTTTGAGTTGACAGGGTTCTTATTCGTGATAAATGATGAAATTTTCGTGTTCTGGGTTTCGAAAGATCATAAACGGATGGCCTCCAAATCAGCCCAAAAGTCCGGTTTTATGTTTAGGACCCAAATTTTCGGGATTTCGAAAAGATCCAAATTATGGCATTTTGAGTTCACATGGTTCTTATTCATGATAAATGAAGACATTTTCGTGTTCTGAGTTTCGAAAGATCATAAACGGAAGGCCCCCGAAATCAGCCCGAAAGTCCGCCTTTACGTTTGGGGCCAAATTTTCAGGATTTCGAAAAGGTCTAAATTTTGGTATTTTTAGTTCACAGGGTTCTTATTCATGATAATCGAAGACATTTTCGTGTTCTGAGTTTCCTAAGATCATAAACGGAAGGCCCCCCGAAATCAGCCCAAAAGTCCGCCTTTACGTTTGGGGCCAAATTTTCGGGAGTTCGAAAAGGTCTAAATTTTGGCATTTTTAGTTCACAAGGTTCTTATTCATGATAAAATGAAGAAATTTTTGTGTTTTAAGCGGGAATATATCATTAACGAACGACCTAAAAATTAGCCCCAAAGTCCGATTTTACGTTTAGGGCCTAAATTTTGTGGATTTCGAAAAGGTTTATATTTTGGGGGTTTGAGCTCACATGGTTCTTAGTCATGATAAATGAAGACATTTTCGTGTTTTGAGCGGAAACATATAATGAACGGACGGCTCAAAAATCAGTTCTGAAGCCTGATTTTACGTTTTTTTTTTTTTTTTTTTTTTAATCAAAGGTAGGAAATATATATTGATCAATCAAAAGATTACATCGTGATCAGTACAGGCTTAAATCAAGCCACACTATTCATAGACAACTCGAAACAGAATAGCCATCAGTTCCTATATAAACTACAATAATCACACATAAGATGACTCACGAGTCACGACTCGTTTAGGACTCAAAATATAACCATGTAATCAACAGTTATTCCGATTTTACATTTACCACCCAAAATCTCGAAATTTCGAAATTTCGAAAAGATCCAAATTTGGGGGTTTCTAGTTGACTGGGTTTTTAGTTATGATAAAATAAAGACATTTTCATGTTTTGACAGGGAACACATCATGAACGGACGACCCAAAAATCGGCCGAAACGCTTGCTTTTACGTTTACCACTCAAATTTTTGGATTTCGAAAAGTTTCAAATTTTTGGATTTTGAGTTGACATGATTCTTAGTTATGATAAATAAAGACATTTTTGTGTTCTGAGCGATAACATATCATGAACAGACGGCCTAATAATCAGCCTAAACGCCCGATTTTACGTTTATTACCCTTTTGGGATTCCGAAAAGGTCCAAATTTTTGGTTAATGGTCTATTTTAAGTCATGTTGGGAGTGAGTCTTTAACTCCTTAACCAATTACGCAGTACATTGTTTTATTATGTATAAGTGAGACCAACTTTGTACTTATATTATTTTTTTATTAGTTTTATACTCTAATTTTCTTTTCACATTGATAAAATGTGTATAAAATAAACGTAAACAAATCATCGAGATGAAAGACGTAAGAGTTTAATGTGCAGTAAGCATTATGCATTGCATGGATTGTATCATTTGTATGTATTGTTGTTATTCAAGTGGTGACCACCCACACCAGGGTTCAAAAACTCGGCCGAGTTGACTCGTCTCGGCCGAGAAGTCTCGGACTCGGTGGCCGCCGAGACGAGATTCGGCGAGTTCTAACGGACCATTTCAAAAGGACCCAAAATCGGCCGAGTTCACCGAGTCAACTCGGAAATCGTCAATCTCGGCCGATTTGAAAGTGTTAACTCGGGCTATCTCGTTTTTCTTGACCCTTTTCTGTAATTTTTTGTTTTTCTTTCTGTTTTTTTCGTCTTTTTTTTTTTTTTTTTTCAGACGTTGGCTTGGTAGGGATGAAGGGGGAGTGAGTTTGTTTTTTGTGTCTTTTGTGGCATGTGGCTGTAAAGTGGTAACGTGGCTGTGGATTTTTTTTGGTGTTGATTTTTTTAATTTTTTTTAATTGATTTTTTTTTAATTTTTTTTGGTGTTGAATTCTTTGGGGTCTCATCAAAACAATTAAGTAGTACTCCGTATTTCGTACTTCCTCCCTATATTTTGTTTATTTATTGCTTATATTATTCATAGTTATTACGGAATACTCCGTAAAATTATCAAATCAATCAAATAAATTTATTACTCCGTAAAATTATCAAAATTATTACTACGTAAAATTATCAAATTTTTTTATTTATTACTTAATTTTACATTATATAATTTGAGGTCAATTTATAAAGGTGTCAACTACTCCAACTTATATACTATTACCATTTGAACGCCTAAACACATATATTATACGGGCCGATATTTTCATTACACTCTTAAAAACATTATTTCGTACATATTTAGACCTAATATAACATCATAAATATGTTTATATATAAATATCGTTAAAAAAGCTTCTAAAACAAAAATCAACCGCGACGAGCGAGTCATAGTCCGAGACAAGCGATTCAGGACCGATACCGTGACACCGCGACCGCAACCGCGATCGCGACCGATACCGATATTTAAAACCCTGACCCACACTGAACCCCGAGTCCCGAGCATCGTTCCCTGACCCACTAGACACTAGTGACGTGGCTCTTTCTCCTCCTCTTTGATTACGTCTTCTCTTCCCCCACCCCACATTTCTCCATACTATTAATCGGACTTTATATGATATGTGGTTCCGTTTCTTATAGATTAATAATAATGATTGGTTAAGGAAGGAGATATTCTCCTAATTATTATGGATTTTGTACACTCATCATCTTAATTTTCATCTAATCACATGCTTCCTCCTACACGAATTGTATCGTGACGTGCCTCTCAAATGTTGTTAATTAGTTCTCAACACACCAACTTGTAGGCGAACAACCCATGCTATAGTATTCTCATATGTTAGTTGTTAATTCCTTATTACTTTTTAATCTCATACACCGAATACGGAGTGGTTTATTTCAATTAACATTGTGTCTATGCGTTCTTAGCCGTAACTAGTTTGTTTGATAATCTAATCTCCCATAAAAGTTTAAATACGTACATTGATTTTAAATGCAAGTAACAATTGAGAGGGAATGATATGGCAATCGAATTTGGTGGTAGATGAATGGAAAGAAAGAAGTGCGAAGAAAGAGAGATGAAGGAACAGAGAAGGGAAGATATGGAAAACAAGAACAAATCCCCCAATGTAAAATGTATGACCAAAATTAATTAGAGTCAAAAATATCAAGAGCAGAGGTGGGGGACGCGGGGGTGGTGGGGGCCGAAATCCCTATTAAAATAAAATAATGGGTAAGACCAAGCCCCACACTTCTTTAAATGGGCCCACATCCCATCTTTGCCTACTCATAACATCACCCCGGGCCCAACTCAAAACTACAACTACAGGTCTACAGCTACAACTACAACTGTGTGCGTGTGTATATATACACAACACCCTCACATTCACTACTCCGTATGTGTGAGCGCAACATTTATTCATTGACTGAATTCCAGAGAGTATCTTATTTGATTACTACGGAGTACTCCGTATTCATTCGAGAGTGAAATAAATAAATAAATAAATAAATAAATAAGATGGTGGCGGTGGTATCATCTTCAAATGCATTCAAGAGAAGCAGGAAAACTAAGGCAGTTGGCGTGCCAAGCATAGACTTGTCACATTTACATTTACGTGATTACGATTACGATTATAAACAAAGGTCGTCTGCGCTGAGCGAGCTGATCGTTGAAGCATCAAAAGAGTACGGTATCTTTAAGGTGGTGAACCACGGTGTCCCCACCCAAGTCATATCGGAGCTTGAGAAATGCGGTCTCGACTTCTTCGCCTCACCTCCCTCTGACAAACTCCTTCTTGGTGTGGGTCCCTCTAATCCCTTTGGTTACGGTTTCAAGAATATCGGTTCCAATGGGGACATGGGCAACCTTGAGTACCTTCTCCTTCACGCCACTAGCTCTTCCACCCATCCTCCTACCTTAAGGTACCCTGCTCTTTTCCTTCTTTCTTTTTCCATTCTGCTAACTCATTTCATTTATTTATTTATTTATTTATTTATTTATTTATTTATTAAGGAGTACATACTTCCATCCCCCCTACATATTGAATTGATATGATCATGCCATGAATATTAAATAATGCTGGTCATCATTTTGGTATACCTGTAACACCACACGGCACGTAAACGTAAACGTAAACTATTGACGCGCTTAGCTTACTGAATATACTTTAGATTTGGCTACTTTATTTTAGTAAAATATACCCGACGACATACATACATACATATAAGAATTATATATACAGTACAGTAGCTTACAAGTAGAAATAGTGAGTAATGCAGCAAGCATTATTCATGATTCATGATTATGTCATTAGTAGCAAATAAGCAAGGTGGACAATAATGAAGTACGTACGTAGTTGACAAGGATAATTAGTGAGTATATAAATGAGGCGCATGATAATTGATATGTGTACATAAAACATATAGGGAGCAACTCAAGTACATGTTAGACGACCAAACCACTTATCAAGGCAGGAATTGTAGTAGCATGTGTTTTTCAATTCGGCGGCACCTTCCTTGAATTTCTCTAACTACGGTGTCAATTAATTAATTAATTATACTCCTACATGCTATGGAGTACTTTACTTTGGGGACCCGACAGTCTCTTGTTTATTCACATTGACTTTTTGGTCTACATTTCATTATTAAACTTTTACAACGACAATTAATTAGTTAATTAATTAATTACAGAGTAGTAATTACACCGTGTTCTATTTCATGATTTGATAGGATATAATAATAACATAATACTCCATATAGGTCGCGTATAATGATTTCGTAGGGTGATACTGATAGCAATTCAAATGGTAATATTCAAAATACTATTAATTGCCGTATAATGTGTGAATAAGCATCCTATCATTTGGAACATGACTACTTTATTATGCTACTATAGCTTTACTCTCAGACATGTTTGTATTTGATGACCACGATTCACATTCATACACCTTTTATTATTTAATTAATTGTTTGATTATATATCCTTGTTTTTTTTTTTTTTTTAAAAAAAAAAAAAAGATTGTATCAGCAAATAGCTACTACTCAATTACTCATACAGCTATGCGGAGCAATAATTTTGGCAATAGCTTACGTAGACCTTCATTTTACTTGCAATTATTAACAACTCATATGGTCACATCTCACACTTATGCCTCTTATTTGGAGTACTTGTACTACTCATCCCCATTTACTACAATTAATTAATACGGAAGTATCTTCATTCTAAAATAAGTGTAGCGGTAAAATGAGATATTAATTGACGTAATAGGGAGTATTCAGTATAGTATGTGATTCAAGAATAGGACACCCATTCCCGTGAGTGTAGGTCTCAAGCCCAAAGCGGGTTCACCGTTTTAGGAGAAAGCAGTCAAATACTCTCATGAGACAAGGCTAGTGGGGAGGAGATTTTCTCCCACTGCTCTGTCGCTTTTCCCTCTTGGCCGTTTTAAGGGTTTAAGGCATCTGCCTTAAACAAGAATTGGTGTTCCCGTGAAATGAGAGAGAGAGATTCATTTATTTATAAAATTGAAGTTAAAATGGAAGAATGGAGATCCACAAAAAAGGAGGAGAGGACGTGGAGGGAGGAAAGGAGGAAGCCACTTGTATTGTTGTATTGTTGTATTGTTGGGACGTCAGAAATCAAGAAAATAGGACTGTAGTCTCGTCGATAAAGTGTATTCTTTACTGAGTTTTGGGGTTCAGAGTCAATGACTTGACATGGCTGTAAAGTCTTACACTTACACATCTTAACCTCTCTATCTCACACATCAAATCACATCACCTCCTTTTCAGTTCAATAAATTACTGTTTTTACGGACTACTCCATAGTAGGTGTCATTATTATATGGAATACCCAGAAAATAAATAAAAATAAAAATACAAAATAAGTTTTATTTCTTCATAACCTTTTGACTTTTGCTATAAGGAAATTTCACGATAATGTTTTAATTTAGAAACTTTTTATTTTTGATTTGATGAGAAAAATATTAGAGCAAAGATATTTGTGTGTAAAAGTAAAATAAAACATCGGTACTCTCTCTTTCGCTATCTTTTTCCATTTTATTTGCATTTATTAAAAAATATTTTTTACACTTTATGGTAAAATTAAAAACTTAAATGCAATAGAAAATACTAAAATGAGATGGTTTATCAATTATCATTGTACATTTGTACATATGCTGATAAGGTTGTACTCCTATTATTTTCCAGTTAATAATTATGAAAAATTACAAGAGGTGAGAGATCTTAAAAAGCGAGCCGTATAAGTCTTGCATAAAATGTCTCACGTGTGCGACGATATTCTTAGTATTAAAATGTGATTATTTTAATGGTTAAAGTGATTATTTTAACGCTTAGAGTGACCACTTTATAGCTCCATTTTTATGGTCACTTTCAACGTCAAAATAGTAAGTGTGAACCGTAAAATAAATAAATTTTAGTTGAAAATACTTACGATTTTATGTGAGCATTTGTAAATTAAAATTGGATAGTAATAGTAGTGGTCATTATGGTCATCCCCCCACGGGAAGAGGCCACAATTCCAAGTGTAGTACGTAATCGTAGGTAGGAGTGAATTAAATAGGGAGGACTGAGGAAGGGTGCTCCAACTGAAATCAACAAACTGTCCAGCGTGTCAGCTACAATGTCATTTCCATTTTTAGTGTGGGTCCTATTCCATTACTTGTTTCGCCATTCTACCTTCCACATCATCAGTGACTGGTACACCACCTACCTACCATTACCAATTACATTAGCATCCTTTTATTACGACTATTTTCTTCATTTTGCCTATTTTTGTTTCATTAAAATGTGGACCTCTTTTCCTTTATAGTTGTACTCTAAATAATGGATGCAGTGAATACTGCATTGAAACAAGTGTTATGTATAATCATAATTTGTGTTACCCTTACCAGTTACCCATATGTGAAATATGCAGGCACGCTGTGAATGAGTACGTGAAAGCCGTTAACGGTTTGGCATGCAACCTGCTACAACTAATGGCAGAGGGTCTTTGGGTGTCTGACAAGTCGACGTTCAGCAATTTGATTAGAGACTCCCAAAGTGATTCGCTTCTCAGGCTTAATTACTACCCTCCTCTTAGTAACGCTCACAAACATAGTTCCCCCGGTGAACACATCGGATTTGGAGAGCATTCAGACCCTCAGATCTTAACTATCCTGAGATCCAACGACGTTGCTGGCCTCCAAATCCGTACGCCTCACGGCTTGTGGCTCCCTGTCCAACCCGATCCCTCTGCTTTTTATGTTATGGTTGGTGATGCTCTTCAAGTTCTAACAAACGGGCGTTTGAGGAGTGTGAAGCACAGGGCGATGGCAAACAAGTCCGCAAACAAAGGGAGAATGTCGATAATGTATTTTGGGGCACCCCCTTTGAATGCAATAATATCTCCCGTCAAGGAGATGGTGTCTTTAATGTGTCCAAGCCTATACACTCCCTTCACTTGGGGTGAATACAAGAGGGCCATGCGCACCTCTCGTCTCAGTGACTGTCGCCTCAACCTTTTCAAGAGACCTTCACACTAATACGACATGACGGACTATTTGTCTATTCTTCTAGCTAGTGTAGTGGTTTAAATAGACACATGCAAGGATTTAATCATCAAAATATCTATATAATATAAAATTAATGGGGCTCACTCAATTCAGAGTCAAACAAAAATAACAATTACAATTTCAATTAATTTGGAGCATATCCTTCATATGATGGTAGGGTAGAAGAGTAGTTGTATGTTAGCAGGATGGAGACACTTTGGAAAACTGCAAAGGATGTAAATAAACTAGGGGCGATGGTGTAATTTAAGTGGTTTAATTAGCACTCTAATTGTATTTATTGCAACCTCATGAGTCATGAGTCATGGATTATTATGAATTCACTGCATACTTTATTAATGTAGGGACTTTTTCTCATTTATGATTATTTATTTTTATTATATTATGAATTATGAATTGCTATCTGTTTTCTCATCTAACCATCCAAACGATCTTGCTACCTTAGAGCACTAGCAATGGAGAACTCAAAAAAGAAAAATTGTTCCATGCCATGTGAGATTGTTACAATCTCTAAGCATTAAGACCTCAAGTGTACAGTGTAAGAACAGAGAACTTCAAATAAAGTTTTAAAATGGCCTCATATTTAATTTTTCTCCAACAACTCTAGCACAATTTGACAAAATATCTCAAAAGTTGAGAAGAACTTGATTTGTGAAGAAGAACCAAATTCTTTTCATTAAGGGATATTTCCCATGGTACCCTCGAACTTTGGCAGATTACACATGGTACCCATGTGTGAGGTTTGTTCATACGGTACCCCTAAACTTTGTGAATATGTGCCCAGTATGCCCATTTTGTGACGAAAAAATTGACGACGTTAAGTTTATAGGCACCAATTAATGGAGGAATAATGTGGGTTTAATTGTATACTATACTCATAATTGATGTTTTCTTCTTTAAACTTAACGATGTCAAGTTTTCTGCCACAAAATGGACATATTGGACACATATTTACAAAGTATAGGGGTACCATGTGAACAAGCACACATGCGTAGATGCAGTGTCTACAAAGTTAGAAGTCTGTGAAATATCCCTTTTATTAATAACAAACTTTATTTTGCAATGCATGAACTTTATTTGTTGGGTTTTTGTTGACAAATTCTAGGTAAGATCTTTACCATTGCTATTGCCCTTATTGATAACTCGAACTTCAATGGCACGTGTAACTCACTTTTGATTAAACCCGAAGCACAACCACATCTCATGAGATCAAGTTTGACTAATTTAACAAAATTACGGACTAGAAAAAAAAATTATTAATATTAACTCTTTTATTAGATCATCTTTATTGGTGATTTTTTCACATATACAACCTAAATAAAAAAATAATTTTTCACTCATCAAATTTTACAACCCCTTTCTCATTTTTTATCTACTTTATCAACAACTCACACCAACTTATATTATTAGCTATTATTTTAAAACTTACCACACCATTTTATCTTCCACCAATCAAATGATAGGTTTCATTGAGGTTGCTCAACCAACCCAGTCACGCATGGTTTGCCAACCCCATGTGTATTTCACTTGTATTTATCTTTATTTTTTCTATTTTTATGCTGCAACCCATAAAAAAAACACCAATAAAGGTGGTCTTAGAGTATGTTTGGATAGTAGAAATGGAGGGAAAGGAAAATGAAGGAAGGGGATCAAAGGGGAAGCAAGGGGAGGGATAATGAATTGTTGTATTTCGATCCCATTTCTCTCCAAATATTGTCTATTGAGGAGAAATTTTAATTATACTTGAGAGAAAATAAACTCCGAAGGATATTTAGACTCCTCCATTTCCCTTCAATCCTCTCAATCTAAACACGCCCCTATTATTCATTCTCTTCCCTATATTTTCCTCCTATTTTATTATTCAAACTAGGCCATAAAAAATATTTGTTGTTACGGTGGGGATAATACTCTAGTAGGTATAAGGAATGATGGAGACATTTTAAAATGCATAATAACATTTTACACTCATTTAGGAATGTTCTGTTAATAAAAGTACTGTAAACGGAAAATAAAAACAGTAAAATCAACACCGAATCGCTACGCTGTCCTTATAGAACAATTCGACCCGTATATTTGTGCCCGGGTTGTACCGAATTTTCTACAGAGATAAGACGGTGTTCCTCGGTTTTGTGCACGAAAAAACAGAGATATAATTTCAGAGTATTTGTGAGTATAATGTTTTGTGTTCAATGACAATAACGTAAATCAGTTTTTCAATATGAATTCTGATTTCATCATCTCTTTATTTATAGAGAAAGAAGGGGGGAATACAGGGAATATAATCAGAATTCTTGAAAAGGTATAACTCTTCAGAATTCTGCCCGCCAAAATTCGTTTTTATTCGGGAAATCAATTGGCGCCAAGAGACCCCCGCATAGTCGTTCGTAAGGCAACTATACTGCGAACTCGTAAACAAATAAACGAGTGTACACTCCGTACTTCCCGAACTCGCTTTATTATTTATAAGTTCGTCTGTCTTTGAACCAAACCCAAAAAACGCAAAAATGAACCGGTAATTACACTTAAATTACCAACATGTTCTCCTGTGATGGAGTAGTACTACTCATTTAAGACTTTTTTTTTTTTTCCTTTTTATTTACTTATCTATTTTGTGAAGACTAGTCTTATTTTGTAAGTTAACCTAAAAATTAGTAATTGCAAAAAGATGTGCGTGTAAGAAAACCTTTAATTGCTGAATGTAGGGGAATATTAATCAAGGACATCATATCCATTTGAAATTCATCTTAAATGAAAATCTGACTTCCAATTTTTTCTACTTATATTTCTAATTTTGCTCTAATTAATTTACTTCTAAATTTGCTATATAGGTAGTTCATACTATGCCTATAGCAACATTTCCGGTCATCTTACATTATCATGTGCTATCGTGCTATATTGCCACCTTGTCACTACGTATTTACAGTACTATTGCTTTGCCTAATTGTTTTGGTATCTACGTATTTAAAGCCTTGTCACTACATATTAAAGCCTTGTCACTACGTATTCAAGCCTTAGTGACGAATGACGCCACGCCCACCCCACCCTACCCAAAAGTTACTATGATTTGCAAATCCTAACATTTTGATCGCATATGACATGGTTTATGTAATTTACATACTCCATAGTCCATAGTTTATACTAGTATGAGACGAGCCAAAATTTTCCTCTACTATAATCCTAAAATTTACTTCCTCCATTCCGTTTGATTCTATACGTTTGACCAAAACACGGTAATTAAGGTAGAAGAAAATCAAGTGGGGTAGATAATGGAATTACTTAAATACCCCTACTTTATTGTTTGCAAGTGGGTTGAGTGGGTATTAGTGAAGGGTATATTGGTCTTTTAGTTTAATAAAGTAGAGATTAAAATAGAAATGTATAGAATTGATTGGAATTTCCGAAAAAGGAATATGTATAGAATCAAATGGAATGGAAGAAGTATGATAATATCCCAAATTGGATGAATTAGGTGTAATTATGATACTTTTAGCTAGCATTGCGGATTTGGTAGAATACCAATCAAGCATTCCCACTAAATTTGCAGTGCAACATCCATGATTAAGACACATAATTTAGTTTGACAAATTTGAGGTAGTCACGTCAATTGACAACATTATTTTGGCATGTCACCGTCTCAACTCTCAAAGCATTTCCTGATGACGTTGGACGTTCTCAACCACTATCCTAAATTCCTACGTATGCATTTAAATGGAGTACTAACAACAAAGTCTAACACCCACCTTTTAAGCTAAAATAATAAGATCAGGAATACTATTTCATTTGCACATCAGACGTCACCACATAATGGTCTTTGTTTACAATACTCCGTAGTAGAGTAGTTCAACTTTCTACAACCATCTTAACCAATCAATCAGGATACACTACGTCATTGTCGTAGCTTAGATTATCGGCATGCCCTCAACCGATTGATGCACTGAGCATTTGATTACGTGACATTATGCACTTCCAACACAAGTGATTTTGGTTTGATTTCAGTTTATATTTTTCAATTACTCTAATAAACCGATGCAGGTTAACGGCACATTATAACATAAATGTAGTTAGCCAGCTCTATTTCTTCATTATGCCTTGCCTTAAATATGTCAAAGAAAGGGGTAGAGTTAAAACACAAGGAAGCAAAGTCATTCAATTTGGTGAGGTTGTCCAACGCTCCATTGAAATGCCCACTGCTGGTTGTTTCCTACCTACCTTAACTTGCACTAACTCATCTTATGATGACATGATCTATTCATATACGGAGTATAAATTTGTGAGAAGACCGCCGTTTGCATGGAGCTGCAAATTCTCCTCACAAACTAAGCCAACAAACTCTCCTTGTAAACTACTGCTCCGTAGCCCTATGTTTGATGGCTTCACTGCTATTATTATTCAAGGCACTACTATTTGGATACCATGATGAGGTTCAGCTCTTGACATTGACAGAGCACACCCTTACAGAGGATAACAGCATTTACAGCCCCAATTTTACCAAGATTCAAATTGACGACAATATTCCATTTTACATGGAGATGAATAACAATGTTATCTCCGGTTCACCTTTTCTATGCCAAGAGCTTTACACTCAAGCTCACTAAATCATCCGCCTTTCCTTCACCATGTTTATCAACATCATATTTAACCTATGTTATACGGAGTATTATTTTGTGGTGTAGTGTAGTGTAGTGTCGTGTTGTTCTTCCAAACAAGGCAAAAGATTAAAGATAACTCAAGAGCTGCCTCAACTTGATGCAAGGTGAAAATCAAATAACACCCCACTTGATGCAAGATATCAGGTTAACTGCTTCCTAAGACATTTTCCGTAAGTTCTTCACGGTATCGTTCAGTAGCAAGTAGCAATTGTTTATGCTACTCGACTTGGAAGGGAGTCTTCCTTGTCAATTGGTCAAAGTGTTCTTCAAAACTCTTTGATGTGGCAAATCTAATGTTAACATATAGTATCTGTATTGCTATTTTCTAACAAAATTTGCAGTCAGCTGTCAAAATAAAAGGAAAAAGAAAGAATGAAGGCGTAACCCCAACAAGGTGATACTGGCTTGTACGTGCTGTGGCTCGTACTAATATATGGACTCTAAATAGCTAGCCTTGAAGCCAGAAGAAATTGGAGGAAAAAAGATACTCCATATCCAAGCTTAAAATACATATACCTCCGCTGGAAGGAGATGCCCGTAGAAGTACTGAGGAAGAGTCCCATCATCGGCTTAAGCAAATGTCCCAACTTGCAGTGCAAATAGCCGTGGATAAAAAAATCATCACAATTCGTCATGTCCAGGCCCTGTAGTATCATCACTTCTCGTCGAGCCTTCGGTGGTTTCTGATGCGTCCTTCTTTGAAGATTTATCCTCGGAAGTAGAACTAGAGTCTGCTTCATTCTTTACAGGTTTTTCGACCTTGGGCTTTGGTTTTGGGATTTTATTCACAGCGGCAACCTACAAACAGCACAAACTATCACTACAAATCCACTGCTTATACCACTAAGCAGACTTGCTAATCTATCCAATCATGTCAGTTCGACATTACCTTTGCCTGAAGATCCGCTAACTTCTCATAGACTTCCTCAGATGTATAAACCGGTGCACTCGAAGTAGGAATCCTACGAATAATATACCCACATTAATGATGCAGGGATTCCAAAATGACGCACAGAAAATTGTGTTAGGCAAACAACTTTTATCTGTTAATCAGAATACTAACTTGTCTTGTTCAGCTTGCTTCTCATCCAACCACTTCCTAAATTTATCAGCTTGACTCAAAACCTGCAGATTCAAGATTGGCATGCATCAGTCATCATCACAAAAGACAGCCGCTACTTACAAAAATAAAATAAATAAAAATAAAATAAAAACTTCTTGAGAACATAAACAGTGAAAAGGAACCTCGTCTATTTTTTCCTTTGGGATCCAGGATTTGTTCGTTTCCCAGCCGCGTACAGTCTGCAATTATAAAGTATAGTCAGTGCAGTCTAAACAAGCCCCTTCCCCTCCCCCTCCCCAGAAAATTGGAAACCTAGTTCAATAAAAGATATCCCCTGACCAGAGAATACAATTAGCATTAACGCAAATTGACACTGGCAGCGAAGCACATACCTCTGCTACCTCACTAAGAGATCCTTTAGCAAGTTCAACTGCTGCTGGACGAGCACTAAGTTCATTCAATCTAACGCAAATTACCATCGTCAAACATAGTTCTCCAACTTGAACTGAAACAAAAACATGCTTTTAGTCGAAATCAAACCTGAAAAATATGGGATCACCAATTGATTTCAACATGTTGAGACGTTCTTCAAATTCTCCAGCACTAGCATCTTCGCCATCCATGTATAACCAATCTTGAACCTGGAACCACCACTAGCATTTGCTTAGATCGTCCACCAATTGAAGAAAATGACAATGCATCTTCATATCCTAAAATCATACCTCCTCAAGCTTTGCAGTGAATGATAGTCTATCCTCGTTTGTCAGTACTTGTTCCATTTCCCCTGATGATTCAATCTAAACGATATAAAGCAACATAACGAGTGTCAGCATGAAATCTCTGTTGTCTATTCCTCTATTCATGAGAAGTCTAGATCAAGATGTCCCACGACATTAGCATAATCAGTAAGGCATTATTCACGGATAAGCCACAATGGCAAGCATATAGAAATAAGGAATTTAAGTTTCAACCCAATGTTTGAAAGATAAAAGGGAAACCAAAAAATTCTAATCACAATACAATGAAACCTTAGGTTTGTGCAAAAGCCAATGGGTACACGTAGCTAAAGTTCAAAAAGGGAGCTGATTAACATTCCAACTCAACAACTGCACCGCCACTAGCCCAGTAGGAGGAATATTAAGTAGTAAGGAAACACACAAGTGAGGAGTTTCAAAATCTTCCAACAGTGTAACTTTTCTAACCAAGTACACAGACTGTTCACCAATAAGTGGACTCAATCCAGATTTGAGGGAATGCTCCCACAATCTATAGACACAAGTGTAACTTGCACAGTGCAACACCTTGATCAAAGATAGATAGCCAATTGGATCTTTATTAGCACTTTAGCAGCCTAAAATAAGTTATTGTACGGATTCCGTTGTATTATTTCGTTGATCGTACAGCAAATCGAAAAGAGTAAGTGCAATTAGCAAAAAAAATTTCGGACCAACGAGATGCTTTTGAAGATGATAAACCTAACCTTTTCTCTGGTGGAATAAATGTATCCTTCCAGATTATTTTTTAGCTCTGCAGTCCTCCTCCTGTCTGCGTCTTTGTTATTAAGTTCCTCAAGCCTTCGCTTGGCATCAGTTAGAGACTCATCTGAAAGAGACAGACTTTTTCCACTTGCCTTCTCATTAACCTTCAATAAGAAAGAAACACTACAATGATGTGACCCTAAAAAAAAAAAAAAAAAAAAGTGTTCTTCACACTTTCACAGCGTTCCCTGCACAAACAAAGTGTGATTACCTTCAAAGGAACCCTGAAAGTCCTTTTCTTCAATTTCTTTTCTGTAACTTCTGCAGTACTTTCTTCTGTAGCGCTGCCATCAGTGGGCATGATGTTACTACTTTCTTCACCGGAGTCTCCAGTACCATTTTCTGCTGATACGTTAGCAGTACCAGAGGCTTTATGTAGTATGTTCACAGGAGCAGTAGAGTTCTCCGAGGTCATATTTTTTTTAGGGATTTCTACCCACTCAGATATCTCAATAACAGCTTCGGCTCGATCTAGTGATAGCACTCCACTTCTAGATAAAGAGAAATGTAGGTTTGCTTTGATGGGAGCAGACAGATTCCGAGTTGAATATCTGAAACAATCAGAGAAATCCAATAAATGGGTTTTAGGACAATATCCACGAAGATGTAGCAACTAATTAAAACCAACGAAAATCTTCACAAGCAATTAAACTAAATGGTTTCACCTCTCAGTGGCATTGGCTAAACCACTGACTTCATACTGAGCAAATACTGGAGACGAGACACCAGGTGGCAGTAAGTCTCTATTCTCATAGGATAGAGACACCTCAAAATCTTTGTTGTGAATAATTGACCGAAACATCTGCCCAAATGTTTAAGAACCAGTAAGCAGTTTAGATAAAGAGATACGTGTACGCATATTGCCTAAAATAACAAGCAATTTGTGTAACAGGATTCCCTGCCACAACTGAGAAGTCAGCCATGTTATGCACGAGCCGGGAAGTAAAACAAGAAACTACATATTACCTTACTAGGGACTTTCTTCATACGTGGCACAAGAACTTGAGTCGTGGTTTCATCTTTCACGAGACCAGGACCATCCAACTCCATGACATAGCCATATGTTGAACCATCGATCATGCCCAACTTTCTGTTTAATTTAATCCCATCACTAATGTTTGCTGCATGTAATGCGGCGCCAAGAACTATAGCCTCATCTGCATCAAGATGTCTGTCCAGCTCTTTCCTTCCCAGAAATTCTTGAAGCTTAGACTGCAAAGTTAAATAAGTAGACGATTAAACCAACAGAGGTACAGCTGAAGGGGGCTAATAAACAGTTTTGCACCAAGAAAACAGCCAGAATGAAAATGGGTTATTACTTGTAACTTGGGTACTCGAGTGGCACCTCCAATCAATTCAACAGCATAAACATCATCGGCTTTCAATCCTGAACTCTGGAAGACTTCTTTCAGAGGAAGTAGAGCTTTCTCCCAGATGTCCTCACACAGCTCTTCAAACTTGTCGCGGCTTATAGAGCTCCTATAAACAGTGTAAATGAATCTCTTGAGAAACTTTGAATATTGGTTTCCACTCGTTCAACACGTTAGAAAACATCATAGAGACAGAGTCGAGCTTGGAGAGGGGAAAAGAACAAGACAATGAAATGTAAATTCTATTGAGATTATTAGCATTACCAGCAAAGAAAATGGTCACTCTGGGGGTAAATCCTAGTAACTCAACAGACTTATTAGAGGCAAGATATGAATTTATTCGGCTAAGGTCGAGCTCACCAAATTGGCAGAGAATATTTGACAACCCCTCAATTCAATAAAAAGTTTAGGTATTTTGAATGAAGTGAATGATAAAAATTAAAGAAAGACAGTGGGGGATGTAGGGAAGCAACATAAAGGAAAGAAATGGTAGACCTGAAATCACGGTCGTCAAGAATGGATTCGACAGAGATAGGAGCGTGGGTATTAGCACTTAAGATTTCTTTGGTACGCTTGACTTGCTTCTTCAATTTAGCCATTGCTTTAGGGAAGTTTCTGACATCGACCCCGTTAGGTGTCTGACTATTGAATTGATCAGCAAAGTAGTCAACCAAACGAAGTTCCATATGTTGACCGCCGAGGTGGGAGTTCCATCTGACATCCTTAACATGAAATTGATTGGCGGAGAGAGTCTTGCCGAAGTCTTTGGTGTCGTAGGCAGAGAAATGAACAAGAGCAGCATAGGTGGAAGACGCACCCATATCGTAGAAGACGACATACTTGGAATCATTGGCAAACTTCTTATCAATACCATACTGGATGGCGGCACCAGAGTGCTCATTCATCAAGGACAGAACATTGACACCGCCAAGTTGTGCAGACTGAAGAAGGGCTTTCCTCTCAGCCTGACCGAAATAGGGTGGTACTGTAACCACTGCGTCAACCACCCTGATTTTGGAGTGAAACTCAGCCAAATCAAGTGCGTAATTGAACAACATTCCAAGCATCTCCTCAAAAGTATAAACCTGACCATCGTCAACCTTGATTGCTGCAACGCTTCCGGCTCTATTAGGATCAGGGAGTATTTGATAGGGAAGGTAATAGGATTGAAGTAATTGATGGGTGTAGTCGTAGGGTTTGGAAAGAAGATCTCTTAAGTGTGAGTATACTTTGTCTGGGTAACGGGCCACTAAACCAGCTGCTTCTTCAGCCATTAATCTAGAACCCGAGTGAAATGCGATGAGGTTTGGTGATTTACGCTTTGACATTTCGTTAATTGCCACAGATATTGGGATTTGACCTGGTTTAAGGTTTACAACACCTACTTTTATCCATTCCGAACCCAGATCTATGCTCATCACTGCTGCCTCCGATTTCAATGCTAACACTGCAATCACCATTATTCCAACAACAACCACCCTACTATTATTCATCGTCATCATCTGATCTACTTGATCTGGCGATCAATTGAGAGAGAGATTGGTGGGTGAATTCTGGTGATCTTTCAAGAAGGAATGGTTATGTGTTTGTTTGTTCCTGCGTCAAGTGTTTTTAGAGAGGTTTTGTTATACTTACAATTCACACACACAAGGAAGGACAAGGTCATGTTCTCCAATCACTATTCTACACCTGTACCATTCTCCACGTGGCTTTCTGTTACGCGTCTCCCCTCTTCTCTTTTCTACCCCATACCACACCAACACGTTACACGCCTCATGGGGCGGGTCTTGGGCGGGGGGAGACGGGTCTGGGGCGGGTGCTGGGACGATTAGTGCTTGAAAATATTTCCATGGTTGATAGCGCGGGTGTGGAGTTGATTTTTCTTTTTTCGTGGATGCAAATGTGGGGGATCTTTTTTCCGTCCTCATCCCAAATTCCCAATGACATCCCTACCTCAACTTGCTATTTATTTTACATCTTATAATTCTCCATTTTATTTTTCTTATTTTGGGTAAGTTATACTTTCTCCATTTCATTTAATTCTATACATTTACTTTTTGGACACTATTCAAAGGTGAGGAGAATCTTGTCACCAACGACCTACGGCCCAGGACCCCGGATCTTGCCTAACAACTGGCAGCTAGGTCAGTGCTTTCTTTTGCTAGAGAATCAATTCGATTCATTTTCAATTAGGCCTTGCCGAGTTTTTTTTATCGAGTCCATCTATATCTTCGATATATCGCTTAATATATGAAATAAAAAATAGTCATGTGAGATCTTGTTTTAATTGCCTTTTCGAGAGCATTATTAATATTCAAATTTCATATTTTTCAGAATTATGTAACATTTTTCAGAATTATGTAACTAAAGATATAAACAAAAGAAAACGTGCATCGACGTACGTGCAAAAAACAAATGTATAAAATTGAATGAAATAGAGGAAGTAGTAAAAATATTGATGATAAAAAATATTCCATACAATAAATATGGATTAACAAAGTTACATAATAAAAAAGAAGAGGGGGAATTGATAAAATTTATACCTTAACCTAATTACCTAAGATTAATCTCTACCTATATACTTCAATCATCCCAAAATGAGTATTTCTTTTTTATTAAATTTTTTCCCAAATATATGTCACATTTCTAATTATAGTAAGTTTTAATAAAGATGTTAAGATTTTTTAATTTTCAATAATACTCTTTAAATCCTCCCAAAATAGAAAGGTGACACTTATTTTGGGATGGATAGAGTATAATGAAAAATATGAATTTTGATATTTTTTTTACTTTATTTTATATTTTAAATTATAGAGTAAATTTTAAGTATTTGTTACAAGTGAATTATTTTTGTGCTAAAAGTTAAGAAATTAGGTCTATATTAGCAATTTAGATCATCTTCATCAAAATTTTTTAATTAAAACAAATATTATAGGATACAGTTTTAAGATACTCTCACAACCACCAACTATTTTATATAAGTGTCCTTTATGTTCTAGATGAATATTTCAAACACATACATGAAAATTTCACTTGTGTGAATATGAGTTCCCAAATTCGAAGTCGTAGTAAAAGATATACATATGGTGTTTAATTAAGTTTGTACGATTATAAATTACTCTCTCAAGCGCTTATAAGTCGGTTTCAGGTATTCAAATTTACGTAATAAAATAAAACTCAAAACAATCAATTTTTTTCTCTAACGAGTATAAGATTGTTCTCTAGATAAGATGAACAAGAGCACCAGTAGGAGATAAACCCAAAATTACTTTTGTTTTATCTCGACAACTTACTACTTCATCATGATTACAGATTTACATATATCTATTTTGGCTAGTGATTATTCTTAAACGGATTTTACTCTCATTGTATTTTTTTTCCATTTTGTTTTCTTATTCTACCCTTTTTAATTTACTCCACAATATGTAAAAAATAAAAATAAGAAACAAAAAAACAATGAATCAACTAAACACTTCAGCCACCACCATATCAGTTGCAACCACCACACCAGATTTTACCGTCGGCCACCCATAGCGGCCCCTCCCCAACCGATTGTTGGTGTTACCTAGTACCCATTATACTCACAGACTAACCTACCCAACCACCACAATCACTCACCTCGCCGCTAGTACCCATTATACTCACATATTATTATTGTGAATTTTTTTCTTTCCCTAACATCAAACCCAAATTTTGCAATTTGAATCATCTTCATTTTCTCTCAGATATACTACTCATATTTTAATATATTTTTTCTATTTTTTGTTAAAATATTATTTTTATCAGATTTTCATGATATTCGATCTCAATATCTCAATATTTATAAGAAATAAATGGCTATTTTTTGAATATTTTTATTTTTAAAAATGGAGAGAATTTTGAAACAAAGCATTACTAGTTAGAACTTTTAGAAGTAGTGAGTGCGTAAGAAAGAAGAGAAAAAGAGAGAGTATTGAGTGGGCGAGTCCCGAGTCCCGAGGGAGGGGGCGCTCTAAATCCCGGAGGAGGATCTCAATTCTTCTGTCAAAGCAGTGGATCTCAAGTTGAAATTGAACACAAAAGGTTTGGGGGTTTTATTTTTTAAATTTTTTTTTAAAAATTAGGGTTTTAATTCATGTTTTGCATTTTGCATGTCTGTATGTGAAAGTAGTTTCAGTTTCACAATCATTCTTTGTTTCTTTTGATTTATATAAACAAATCAAATGAATCATGGAATTTTGCAATTCTCCATCTTAACAAAACCAAGTCTATCCTCCAGAGTCCAGACAGACTAATGGAAGATACCACCACCACCACCACCACCATTATTCACAATGCGGAAGAGGGCAAACGCAAGAGGGGAAGACCTCCTAAGCTACCCATTTTAGTGAATGTTGACAAAACCCCAACGCCAACGCCAACGCCAGCACCAACACCAACTGACTTCATCAAACCCCTTGCTTCACCTATTGTCATGGGTTTGACGACCCATAATCCCAAGTTGTCTGTCTCAAAAGCCGACAACTCTGCTCAACACTTGCTCTCTTCTAAACAACATCTAAACATGGAGACTCTATCTCACAAAGGCGAAGTCACTAATCTCAAAAGAAAGAGAGGTAGACCTCCTAAAGTTCTCTTTGATCTCAACTCTCCAAACACCAACCAACCAGGTTTAACTCTCTTCACTCTTTACTTGCCTCTTCCATCCTCATCCTGCATGCGTCTGAACTAACTCGTTTTACTGCCAGATAGTCTTGCAAACAAGATCCAAAAGTCCCACTCTCCAGCTGATGATTCTGTTCTCGACCCACTTGCAATGACCACTTCAACTCCTTGTCCCAAAACTGTATGCATTGCCGGCGATCAATTCATACGCCTAGGTCACATTCGTAGGTTGAGCTTAGGTAAGAGACATACTGCTAGAATAAAAAGTAGAAGGCCTACCAAGATTTCATCGGGAGCAACTCTTGAACTAGCTAATACAATTGCCAGGAGAGGAAAGAAGCTGATTTCAATCCAACAGCCACAACTCCCCGCTTCTGGTATCCCTTCTTTTTCGTTCAAATAGAGTTGATATTTTAGCAAAGTATTTTGCCAATATGCTACGGAGTACCTTTTCGATACCTCTTTCCATCGTCATGGAAAGCTTAATTGTAGCGTGTTGCTGAACTCATTCTGTGTCTTGGATGAGTGATGTGCTGAAACTGTAATTTATTTATCTAGGTTTCCCATGGTACACGAGATAATAGTTGACCCTTTTTGGTTGCAGCGAATTTCAAAAATGGTGCCGAATGTGCTAATAACTCCTCTAGTAGAATAGGAGTTGGAGAAGACTCAGACAATGGCACTGGCAGACATGTCGCAGTCGCTGTAACCTCAAATAATGCTTGTGACGATGATAAGCCTTTATCAGCTTGGCTCGAGGGTGCGCATTCTCTTCCTGCGTCAACTGATGCAAGTAAGTTGAGGATTGTATTGTATGCTCTTTGATTATTCTTCTAATGATGAAGTAGCCACATGCGACTCATCGCGTCTTACATTGCATAGTTGTAGTAGTAGTCATAATGAACCTATCCTCTCTTCTCTATTCAGAGTAACAAAATTGAAATGGATCACTAATAAAGACTAGAATATTCGGAGGACTCTTCTGACCAAACAAAAAAAGCTCTACGCTTGTCCAAATTTAGTTTACATCATGGGTTATCTAGAAACAATTTTTCTTTAGATAGACATAGGGTAAGCCGTAAGCCTACATTTATTTGACCGTCTTCTCTCCGTGATAAGCAAGAGCCTTTCAAACATTGGTGTGTTTTGAATTCCTGTGCCATGTCATCTGGGATTATGACTCTCTAAGTTTTAATCTACAGGTCAACCTGCTGAGATCAGAGTTTCGCGAGGTGAAATTGAAGTACCACCATGTGATCAACCAAAGGAGAACACACAAGACGCAAAAGATAAGATGTTATGTGGAGACACAAGCCGTGACGATGATTTTACTAATACATCAGATGAGAGTCTAATACAATCTACTGCAATTGTGCCCATGGAAAGTCCAGAGTTACCCTTTGCGAAGAGCTCCCTTGTATGGGGAGTTATTGAGTCCATGGAAATTTTGAAGCGGATCCCTCAAAAACCTCATTTCTTACCTTTGTATAACTGCAAGGAAGAATGTCGTGAAGGATTAGCCATAGGTAGTATGGTCACATTCACCAGTTTAGCTGAAAGGATATATGGGGCCCGTTTTGATGACCCAAAAAGTGTGTATGAGGGGTATCTGGAAGCTCTTGTTGACCTAGAAGAACTAGGATTTAATGTGGCACCCGTGAGAGAACTGTTATATAAGCTGATATCAATAAAGAGCAGGTGCGAGCAGGCTTTAAATACCTACAAGGAGATTGGAAGCCAGATTATGGAGAGAAAGCACGAGAAATCAAAGATGGATGATGAAATTGCAGAGTTGGAGAAGAAGATAACTGAACTTAAGGAGAAACAGACGCTGGCGGTGTCAAGAAAAGAGACAAAGGATGCTGAGATTGCTTTGCTACAGTTGAGCATGGTTGCTGTCAAGGCTGGCCTTGACAGTGGTCAAGAGGAATTTGAGAAAACGACCGCGTCACTCTGGTAATCGAGTTCACTCTTCTTTTCATTGACTTGCCTGTGTACTTGATTCTAAAGCATGTACAGGAGAGCATTGCCAGGTTGGGTGTTTTGCGCATTTAGTCATTGTTGTAATATGCTGGCGAATGGTTCGCGATTGTTACTGATGTAAACCAGGATTCTGCTTGTTTCAATAAAATCACGTCTTGTTATGGAATCTGTTGAACATTTTGCAATGTATCGTGTCGTTTTTTTGTTTTCCCTGAAGCTCTCTGTTTTAGTCTTACTTTCCACAATGTAGACAATTAGACATAAGAAGAGTTTTTGGTACAAGTTAGCATTGATCTGAGAAATTGATCAAGGACAAAAAGTAGGGAGTTCCATGGCAAAAAAATGTTGGGAACAATTCGGTGACGTAATGTGGTCATGGTTAGATTCGTTAATTGCTGCAATTAAGGATCTGTTCTTTCCAGCTTATTTTTAGCTCAATTCAGTTTAGCTCGATTGATTATTTCATTCAATTCAACTCACTTGATTCGATTCACTTTATTGATTCAACACAATTTATATTATTTAATTGAACTTCATTTTAGTTCAATTCACCTTGATTGATTAAGTTAAGCTCGATTGATTAAGTTCGATTAAAGCTACAAAAGTCCAGAAAGAAACGAGTTCTTAGTCTGCTGGGCTCAACTTGAAACCAAAAAATATTGAGCATCAACATGGAGAGACTTGGTTAATGTCATAATGGTGATCTTTGACCAGTAATGCAAAGGTGTTTATTTAGGATACTCCGTACTTAAAAAAGTGTATCAAAGGAGCATGACGAAAATGAATGGCTCTGATGAGTAATTGCTCTGCATTTGGCTGTTACTTTCCTCTGTAACTTTTGGTTTTTTCATTCAATGAGAGCCACAATTTGCGCTATTCAATCCTTGGCTACTGTTTCGCTGATCCTTCTACATTCTTCTTGTTCTATCTCTAATCTCTATTACAGTTAAGACTTAAGAGAGAATTTGCGTAAATGAATTTGAACGATCATGTTAATAAACAAGCAATTACATTGTTAAAACTTAAAACTTAAAAATAAGGAGACGTTCTCACAAGTTGCAGAGTCATAGACGAAAAATAAATAAATTCCGGGGTGTTTTTTTCTAGTAGCCAACAGGCCTCAATTTGACTGACTGCAGCAGTTACGTAAACGTTGACACGGCTGTAATTATCATAGAGTCATGCGTAAGCTTAAATACATATGGTCACTTTGTTGTCTATTGTCATCTCTCACTCATGTAATTTTTCGTAAGCAGCTGCTGGCTGCTGTGATTATTCGGTGGTAGATAAGAGCATTCTAAGGCTATCATGCAGCGGGAGACTTTAGTCATGTTTGTAATATCAGCATTAGCAGTTGTTTCCTTTTGTACAGAGTGAAATACTCGGTATGATCCAGGCAGCCATAATATTACAAACCCAAAACTAGACATAAATAGAATTTCCTTTTGTGAGGATTTGGTACGCCACGTTCATGTTTCCACAATATGAATATGAATTTATTTGATGGTAGGTAGTTGTGCAATAAATGAAGTCACAGTCGTACGGAGTAGTATTTAGTCAATTTGGATCCTCTCCATTTCTTTCTCTCCATTTCCTCTCTAATACATCAATATTTTAATATATTTTCTCTCTCCTTCATTAAAACATTATTTTTATAAAAAATTTACAACCCTTAGATTTTCACAAAAACCGATCTCAACCATTAATAAGTAATGGACCTCCATTTCTTTTTGAGAAATGGAGAGGATCCTTACCCGTATTTAGTACTCCTGAAGCATCAAGTTTGTTACCCATCATCATCAATCATCATCATCATCATCATCATCATCATCATCTTTTTTTTCCCGATACTCTGACGTTGTGTCTATAATCCATATTAATCATATGCTTCAATACTACGGAGTACTTAAGTTTTTATCATGACTATTTAGCTACCCAGAACACAGCGTTCCAAAGCATGCAACCCTGTTTATTATTTACTTACGGGGAGTATTACATTTTAGTTTAGCATCACCATCTCATGTATACTTATCTACTTGTTGCGTCTACATGACGATTCATGTGATGCTTCAACATTAAAGCGTATAGGAATTAGTTGAATGAAGCAAAAATAAAGAAGGTAGCTACAGAATAGAGTAGCAAGTAAATGAATGGACTCAACTAAATCGTCCTTTTTGGATTTAGATTGTTAATGGAAGCATCTGTCACATAGCTTTCAAGATGCCTAATGAAGTGAAATGAACCTGCCTTCACATTAATACCTCATCGTCCTTGCCAACTTTCTGCCTGTTTTCGTAAACTTGTGTTAAATGCACACATGAGCGTTATAATTAATGATGACTTCTTCTTATATTTGAACCTTAATACCAACAGCCAACAGAGTATATCATTCATTAAGAAGAAGTTCACGCATTTGTGGTTTGTATATCCAAGCAAGCTACCTTTGGTTTGGTTTGGTTTGGTTTGGTTTGGTAACTGGTAAGCTTCTAGTTACATAATAATCTCTTCACACACTTTTTGTTGCCTTTTCCTTTCCATCAACATACCTTCTACTTTTCTCTTGCTTTTTTCTTTTCTTTCTTGAGTGCGTTATCCCACGTTACTACTACTACTACTACTACAACTACAAACCTGCATAAGCAAAATGTACGTGTGTGCTCAAATTTGGTTTAGTTGCTGCCACTTCAAACTTAACTACTCCACAGCTTATGTTGTTAAGTAGAATATATAAGCACATTATAAGAGATCACATTTTATGTACATAATGGCCTTTGTTTGATTTCACTTTGTGGAAGCAGAATTATTATCAGCCAACACCTTAAAATGAACAAGTTTTCAGTACAAGTAGCAAGCGGAAGACAAGGACAAGACGGTAGGCCCGCGGTGGGTCCTACCTACAGGAACATTCAGTCGGAACATGGATTCCCGCCGTCTGATCCTGATATATCAACTGCTTGGGATTCCTTCAGGTACTTACTATTCTTCCTTGGTAGTTTGTACACGCTCCATGTCGTAATTTATCCTCCTGTAATTGCTTATTTTCACATGTTATTTCAATCTCGTTCCTTTGTTATAATGTGTAGACTTTCAGCTGAGAAGCACCCAAGAAATAAAATGTTGGGTTGGCGTGAGATGGTTCATGACAAGGTAATTTACATGAAAATGAAAATCAATCCTCGAAACAGTCAGTGAGAAAACAATTGATGCCGTGATAATTGAAAACATAATGTTAGAGTGTATAAAAACCGATCTTGGGCCTCCAACCATCAGCTTAAGCTTTTGGTTGAGTTGGTTCCTTACATGGTATCAAAGCCTTGTGACAAAAGGTCACGGGTTCGAACCTCACCACCCCTCACTTTCAAAGTGGTATATTTCGCACCAGGTAGGCGGGCCTGTAGTTGCGTCCACGCTTCAAGCCCAAAGGGCATTCGCGTGAGGGGGCGTGTTAGAGTGTATAAAAACCGATCTTGGGCCTCCAACCATCAGCTTAAGCTTTTGGTTGAGTTGGTTCCTTACACATAATTTGTTTAGCTGAGCTAATATTTGGGTTGCTTGGGCCGCCAGTGGGGACCTTATGTGTGGAAAACATACAAGGAAGTCTATGAGGATGTTCTTCAGATTGGCTCGGCATTGCGGGCATGTGGGACTCAGCCTGTACGCGTTACTTTTATTCCCTTTTCTGTTTCACACTTCTATCTTGTGTTTGTTCCTTTCTGCTCCAATATCAGCTGAACTTGTTGCACAGGGTGCACGCATCGGAATATATGGGGCTAACTGTCCTCAGTGGATCACGGCAATGGAGGTTTGTGGTGTGAATTAATCTTGCAAAAGAGGTCTTTCTTTCATCTTCATGACTCTTCTTCTAATTTTATGTAGGCTTGCAATGCTCACAGTTTGATATGTGTTCCTCTCTATGACACCTTAGGTAGGGAAGTACAAACTCCATTTTTGTTCTGACTTGTTTATTTTTCTCAGTGTGGAATTTCCTGCTGATTTTATGAATCACTATTCCCGCGTTTGATTATTTTAAATACAGGACCAAATGCTATAGATTTCATTATCGACCATGCCGAGATTGATTATGTCTTCGTTCATCCCAAAAAAATTGGTGACGTATGTTTCAAGATATTTACGACCTTCAATAAACTTTATTTTCTTCCCCACTTTGATTGTGTATCTTGGGTTATTGTTAATGCCTGATTCTTCCACAGTTACTGGATCCAGCATGTTCCTCTGTTCGTCGACTAAAAAGTGAGACTACTTACTTGTGCTTTGTCTACGTCGTTTGTATATATAGAAAGACAGACTGAGCATAACATAACATGCGAACTGAATCAACATTGCAGCAATTATCTGCTTCACACAATTTAACGAGGAAGAATATCAGAAGGCGCATGACATAGGAATAAAGGCCTACTCATGGAATCAGTTCCTGCATATGGTCAGTCTATTGAATATGATGATGATACGCAGGAAGTTGGGCTGTATTCCTTTACGATCTTTTCTAACGTAGAACTGCTCATTTTCAATCAGGGTAAGGAAGAACCGGTAGACATTGTTCCTCCACAAATGATCAACATCTGTACCATAATGTACACCAGTGGCACAAGTGGAGAGCCAAAAGGCGTTGTTATAACACATGAGAACGTTGCCGTGTTTATACGAGGATTGGATCTCTTCATGGAACAATTTGAAGACAAGGTTGATTATGACTCATCTGACAACTCTTAATTGTTCTTTTAATCATACAATGGACACAAACATTTTATATTCAGCTTGAGATTTTTGTCACTGTCAACCTCTAGAGCCTTGATGATAGAGCCTTGATGATTACTACTCGTAGTATCTAGTGGTTGCACTATTCTTTGCGCTTTCCTTATATAATCTAACTGTGTGTTACTACGTATAGATGACAGTGGATGATGTATATTTATCATTCCTTCCCCTTGCTCATATATTAGACCGTATGATCGAGGAGTATTTTTTCCGTAAGGGTGCTTCTGTTGGGTATTATCATGGGGTATGCCTATCTTATTCTTCTCCATTGCCTTGTAGTCGTATTTCACTCTTTATACGACAGAATTATGTGTAACATGATCATTTTCCAATCTAGGTATTAATTTTTTTTTTTTTTTAACATCTTGTTGTCCTGAAGAATGTAAATGAACTAAGTGAGGATCTCATGGAGCTGAAGCCAACTTTTTTTGCTGGTGTACCCCGTGTCTTTGAGCGTGTATATGAAGGCAAGTGCTTATTACCAGTGCCCAATCATATGCAGAATGATTAATCAGCTTACATAGTATTTCGCAATGTGTGATGTTGGAACTTGTAAGTTATCAGAGATAACATGCTGCTGATGTTTATCAGGTATAAAGAAGGGCGTTGAAGTTCTTAATCCAAGGAGGAGGAAGATATTTGACCTTCTTTACAAATAGTAAGTTGTACTTGTTCTGCACACGGGAGGCAACCCGACTTGAAAAGAGAGAACGAAATATGACTCTGTTGTTGTTTTTGTAATGCAGCAAACTATTCTGGATGAATTTAGGATTTAAGCACAAGAATGCATCCCCTTTGGCAGATTTAATAGCTTTCAGAAAGGTTCTTTCGGCTGATCACTGATACTTGCTTTACGTTTTGAGGGTGTGCTGTGCTATCAATGTTGTTAGGAGGAAATAAATGCACGATCAATCAAAATTTTTGTTAAAATCCAGGTAAAGAATCGGCTAGGTGGGCGTGTTAGACTAATTGTTTCAGGAGCAGCACCATGGAGCAAGGAAATAGAGGAATTTTTGCGTGTCACTTGCTGTTGTTTTGTACTTCAAGGCTACGGTAAACTGTATTTCTAGCAGGATGACTTTGTAGAGATTCAACTTGTGAAGTATCATTGCTGTGTCCAACAAGCACTGCGCGATTAAAAACTGTGCAGGACTGACAGAAACGTGTGGATTGTGCACCATATGCATACCCGATGACATGTCCATGCTTGGAGCTGTTGGAGTTCCATCTTTATACACAGAGCTGCGATTGGAAGAAGTTCCGGAAATGGGTTACAACCCAATGGCTGATCCCCCTCGTGGGGAAATTTGCGTGAGGGGTAAATCTGTGTTTTCTGGTTACTATAAGAACCCTCAGCTGACTAAGGAAACCATCATAGATGGATGGTTTCACACAGGTTGATTTTTTTTTTTATTTTGGGTACTTCATTACGAGTATTTGTTAATATAAAATATAAGTCTGTGGTTGATTATTTCCTTTGGTAACTGGCAGGTGACATTGGGGAAATGCTTCCTAATGGAGCTGTAAAGATAATTGACCGCAAGAAACATCTCATAAAACTATCCCAAGGAGAGTACGTGGCACTCGAGTACCTTGAGAAAATTTATGCTGTCAGTCCCATTGTTGAAGATGTAATTTCCTGACTCTCTTCCCACGCATTTAAGTTAACTTTTTTTTTTTTTTTCTTTTAACCTTTTTTTTTTTTTGCGAAGATATGGGTCTATGGAGACAGCTTTAAGTCGATGCTAGTCGCTGTTGTGGTACCAAATGAAGATTACTGTAAGAAATGGGCAAATCAAAATGGGTACAAAGGCAACTTTGTTGAGTTGTGTTCCCTCACTGAGCTGCAAACTCATGTTCTCTCTGAGCTGAAAGCTGCTGGTGAAAGAAACATGGTATAGTATACATTGCCTTCTGCAAAATCTTTTTTAGGTTAGCAATTTGTCGATATTCACATTTTTATGTATGTCAGCTTAGAGGTTTCGAATATGTCAAGGGAGTCGTAATAGAACCAAAGACCTTTGAGGTTATTCCAGACTTGCTGACACCAACTATGAAGAAGAGGAGGAATAAAATGCTGGAACATTATCAGGTAACAGAGACACAAACTCCTGTCATTCTGCAGTAATGGTGAACACTCATCTGATGTCAACTACTTTACGTGTTCATGCAGGCAGCTATCGATGGAATTTACAGCATGTTAGCTCAATCAAAGCCATGATTTATTTCTTTGATATAAGCTTAGCTATAATGGCTGTGACATAACTGTTAAAATTGTGTTGCCAGAATAGAGTGATACTTCAATCATATTTGTATGCATCTATGTAGAAGCTAAGACATTAAGAGTTTATGAACAAATATCACTCCTTTGGGCCTTAGATCATTGGTACAATTAGTTCATTTTAGCTTAAGTTTTAAGTCCATTTACCGTTGGAACCAAAAGTTGGGAGATATGAACGAGAGACGCTTGAAAAGTTGAAAGTGCAGGAAAAAAATAAATAAATAAAGTTTGACGTGAAAGTAGGAAATTTGCTCTTCAATAAGAATTATGGAGTTTTACAATGATGCCGTTAAAAGCAGTAACCTTAAGTTATTACGGTGTAACACAGGTATCTACACAGCTCCCCCAATGACGTAAGTCTATGCATATTCACAAACGTAGAGCAGTACAAAATTAGTAGATCCATCTGCAGTTGGACTTGGAAGTACCCAAATGTTGCAGGCAAAAGTGACCGGAAAGAAAAACCCTATCTAACATATCTTCCATTCTAAAACGAGGAAGCTGAGAGAAGGTAAGCTGCAACATGAAAAGAATCAGTTTCCAAAATGGAAGAAATGAATTATCCTGAAGAAGTGGGTTGCATACATTGAAAGATGATAGAAAATGAAAAAGAGAGCAGTGAAGAGCATAGCAGTAAGGTTGAGGTTGCTATGGGTGTCCTTCATCTTCCTTAAAGCTTTAATCCTTTCAATCTTAGCGCATTTCCTTGCAGGAAAGCTGTAAGTTGTGAGAGGTGTTTGAGGTCAGATTCAGTCAAAAGGGGACCTTTAATTGGATGAATTGTTTAAGTCGTGCTTTTTAGCGCAACTATGTGTGGTATGTTGAGCAGCAGAGCATTTGTGAATAAGTAATTCAATAGGCAGACAATTGGTTGAATGAGAGGTGAGTATCGCTTCCAGTGCACGGTCTACTCAGCGTATTGTTGCATATATATATATATATATGTTAACATAAGAATATGGACCACCTTGACCCTCGATCAAGAAATAAGTGTGACATTATTATTAAAGGCAAACCTTGGTATACACATTAACCTCTCATTCCTATCTATCTGATTCAAGTATCAAAAACAGAAGTTGTACTGTGGGTGGGTTTTTAAGAATGAGATGAAATTGAAGGCAAAGAATGAATGAAATGAAATACACAGGATTATTAACTTCAATTCTGCTGCTGGTTTAACAACTGCTTCGTATATGTATACTCCGTAAATGTTTGGAAAAGCCATACCAAACGTGGTGTTTGTTTGTTTAATACCGTATAGAGATTTGAAGGTGTCAAGTCAAGTAAGTTGGGTGAAAACGACGTATACAGTAATATGTTTGCGACTACCCCCGTCACTCTTTTGTTGGCTACTGTATGTAGTACAGTAACATGTTTGCGATTACCCCCGTCACTCTGTTGACCATACTCCCTGCGGATGACAAACCCAATTGCAAACGACTGAACGAGGCCGGCCTCCTTGTTTTCGGCTTCACTTCTCCAATTTAGTAGCTTCAACCAGGCTTTCCCTCTCCCATTTTCTCATTCCTTAATTGTGGATTTGTTACTGTACTTTTGTTCAAAATTAACTTTATAAACAACTTGCAGTGTGCTCCTCCGTATAATGCGGACGCGTTGGCAAGCTCAAGCGCAAGGGGCCAAGGAATTGGCCGGTGACGTATTAAAGGAGGGAGGCCATGTTACAGGAGCTGCCCGGGCAAGGCTCCTGGGTGAAAAACCCGATGGGTTGGGCAGGAAAGGAGACATATTTTAGTTACAAGAGGGGGAGTAGGATTTCAGGGGTTTATGTTATTAAAACCGGGCAAGTATGAGAGGCTTGATAATTTCCATTATTTAATCGGATTAAATGCTTCTAACACATTTTAGAATGGCGTTACAGGTGACAAAACTTTTACCCGGAGGTAAAAGATGAGTAAGGGAGCGTGGTTCAAGATTGATCGTACTTGTACTTGCATGCTAAGACCCTTACCCTTGTACTACCAACTTGAGTTATATATGGAGTACAAATTAAGGGGTCAATACTATACGTACGATAATTGTGTTATCAAATAATTAAATATTAAGTTGTACTACAAGTTATAAAGTTGGAGTACTAGTAGTACATACGAAGTACATACATTCATACCCTCCTAAACATGCGTACGACGGCATTGATTATTTACCTCATCTAAAACTAAACTATGGCGCCTCTTTTGTACATGATGATGATGATGATGATGTTGATGATTCTGCTGTAAATTTACCATGGTTTAATTCCATCTGAATAATGAACCAGCTGCTCTAAATCTATCTACTCCACTTTACACTTTAACTGGTGAGCTCTTCCTTTAATTTCTTCATTTTTTTTCTTTTTTTTAATTTTTTTTTTTTATTTTTTTAGGAGTTTGTACTTTATAGCACCCACTAAAAATGAGTACTTCGTTGTTTCGATGATGTGTCTTTCAATAATCTCTTTATTATATTTAACTTCTTTTTAGTTTAGAAATTATAAAAGCTGTCATGTTTGACTTTAACGATTGTATATTTATATACTTTATCGATTGTATATTTATATACTTCGTATAAGATTAGTTTTTATGTTGACCTTTAAATTCATATGAAATTATCTTAATTTTTTTTTTTCACCTTACCTTTCTACTAAAATTGTTGTGTAAAAGTTATACGAGTACCTTTTTTGTCAACCCTAATCAAAAGCAAAGAGCAGACATAATTAGTTTGTAAGTTATTATATGAATGAATGTCTAACCCTACGCCTACGCCTACCCCTACCCCATTTGGAAACCTTGATCAGTTGTTATGTTTTCAAGAGGAGACTGATGATGATGATGATGCAAATGATGGCATCATCTCAAACCAATCATCATCATCATATTATGATCATATCATGTCAAGTAACTTAGGAGGCATGTCAGATTACCAACAAGAATTGAGAATGATATTAGTAGGCCAAGAAAAACAAGTACAAGAGAAAGTTGTTGTTAATAACAGTAACACACACCCATTATTAGGGCAACTAATTCCAACAACGACGACTAATGATACACAGGAGACGACGGATGTTATAAAGTGGATTGAGCAGACTGAACAACATGAAGCATCAATTAATAATCATGTTGTATTGACTAAACGAATAATGACAAAGGAGGTAGGAGAAGGATCATCCTCCGTTAAAAAAGAGGATCACAATGCTAAGGAAAGAGTGAGAAGGATGAAGCTTAATGCTACTTTTCAAGCCCTTCGTTCCATGCTTCCCGATTCACGTCGCCCTAAGGTTAGTTACACGTATGTACGTACTGCCAATAGGAGTACTCCGTAGTTGATAGTCATCAACGTAATTAACCAATGGATGCAATATGTAATATGCAGAAGAGGTGGAGTGGACCGTATGTAATAGACAGAGCTCTTGAGTACATTCCTCAGCTACAAAGCCAGGTACATAAGCTTACACTTGAAAAACACAACATTATCCAACAAAACAGGCACCTATCTTCTTTAGTAGCCACCACTACTGATGATGTTGATCATCAGCCTGTACTCAACAATCAAGTCCATAACTCCTCTTCCACGCTTACTGTTTCCATAAATGAAGTAAAACAAGGTGAATTGATCATTCAATTATGCCTACACGACGACAAGCCTGCTGTCTTGACCACTCTCTTCGACCAATTTGAAGGTCAAGGCATGCGCATTGTCGGTGCTTCTTCTTTATCTGCGTCAGAAAACAGAACCTGTTTTCATGTTCATATTCAGGTATACTACTCTATCTGTTTTCTTTGCTTCTACATGTACGGAGTGCTATGTTTGACAAAACCGTTTCATCTGTACGTTTTCTAATGTATGTGACACAACTTAATTGTACTAAAAAAATAAAATTGTTTAGTGAAGATCCAAGCTTAAGCTTAAGCTTGTAGGAGTTGTGTACTAATCGATGTTGCATTCTTATTTCCAAGTGTCTAAACTCTAAATGTCGTATGTTGTGCAGATGTGCGAAAAGCCACGTGAATCTGACTACGTTGCAATTCTACACCAGAAGATCATAGCTTGGTTGCTTTAGTGGTTTGATTCAATACAGTCCTACAAGGAGGAGCAGACTAATCGATACGGTTTGTTGAGTAAACCAGTTATTGAGATGCAAACATTATGACAAGACATTTTTGTTTCTTATTGTTGGTAGCTTATAATGAATATGGGATGTTTTGGTATGTGATTATGTTGTCAAAGGAGCAAAAAAAAAAAAAAAGGGTGGTCACTTGTCCAAATGTTAGTATATTATGCATTTTTGGGATCATCACAAGAGTATTTAATTTTTTTTTTTTTTTTTTTTTTTTTTTTTTTTTTTTGGTGACGAGGGGTTTAATCCCCCCGGGCACAGGCATTCCGACGTCACCACCTGTACCATGTAAGCCACCCCTTTTTACCAGGGGCCGTCGTGATACCCGCATGGAATTTTGGTATTTTTGATTCTATGTTTCATTGCCAATTTGTTGAATGGTGATAATGGATTTTAATAGGGACATTGGAACTCTTTAATTCACACTCATTTGTCTTTCAAATGACTTATTTAAGGGTGTATTTGGATGCCAAAATAGGAGGGAAAGGGAGAGGAGGGAAAATGAGGGTAGGGGAAGGAAAGGGAAGGAAGGGGAGGGGAGGAGAAATGGTGGTATTTGGATATCATTTCCCCTCCAATCTTGCCTATTTTTGGAGAGATTCCAATTAGGCTTAGAGGAGGGAAAATAGATCTCTCCTCCCATATTTTGTATCCAAACAAAAGAAAATGCTCTCTTCCCTTTCCCTCCCCCCCCTTTCCCTCCAATTTCTTCAATCCAAACGGGCCCTAAGGGTGTGTTTGGATAACAAAATTGGAAGGAAAGGGAGGGGAAGGAAAATGAGGGAATGGGAAGAGAAGGAAGGGAAGGGGAGGGAGAAAGGAATGTTGGTGTTTGGATAGATTTTCCCTCCAAATCTTTCCAATTGTGGAGAGATTTTGATTACACTTAGAGGAGGGAAAATGGATCCCTTCAAATCTCCCCCTCCATTTTCCTCCTTCCATTTTTTGTAACCAAACGATGAAAAATCAATCCCTTCATTTCCCTCCCCTTCCTTTCCCTTCATTTTCCTCAATCCAAACACACCCTAAGGGTGTGTTTGGATAGCAAAATAGGAGGGAAAGGGAGGGGAGGGGAAACGAGGGAAGGGGAAGGAAGGGGAGGGGAGGGGGAATGGTGATGTTTGGATACCATTTTCCCTCCAAATCTTGCCTATTTTGGAAGGATTCCAATTAGGCTTTGAGGAGGGAAAATGGATCCCTCCAAATCCTTACCCCTCCATTTCCATCCTACCATATTTTTTATCTAAACAAAGGAAAACGCTCCCCTCCCTTTCCCTCCCCTCCCTTTCTCTCCAATTCCTTCAATCCAAACACACCCTTAGGGTGTGTTTGGATAGCAAAATAGGAGGGAAAGGAAGGGGAGGGGAGGGGAAATGAGGGAAGGGGAAGGAAGGGGAGGGGAGGGGAAATGGTGGTGTTTGGATACCATTTCCCCTCCAAATCTTGCCTATTTTGGAGGGATTTCAATTAGGCTTAGAGGAGAGAAAATGGATCCCTCCAAATCCCTCCCCCTCCATTTCCCTCCTTCCATTTTTGTAACCAAACGATGGAAATTTAATCACTTCCTTTCCCTCCCCTTCCTTTCCCTTCATTTCCCTCAATCCAAACACACCCTTAGGGTGTGTTTGAATAGCAAAATAGGAGGGAAAGGGAGGGGAGGGAAAATGAGGGAAGGGGAAGGAAGGGGAAGGAAGGGGAGGGGAGGGGAAATGGTGGTGTTTGGATACCATTTTCCCTCCAAATCTTGCCTATTTTGGAGGGATTCCAATTAGGCTTTGAGGAGGGAAAATAAATCCCTCCAAATCCCTTCCCCTCCATTTCTCTCCCCTCTTAATTGCTATCCAAACAAGGGATTATGAATCACTTACTTTCCCTCCCTTTCCTTTCCCTCCAAATCCCCAATCCAAACACACCCTTAAAGTCTAAAATTATTCTGAGAAATGGGTATTCACTCCAAATTATCTTGTGTGTCTATGTAAATGAATACATTTCATTTATTGTCAACCCACTTCGATGGCCAATAACTCGGTGCCAGATTTGTTGTCATGGAGGATACTAATAATTTCTCTCTTGTTGTACGACGTGCAGGTTTCAAACATTCATACTCCGTATAATTTAATTTGTGCTTTTCAAAAATTCCGATGCTAGTAACTAGCTAATTGAAAGACTTGATCTTTTGATGAAATTAGATGTGTGGTTTTTCTCACAAAGGTTTATTGTCGATTGATACATGCTGTTGGTTTTGTCCGTAGTAGTTTATTTGTTTGGAGAAATAAATTTGGTGAAACCAAACTTGTTTGAAGTCAAGTGTAAATTCATCAATAATTCGTTCTTTGGCATGTAAGCCTGATTTAAAAGGCACGGAGTAGTTAACTAGTTATTATATGGAAGTAGGTCTAGGAACAAGAGGTATACCCTATAACACATGTCGGGTTTGTTTCTAGTATCATCTCAAGTCTCAGACACATTGCCGTATGTGGGTGCAGTAAGTTGCCGCGTGCACTGGGTGTCAGTATCGCTAAGAGATTCTTGCACTAGTTAAAACAATTGTTTCGACGACTTCATTTTGCCTTGCGTATATTTTTTTTCTATCATATTTTCTGCTTTAATTATAGTGTCTCGGACATTTATATAATTTCAGGTAAAGTTCTTTTGGTAAGTTCTCTTTCCCACCTTCTGAACATGTGGCATCTTACAAAAACAAGTGCTGTGAGTTTCTGTTCTAATACTTTGTATGATGTAGGGACGTCAGAGTCATCCGAAAGCGATAATTGAGCCAAGCTCGGTTGGCGCCCCAATAGCCAATAGGTATTGCTTCGTAATATTTCATATGCCTCTTTTAGACTATTGCTACAAGTCGTTTTTGCCTTTTGGATCCTAGTTATCGAGAATTTTTTTATTAACTTTTGTTGGATCAACTAGTTTCAAATCAATTCAACTTGGCTTTAATGTCTTCTTCCTGTCACACTTTTCTTCCGTCTACTAGGCCAAAACTTTTTTCTATTGTTGAATAAGTTCAGTACTTGAGTTCTATTGGATTAATGAAATTTCTTTGATAATGTCTATTGGGAAAATTTTGATGATCGAAATACAGATGAAAGATGAGTTGGCTATGTTTGAAAGTTTTTTATTGCAACAAGTTTTTTTGTCTTCCTATGCCAGACTAAGATATCAGCATTAAAAAATACGCCATCGTAATGTAAAAGAAAAGGGCATTCAAGAAAAAATGTTCAAAAATAGAAACAATTTAAAGAATGTGTATGTCAAGCTCGAAACAAGTAAAATGAGAATATGAAAATGAAAATAGTGATCAATAAGATGTTGACAAAAGATGAAGGATAGATCGCATGAGTGTAACCCTCATTTGCAAGGATGCAATGTAAGTAGCTGCATCCGTAAACAGTCGTTGAAGATGTTGTTTGTTGCGTTTTGGAATCAACTTGTTAAGGGTTCGAAGCCTTGTCGCAATCCGGTGTTCACCTGTTGTTACACCTCTCGGACGACTTAATACTTGTAGTAATAATTTCAGTAGTAATTGTAGTTTGTGGAGCCTTGCTTTGTAGGACGACCATGATAAACAATACGGAGTACTCCGTATGATAAACAAACAAGGACGGACTTGTTGATGAGTTGTTATTATGAGTAGATAGTAAATGGATACAATGGAGGGCATTATATGACCCTATATATATATAACCTTCAATTTGGGCGACTGCAGTGAAGTGAGTATTTTCTTGTGACTGGCCTTACCTCCGTTTGTGATTTTCGAAATAGTTCTCTGCAGCATCAGATGAAGGGGTGTATTGGAAGATGAAGAGCAGAAGTTGTACTACGTATTACTCCGTAAGATGGAAGAAATTATACTCCGTACCTAGCTTTTTGGCCATGGCTGCAGTGCTGAAGAATAGGAGATACGGAGTACTCCGTAATTCGCAGAGGTTTAGTTGTCAAGGGGACAAATATTATATACTCTTTCGGAGTACTCTGTATAAAAATTCAAGGATGGATGACACTTTCAAAGCATGTAAACACTGGGAAATCTACTTCTTCCATCTTTCCACCACTTTCGCCCACTAATTTCTTCCCCGCTGCCTGGAGATATTCGTATATACGGAGTACCACCTAGTCTATTATCCTCGATGACTTGCTTAAAATAATTATTCCACTTAAACTCATACTGACTATGACGACCTACTACAAATATTAATTACAATACCTACGTTTACCCCTTGTCTCTTTTATTCTATCTTTTATTGTCTGATTTGTCTCTCATCTCATAAATTATTACTCCGTAGCAACCCGCGTATAATTTGTAGTAGGACATAACTTGACAAAAATCAGAAGAGCTTGATTAATTAATTACTCCATTACTAATGTCTTATTTCAATCAAATAGTCGGTCAACTAATGTCTTATTTCAATCAAATTAAAGTTAAGTGCTAACTCAATGAAATGTTCTAATTGACACATGAATGAATAAAGTTAAGTGCTAACTCAATGAAATGCACAAGTCCTTCCAAGCTTTTCATTTCAACTAAAACTAACGGCTAAATTTAACGGTTACTCTTATTTAATCACGGTTGAGACTAACTATATAAATTTTAAGGTATAGCTAAAAATACGTTTAACGTAAAAGTATAATTGAAAAAAGGGGAAAATAGGGAGTATAAATGGAAACCCATAAAAATAAAAATAAAAATCCAAAACGAAAGACATGTTGAATGTAGGTCGCAAAGTTTGAATATGAAACAAATATAAAAGAAGTTGAAAATAAAAATAGAAATTGAAAAGCAAAAAAAAAAAAACAAACCCTGATACACGAACACGAGAGAGATGCAGAAGCACAACCCAGGAGATTGACCTCTGTGATTTCATTTTTATGCCAAATTTCTGATTTCTGATTTCTGATTTGGGTGGGTGGGTATGTCTGCAAATTTCGATCTTCATCTCTTCTTTTTCAGCATACTACGGAGTATTTATTATCTTTATCGTCTCAAATTCTCTATTAAATTGTTTTTCTAATTTTGACATCTGATCAAATCTGGTGAAAAAGATTTGAACTTTAAACAGCAAAGATGGCGAAGATAAAGCCACAAGCGTTGTTACAGCAAAGCAAAAAGAAGAAGGTTCCTAGTAAGATTAGTCCCGCAACAGTAATCATCTTCAGCCTTATTGTTTTCATGGTTGTCTTCTTCATTTTTTCCACTTACCGTCATTTTTCTCGCAGGTTTGACTTTTTCTCCTTCTATCTCTTGCCTTTGATTCTTTTTTTTGCTGCTTTTCTTTCAACATAATTTGTACTTGTCTTTTCTATTAGGAAAAGTTTAATTCTTTCCCTAGAGTTGGATAAGTATTTGTATCGCAAGTTCGCAACTCTTAGTTTGTGAAATTGGCTCCTTTATTTGACTATGATTGATTAGCTTCGTTAAACTTGGTCATGCATTTTGTTTACTGTTTTAAGATTGCATGTTAATAAAGGCAGATCAACTGAACTGGAGTATGTTTTCTTTGTGTTTGTACTGAAAGTTGAAATATGTAATTATAGTATAGTGTTTTTGGAGATGGATCTGCTCTGGCTGTGTGAATTTAAGATGCCATCTTCTGTTCATCACACACTTTGGGTTGCGTTTGGTATATTTATGTTGCAATAGAATTTAGGATTTCTTTTTTTTTTTTTTTTGGTTCCTTTCAGCTCTTTAGATTACGATACGGGTACTTTGCTAGACAGCGCAACTCGCTAATTTGTGCATACTTTGATTCGTGGTGAGTGATTTTTGGGCATGTTTCCTGATCATTGATAATTGGCTTTTTTTTTGCCCTTACTATTCTGTGCGCAGATCTGTGAACCCCAGTGAGCAAAGTCATTTGGGGCGTAAGGTAAAATCTTTGTATTAAATCACCTTTTATTGTTTCTCATGTCGATTGGTGTTAAACATTAAAATTAATTACAATGTTACTTATTTTAAAAGCAAAGTTTGATTCTTTGATTTGCTAGCAGTTATTGTCATGCTTAATGGCTACTTGATGTTCTTCACTGACTCAATTTCTTTATTTTTCCATTGCTGCTATAGGATCTCATTGATCCCCTAAATTTTGCTGTTCCCAAGTATGCGGTATGTTCTGCATATGATTACTCTTTCTCAATATGTGTATGAGTACTCTTGCTTACGATAATCTCCTGTTGTCTTTGTTTTGGGTGATGGAATCTCTTGTTAGTATCAACCTTATTGTTGGAGTCTTTTATAGGCTTTTTAACTCCTTATTTTTCTTAACGGCTCAATTTTTTAACCGTATGCCAGACCCTCCATACTTCGAAAGGTGTAATTGTCGTGGAACTGTTCAAGGACGCATCTCGTGAAGTAATTGATGAATTTATCAAGTTCTGGTCAGTTAGTTGGTTCATTTACACTTTGTGTTCCTCCCCCCCACTCCCAAAAAAAACTTGCTCAACATTGAATTGACGAAGAATTGCTACTAAAGTTTTGATTATGAGTTTCATTTTACAGTCAGCAGGGGCAGTTTAAGGGAATGCAATTTTATCGGGTGATAAAACATTACGTGATCCAGGCAGGAGAGGTCAACACTGTTGGAGATGCTGAAGAATGGGCACTTAGGGGAAAGCATTACAACCAACTTGACAAGAGGTTAATCATTGTTCATAGAATGCATTAGTGTGCTGTTTGTTACTGTAGCATGTCCATGTAAGTGAACCTTCAATACCTATGTGCGCAGTGTAAAGCATGAGGCATTTATGGTTGGTACCTCTAAGGCAAAGAAAGACAGTAAGGCTTTCCAGCTTTATATTACAACTGCGCCGATTTCAGATCTTAACGAAAAGATCAATGTATTTGGAAGAGTGGTTAAGGGAGAGGATGTTGTTCAGGTAACTGCCTACTTTTGATTCAATTGTTGATAGCAACCGTAGACAACTTCTAATTCTCTGCATTTTTAAGAAGCCCGAACTATAGACATCCTTATGTCAGTTTAGTTCGTATGGAATAATTTAGATCCATTAGTCCATGCCTTTATATGTAGAACTACTGGTTAGTATTATTACTGGGATAGGATTCCTCTCATTAACTAGTAACTGTCGGCTGCATGGAGTTGGTGTCAGTGAGGAGAGGAGAGGACCATATACTTGCTATGTTTTGGTTCTCGATATCTTTGTTGTGAAGTATCAGTCACTGTGTAGAATTTTTGACGCAATATTCATCTTGGGTCATTCGGAAACAACCTCTCCGCGTTAAACAACGCGTGGGGGTAAGGCTGACCCCTCCTTACCTCGCAATTTGCGGGAGCCATCGAGGCACTGGGGTAATGTTGTTGTTGTATGGAGTTGGTGTCTCTTTGTTGGTGTGTTGCTCTCTTCGATTGTATGTTCTTCATGCGACTTGTTACTGGTGCAAGAAGAAATAGAATCAAGTTAACGGTGTATTAGCCCGTGGAGCAGTTATATAGCCGTGTCCTAAAACAGTTTTTGTTTGTGCTGTAAATCGCCCGGAACTAACAATGCTGACGGGGATGCATTCTGGCAGGAAATTGAGGAAGTAGACACAGACGACCATTACGTGCCGAAATCTGCGATTGGGATTATGGATGTGACACTTGAAGACAAGATGTAAGCATGAGTGAGTCTGTGGGACCGCATTCTTTGAGGGTGTCGTCTATACTATTTGGCAGGAGCTTCATGGGTCTGCAAATAACAAATTTGGAAGCTCCTGATTTGGTAGTACTTTGGGTTGACCTTATACGCAGTAGCAGTTTGTTGGCGTGGAAGGCTCATACTCCGTACTAGTTTACATTTTGACTGCTGTTGAATATTATTCCATGAGTAGCTTAGCATCCATGTAAAAATTGGCAGGAGAAGAAGATAATTTGGTTTTGTATGTGGGGTTTTTCCTGCCTTGTACTGACTACTGAGGGGTTTTGCAACTGTTTCTAGAGTTCATTATTGATTTTTATGATACGGAGTAGAATTCATCATGAAGAAGGAATGGATATATATGTATACGCTTATTTTCGTCCCTTGGTACTCTACTCACTAGTGACTAGTGACTACTGACTACTGAGGAGGATGCACTAAACCTGTTGAGAGTAGGCATAAAATGAGGATGCACTAAACCAACCTGTAGTCACCCACACCAAATAACAACCATGTACTGTAGTACGGAGTATGAGATATGTGGAATTTATGAAATTGATAGTAATAATAATAATATGGAGTAATACTAATGAAATACCCAAATAAGGCGTTATACAGAAATATACTCCCTCCATTCAATTCCATTTGCATCTTAGAGAAAAAACCCACTATTCATTCAAGTGGAAAGTTTTCGGAATTTCTCACAACGTATTGAATAAAATAGGAAAATTTAACAACAATAATCCAACCTATACCTGGTCTTCCAAAAATAAACCATCCTTTATTTATTCCCACAATAAACCCAACTATAACATTTGTTTTCTTTAAACAGACCAAGTTACCTATAACTTGCTAAACAGGTCAACTTCTCATTTTCCCTTTTTTTTTTTTTTGGCATTTTAATTTTAGAACCACCATTGTCCACCACCCTCCACATCCATTGCCAGTTTACCACCATTCTTCTTCTTCTTCTTCTTCTTCTTCTTCTTCTTCTTCTTCTTTTTTTTTTTTTTTTTTTTTCTTCTTCTTAAACTTTCTAATACTCTCTCTCATGCACTCTCTCTAGTGTCCTCATTAAACTTTCTCCTATGTTATAAACATAGCAACTCTCCACATCAACAACAAAAAAAGACCAACAGTCATCGGCATAATTGTCAACACCAACCACCATTAACGATGGGTGTGCCACCAATTAGAGCTCTCTGTTAGGAAGGCGAGACTTCGAGTGCCCGCGAACTCCGTAGAAAAAAATAACAAAACAAATATTTAGAAGAAGGGAACAATATTATTCATGTGTTCTGCCAACATAGCTTACATCCTTTTATAGTGCTAAAGTATCTAAAAATTAAATAAATTATTCTATATTGTTCTACAGCTTACGTTATTTTTCATTCTTGCCTTTATTTGACCACTATCCTTGATTATTTCTTCCATGATTTATGTCAATCATGTCTTCACCTTATTCTTGTGATTATGATCCCTTAATTTATGCTAAGTGTAAACAAACGAATCATCTTTGGTGGATTTTCGGGCTCTTGTTGATCGACGCGGGTTTACCAAGTCTGTTATTGTAACACTCTCCCTCACCTAACAACAACAGCCGCCATCATATCGGAAACTTCTCTACTCTCCCCCTCAACCACGGTGATCAACTCATCCTCGCCGTAAATCGCTGTGTCCCACAACATTTTGTCTTGGGCGCCATTTTCGCCGGAGACACCTCTTCCTCACCTCTCAAATCTGAAATCGTAATCCACCCATCGAGAATACGGATCTGGGCATTTGGGTATTTTGAGGGAGGAAGACTTTGGAGCTTGTTTGTGACCGAAAAACGGAGGTGGAGTTGCGGTGGTATTCCAGTGACGAGGGCGGCGGTACAAAGTGAGAAACAGCGAGACAGTGGTGGAAACATAAGAGAGACTAGAGAGCCGGCCTGAGCTTTGGTGTCATTGGGGCTAACTTTGGCGGTGACGACGGATGGGTTCGACGGTGAGCTGCTCAGGAGGGTGGTGCAGGTGGTCGGAGGTTGAATTGGTGAACTCGTCGTTATGAATGTCGATGTTGTGATGGTTGTTGTAGTGGTTCTTGAAGTTGATACTTGAGGAAGGAGGTGAGGAAGAAGGTGGAGGGGAGTTTACAGCAATAATGGAGGAAGAAGATGGTGTTGAGTGTTGACTCATTTTAGAATAAAGGAGATAGTGGTGACCTGCTCTAACAGGTAATCATCAGGTAAAATTTGATACGAGTTTAGTTATTGAAGAGGTGGTAAAATTTGATACGAGTTTAGTTATTGAAGAGGTGGGTGATAGTTTGGTTTATTTTGGGATTAAATGAAGGATGGTTTATTATTGGAAGACCAATGATAGGTTGGATTATTCTTGTTAAATTTTCCAATAAAATATAGTCATGCGGGATCTTGTTTGATAGATCTTAATGAGTACAATAAGAATATCAAATTTTATAATTTTTGAAAACGTAAAACTCTATATATTTACATCCCAACATTCGCGTTGGCAAGAGTGAAAAAGCAAATGATGCAAATGGAATTGAATAGAGGGAGTATATATTAAAAAAATAAAAAATCAAAAAAGAAGAAATGTGAGTGAAATAAAAGAGTGAATTTGAGAAGGCCCACGCCCAGGAAGGCTCTTGACTACACATTACTTGTGTTGGACTTTGTCTTGTTGTATCCCCTTTCTCTCACATTCATCATTCAACTCCCATTTGAATTACCCCCTCCCCCTCCCCCTCCCCCTCCTTCTATCTAAACCGAAACCCTCATGCCGTCTTGCGGTGTAGCAGAGGCGGCGGCGCGTGAAGCTGCCTGCCGGAACACCTCAGCCGCCTCCCATGTGAAGTTGGTCTCAATTATGGTTATATTCCTGACCAGCGTTGTTGGTATATCCTCCCCCGTCCTTCTTGCCAAGTCTTTCCATGGCAAGCCCCTTTACGACAAGGCCATTCTTGTTATCAAGTGCTTTGCCGCCGGTGTCATCTTGTCTACCTCCCTCGTCCACGTCCTCCCTGACGCCTTTGATGCCCTTTCTGACTGCTCCGTCTCCACCCTTCACCCTTGGAAGGACTTTCCCTTTGCCGGCCTCGTCACCCTCCTTGGTTCCCTCTTAGCCCTGCTCGTCGACCTCACCGCCAACTCATCTCACAATCACATCCAGGAGGAGGATGACCACCCTCACAAATTGGGAATGAAGAAGGCCATGGCCTACAAGATGTTAGACAAACAAGAGGAAGGGGGAGCAATTATGATGATGGAGTCAGCAGCAGCAGCAGCAGCAGCAGCAATAGAGGAAGAGGATTCAGCAGCCGCTGCTGAGAAGATGAGGCAGAGGATGGTCTCACAGGTGTTGGAGATTGGCATCATATTTCACTCGGTCATCATTGGTGTGACTATGGGTATGTCACAGAATGTGTGCACTATTAGACCCCTCGTCGCTGCTCTCTCTTTTCACCAGATTTTTGAAGGCATGGGTCTCGGTGGCTGCATTGCTCAGGTAGTCAGCTCTCCTTTCCTTTCTTTCTTTCTTTCTTTCTTTTCCATTATTATTATTATTATACGGACTCATCACTCCATCTTCTCCAACATATTTAATTAATTAATAAAGCAAGCTGTGACTTGTTGAGTAATTCACCAAACACAAGTTATTTACGAATGAATTAATAGTGAGAGTTGGATTGGATGTTTGGGTTTATGTCACTCATTATGTATGGTCTTGCTATGTTTTCATGTTGTTGCACACTACAGTAGTCCATTGCCCTTACTTGTGACTCCTCAACCCCACTAAACATTGAGTAATGAAAATGAATCAGTCGCACCCTCGACTACCACGTAATACTCCTTTCTGTCCAGCCCTACGTAGTACGGAGTAGTACATAATTCCACATACAAGACGCCCAAACATACTTGCAAAATAGTGATGCTTTGTTTCGGAGAAGACGGAAAGTAAAAGGTATTTCGATATAGAATGGAGCAGAGTGATGCTAGTGTAGTTACGTCTAGGAACGCACTACACTTTTAATTGCCTTTTTATTCCTATATTTATATTTCTATACACGATTGTGTGATTCACTTACTGGGAGGAAGGAATAGGTCCACTATCCTGTTTTTTTTTTTTTTATAAAGCTAATTAGGTGGTCCATTCCATTTTGCCCGTCGAATTTGCATTTCCTATTCCTTGGATCACTTTATGACATTGTTGGTTTAGATAGAATACATATCTCTCTCTGACGCTGACGCTGACACTGACATTGACATTATTGTTTTGTCGATACTTCTCAGGCGGGCTTCACCCTCAAGACGACGGCATATATGTGCTTCATGTTTTCCGTGACGACGCCCGTGGGCATACTTTTGGGGATGATCATATTCTCGATCACGGGTTACGATGATACCAGCGCCAACGCGTTAATTCTGGAAGGGTTATTAGGGTCCGTGTCTTCAGGTATACTCATATACATGGCTCTCGTCGATCTCATATCTGCAGACTTCTTTCACAACAAGATGATGAACTCGGAGCCCAACATGAAGAAGGGTTGTTTTGTTGCTCTGGTTCTTGGTTCCGCATCTATGTCGATACTTGCCCTTTGGGCTTGAAACCTTAAGTGTAGATAATTTAATGAGACAAACTACTTGGATAGTATAAATATATTAGAAATGACCCGATTGAAAGAAAAAGCATGGATTCACAAGGATCCTGATGTAGCCTTAATTTACTTTATCTAAATTATCTCCACAAATTCTTGTATGATGTAGAAAATAATAATAATAATTTCATACGCTCTTTATACATACGCTACCAAATACAAATGGTGTGTGACATCATGAATTAAAACTACAATTTCAACTTTGTCTAATCCATAGCCAAATAAAAAATGGAATGTGACAGACTGCGAGGTGTGTACACCTTTGTAGAGAATATAAGCGCGAAATATTGCCAAAATACAAACACACTCAATCTTCCAAATCTAACTTTGCTGCGGAGTACTTGTTTCCAGCATTCAGAACAGCCATTGCTGCTTTAACGTTCTTCTGTTAAGGGGAACTCTGTGAGGAGCATTAGCAGTGACTCTCGACACCAAAACTATTGAACGTATCCTTTTATCTAAAATGTTTTTTAAATTTCTCCATCCTTCCACATCAATTCATCTGCAAACTATGATACTGACGGCCAGACGGGAGCACAAATTACAGTAACCTCCAATGTCTCGTGTTCAGGATTGATGTTAACGCCATCTGCCTCCATCCTCTGACGCATTCCAGTAACCTACCTGTACACCGGCAGCCTCATAAGTCTGAAGAAGCCACAAGTACGCTCTTGAATCTAAAGCCTGAATGTCCGTCCTTTAACATGTTGCACAAAGCCTATCTGACGTTGGTTTCCACCCATCAACAAAAGCTGCTTCCATATGCGTTAGAGCAGAATCCATTTGGTTGTTCTTCAAGAAGTAATCCATGAAAATGACATGGGCATACCATAATAATTGTCCATTCTTATGACGCCTAACGTGTTTAAACAGTAGTTCAGCCTCTTCAAGCATTCCGTGCTTCAAGTAAGTAAGCACTCCGTGGGTGTTTGCTGGACAACCTCCGATTCGCCACCTGCCCACTTGGCTGCTTATTCAACAAATCTTGTTTACCCACCATTTGGGATGTCGGGGAGGTGGGTTTCACAACTTTACAAGGCCTTCACCAATTAATTACCCACTCTAAAATCTAAACCCAAGTTTTTTTTAGAAAAAATAAATAAATAAATAATAATCGCCGTCTGTGGGGATCGAACCCACGACCACGTGGTTAAAAGCCACGCGCTCTACCACTGAGCTAAGAAGGCTTCCATGTAATCTCTTCATTTTAAGAAAGGCGTATTTGTGGGTGAGATTAAAAAGAAAAATAATAAAGTAAATTATGTGGATGAGATTAGTTGAAAATTAACTAAAATATAAATGAAAGAAATGATGAAATCTTTTTTGGGAAAGTGGAAAGAAAATGGTGTAATTGAGGGAGTATATTGTTTCAGATTAAACTTATAGGGCATCAATGTGTGTCAAAGTATTACGGAGTATTTATTTTTCTTTTTATATTTTGTTACTCCTTTCGTATCAAATAAGTGTGCTCTTTCTATTAGAATTGAATTAAATTAAATTAAACTAATTGCTAATCATACAAATTAGACTAATTTGGTCCATAAGATGATAAGATTTCTCCATTTGATTGATTTAACTCCCATACCAAAAGTTTACGGAGTATTACGTTTGTGAAATAGATCACAAAGCTTCATTGCAGCTAAGATTAAGCAAGTTAACTAAACCAAAAATATTTGTATAAATCAATTCCAAGTATGAATCTAACAAGTTATACAGCAAGTAGTACGGGGTACGATTTTTATTTAATTTCTTTAGTTTTTTCTTTCTGGATAACGTGGGAAACCTGCAGCCACTACTTTTAGTACGTACCGAATATGATTTTTTTAAACTCCATACTTGTTAGGTCATTTTATCATGCCAAGCAAAATGACCTCTAAAACAATTTGGTAATATCGAATCCTTGTTTTCAACCATTTGAAAAAAGTTAATAAAAAAATTGTCAATTCCGAGTATGTAATCCCTTCATTCTATCATCTTCTTCACACTTTCCCAAAAAGAAAATTTCATCATCTTTTTTCGTTTTTTTTTTTGTCAATTTTCAACTAATCTCATCCACATAATCTACTTTATTATTTTACTACAACGCTTATACAACATGATTTTATTACCCTTGCCTACACATTTCCTCACTTTATAACATCGACACATTTGAAAAGGCACGAGCAATTAGCCACAAGTTCATTTTTCATAAAAAAAATAATAATCGCCGTCTGTGGGGATCGAACCCACGACCACGTGGTTAAAAGCCACGCGCTCTACCACTGAGCTAAGAAGGCTTTCATGTATTCTCTTCATTTTACAATGTTCTTTCCATTTTATTTTGGATCAAAATTAAGAAAGGTGAATTTTGTGGAATGTAGGTGAGATTAAACTAAGGTTTAACTAACCCTCATCTTCTCATTTTAATTCAACTAAGGTTTAACTTAAAATAATCCCAACTATCCTATCATTTAACTTTCATTGCACTCATCTTATAATTGACTTATTGTAGCCGGTTTTCAAACAAGTCACAAGTGGGACCAATTTTTTTTTTTCAATTTTTTCTTATTTTTTATTTTTTTCCTCTTTTTTTTTTGTTTGCCATTCTTTATACTCCGTATCTTGTTCTTTCTTCTTTATTTCATCTTACTTCTTTATTTCTTCATCTTCTAATTTCATAGTCTATTTAATTCATCTAACTTCTTCATTTCTTTATTTCATCTTACTTTGTTGGGATATGTCGAGATATCGACATAATCACAACATATGATATTTGTGGAATATGATATATTCGAATATGTTATATGATATTATTATGATTTCATAGTATCAATTAGAATATTTATAATTATGTTAAGTCATTCTCTATATAAGGTTGATTGTAATAGACGAAATAACCACTTCAATAATAACAATCATTTATATGAATTCTCTCATCTCGAAATCCAATATGGTATCAGAGCCAATCGGCTTCTGAGGACCAATTAAAAAAAAAAAATCCGCTGCCCTGCCGGTGGACAAATTCTTATTAGTAGTGTCCACCGGCGGGATCAGTTAATATTGATGCACAATACTACTTTACGAATTACATATTTTTGTTCCATTAAATAATGTAACGTTTATACAAAGTTGCAAACTTGCAAACTTGCAAGCGTGTGGCCTTTGTGACGTACTCTTATATGACATTTCTGTCATAATTGTCTTCTTTATTTGAGTTTCGATTGTGGTTCAAACATGGTACGTTTGAATACGAGTGGTTCGTAAAAATGGTGTCCCTCGTAAGTTTGTCTTTGTAAGGGTTCGGTATATCTACGGTGTCCCCCTACAAGTTGAGTATATTGACGGAGTTTGTTCCCGTCTATTTGAAGTTGTGACGGATGTGTTTCCCGTCATTTTTCTATGGTATGTTTTTAAACGAGTTCGAAAAATCGTAACGTTCTCGTTTCGATTGATTTTCGGTGGGTTCGAAAAATTGTGGCGTCCCAACCGGTGTTTTTGTTTGGCGGGTCCGAAAAGCGACGACGTTCCCGTACGAATATTGAAGATCGAAGAAGACTGACGAATTACAAATTGTTGCAAACCCATGAAAATTTTAACAAATTTCCTTGGGTTTGAGGGGGGTGTTGGGATATGTCGAGATATCGACATAATCACAACATATGATATTTGTGGAATATGATATATTCGAATATGTTATATGATATTATTATGATTTCATAGTATCAATTAGAATATTTATGATTATGTTAAGTCATTCTCTATATAAGGTTGATTGTAATAGACGAAATAACCACTTCAATAATAACAATCATTTATATGAATTCTCTCATCTCGAAATCCAATATACTTCGTCATGTTGCTTATTGTTCTTTTTATTTTCCATTTGTTTTGCTTCTATGTGTGACTTCCATTTGCTTCGTGTCTTTCACCTCTTCCATTTGCTTCGTATGATTCATTGTACTTAAAAGTTTTTAATTGCAGGGTGATGAATTATTGCTGTGTAGTTATATCTGAGAACTTTTAATGGAATTTGGGTGATGAATTAATGGAATTTTGGGGTGATTGCTGTGTAGTTAATTCCATTTAAATACAACAAAACAACTTAAAAGAATTTTTTAAGACGAGTGTCACCCATTTAAATACACAGCAATCACAGCAATACTCAAGAATTTTTTAAGACACTCGTACTATTACCGTATGATTCATTTAAATGGTTGTTTTGTTGTATTTAAATGGAACTTTTAATGGAATTTGGGTAATAGTACGATCTGAGAACTACACAACAATAAACTTTTAAGTACACGGCAATTTGGGTGATGAATTAATGGAATTTTTGGGTGAAACAAATGCAAAGATTTTTGATGAATTAATGGAGTTTTGTTTTGGGTGAAATAACTTAAAAGAATTTTTGATGAATAAATGGAGTAGTTGGGTGAGACAAACTCATGGATTTTTTATGAATTAATGGTTTTTTTTTTTTTTCTTTTGCTTTAAATATGATTAAAATGAAGAAGATGACAGGTTTTAAGCAAGGAAAAACGACTGAATAGGTTGCCCCTCTAAAAGTTCAATTTGAGTTAAATGATAGCATAGATTGGATTATTCTGAGTTAATCATTAGTGTGGATTAAAATGAGAAGGTGAGTCTTAGTTTGGATTATTTTTATGAAATTATCCTAAAGTAAATTGTGTGGATGAGATTAGTTGAAAATTAACAAAAATAGAAATAGAAAGAAATGATGAAATTTCTTTTTTGGAATTGGGAAGAAAATGGTGGAATGGAGGGAGTATACCAAAAATTTTGTTGTGTTTATGAACCCAAATTCTTATTTAAAACGGGTATATCCGTCTTAAATTAAGACAGGTCAAGTATTACAAATAAGACAAAAAAAAACAAATTGATAGAAAAGATGTAATAGATTTGTTTTTTTATGTGCAATTGGGAGAGTACTTGGTCCGTCTAAAGCTTAAGATGGATAAACCGTCTTAAGTAAGACTAATTGGTTTATGAAATACGGAGTAGATCACAAAGCTTCGTTGCAGCTAAGATTAAGCAAGTTAACTAACAAAAAATATTTGTATAAATCAATTCCAAGTATGAATCAATTCGGTACCAATTTTTTTCCTTTTTGGATAACGTGGGGAACCTGCAGCCGCTACTTTTGGTGCGTACCGAATACGATTTTTTTTAATTCCATACTTGTTAAGTCATTTTATCATGCCAAGCCAAATGACCTCTAAAACAATTTGGTAATATCGAATCCTTGTTTTCAACCATTTGAAAAAAGTTAATAATTTTTTTTTGTAATGTACTCCTTTCATTCTATCATCGTCTTCTCACTTTCCTAAAAAGAAAATTTCATCATCTTTTTTGATTTTTATTTTTGTCAATTTTCAACTAATCTCATACACACAATTTACTTTATTATTTTACTACGGAGTACTTTAATCTTATCCACACAATTCACTCATCTTAATTTGTGACATACTAATATGAAAAGAACATGGTGGAATGGATGAAATACTTATTTTAACATGTAACAACGCTTATACAACATGAAATACTTATTGCCCTTGCCTACACATTTTCTCACTTTATGACATCGACACATTTGAAAAGGCACGAGCAGTTAGCCACAAGTCCATTTACTCATATAATACGTATATTAATCATAATGATACTCTGTAACATGTTAATAAACTCCCTGTATTTCACTCATTATTATCATTATCTTCAACTATCCAAATATACATGGAGATTATTATTGAATTCAAAATAAGCAAAATACGGAGTATATCTAAGCAAAATTGTTATTGTTATCGTTATCATATCAATTTATGTTGTGTTTGATATACACATACTGTCAGTTATTGTCAAAATATTGATAATTACTCCATATGGCTAGTGAATTTCATCGTGAGATCAAAATATTAATGACCAAATCTGTTTATATATTTCTTATGTAATTAAGCAGAGTCATTACCCATATAAATAATTTTCATGATTTAGAAAAAACAAAAGAATACTAAGTCGTTGTGACCAAGTTTCCTTGCACACCAAGGTGTAGGCCAAAGAAAATTGAGAAATCCTTCCTACAAATTACAGGGTATATAAACTTTGGAAATTTAATTAATTATAATCACCAAAAAATTTCCATAAATGAATTAGGGTTATGTCAGCCGCACAATAACTAAGTACTGTATATAAGGTTTCCTCCCTCCCTCCCTCCCTCCCCAGAAATCTCAATCAATTCATTACAACGGAGATCAATTTTTCCGTACTACACTATGATTTAGCCTAAACCCTTAATAATTAAAATCATCTTCCATAACTAATACGGAGTACTATTACTACTTCCACCATGAGAATCCTGAGTGGGAGCCTCATCTACGATTTCACCGTTGCCAAACTCAACGATGATCGTCTTGATTCTTCCTTCTCCGATTGGTTTTTCATCGAGTTTCGCTTCCGTAAATCAATTGCCTCTGAAATCGAAACCGATGTCCAACGGTCGCTCCAAATCCGTCGCAGCAGCCAACAACAATTTTCGTTGATTATGATGGATTTGCTGGGAGATTACGAGATACCGGAGACGCCAAAATCAGACATGTCGGCGCACTTCAAGTTCTACCTGGAGAGGTTAAACAGGATTGACCGAGGAGGAGTGAGGGTGGGGGTGAAACTGGAGGTGAAATCGATTACTCCGGAGATGCAGAGTAGAATATCGGAGGGGCGGAGGGAAAGTGTAGTAGTGAGGAGGACGGCAGTAGTGAATGAGGCGGTGACGATGCCAGCGAATAAGGGGGCGGTGGCGGCGTTGGAGAGAGGTAAGTTCGAGGTGGAAGGTGATGATGATGATGATGATGATGAGAGAGAATGTGCAATATGTTTGGAGAAATTGGAAGAAGGTGTGGAGGTGATTAAGATGCCATGTAAACATACATATCATAGCAACTGTATATTAAGGTGGTTGCTAAATAACCATTTTTGCCCCTTTTGCCGATTCAACCTACCTTGCTGACATTCACTTTCACATTCTTCCTCTCTTCCATCCATCCATTCATTCATTCATTCATTATGATTATTCTTTCTTTAATTATGTTTTTCATGATTCTAATTAATAAAGGGGTGTTTGTCACAGTCACACTGTTGCCATTTCATTTTATTTTGGGATTCATCTTGTCTAGTAATGACATCGTCTCCCCCAAAGGCCAAAGCTATGTATGACTACAAATATACGGATTAATGACGCATTCTTTCCAAATTATTATTCAATTTCGATTCGATTCATTCGATTCGATTCGATTCGATTCATTCCATTCGATTCGATTCGATTCGATTCATTGACGGTATGTTATAAATTGATTGCATTCGATTCATTCATTCGATTCGATTCGATTCGATTCAATTCAATTGATTCGATTCGATTCAATTTAAAAAGTCCGAAAGAACAGGTCCTAAGTTTAACAAAATGAAGTTCATGTTAGCTGTAGCTTAGTTATTTTGTAAATGACACCGTCTTTTATAAGACATACTCTTAATAAAGAACAATGACGATAATCAATTCTATTTTGTGTTACCTTCTTTATTAGTGTAGTGTTGTCTAAAAGCTGATACACTCACACCTGCACGTTAACTTCTTTACACCGCAAATGAAAAACTAACACGTGGCAATAGCTCTATACATTAGCACCGAGTGTAGGAAGAAAACCCTTCCCGTTACGCCCGTCAACAATGAATCCGCGGTTAATGTTTTACCCCTTTCAACTGCTCATCGCCTCGATCTTACCGACAAAGACTTCACCCCAAGTACCGATGGAGTCAAAGCCTTTGATGGAGTTAAAGCCTATTTTATTATAAGTGTAAATGTTGGTTTTTTTTGGTGTTCTTAGTTATTACCATTACCCTCATTCTTACTTTGTATACATCTTCAATTTAAGCGAAATCAGTTGGTTATACGCAAAAGTGAAAAAAAAAATGTATACGAAAAGTAATGAAGAGTATTAGACAAAAATTCTAAAATAATAAATCTTTAGAGCGAGTAAAAGTGTAGGATTAAACAAGGGTATTGATTTTTCGTATACAAGATTTACTCTCGTAGTATTTTTTTTCCAACCTACCATTTTATTACTCCCATAATTTACATTTTACTCATTTCGTTTATGTTTTATAAAAAAATCTCAAATTAAACCAACCAACCAAACGCCATCAACACCACCCATCCCAACCTCGACAGCCACCGGCGACTGAAAATTCAGTTGGCTCACTGGATCTTAAGCGGCACCGCCTCACCACAACTCAACAATCACCACCCATAAACTCAACTTCGGAGGTGGGTGTAACAATCACAAAAATGATGAAGTTACAATTTCACAACATTTTGAGATGGAAGCCATTAGCGATTCTTTCGCTAATAACGATTGTATGGGAGAAGACTTTAATCTGGTTAGAAGTGATGAGCTTGTTACACCCACCTCCGAAGTTCGGCATAATGAAGATACTGATGGAAGGAGCCCCCTTGTCCCCAAGTCTATGAATGTAGTTGGCCTAGCCTCTCCGCAACCTATATTCAGGTTTTGTGCGACTTCAGTCGTGACTCATAGAAGATTGGAAAGACAACTTTCTCTTGGAATGTATGCTGATGATTATCTCTCTACTAAGCTTCCTAATGCTCCTCTCCTTGCGATGCATGATTCCCAGGCAAGGACAAGGCTTAGAGTTTTACGTTTCCGTTATTCCAGAAAAGTTAACGTGGTCCGTCAAAACAAGAACGTATACTCTTTGTACCGTTTTCCAAGTCAGTGGAAAACTTTTGTTAACTTTCCATGCCTTAATGGCGTGAGTTTGTATTACTCGGCTCCGAAACCGATTAATACAAAACGGAAGAGTATACACGTTCCTGAGTTGATGTACCCGTGTTTTATGTCCGCTAAGAAGTTATGTAAGGGTCTAGTGTCTGTTAGTTCCTCTTTACCTTGTTTTAATTTTACGTCTAGCAATAATGTTGTAGGTAGCTGTGATATGGTAGTTAAATACGACTCGGAGAGTCGTCTGACCACTATGTAACGCTGCTTAATTTTACTAGTGAAAAAAAAAAAAAAAAAAAAAAAAAAAAAAAAAAAAACTCAACAACATCACCAACCCTTACAACTGCTACAACCACCACCAACCCATCTAATCGTGACTACTGCTCCACCCATCCACCCCTGACTCGTGCCTCCGTGCTGTCTTGTCGTCCTGCCACCTCGCTGCCTCTATATCACTACTAACATAAGATATAATTTTGTATATTGCGATAGTAAACTATAGTAAAGTTGAAAAACTAAATGAAAAAAAAGTATACAACGAAAGTAAAACTCGTATACGAAAATTCAATAATGTTAAAACATGTATACATTACCAATATTTACAGAGTTACAGGTGGATATATGAACTCTTAAATAACAAATTATTTGAAAAGATGAAGTGTTACCTATTTGCATAATATTTTATTGTATCATCCACTTATATTACGGAGTAGTGACGTCCTTTTATGTCATTTAATACTATACAATAAGTCTCTTGTGAGGCGGAATTACAATATTTATCGTAAAGTTGGAGTCACCCACATGAAATTGTGAATACTACTCCCTCTTTCTCAGTACTTTATACACATTTATCGATGTGATGAGAGAAGTAGAGAATAAACTAATAAAATAATAATATAACGTATTTGCTCAATCACCCGCGGAACTTTACTCCAACGCCCGCATTTTCTTATAAAATTTCCAATACCTGCCCTTCTACAATTTTCCAAGTGTTTAACTTTCTTTGTATCAGGCAAATCAATATAGACTTAATCTATTTGTTTCTAATTTCATATTCAAATTATGAATTAAAATTTGAGTATTAAATTAGTAAGACTTGCAATTGCTCTATTTTTTTTAAAATTATTAAATTACTCCGTATTAATTTAAAACTAGGGTTTGTGGAGGGTGGTGGCCTTAGGGCGGTAGTTGGTGGCGGCCAGACCGACAGTCGCCGGTGGTCGGTCTTCGGTGCCTCTATGACGGTGGTGATGGTCCGATAAATGGGTCGGAAATTGGGTAGCATATTGTACGGCATCATGTTGACTGTTAGTTGCCTATGCTTGTCGATTGATTAAAATTATCAAATGTAATTGGTTAAGGGAGTAGAGGTCCACCTGCCACATTATTTATGAAAAGTGTAAACAAATGACCAATATATACCCAAAATAGAAAGTGTAAACAAATAATCGGGATGAAGGGAATATATAATATGAGTATTTAATGAAATTGTAGGGATTAAAAAAATAGAAAATGAAAGATTGGAAAAAAGGTGGAAGAAAAGCGGAGGTGAAGGAAGGGGTAGGGAGTAGGGAGCGTGGTGGAAGAAAGAGGAGTTGAATTGAGTGAGTTGGCTTGTAAATGAAGTCAAACAAAGCTACCGATACTCTTTTCCGTTACGTTTTCCGATAATTGCTTTTATACTTTACTCACTCACTAACTAACTAACTAACTCCCCTCTACTCTTTCTTCTCTTCCCTTCCCACTTCCTCAGATCCAACACCTTCTTCTTCTTCTTCTTCTTCTTCTTCTTCTTGTTTTCCATGGGGTTTTCCGATAATTGCTTCCGTATGTTTCTTCTTTACTTTACCTCTATTTTATTGTAATTTTGATGATTCGATTTGATTCATTAGATGTTGAATTATGTTTTGGTTAAATAAATAATTACACTTTGTCTGTCTGTCTGTCTGTCTGTCTGTCTCATACTCCGTATCATGTATCAAACAGTGTAGCAGCATATATATGAATTGTCTGTGGATTTACAGTGAGAGTCTAACTTTGCAGGAATTTCAGGGCAGCTTAAATGGATGGTTTCCATATGGTTGGTCATCATATGTTTTGTGGAGTCTAATAAAACACAATCATTTCAGACGCAAATCAAACACTCCCATCTTTCTACACCTCACTTTATGCCTAATCTTCCAGACCATGATTATTCTCACCAACTACCAACCATTGCTCATCCTCCTGTTACTTCTTCTTCTTCTTCAATCTTAGCTGAACTGTTGTTCAACAGAAATTTAAAACCATTTTCAGCTCCTCAACTCTCCACACTACCACAGCCCCCTCTCTCTCCCAAAATTTCAACCTGTTGTGGACCTGATATGGTGCAGAAACGAGACAGCCCCAGCTGCCATTGTGTTTATCCCATCAAGATTGATCTTTTGCTTACTCATGTGTCCCAAGATCCAAATTGGACTCTTTTCCTTGATCAACTTGCTTCTGGACTTGGTCTCCGCGCCTCTCAAATGGAGATGAATAATTTTTATTTGGTCACTTTGTCCAGTCTAAATATTTCCTTGGATGTTACTCCCCATACTGGTATCACTTTTTCACCTACTAGTGCTTCCCACATCAATTCCTCGCTTTTGCTGCATAAGGTCCACATAAACTCTAAATTAGTGGGCGTCGGTGATTACAAGCTTCTTAATGTCACTTGGTACCAGCCCCCGGCTCCATCACCAGGTATATGATCGCCATCCACTGGTTTTGTTTACGCCTGAAAGTCTGAAACTGTTGAAATGATTAAATCACAAATATCAACTGAAATTATTAGAAACATGCAAAGTAAAGACCTTTTGAGAGAAAATGAACCTGCAGCCAATGACTTCCCACAGATGTGTTCTATTCTTGTCACATTATTGAAATTGTAATGCCTACCCTTTTTTTTTCCCGGTGAGTATACCACTATGAGGTCATCTTTATTGTCCACATCAGTACTGGTCATTTTTGAATTGGCCCTGGAAACAAGCATGAGATCACATGTAATATTTGTTTAGCGCACCTAATTCTAGTAAAAATGGAAATACCTTGTTCTTATCTATCTTAGAGCATTAGCATGCCACACTTTTTGTTATTTGAGCAAACGTGTATGTGAGCACTTTCTTGATAACAATCTGTTGCTGAGTGATGCAGCTCCTTCCTCTGTTCCTGCGACTGTAAAAGAGCCGCATCATCAAGCATCTACTCCTAAAACTCTAGTTGCTCCAAACAAAGGGAAGAGCTCACCTTTAATTGCTATTCTCTGTATAGCTGCTGGCCTTGTTATCACGATCTTTATATTTCTGATGATCGTATGTTATTGCTCATCCCATCAAAAGGCTGAACCGTATTTGAAGGATCCAGGTATGATCCGATACACTCGGTGTATGTACACACTAACATTAGTTTCATAGTAGTTATTGTTAAAAAATTTCCCTACTTTATTTAGTGGCATTGCAGAGCGTCAGATGGTAAGCACCATGTATTTTCCATATAAACTAAAAAAAGCTTTGAAGTCTCTTTATGGTTACATACTTATAATTTTTAGATCTGTTGCACCATTATTTATATTTTATATACAAAGTAATAACGATCATCTTGAGCAGACAACCAAACATATAGTGTAAAACTTCACCGTGTATCTTCTTGTATCAAGTATCAACTGAGAATTCAAACTCTATTTAGCCAAACCCGCGTATCAAAAGCTTTAATCGACAGGCTCGGCTTGGCTCGTATCTGTTACTATAATATTTTATTGACCCTAATTTTTTTCCATGTCCTAGAACATTTTGGAGCAAGTATCAAAAGCTTTAATCGACAGGCTCGGCTTGGCTCGTATCCGTTACTATAATATTTTATTGACCCTGATTTTTTTCCCATGTCCTAGAACATTTTGGAGCAAGGCCACCTAGTGTAGGTGCTGCCTCATCCAGAGGATCTATTCCGCACCCCAGCAGTACAAGGTTTTTGCCTTACGAAGAATTGAAAAAGGCCACAAATAATTTTGAAGATGCAAGCATAATAGGAGAGGGTGGGTTTGGCAGGGTTTTCAAGGGCATTTTGAGTGATGGCACTGCTGTCGCAATCAAGAGGCTCACTAATGGTGGGCCTCAAGGAGATAAGGAAATTATGGTCGAGATTGAAATGCTTAGTAGGTTGCATCATCGTAACCTAGTTAAACTTGTGGGATACTATAGCAATCGTGAATCATCTCAAAATTTGCTGTGTTACGAGCTTGTTCCCAATGGAAGTCTAGAGGCATGGCTTCATGGTAATTGTGCTTATTGTGAAAACTAAAAACCATTCCTTAAGGGGGAAATTCTAGGTTATTTGTAGAGATTGTTTTTTATAACTTGAAATCTTGAGCTTGTTCATAGAACTATGAATGAATTTTCGATAATTGTCCCCTGCTTCAGGTCCTCTGGGAGTCAACTGTCCATTAGATTGGGATACCAGAATGAAGATAGCACTTGATGCAGCTAGAGGACTTGCATATCTGCATGAGGATTCACAACCTTGTGTTATACACAGAGACTTCAAGGCATCAAATATATTGCTCGAGAACAACTTCAGCGCAAAGGTTGCTGATTTTGGGCTTGCAAAACAGGCACCCGAGGGTAGGCAAAATCATTTGTCTACTCGTGTGATGGGAACTTTTGGGTCAGCTCGATCTTCTTCCCTTAACCATCCAATTATTTTACCATCTTAAATGTTCATATTTTAAATCCTATGTTCACTATCAGGTATGTAGCCCCTGAGTATGCCATGACTGGTCATCTACTTGTTAAAAGTGATGTATATAGCTATGGGGTTGTTTTGCTTGAATTGCTCACTGGAAGAAAGCCTGTCGATATGTCTCAGCCTTCTGGGCAAGAGAACCTTGTTACCTGGGTTAGTGTTTCTGTGCTTGCCTTCTTAGTTCTCAATTACAAGTGATTTGATTCTTCAATTACTTCCAAAATGACTAAAAAAAAAAAAAAAACTGCTCTACAGTCGAGGCCTATTTTGAGGGATAAGGATCGTCTTGAGGAACTTGCTGATAAGAAGCTTGAAGGGAAATTTGCAATGGAAGATTTTGTACGGGTTTGTACAATTGCAGCTGCTTGTGTTGCCCCGGAGGCAAATCAGCGTCCCACCATGGGCGAGGTGGTGCAGTCTCTTAAAATGGTGCAGCGTGTTAATGAGTATCAAGATGCCGACGTGGGCTCTGCTAAATTGAGGCCAAACCTTAAACAGTCCTCGAGAAACTTTGAATCGGATGGAACCTCATCTATCTTCTCATCTGGTCCTTATTCTGGTTTAAGCGCCTTTGATGAAAACATATCGGCAACTGCAGTATTTTCAGAGGATTTACACGAGGGAAGATAACTTGAATTAGTTCCTAGCGATGCTCATTTAGAGAGTAGTCGAATCACAGAGTCTGCGAGCCAGGTGGACAAGACGAAACTGTGTTATAGTGATGACAATGACTGATTGAAGGCAATTGTTTGGCAGTCAATTATCTTGTGATCTACAGAGCATAATACTGAATCTCCAAGCTCCTGTGGTCCAGAGCTGCTTCATAGTGTTATTATGTACAAATTGTACATATCTATGTATTCCTCTTCAATTTTGACAATGTTAGTAGCTAAAAGGCCTTCCTGTATTTCTGAGTTGAGGGTAGCTCTTTCTTTATCCCCTCCTCTATTAGCTCGTATCAGCTTCTCCTTTGCTGACTGCTGTACTGTTAATCTGTATCATCATCAGACTCATTTTGATATCAATTTACAAGCAGCTTTTGTGGTTAGTTGCTCTACTTGTTTATTGTTAAGTATTTGATCTATTAAACACGCTGGACAGATTTGGTTTAGGTTGGAGTCCAATTGGTTTGTGACATATATGGGTCTGTATTAGTCACTTGTTTTGTCAGTTTCAGCCTGTAGGGATGTATTCCTGGAGTGTTGGTCTCCCATGATTGCAGGATGAATACCGGTCAGATGATACATGTACTCGTTATTCGCGAGCAGTTCGAATAATAAACCAACTACAGCGTTTAAAGAAAAAGAGGTAAGGGATCTTCTGTTAAACTATGTGTGGATTCTTTGCCATTTGATTAGGAAAGCTGAAATCCAAATGCTTTATCTCCTCGCCACTTTTCTTTATTCTGATGACAGTCGCCAGAAACTTTTTTTTTTTTAAAACAATTCCAAAAGTTGTGCTTGATGACATAACAGGAAAGGTACAAGATTCTATGCCATCTTTGGTTTCCTTTGAAGATTCTTCTTTCATGCCAAGCTATTCAAGCAAAGAACAACGGCTTCTTAGCAATTACTCCATATAATAACATGTAGTCCCTCTTTTCATTTTCAGACAGGCAAACAATCCTAATATTTACTCCTCACGTTTACTTTGGTGCTACCCTCGTACACTAATGGCATCTGAAGGTCCGAGATCAGCAGCGTTGCTGCTCTTGATTGTCAATCTAGCTCTTTACTTTGTTATCATGGTGATTTCTGGATGGGCTGTCAATCACGCCATCGAGAAAACTCATGAATCAGGTATGCCTTTCAATTCTGCACTCATCCACAGCCCACAGGTCTTTGTTTCATCTGTTTATCATGTGATACATACTGATTCATGGTGTTGCAGCGTCTGTACTGTCAATTCCTGCAAGGATTTTCCCAATCTACTTTCCAATAGGGAACATGGCAACAGGTTTCTTCATCATCTTCTCGCTTCTTGTGGGAGTTCTTGGAATATCAACTTCAATATTGGGGATGTACAACGTAATGCAATGGAATGCAACAAGTTTGTATGCTGCAGCCACCACTTCTCTGGGAATATGGGCACTTACAGTTCTCGCCATGGGGTATAACAGCTTTTATATTCTCACCATATATTTTTTTTCTTCAGCTACCAGTTTATTTTCTTTGGTGCCTATTGATGCTTATCATCACTGTCTTTATTTTTTTTTTTTTTTTTATAGATTGGCGTGCAAGGAGATCAATGTTGGATATACAGATTCTAACTTGGTAAGCATTCATATTTAGCCTACGCATTAGCTAATTTTAAAATCAACACTGATAAACTAAGCCTCCTTAAATAGTCGCAAACCGAGTCACTACTCACTAGCATAATGTTGATGTAGTTTTTCCCCCAAAACACCAGGCACTAAAGCCATTGAAACTGCATGTAAAGCAGATGATATGTTTTCGTATTAATTTACCTACAATCAAAAGACGTCACCAGGACAATATCATCGAAAGTGTAGTCAACAACTGTAGTGCCTGAGCACTTGACGATCGTTGTATCCCTAAATACTTGATAATAGTCTAAAAGCATGAAACTTTGCCTCAAAAACAACATTAGTAGTCGAGTCTTAGTAACACAGACCAACAACATCTTGTGTCGAGAAAGTAGGAAGTGAATTTCCATATTTGTTAGTTTGGACACTTATAATTGATGAGCAAATGTTGATGAAACAGAGGACATTGGAGGTAATAACGATAATAGTGAGCGGAACACAGTTGCTGTGCATGGGTGCAATCCATATTAGTGCCGACACTGTTTCTAAAAGTGCAAGGATTTTAGTTGGTGGCAGAGTTTAATTCATTCATTCATTCATTCTGTCTCAAATTTCAACCTTCTCTTGTGTTTCCTTCTTCCATGGTGTGTAACATGAAATGTTTGTCATTGTAAATTATTTGTAATATCTCATTGCCAGACGATGCAATCTAATGCTAAAAATGAGTTTCTTAATATCCGCCTATTTCTCGTGATTTACAATTTGCATATGCTAAAAATGTTAATTATAGTAAAGAGGTTGGATAATATGTTACCACATTCGAACGTTACTACCTAACAAAAGAAAAATATACATGGTCTATAATTGCTTCAAAACCAATTCCAACTCCTTTTAATTGAGTAATATTCTGTAAACGATTTGAAATTACGGAAATCTTCTACTATAAAACTATGGTTAAAAGATATTTGAGGAACGAGGACACAGAACACATATCTAACCTATTGTTTTGTGTCCCATGTGATCAGCAAAAATGGGGTTCAACTACATTACTCTTTTCTCAATTTACATTACATTTCTTCTTGTTATTAGACATGCTTCATGCTCCCCTGCTAAATTTTTGTTTCCATCAAAACCTTCCATAAATGCATCTTCTTCTTCGACGCCTTTAAGTTTGCCTCCATCCTCAATAACATCCCTTGTCGACAAGCTAAAAAACAACCATCTCAACATTCCAGAGAAAGTTATTGAGGCGTGTAAAAAAACTGATTTTCCAAGCGAATGTTCATCGTCCGTGGTTCCTATGCTATTGGATGGACAGTATGAGCCCTTGGACATCTTACAAGGCGAAGCAAAAGCGCTTACTCAAGCCTTAGAAGTTGCCAGGGAAGACACGACATCAAATAATTGGAATGAAATCAACAATAAACAAATAGTGTTGACATGCAAAGAAATGTATGAAAATGCAAAAGATGAGATATCAAAGGCAATGGAGTTAGTAGCTAGGAATGACAAATATGGTGTCAATGTATATTTTAGTGGTGCCCTTACATACATTGAAACATGTAAGGATGAACTTCCTAAAAATATCAAGGTTGACTCAACAATTGTGCTTGCTAACAAGTTGCTGTCTAATTTGGCTACCAATTGCTTGGCTTTAGGTAATTTTGTCATGGGGCTTCAAGTTGTAAAACATTGATTCATTTTTACATTCATCAATCATGATTATACCTATCTATTTTACATTCATCACAATAGATAAAAATTTACTCCGTATAACTTTTCATACTCCGTATGTTAGTTAATTTCTCGCTCATTTTTATATTCAACAATTTTTTAAACCTACCACACTACCACCCAATCCACAACTCGCCACAACCAACATATATACACCATAATCCGTTGCAGCATCGCTGATATGCTGATCTAGGTTAGGGTGCTGGTCAAAATAGAGAAATTAACCTATTAAATTAAAAATAACATTAAGAAACAACCTTGAACGATTTTCCAACCAAAGAAGAAGTGTTTCTGTCATACTCGTAGATAGAAACAATACAGTATGTATTTTTACAATTTCCAACATTGCGGGAAATTACAAATACAAAGTAAAATGGCCAAGATTGACTAGCACAGTAGATACCTTCTTCTTACAAGTTACAAACATGATCATCTTCAATTCTTCAACTATAACCACACTTTTAGTTTTACCCCCCGTCTTCTTCTTCTTGCTTATTGTTTTTACCCTATAACAAACAATAAAGTTTTCACCTTTTTACCCTATAACAAACAATACAGTAGCCCTTTATCTCCTCCAACTCTCTCTCTTTTTATATTCCTTGTAATCTCCTTTCCTACCTGCTTTTTCCCCCTTTTCCCAAGGTAACCTCTTTCTTATCTCTCTAATCTTTTTTTTTTTTTTTTTTTTTTTTTGGTATTTATTTTATGGGTTTTCTTTGTTTTGTGAAATTATGCTGATTTCTTGATAAATTCATGTTTTATGATCTCTGGCGGTTTTCTTCTTCATATGAATTAATTTTTATTTTATTTTATTTATTTATTTATTTGCTTTGCTTCTGTAGTTTGTTTTACTCCGTACTCCGTATTAGATATTGATTGAATTAAGCTCCTTTGATTGTGGTTTACAATCTAAGCTTGTTAACTATGGACTTTGCTATCCAAATTTTAAGATATTGTTTATGTTAGCTGTTTTCAGTAAGCGACTGTATTGTTTTCTATCCATATTTATAATATCTTTTTGTTTGGAGTTTATCTTTTTTGTTTATAATAGAGGCAGAATATAAAAAATTTGTCTGATGTATCTAGTTTTACATGTAGTTTCGAGGTGCACAAATACTTCGCAGTAGTCTAGTGTAGTGTAGGTGTCAAGTTGAATGGAAGAGTTTGGTTCTTCGCGATTTGAAGGTATTGGGAATGCTGTTAGAAGAAAGCGAACCCATACATTCCGCCGTAGACCTGATCCTCAATCAGTCTCCGACGGCCATGATATCTCTTCTTTACCCGCCACTCCACCATCTGACGATGTGAGGGCAGGGTCGAGTGATGAGAATAGTGGTGCGGGTAATGGCTCGAGAAGGAAAGAGCTTAGTCTAAGTCAATGTGTATCGAGGATCCCTGATATCTCGGAAACTGATAAAAGTGTCAAGAAGAATAAGAAAGTGGATGTAGGACTTGACGAGTTATATGGAAATAGTGGTTTAAGTCTGAAACGTAGCAGAGAAGGAGTACTCGGTCCTGCTAACTCAAGCAATATAAAAGATAGTATGGGGTCTCACAAGACTATGGCCTTAAATACAAAGACTGAAGAGAGCTCAGCTCCGTTGGATGGTTTAGGATCAGTAACTGTGAGAAAAGTTAAACTGAAAGTCGGCGGTGTTACACGTACTATTGATGCCAATGCTTCCTCGAAGATTTTCCTTGCTTCAGATACTACGAGCTCACAAATCAAGACGATCAATAAGGTAAGTCTCTCTCTTGAGCAGCTGGATTAATACTTTTTTTGGATAGGATATTAGGAGGATTGAAGCAATGGTGTTTTCTTTTCAATCCTTCCTACATTAGAAGGATTTTTTTTTTTTTTTTTTTTTTTTTTTTTTTTTTTTTTTACATTTCAAACAATGACAATTACACCTCTCCCTTTCTCTCCAATCCAGAGTGAATATTGCGAGCTATCTCTGCGTTATGTATCTATCAATAAATAAGCCTATGGTAGTTCCTTTCTTCCTGCTAATGTCAGGATTTGATGAACTAAAACATCCCATTTAACTAATGCTAGTCACCTATTAGCAATGCAGTGTTTTGTCAATGTAGGTGCATGCAATATATTGATTTAATTTACTCTCGCCTGTCATCTAGTGATTTGGGCTATTGAAATATACTAGGGCTCAGCAAAACCGTATATACGATACGAATACGATACAGTTCTCGTATATACGGTTTTAAAACATTTATTTTTTTGATACGAATAGAAAATTGAAATCATATAGAAGATTGAAATCATTTTTTCTGAAGGATTTTACTTCATCGTTAAGTCCGATTATCTTATTAATTCGTACCTAGAGCTGATGAGTAGTAATCATGGTTCTGCAGGATACTGATAACTTGTCACATGGGAGGAAACGAAGTGGATTACGAGGGATTCCTTGGAAGGATTTCTCAAGAGTAGGGTTTACTCTTGGAAGGGAGGAATCTCCAGTGACAAAGGTAGCCGGACAAAGTGGGTCTGGAAAGCAAGGCGAGAAGCCTGACTCTTCACGTAGGAGTAGGAGGGCTTTCAAGAAGCGTGCACCTGGTGGTTTGGATGATGATGCAGAGGACGATGATGAGATCAGATACTTGGAGAAACTCAAGAATGCTAGGCTGTCATCTGGTTTTGGAGAGGATGATGAAGAATCTAGCAGAAAGCATCGAAGATTGTCCAAGTTTTCTGGAACAAGTCCTCAAAATCTGGAAGGCTCCTCTTCATCAAAGTCGGGTACAGTGGCTAAAGACGGAAATATGAGATCCCCGTCAGTGGATACGGACTATGACGAAGATGAGGAACTATTATCTGATGGGGTGCCTAATAGCCGAAAGAAGAAGAGAGCTAGGAGGGAACCAGTGGAAACACCTGTTGAACCTAAGCGAGAACTGACACTAACAACTCGACAAAGAGCACTTCAGTCGTCTGCCACCGGTGGAAGTGCCGTGGAGTTTCCAAATGGATTACCTCCAGCTACATCTGGAAGTGAGTTCCATGCATTCGCTCTTTCTTACTTTGATATTCACCATTGTACTGTTCATTATCAATTTTGAGAGAAACTCTTACATGTTCCTTTGATATAATCTGGTTTGCAGAACAAAAGGAACAACTTACGGTAGTGGAGCAACAAGTAAAGAGAGCTGAGGCTGCTCAGAGACGCAAAATGCAAAATGAGAAGGCAGCTAGGGAATCTGAGGTTTGCTTCCCCTGTCTTGTCTGCTACTCCGTATTATCTATTAATGCACACATCTATACAGTAATGAAAGGTGATTTCTCGTCTTTTGTAATACAGGCTGAGGCAATTAGAAAAATACTAGGCCAAGACTCCTACAGGAAAAAGAAGGAAGATAAGAAGAAGAAACGTGTAGCCGATCGTGCTCAGGTTAGGTTGCCCACTGTTTCAGTCTAGTCTCCCCCTCATTTTGTAGGAAAAGATTATTGAAAGGTATTTTGTGTCACAGGAGAGGGCAGCCGATGAACTTTTGCGTGCCTCTAACAGTGTCAGATTGATCATGGGACCCAATGGAACCACTGTTACCTTCCCGCACGAGATGGGCTTGCCTAGTCTTTTCGCCTCTGGACCTTGCAGGTATACATTTCTCTTTTGCTTCTCTTCTACCCCTAATATAGGGATGCAGATTTCCTTCGTTACCCTTCTAAACAGACGCATCAATAACCTTTCATATAAAAAGTATTGATAGGAGAACCCCCTCACTTTCTTTCTTTTAATCTGTGTTGTTTTCTCGGGGTTTGATTATTAGCTATCCTCCTCCACGGGAAAAATGTGCCGGCCCTTCATGCTCAAATCCATACAAGTACAGGGATTCGAAGACGAAACTACCACTGTGTAGCCTGCAATGCTATAAGGCAGTGCAAGGAAACGTGCAGGGTAATCGTAATGCTGCTACCTGTTGAATGTTCAATTTGGCGGACTATGCATTCTCCTGTCCAAGTATGTAGCAGAACGCCAGAACTCCTGCCTGCAGGTAACATCACCTGCTCATTTACGTCATAAATCATGCTCTACCCTCCTCTTCTTCACTCAGCACTTTTATATTGCTTTCCACATAAGTACATAACTAATCGCGTGATTTATGCTACGAGTCGTATCGGCTTATAAGTATTGAGTAGGTGTTGGCCTGACAATTGTGTAAATATCTGTGCATATGGAGTAGTGAACTTGAGATTTGTAGAGTTTATGTATCTGAAATATAGGATATGTAATTGATATATAAAAATATAAAAGCTAAAATCAATAGAAGTTAAAGTTTAATTACATTACAAAGCATAATAAAGTAATCTCTTCTTCTACTTTTGAGTTTTGGCGTGCATGCTTGATTTGTTTTGTACGTTTGAAAATTCATTAGTTTGGTATTAAAACATACAAAGTAGTAAAAGATGAATGTGTTATGGGAAAGAAACATAGGAATATATTAAGTAGAGTATCATATATTTATAATGACAGAATAATTGATTGGAATCTTGTCTTAAATTAAATTCATAAAATAAACCATCTTCCAACCTTCTGTGTACTAAAAGAAAAGACAAGCTGGTCCAACAGTAATCACATACTCCGTATTAATTAATTAAAACATGTTTAGTGCTAGTTTAATAAGTTACGTCCTTCATCGAAATAACAATTAATAGTACGTAATTATTCTTCATCTAATCATGTTCATATCATTCCAAGAGAAGGATGATTAGAGTTGACCGGTCTCGCAAGCAAAGTCGGTTTTCTCATCAAGTATATCTTAATTTTTGAAATTACAATTTTAGAAGAATTTTGTAAACGTCGATAAAATAAGATGGACAGAGTATTTGTTACAAAATCTTATAAGTGAGATTTGTTTGTAGTAAGAGAATAATGAGATAAGTTGAACAAATCATGTAGGAGTATGACCCAATGCAAAGACAATGACTTGCTAACTCCCAAACTTTGTCATATATCCAAATTACTTATATGGCAAAAGTATATTATAGGCCTTGTTTCTTTGTTACACTCAACAAAGACTTTTGATTTATTTTCTCTTCTACAATTATTATACAACTAACCCTAAAATAATACTCCCAACACTTTAATTTAACTTGTCTACTTAGATTATTATACGTCATAATTAAGTAATGTTGATGTTTATGGTATTTTATTCCTTTCCGCCATCAACTCGATTTTCGAAAATTTGTTAATCCTATCTTAATCATGATGCCCATTAACCTTATATGTTATTCCATTTCCGTGTCTAACCTTATGTCTGTAATATATCCTTAAGGGATAGTGTGACAAGAATGAATTGAGACATAAGATGGTACTCAAATTTGGGATCGAAAATGAGCTCGTTCACATCAGATCATCCAACATGTATTACCCTGTTAATTAAGTGCTAATCATACAAATCAATCATGAATAATAATCATGTAGTAATAAAAAATACATACACCAGCTTACAACTTACTACCAAATTAAAAATAATATATTGTTAGCTGAATAGTTCCAAGTCAACTAACATACATAATGGTGACAACTACTTAACCTGCTCTTTCTCACCAACCTTCATTTCATATATAAACTTTGCATTTCATATTCCCTTTTGATCCACACAAGTTTTGTAAGGTTCTTTCTGTTGCTTTCCTTTCTCTTTTGTTTTTCATACACATCAAAAGCTTCATTAAAATGGGATTAAAGCCTTTGCAAAACAAGGAAAAGTTTGCAAATTCCGATGTTTTTGGTTACCCGTTTTTGGTGCAGCCTTTTTATCTGCTTTCTGTTACCCTCCTTAGCCTTTTGTTACCTCTGTCATTTCTTCTCTTAGCAAGATTATCAAGTGCACAATATCTTTTATCATTGGTTTCGATTACACCTCCTAAAACATTTCTATTCTCTCTTTTCCTACAAACTAACCCCAATCTCCTACACGTCTTTCTGCTCATTACTAGCTTAGCGGCCTTAATCCACAGCTTAACCGGCAGGATTAGCTTGCTAACTGAGTTTCCGAGTCCAATATTCCGGCCACGTGTCCACGCAGCATGGATACTACTATGCACCCTGCAAGTGTGGGTAGGTTTAGGCATCGAGGCCACCATAAAAGCCGGGGTTGATGGGTCAGGATTCGGCGATGGAAGGTCCATAATAAGCAAGTTGGTCTTCCTTGTGGGATTACACGAGACCATGATCCATTGGTCAAGGACAATTGTAAGGCCCGTGGTGGACGACACGGTGTACGGTGGGCCTAAGGAGGAGAAAAGGCTCGAGAAGTGGGCCCTTGCCGCTTGTTTTGGAGCGCTGTCGTGGTGGAGGTTGAGAGATGAGGTGGACTCATTGGTGGTGGTGGTGGAGGTTAAGAGGGACATGATGATGAATATTGGGTTGGGTGACTTTCTCGGTCTGTGGTTGTATTATTTGACGGTCGCAATTGGGATGTCTAGAATTTTGAAAGGATTGATATGGTTTTGTATGAAGGTGTTTTGCAGGAGAATGGTAGTGAATCAAAATTCTGAACTTGAACCTGAAGATAAAGTTTGATTTACCTGCATTTACTAACCCCACCTTAGGCTTTGCTTCATTTATTTTTTTACTTTGTTTCTATGAGATTTTATATATTCATCATTTTATTTTAATATAATATAAAACTTTGTAAGATAATTGTAAGATAATGAAGTAATACAAAGAGAGAGAGCATACATGAGTCGTTATTTGGTTGGATATTTCCAAAGTAAGAATAAGAATGTATGTTTGGTTGGATGTGTACATGTCTGATATCTTAGAAATGAGAAGAGAAAAGGGTAAATGTTAAGAAAAAGCAGTTATTGGTTTGGTATGGAGGACTGCATTTTGGTAGACAAGGTCTATGTTTATGTTACAGTCAGGTCTAGAGGGAAAAATTTGTTTGAAGCGTATGTCGATTTGGGTAAATGGATGGATCTATTCATTTTTCTTGAATATAATTCACATAGGTTCCTTTCTACGAGTAAATTTTATTTGAAGGATAATCTATTCAGCGAAGGTTAGATTATTATTACTCCGTATTAAATTTCTCTGACCTCACTACATACGTCTGTCTCTCGAACTTAGATAAAATGCATACTAAAACTTATCGTCATCCCAACCCTTTTGTTTGGGATGAATGACAAGGATGTTGCATCCACATTTGACAAGGGAGATTAGCTCCAACCGATGGAAAGTGAAAAGAGCACGTCAAACAACCAAATCACACCAAATCAAACAATACCTTCAAGGTTCAAACTTCATTTTCTTAGCTAATACATCTAGAAACCACCATATCCAATTCTAAAGTACAGCAGGGTATACAATTATATTTCTAAAACTTAGCTTCCACAAGGACATGCTTTCTCTTTGGGTAACCCAACCCTACCAAATAACTCAAGTACACCTTCCCGTCCTTCACCGTCGTCGCTGTCGCTAAACGATGCCCTGGTCCCCAAAACTTCCCTACCACCGAGGCTGTCTCCCAGCTGTCTGTGCTTTCAACGAGTTGTCCTGAGGGCTTTCCGGCAACCACAAGCTTATTCGGAGATAGAAGCTCTAGACCGTCACCAAATAAAAGCGACCCCGTAACTATTTTAACTACCTGAGTTGACTGGTCACCTTTGTTAAGTTCAATCTTATACAAAGTCCCCGAAGTTGTGTGAACTACTAGCAAGTAACCATCAGGGTGATGCACGATCCCATTAAGGCCTATCAAATTCTTGTACCATTCTTTGAAGCCGAAAAGTGGACTTGTTATGTTTGATAACAACTCCCCGTCTTTGTTTACCTTCCAAATTTTGCTTGCTTTTGCATCCGTTACGTACGCATTACCTTCTTCATCTATAGCGATATCGTCTGCCATTGATTTTTCGTCATCTACACAAAATATTAGACTTGTGAGGAATCCTTTTAAAGTAAATAATCACCAAATTCACCATTACAAACCATTTTGCCCAAAACCAGAGAAAAATATACAGTACATAAAACGACATTGTAAATCAATATATATATATATATATTTTTTATTTACAAAATCTCTCATTGTAGTTAATAATTCCTGATCTTTTCCACTTCTGTCTCGTCTTCGTGGCATATCTTGGCAACCAGTCACGATTCACACCAAAACTCTACTCGTATCATATTAGTAATGCAAATACGGAGTAGTGTTGTTTGAACCAACATGTGACTACACATGATGCTACTCTATTGTTACCCTAAAACTGTCAAATTAATATATACGGGGTATGTAATAATGTACATACGTTGTACGCACAAGTTTCACAACGTTATCAAACAGAATAATAAGCAGAAGATTACTACAAAATAAGCAGAATATGTTATGAAGAAGAACGACATATATACCAGGGCCACTAAGGTGAGTGAGGAACAAACGTCGCCAAGAAGAGAGATCGTATGCAGCGAGGCCACTGTAACTATTCCCTTTAAGATCAGTCACCGCGACCAACACCCTGTTCCTAGGCCTGTCAACGATGAGCCCCAACGACGCATTACCAGCCAAGTCAGCATCTTTGATGACTGTAATTTCATCGTAAACATCATCACCCTGATGATGATGAGGAAGAACATTGATCACCCCAACACCACCTTCCATGTAGGACGCAACGAAGCGACGGTTGAGGTCGTCCCACTTGACGCACTCCCTTAACCAGCTGTTGCTGTGGTATTGGTACACATCGGCGGAGTGTGGGGCCTTCTCAAGGGCGATGAAGACGCCTATGGGGATGGCAGAGATGAGGAGGAGAGTAACGACGAATTTGGCGGACAATATGCATGATACACACCTCATCCTTCTCTCTTTACTCTTCTTGTTTTGGTAGAGTACGTCTATTAGAGAGTTATGTTGCTTTGTTCTTCTTGTATTTATAATTGTAAGGGAACGACTCTTTAGGTAAGAAATAAATCCCGCATATATGAGACTGTCTCACAGTAATAGAATTCCATTCCAATTCTTTGCATTACTATGCAAAGAAAGAACAATACTCCGTATTAGTTGTTATGAATAGGTAATTTTGATTATATCCTAGTGTCGAAGAATAGATATTAACCTAACCTAACCTAACCTAACCTAACCTAACCAATATTGCTTATATTGATTTGTTGCAAAAGAAATCAATCATTCTATAATTGTCAATTCAAATATAGTGAGAAGAGGATTGTGCTGTGCATGATACATTTCCTTATATTCTTAAGAAAACCATTTTTAAGTAATTTTTAATTGGGCATGGAAGTGATAATGTAGGATAGAATTACAGTTGTTAATCTTGTAACAATACAAAGATTTGTGGGTCAACTACCATGGGAGTGTTGTGGATTGGTGAGAAGTGGGAAGATGTTGGAGGAAGAAAGTCCTTAATATATATGAGTCCATTTTTTAAATTGGGTAGTTGATCAATCATATCATATTAGTGAGAGGTTTGATTGGAGCACAACCATCCATGATTTTCTTTTGAGTTTGGTAATATATTGATTTTAATGGAATTGTATTTGTGAGGTATGACAATACAAGCATATGATATGCTGGATTTGATTCTATCACATGAATCATTTTTTAACAAATACGGAGAAATGAGATAATAAAGATGTCGAATCTACATGATATTCACTATAATCTAACTTGATCATAAATATTTGATGAATTATAATCATACTCCTAATACTTACAAGTAATTTATCACCCCATAAACTTCCTTTGTACCATTGTCACAACCTCATCAAGCACTCTATATCATTTTACACCGGCCGATCATTTCGGACGACAACCTTATAGTAGTATGTATAACTCTACTGTTACGTGGATTTGTCATAAATATTCAGCCCATTCACCTACTAACCCACAAAAGAGAAAATGAATTAATCACCCACACAACTAACTCTAAGCCGAAGGACATACTAGACCTACAAATTTCAAACTAATGCTCTTCAATTTCGACCATACCTTTTACATGCAAAACTAAGAAAAAACACACTAATACATCCAAAATTTTCAGAGTCGAAAATATTATCCAAAAAAACAAGACATGTAGGCCACTTCTCACCTACGTGGCGGATTCCCATTGGAGACGATATGATAACAAGTAATATCCACCCAATTTACTTCCACATACCATATCAAGTCAAGTACTAAAACTTGTAACCTTACTTACACAGTGTATTTGATTGTATCACCAAAAACTTGAATAACAAAAACAAAATGTCTAGTATGAGCCTTGTTATGAGCCCTAAAGTGTTGCTAACTAGCAGCAACACTAGCGAAACACTGCCAAAGTCACTATTAGGTAATATGGTCACGTACGCTAGGAACGGCCGTTATCACGCTCAGACTTGCCGTTTGGTGGCGGTTCGAGCCACACCAGAGAAACTTTCAGAGAGCATTGAGCAGAGCATCAAGACGGCAGAGGAGACGTGCTCGGAAAACCCTGAGAGCGGGGAGTGTGCTGCTGCTTGGGATGAGGTTGAGGAGGTGAGTGCCGCGGCTAGCCATGCCAAGGCCAAGACCAAGCCAAGCGACCCCCTCGAGGAATATTGCAAGGATAATCCCGAGACTAATGAATGCAGGACCTACGATAATTGATTTCTTTTCCGAAATATATCGTATTGTGTCATGCCATCTTGTATACCTTTGTTCATTTCCATTGTTATATTACTACTATGAATGGGTTTTTGTTAGTTGATTGATGATGAGGAGTTCTTAGCTTGCTTGCTTGCTTGTTTGTTTGTTTGTTTGTTTGTTTCTTGCATTAGCTTAAAATGGTTTTTTTTAGTGTCAATTAATTGCTAGAACAATAAAACACAATAGGAAGGGTGAATCAAACATGCGAATTATCATTGTGATACTTTCATTTTTGATTACGTTGAGGTTATATAAGCTAAACTCTTTGTAGTCTGTCAATTGAAGACTGATGTGCATACTTAAATCTTCTCCGATGGATAAGGTATGTGGTTATTCAGGAAGAAAGTTATGGAATTAAAGGTGTTGAAGAATATCAATAACTTGGCTGTTAAACCTTCAAATTGTGAATGAATCGTTAGAAGCAAACAAATTACAAAATCAGTAACAAATTAACAAAACTTATTCATATCAAATCAAACAGAAACGACTACATTTGATTGATAGACTTATTTCGATGCCAAACAACAATATAACAAATCACTAACTTAAAGTTGCACATATCAAAAGCTAAATCAAATCACAACACATTACGCACATTGTTGAAATACTAATACAATCAAACATAACAAACATTAACTTGACAACTTGATAATCAATAACATCCATCGCAAAATCATCAGACTGTATTCATTTCATCATCAAAACGCGTTGGGAGCAGGCTGAACGACGCAAGGAAGCTGCCACGGCTCGAGCAACGTGTCAGAAATGTCCATACTGAGGCCGCTAACCTCCTCGACAATCTGCAACACAGAATTCAGGGACCTCAGGCGATCGGTGAGCTCCATTATTTGAGCTCTCAGCACATTATTCTCAGACGCAACTCCAACGTACATCTGGGAGACAGCGTCGATCTTCTGCGTAAGCTGAGCATTCTCAGTCTGAAAGTTGTTGGCCTGCACAATCAGCTCGTCCAGGTGCTGCTGCTTCCTCATCCTAGACCGCCGTGCCGATTCACGATTGGATATCATCCGTTTGCGCTTACGGTCGTCCATGTTCGCGTACCTAGGATCTGAATCAGACCCGGAACTGAGAACCGCCGGTTGCTGCATCGTATGTAGTTTGACTGTTTTTTTTTTTTTTTTTAAATTTTGAAATTAATTAATTAGGAAAGAAAGGTTATAGAGAAAGAGGATCCAAAAAAAAGAAGGAAGAGAGGAGAAGAAGTTGTCAAGAGAAAACGTAGAAGTAGTGGAGGAAGACGACGGAGAAAGAATGGAGAATTCGAATCCTGCGCATCTGGATTTGGTAACTCATGTACGCAGATCTGAAAACATGAATCAAAATTGAAATTGATTTCAAAGAATATGCAGAAAAAATAATAATAATAATAATAATAATTAGGGTTTGAGAGGAGAAAATTGATTGAAAAAGTAGTAAATGAAGATGAAGGAGAAAGAAGGAAGGATAAGAAATCAGAAAATTAGAGAAAAATGCGGAAAGAATATTGTGAATGGATATTATGGTGTTTATATAGAGGCGGAAAAAGGGGCATTATAATATAATATAATTAGTGTTAGGTAATCATGCCTTGTCGTTTTGTATTGTTAATTGTTAATTGTTACGGAGTAATTGTTAATTGTTAATTGTTAATTTGAGGCGACGTTATCTACACTTGAAGAGTTAACCTAACCTAACGTCCTAACCTAACCTAACCTGCGTCATTCTAATGTATCATTCATTATTTGGGTATTTCATTTCATGTTTTAATAAGTGAAGATAAAACATTGACACACAACTTGTAGCTGCCGTCATTCGTATTCAAATTCAAATGTTATCTTATACAAAGAGAGTATTATCATACTCCGTACATAATAAACTATACTTCAAATTATATTCAACTTTCTTACTTAGTTACATAGGAGCATTAATACCCAAAAATTTAATCTGCTGTATTATGTACAAATTCAAGACAAATTTACATCTACTCCTTACTTATTATCATCTTTTCTGAAAATTAAAAGTTTTAATGGACAAGGCAAATGTAAGCACAAACGCGACAGCAAAACCGGCAATCACCACCGCAACTACTCCCACAAACTCGTGCTTGAAACCGTAGTAATCTTCTAGGAATTTTCCCACATTTTTTCCATTTTCATCTGATAACTCGTTTCTCAAATCCCCAAACTGTGACGCCACTAGCCCGTATAGCGTCCACGCGATCGGGGATGTCCAATAATACCATCTCCACCATATGGGTATTCTCTTCACAATCGACATGCATCAATGTTAGTCTTAAATACTACACAAACCGATTTACTAATTTGGCCCTACCATATAACAAATCGTGAATGATAAGGTCACCACTGCGTTTTGTAAAGTTTTGTCGGCGATTTTGAATTCGCGACGACTAACTATAAATCTCATACAAAGACCTTAAAGTATGCGCCCATTTGTTTATCGTATGATCATCTAACACAAGCTTTGATACGATGTAAAGTAGAAGACGAGCATACCGTTCTTGGGATGATGAAGCCGGAGAAGATGTTCCACAGGGCGTAAAAAGCGGAAGCAACAATGTTGGCGATGTGATGGTTTGGTGTAACAGCGACGGTCATCATCCCATAGTAGGTGAAGTAAAGGAAGGTGAAGAACATGAAGTATATGTACCACAAGAATTTTGCTACATTCCATTCAAATCCTATCATTGCGTACACTATAGTACCATAAAAGATGGCTTGAATCAAGACATACGGTATCTCAATAAAAGCCTGAAACAAACAGAAAACATTTAATTCTTCATTAATGCCTGCCATTCACCTTAGATAAAACGGTCAAAACTGGAACGCGTTTAGAAATAATTAAGAGTCAAAAACTGTAACATTACGAGAGGACGAAGATAACACTGTTTAACTAGATGACCCTTAAAGAATATTGTGTATTTGTGTTAAAATTACGCTCAGTCTTGATCCTCTTAATTATATAATGCAAGGTCAATTTATTTTGACCGCTGAATAATGCTCTTTTCTTTTTGTATCACTCAGTTGGAGTCATCTTCATATGCTTTTTCTTAGCAATTTTAGGAAATAAGAGTGAAGTTGGAGAATTTTGTACCTGTGCAAGTGCATATGGCAAAGCCGAGTACAATCCAGCTGCCTTTTCTCTATAGAAGACTGTTCTTTCAACGCCTACTACTGGTCTGATTGAAGAAGCATTTTCTACCCCAAGAAATAAACAAGCCGCGTACATTGAACCCATTGCATTAAACAAATCTTGTGAATCATTCCTGTCGTAATAAGAAAACATGATATTTATTTTTTTTAAAAGGAAACAAGAGAATCAGTCAACAGTCAATACAAACTACGGAGTACGAGAGTAAGTGATTTGGATATATACACATTAATAAATGCTAAACAATTTTTTTTTATTAAGAGAATCTCACGTTTTCTTTCCAAGGTCCCAAAACATGGAGCCAAACATAACCGCGATCCCTATTGTGAACAGAAGTCTAACGGCATTATAGTCAGGATTGCGCCAGTAGGAACAATGTTGTTTCCATAAGCAAGCCATGACTTGGATGTTAAAAGGTTGTGCATACTCGGTGGCAAAAGAGAGCTCATGTGTATCAGTGCGAGGTGTTGCCAACTCTCTGATCAGAGTCTTGTTACGCCTACAAAAAAGCTAATATTAGTTTATGGCATTATACAATTATGCATAATCATTCTCGAGATTTATTTTCATCATGCAAACTCACTCAAATAAGGGGGACTTTCTGTAAATTTCAGTAAAATCAACTCCTAATGCTATTTCTTGTGCAGGGGTTGAGACTTCTAACATCCATGTTGCAGGATTGCAGCCGTCTTTGATTTTGTTAACACCTGGGATAGCCTATAGAATACAACAAAACAGAAGTTTTAGAAATCAACATATAACAGAAATGTAATCCGTTATAGTTTAGCCAAGTCAAGTAAGATCTTTCACCTCAAAGTACTCAATAAGGTGACATGAATATCGTCCGAGGGGACCAACATATATTTCCTCACCTCCTCTTTTCAGCAAAAGCAGCTGCATCCCAGAAGTTTTCGTTAGTCTATAGGAAGTGTATTCCTTGCTTGAAAAAATTAAGAATTATTTTAAAAGTTCTACCTCATCAAATGCTTCAAAAATGTCGATGCTGGGCTGGTGAATGGTGCACACAACTGTTCTGCCAGTGTCAACTGTATTTCTAACTGCTCTCATAACGATAGCCGCAGCTCTTGCATCTAGCCCTGAGGTTGGTTCATCCATAAATATGATCGACGGGTTTGCCACTAGCTCCACCGCAATGGTAAGTCTTTTCCGTTGCTCAGTAGATAAGCCACTTATTCCTGGAAGCCCGACAAGTGCTTCACTTAAAGAGTTTAGCTCAACAAGATCCATTACCTCCTCCACAAACATCTACGTTATAAAATTTAGAAAGTAAAAGCATTAGAAATACACATACCAATTCAAAATACATTGAATGTTTCAAGTTATATAGCTTTGTATTTTAGACCCCTGAATTTGATGAAAACATGAAGTACAAATCACCAAACCTGCCTAGTCTTCACGTCAATATCCGGTGATAACCGAAGCCAAGCTGAGAACATCAACGATTCATAGACAGATACACATGGAGAGTGAATATCATTTTGCTCACAGTACCCCGAAATGCGGGCAAACGTTGCTTGTTTCTTTGGGTAGCCAGAGATCCGTATGTCTCCTTCTATATACCCAACAGTTTTTCTCCCAGCCAAAACATCCATCAGAGTGGTTTTACCAGCCCCACTGACACCCATAAGAGCAGTAAGAACACTAGGCCTGAAAGCTCCACTTATTCCCTTCAGAAGTGTTAATTTATCTTCAACAGCACCTTGGTTCTTCATTTCCTGCAAAATACACATAAAGTTGCAATTTTAGTAGCACATCTCCATCAGAAGATACATAGCTTTTTCAAGTATTGTTGGCATCTAGATATTCTAACACCTGTTCTAAACTGTGCACTTGTACCTGTGGCATATTAACAGAATATTTGATGTCCTCAAAAGTCATGCAATACGGTTCAAAGGGGAGAACCATCCCTCTATCTCTCTGGGGTGAAGCTCCGTGACCGGTAACAATATTTCCTCTTTGTTTTCCATCTGTTTCAACACCAAAGCACATTTTTGTTATATCTATAACTGGAGCAGGTGAAGAAAAAAAAAACATATGAATAACTCTAATAGCAGTGTATGAGGAACAATTACCTGTAGATAATTTACCAGCACTGCGCAGAACCCCTTGGTTAGTTAACTCCAAAACGCGCTTCGTGTTACCTTTGTCATCTCCACCAGGAATCACTGCTTGAATTCTATTTAATGCTGCAAACTAGCTCATGATGTAAGCACAATAACACTTTAAAAAACTCTGGTATTCAAGTAATAGGAAAAGTCGAAGAGAGATACTAACGGCTTAGAAATGTGAGAGCTAAAGTGTAAAGAATGTTGAATAGTAGCACAAATCCGAGTAACGCCCCTACTCCAATCCAGTACCAGTATGCATGTGGAAAGAATGATCGCTGCTTCATGACTTGTACTCCTATTGTTTCATTACTCCCTGGCATAATCTGTGTGCAATGTCGGAAATTTTTCAAGTAACTGTAAATTTATTTCAAAGATAAACAGAAGGAATGGCTTAACTGCACTATCCTTCACTTAATGCTCCACTGACTTACATAGTTCCAACTCTTTCCAAGAAATTCATTAGCAGCTATAGCATTCTGAGCATACATCATTGGAGATGACCAAAAACCCCATATCCACCATTTTTTCATGTCCCCTGTTGAATCAAAAAGCGCTCAAACCATCAGTCTTCGTTACCAATCGCACATTTAACAGATGGATACTACAAACTATAGCGCTTTGTTCTTACTGTGAGCGAGGACAAAGCCACTTAATGCAAAAAGGATAAGCAATGTTGAAGAGCCTATTACACTTGCAACAACCATAGTCCGACCAACTGCAGCAATCGTGCGAAACAAGGCAGAGGCCATCTGATTTAAAAATATCAATAGCAGATATTGTTTAAACAGCCTGCAAGGGAGGGGAAAGGAAGGTTAAAGTAGTCTGTAATTTTCTGTCTGTATCAGGGTTATGTAACTACAAATAGGATACTAGATGTATGGGTACCTGCCAACATCTGGGTCGTATCCAATTGCGTAATATGTGATGAAAACCCATGCCCCAACTTCAACAATTGTTATTGGAATCTGAAGTATCCAACTAGGAATTGCATATGCCCATGAAGGAAAAAAGAGGAGGTCTCGGTGCTTGTAGAACACTGGAAGTTTGATTAAGGTCATAGACATCTCTGACATTCCGTTGAACATAATCATCATAACTGTGTAAAACAATGAGCCTACATAAACTGAACCACCGGGTGAAACTGTTGTCTTGTCCATCTGGGTGCGCACGAATATAGTCACTCCAATGACGGCCATTATGACCAGCTGAGTTAGATAAATGAACATGAGAGAGAAAAAAATGCACTAGATGAGAGAGATTCACAATGACAGGTTAGTGACATACTTGTAATAGTTTAAAAATGAAGACAAATGAGTTCCTCTTCATCAATAGAAGCTCTCTTGAAATGCATCCCTTTAGAATTTCCAGTTTACTAGCCCCATACTTTCGTTTTGCTAAAGCAGCCGGATGGCTTTGTCTTTTATCAAATGGAGTATTAAGTTCACTACCAAGCTTTCGCCCAACATGGAAAGACTGGAATGCCTCAGAGAACTCTTTAGCAGTGATATAACAGAAAGGCTCATCCTTACGCGCCCAATACTGCCCTTGATCCTTCTTTGAAGTTACCTTCATTAGATATGTTCAACTTATTATAAAATCTACCAAAACAAAATAATTGAACCTCTATATTTACAAAAATATCTCTTAGCCATGTATACCCAATAATACACTTTCCAAGAAGAAGCTTTAGAAACAGCAATTTTGTGGAGTATACAGAACTTACTTCTTGTAAAAAATCAGCAACTCCTTTTCTTTCAGGGCACCGAAGACCCATACTCTCGAAAAATTCAAGTATATGTTCTCTAGGACCCTGATATACAATATAACCATCAGCGATTAGGATAACATCATCGAAGAGTTCATAAGTCTCGGGGGCTGGCTGAAGGAGGGAGATGACGGCAGTTCCATTAAGGATGTGAATTGCTTGCCGTATTGAGTTCACTATCTGAAATGTTGTCGAGGCATCTAGACCATTCGATATCTCATCCATGAAGAGGGCATTTGTTGGCCCAACTAGCATCTCACCTACAACGAAAAGATGAGAGCATTTAGCATTTAGCATTTAGCCGGTGTGATTAGCAAATAATGTAGCATCATTGATTCATTTGTAGTCACTCATAATTCATTAGCTCACCTGTAGTCACTCGCTTCCTTTGTCCTCCAGAAATCCCTCGAATCATTTCATTTCCTACAACTGTATCTGCACATATTTCTAGCCCTAAAAGCTGAAATATTCAGGGTTTGATTAGAATATAAGTTGACGACGACCAACAAGAAAGCTGGGTTAAGATGAGTTTGTATAGACACCTTCAAAATGTAATCTGTAACTACATTCTCTCTTTGCCCTTTTCTAACTGCAGCCTGATACATTTGTCAAAAGAGAAGATGGTGAATGCAGCTCATGAGTCTATACATACTAGAAACTGAGTTGGCTCCAGCAGGCGACAACATTTCAGCACAATTCATTGTCACGCTGTGACATGAACTATGTTGTTACGTGCAACGTAGCCTGCTCCGAATCAACCTTAAGAAATATAGAAAGAGTAATACTATACTATACCTTCATAAAAAGATCAATGTCAGGATCAGGCTTAATATTAGCCGCTTTTTCTCTTCTAGTCAGCTCAGCAAGCATGTCTAGAATGAATCATTGGTATGAGTAGGAATTAAATTAGTAAGTACTCCATTATGAATGAATGAATGAATTAAAAGAAATACTCCGTATGAGAGTGCAAGTATACGGACCATATAGATAACCAACACCCTGAAACCTGGCAGAATAAGAAAGAGTTTCTCTGACAGTCAATTCTGGAGTATGGACATCATGTTGGCTAATGTAAGCTGATGTTCTTTGGGGGACAAACTCATTCATGTCATGTCCATTGTAAGTAACCCTCCCTGAAACCTTAACATTGGTGGAACATAACTTAGTTATCATGAATTAAGCATGTAATCATTGAAATCAAACAGTAAACTGTATTAGTACCTTGAGTGATTTATCAAGTTTACCGGCTAAAGCCAAGAGGAGTGTGGATTTACCAGAAGAAGGAGGACCCAAAAGCAAGGTGAGCCTTTTAGGCTTGACAATACCAGTAATGGCATGAAAAATGCAGAAAGACTTGTTTGGAGTGGAGAGTAAGTGGAAAGCATTAAAGAGGCAGTTAGAAGTGAAGTTTAAAAGGGTGGGAGAAGCTCTACTTCCCACATATGCTTCACCCTCAATCCTCACATTCTCGAACCGAACTTCAATTGTAGGTATAACCATACCAACCCTGAATCAACAACCAAACCAAACAAAACAGATCATCCTAAACCCTAGACAACAACAACAACAACAACAAGAACAAATGATTAGGGGAAATTGTAAGTACCTTTGAATTCTGTGGTTAAGTTTGGACAAAAAGTGGGAATTATCATCTTCATCCTCAAGATTGCGAAACAATCTGTGAGCAAGACACTTACGTTGATGTAACCCTAGACTATCAACACTAACCTCATTAAACTCTTCATCTTCATCATTCGGAACTAATATTCCTCTTCTTAGACGATCATACGTCGGAAGACGCTCAATTGCCGCCCATATCAGTGCTTCTTCATCCTCCTCGCCCCCGCCATTGCTGCTCCACCGCTGAGACATACTATTTCCCACCACAACAATGCTACGCTGGACACTGGAGATGATGATGATGATGATGATGATGACGACGACGGACAATAATTTTGAGTGGTCAACAATGGTGGACCTTGACTAGTCAGTCAACGCGTATACTCCTTTGACTATGTATGTAAGTCCAAATCAATAATTAAGTAAATAAATTGCTTTATACATGCAATAAGATAACATGTACTCCTACTCCGTATGGCTTTTAATTAGTGTAAATGTCAAATCTTTATTACTTCACCCACTTAAAATCGTTTCACGCGTGTGATGAAATATTTACAACTAAAATGTGTTTATTTAAAGTTAAAAGTGACTATTTTAACCTTTAAAGTGGTCATTTTATAGAGTTTTAAAATGGTCACATTTAAAGTGGTCACTTTAAATATTAAAATAGTCACATTTTACTCATAAAAACATCGTCGCACTCGTAAAACGGTTTTATGTAAGACTTACCCATTAATTTTTTATTTTTTATTTTTTTTTTTTTTTGGAAACAAGATTTACCCATTATTTTATGCAAGAATTACTCAATTACTTAGACTCATTGTATAAACGTACTCATTATATTGGGTAATTTGGCAAACATATGGAGTTAATTTATTGGGAGCAATTATAATTGTTACTCCCTTATTAGTTTCCATGTTTGTCCAATTTATAATTATAAACAGAATATTAATATTAAAAATTTAATTCCTAGTGTACTTTTTCAGTCTTTTTTTCTACTCAAATTCAAAAACATATACGGAGTATATTATCTTGTGGAGTATATCCTTCATTCCACCCAATATTCTACATTTGTTTTACGCATGTGCATCGATGCACGTTTTCTTTTATTCATATCTTTAGTTACATATGACTACAAATTATAAAATTTTGTTATTTCTAATGTACTTGTTACAACAGTTTAATCAAACTCTTAATTATATGACTATCTTTTATGTATTCAAATTTAATTCATTTGTGACTAATGACAAAAACCAAATGTCCAAATGTATTCAAATTAGTGAAATTGAGAATGTACAAAGTAATTACTTAAATAATTCATATAATTTAAATTTAATATTTATATTATTTTTTCTCACAAAATAAAGCAAACGTTAACAATTCACTGGGACGGAGGGAATACTAAATTAGAGTTTTGAAATTATTGGACTCTCTCACAATGTTCAAAAAGAAAACTTATGAAGTACAATATTTTATAAGTATAAAGCAATTGTTAATACTCCGTATTGATTATCAATAAAATACTTTAAGAGTCTAAATTACTCGAATAAAATTGAGGGATGTGAATTCGTAATTTTGTTTTTTCGTAATAAAGCAAAAGCGGACTTTTATGCACTATGTCAAATGTTGCACATTTGACTGTCTGTCTGTCTCTAATATTTGGTCATCTTGTCCAAATTTATAGCTTAAAAATAATGCTCCAGTCAACCAACTTGAATGAAGTCTCTAGCTTAAGTTGACTGCCAAATTTCAACCATTGAATGACTCTTATTCTTATTTTACCATACACATTTTCAAATTTTATCAACGGAGTAACTTTTTACCAAGAAAACAAAATCAAATTGTATTTTTTGAGCATGACTAATTTATTTCGTCATTTCAAACAGATGAAATGGGAAGGAAAGAAGAAGTTATTAAATCGCGAATTAAATTATAATAATGTCTTTAATATATACTCCGTATATGGTAAAGAACTAAATATCAAAATACGATACCTTATTACACAATTTGTTACTTTGTATAAAATATACGAGTATGGTTAATAATATTATATCAATCAAATCAAATTTAAGCGAAAGAATATTTGGTTGTATAAGTTAACATTTTTGTTAATTTGAATATCTTGAAGATATTATCGGATTGTGTAATTAGTTAACAAAAATAGTTTATATACGAGTAATAAAAATAGTTTACATAGAAAAGAAGACACTTAATTTGGATGAAGGGAGTAATAAATTCGACATTAGAAAAAGTCAAAATCGACCGTGAGTATGAAGGATGAAGCCTTTAAAAGGGTGTGTTTTGCTGTCGACAATCTCATTACTCATTAGTTTGATTATCTTAAAAATTCTAAAGTGAGTAGATAGCCTCTGTTTATAAAAAAAAAAAAAAAAAAAGTGAGTAGGCTCTGTTTTTGTTGTGAAACAATCCCAAAGACAACATAAATAAAGAAAAAATGGTATTGGTAAGTAGGATTCCGGATGAAATACTAGCAACATTGGTACCCATAATTGTATACTGGGTCTATGCCGGACTCCATCTTGTGTTGGAACCGATACACAAATATCGACTGCACCCGAAAATAGAGGAAGACCAGAAAAACTTGGTGCCTAAATCCAGTGTTATTAAAATGGTCCTGCTTCAACAAATCATGCAAGCCATTATCGCCATTACAGTCTATAAGGTACGGACGATCTTCATTTGTTTACATTTGAGATTACTACTCTAATTTGTTGATGTGAATGTGAACAGGGTACACAAGACATATCAATTGAAGGCAAGAATGTAAAGCTTGAAGAAACAGCCTTGATGATTATTATAATTCAATTCATTGTGGGGATGATAGTACTTGATACATGGCAATACTTTGTGCATAGATATTTACATCACAACAAATACTTGTACCAAAAAGTACATTCCGTACATCATAGACTATTGGTACCATACGCATATGGTGCTTTCTACAATCATCCTTTTGAAGGTTTGCTAGACATTGTTGGTGGAGCTTTGGCTCATTGGATTTCAGGCATGACTCCCAAAACTTCAATGTTCTTCTTCTCCTTTACCACCATTAAAGCCATGGATGATCATAGCGGCTTATGGTTTCCCTTCAACTTTCTTCATCTTTTCTTCACTAATAATTCTGCTTACCATGACATCCACCACCAATTGTATGGTAACAAGTTTAATTTTTCTCAACCTTTTTTTGTCATCTGGGACTCTATTATGGGAACTCATATGCCATACTCTCTTGAGATCAGGGATGCTGGTGGTTTTGAAGCTAGACCTCTTCTTAAACAACATTAGCTTTTTTTATTATTTTTCAATGTTTACGAGTGATTTGTTTATACTCCGTATTTTTATATTTGGTAACTTGAAATCATGTGAGTGTGAGCCTCTCTTGTAAATTACTTATACACAATTATATTGCTTGATTAATACAAGTAATTAATTTTATATTAAGTGGATCCTTTTTATATTTATAATGTTATTATTTCAACTTTTTTCATTTACTGTTCTTATTAATAACAGTGTAAAAAGTAAATTATAAACAACTCGTAACCGAAAAAAAAAAGAGCATATACTCCGTATAATATTTGCGGAGATAGTAAAAGATGGCGGCTGACTCAAGCGGCAAGGCTACATCCTACATACAAGTATACAACACAACGTACTAGTCCACAAGAAACTTCCATAAATGAATGTTGGAGGAACACTTAACCACCCAAGGTCAATATCAACCTATTTATTTCATAATGAATGGTTTGACCCGTTATTATTTAACTTTATTGGTGTTTGTACGTTGCGTAAGTAATGAGTTAATGTATGCATGTTGCTCTCAATCGTGCAGGCCGGCCCAGGCCTCTTTGAGGGTCCGTTTGAGCCCTCCAAAAATTAAAGGTCGGGCCGGGGCCCAATTTTTGAAGCCCGGCCCTTAAGGGCACGCCAAAAAAAAAGTAAAAAATAAAATAAAATTATAAAGGGCCCTTATAAGCCCGGCCCTCTCAGGCCCGCCTTAAGGCCGGGCTAAGGCCTAAAATTCAGAGCCCGGCCCTCCCCCACCCAAGTGTAACACCCGGTGTTGTCCGAGGTTATTCGGGCCGGGTACCCCGTTGAAGAGGTTCATGTGTTGGCTCAAGTGACATAGTGCTTAAAAGGATTGTAAGTACTACTCATATCAACAAGATGCATCTTCTTTCTCACATTCATCTTAAGAACTCTTCGATTAAGCGTCTTCTTGGAGAGTAGTCTTAGGATGGGTGACCTTCCGGGAAGTCTCGGGATGCACGAGTGAGGACAAAGTCACACTGAAAGGGCCCGTGTTAGTCAATGTAGCAATGTCACTGACGCATCAGTAAATGACATTTCGGCCTTTAGTTGGGGCCAGGGTGTTACACCAAGGGCCGGGCTCGGGCTTCAATTTTGAAGCTCGGCCCTGGCCCAGCCCGACCCTTGGCCACCTCTACTCTCAATTGTCACATGGAATACTTTAAGCTAAAAGCTCTAAGGTACACCCGTTGTCAACAAAATTTAGACTTCTTATTAACTTAAAAGACTTAATTTTATTTTAAATGGTAAATATATTTTTCTTTATAATAGAGTACTCGCGTATTTCAGAGAATGTAAGATGAATTTAACAAACAGCGATTAATAGTAGTCCGTATATAATAAGATGATTAAAAATAGTTGATTACTTTTACTCCGTAATGAATAAATGAGCAACCCCGATCAGAAATTGTGAGTCCATGAACCCAACACAAGTAGATCCAGTCCAACAGAAACCCATAAAAAAGGTTGAGCGCGGGAGAGATGCACAAATTTCCCGCCAAAAAACAAACTCAATATCTTTCTCTTTCTCATTCTTCTTCGTTTCACCAATTCCTCCCCAACTTGCCGCCATTTCAAATACTCAACACTCCAACTCTCTCTCTCTCTCTCTCTCTCTCTCTCTCTCTCTCCTCTAAGTGCAATCCATGGCCAACTACGAAGCTGACTATGAACAACACCAATGTACTTCTCTCTCTCTTCTCTTCTTTCTATTTCTCATTTTCTTTTATTTTTGATTTTTGATTTAAAATATTGTATTAATTTGCAGCGCATGCCAAGGATTTTCTCCTCAATTTCACTGACATCCATGGCGATGCCAAATACATTAACATCCTTGTAATTGATCTTCACTTTTTCTTTACTTTTCGTTGTTCTAGGGTTTCTAGGGTTTTTTAATTTTTAATTTATTACAGCAAGATGTAGCAAATCGTCGCATTCGAGCCATTGAGATCGATCAGGAAGACATATACAATGTGAGTTGATTCATTTTCTGCTATTTCCTCTTATTTAAGTTTCATTGTTTCTGTTGCTTTTTCATTCTCTAAATTTCAACTCATTTCTCTGATAAGACTTTGATTTGGATGACCTTTCCTAGACTGTCCACCTATTTTTATGTACTTTAGGCAAGTTTTGCAATGTCTTCAATCTTAATCTTCTTATAATTTAGAATTGTTTGTCTCTTTGTACGAGGATGAGGTTTCTATCATCAATTTACTTCTTTTTTTATTGTTTTTGATGTACTTGTGTCATTTTTTGTTTTATGATGTTTTTGACTGTTGTACAATTGTTTGTGTGTTAGTATAAAGATGCAGATGATGATTTTGTGAGGAATGTTACCGCAAACACCAAACGGTACATTGGAATCTTTGCTGAAGCAATTGACGAGCTTATGCCTGAGCCAACAGAGCCATTTCCCGATGACGATCACGATATTTTGATGACTCAGAGATCTGAGGAAGGCACTGATAATGCTGATGGTTCTGATCCCCTACAGAAAATGCCCGCTGAAATTAAACGCTTTTTGTAAGGGCTTCTCTTATGATGGATATTTGTATGATTGATCTAATGGTAGTTAGTTTATGGCTTGTGCTAAATGTTCATCAAGTTATTTTTTTGCTCGGTTGCATATGAAAATTATCGACTTTTTAATTAGTGACTTGGGAAGTGTAAATGTGTAAATTAGGATAAACATGTGTGTGAAACCAGCGGAAATGACAACTTTATGTCTAGGTAGAATCAGGAAAACTTATGTTGTGGGATAAAATTTAGAAAGCACGGAAATATTTGATTTTGGAGCTGATTGTGTTACTCTTGAAGGCTTTTGTATTGGAGTGTAGAGAGGTAGAGGGCACAATCGTATGAGACTAATAAAGAGTGGAAAACGGAGGAACCAATTATATTTGTGTGATGACTTTATATCTGGTCAAGTATGCTGGCAACCTTTTGTATGGAAAATCACCCATGTTTTCGAAATGTTAATGATGCCTGTTTCTATAGAATAATGTCTGGGTGATGAGTAGCAGAAATTTTTTAGTGAGTGATTATCATAATCTTTGTTTTTTCTTCCTTTTTCTGTGGAGTATTTGAAGGTATTAGTCGGATCATATGTTGTTTTTTAATGCTGTATGAATATGGAATGCAGTGAAGTTTACATAAGAGCTTCTTCAAAGGATCGACCTTTTACTATTAGGGAGGTCAAGGCTTCCTACATTGGACAGCTTGTCAGGATTTCTGGGATTGTAACTCGCTGTTCGGATGTTAAGCCTTTGATGCAGGTGGCTGTGTACACTTGTGAAGACTGTGGTTTTGAGATCTATCAGGTAATTTGCCATATGATCTTGTCATTCATTTTGTCGCATAGATATATTCTGTGGTGCTAAAATCCTCACACTGGCTTGTGTTTTTTTAGGAAGTTACTGCCAAAGTCTTCATGCCACTATTTGAATGCCCGTCAAAGCGTTGCAAAATGAACAATGCGAAGGGGAACCTCATTCTTCAACTGAGAGCATCAAAGTTCCTGAAGTTTCAAGAGGTTATTGCTGCAATTTGTTAATCATTTATAATTTTGGTCGATTTTGTCTATCTTGTTCTCTTGCCAACTTAATCATCCTCAATACTCACTGTCGTTTTGGTTACGTTTTAGGCCAAGATTCAAGAGCTGGCTGAACATGTTCCTAAAGGACATATCCCAAGATCTATGACTGTTCATTTCAGGGGTGAACTGACAAGAAAGGTTTGTACTTTTTGGATACACGACTTTTTTTGTTTTCAGACGCAGCAAGTATACTTTGGAATGGGCATTTGCTGACTGTCTGTTGGAGAGTTTGATTACCTCTTGCATTTATAACTGCATTGTTGTTGTATTTGATATGACAATATGTTTGTTTTAAGTTTAAACAGATTTTTAGGGTTTTCTGCCAAATGGTTTAAGTGGGAAAGGGGCACTTAGGTGTTTGATTACTGAGAGATATTGTCGACTGTATCATTTTAGTAAATGCGTTCTGGATTAACATTGCAGGTCTCTCCTGGTGATGTTGTTGAGTTATCGGGAATATTTCTTCCAATGCCGTATACTGGTTTTAGAGCAATGCGAGCCGGCTTGGTGGCAGATACATACTTGGAAGCTATGTCTGTTACTCACTTCAAACGAAAATATGAAGAGTAAGCAAATTTCTTCCTCATCCTTGTGCCATAATTTTCAACTTGAAAGTAAAATTTGTAACGGTTGTTTCTTCTTGGCAGGTACGAGTTGAGAGATGAAGAAGAGCAACAAATTGCACGCTTATCTGAGGATGGGGAGATATACAACAAGTTAGCGCGATCACTAGCCCCTGAAATTTTTGGGCATGAAGATGTCAAAAAAGCTCTACTTTTACTCCTTGTTGGAGCTCCCCATAGAAAATTAAAAGATGGAATGCAGGTAATCAGATTTAATAGTACATTTTACTCCAATTGATTGGAAAAAAAATTGGTGAGGAAAGAACTTGGCTTTGCTCATAAGGGTGTATACAGTGACCTCTGTCATGTTTATCACTGTAGATCAGAGGAGATGTACATATTTGTTTGATGGGTGATCCTGGTGTTGCCAAGAGTCAGCTTTTGAAACACATAGTAAATGTAGCACCAAGGGGGATCTATACAACTGGGAAAGGAAGCAGTGGAGTTGGTTTGACAGCCGCAGTGCAGAAAGACCCGGTCACAAACGAGTTCGTCCTTGAAGGTGGCGCATTGGTAAGATGCCTTTGAAAGTATCATATAATTTTATGACTGAGTTCAAGCGATTGCTATATTTGACCTTGCACAAACTAAAGATGGCCCCTTTGACGTTTCTGCTATTTATTCTCGTTTATTGGTTTTGATGTTAGGTACTAGCAGACATGGGTATTTGTGCTATTGATGAGTTTGATAAGATGGAGGACTCAGATCGTACAGCGATACATGAAGTGATGGAGCAGCAGACAGTAAGCATTGCCAAGGCAGGGATCACAACGTCACTAAACGCGAGGACTGCTGTTCTTGCTGCAGCTAATCCAGCTTGGTAAAGTGCCTGATTTCTTTCGTTAGTCTTATGACAGGACTTATCTGATATTAAACGTTTTGTTTTAATTCAAATTTACGTGAGGGGATGAGGAGAGGGAATGAAGCTAGCGTGTTTTCCTTGCACAAATTTTTCAGGGTTGCAAAGGCTTCCTCTATTTCCCTCTAACCCGATTTACTATCTTAATAATGAACTTCTCTCTCTCCTTCCCTTTCCCTCCTACCCTCCAAATCGTTCTGTCAAAAGGAGCAGAAAAGTTTGAAATGTAAATCACAGTGAAGCCACTGAAATCTTTCAGGGGAAGATACGATCTACGAAGAACACCAGCTGAAAATATTAATCTTCCACCAGCTCTTTTGTCGAGGTTTGATCTTCTATGGTTGATCTTAGATAAGGCAGACATGGATACGGATCTAGAATTGGCGAGACATGTAGTTTATGTCCATCAGAATAGAGAATCTCCTGCACTGGGTTTTACTCCACTGGAGCCGTCTGTTCTCAGGTGTTTTTGCTTTGCTTTTCTTTTCTTTTGTAGACTCTTCTTGTTGCAACTGTGAGATGATTATGTAGTTCCCGTTTATGTGTAGTAATAATTGGCTTGTTGTAGGGCATACATTGCTTCAGCAAGAAAAGTATCTCCTTCCGTTCCGAGAGAGCTGGAAGAATATATTGCTAGTGCATACTCTAGCATACGACAAGAAGAAGCTCGATCAGATTCTCCCCATTCCTATACCACAATTAGAACACTACTTAGCATTCTGCGACTGTCAGCTGTAAGTTCTTCAGCTCAGTCTCTCTGAGATATCGATTTAATTACCTGTGATTGCTCTGGTGCGTCATGATTGTTTCTTATTTTTATTAGTGCGCTGCAGTTGGTAATTTAGAACATTTCTTAAAAAAGTTGATGAACTTTTGGACAGGCCTTGGCAAGACTCCGCTTTTCAAATACTGTCGCTCAAAGTGATGTCGATGAGGCACTTAGGTTGATGCAAATGTCAAAATTCTCCCTATACTCGGATGATCGCCAGAAGTCTGGGCTTGATGCCATATCAGACATCTATTCTATCTTGAGAGATGAAGCTGCAAGAACTAACAAAATGGATATCAGCTACGCACACGCTCTCAATTGGATTTCTAGAAAGGTTTGTTGATTGATTACTTACTTGCTCATCATAAATCTTGCAGTCGACATAAGAGATTGTCGCAGCAGTAAATTTAATCTTTCCATTGCAACTCGTGTTTATGTTAACGATTCCAAACAGTACGTGACATTTTTTTTATGTAACGTTTACAGGGGTACAGTGAAGCACAATTGAAAGAATGCTTAGAAGAATACGCAGCCCTGAATGTGTGGCAGATTCATCCTAATACTTTTGATATTCGTTTTATAGATGCCTGAATGCTCGTTCCAGTCATTTTCTTTTCAATTGCTTTTGATCATCTTCAAGAGAATATTCGAGCCTGGATAGCAGTCGATATTATATTATTTAGTAGCAACTGTACCATGTAATTTAGTTTCATGAAAAAAATCAAGGTTTTCATCAGTTTGATTTATTTTATAGTTGTATATCCAAAGACCGACTGATTGACTGAATGTCAAGCTCTACTCTTTTGCAAACATACCAAGTACTTGCAGATAACCAACTTTTGAATTTAAAAATAGTGGACAAAGTTTTCTGAATTTTTATCTACATTTATGCCAATTAATTCTAACTGTTTCACTTGTGTAAAATATTGGCGAAAGCTACAAAAGGATTTACCTCTACAAAAATGTGCTACTTTTACATTTAAATTTAAATTAGGATACAAAAGTAAGGAGCATATGAATTTGAATCAGAAATAAAGAGACAACTTTTTCTCAATTTCGTCCTGCAAAATATTACATTGCTTCAACAATTCGATCAGCTTATCCTCTTTCTCATCGTCTTTACTGACCGAACCCAAATCACTCTTCACCGGGCTGCGTTCAGAATCATCCGCTGATTGTATCTGAATATCTGAGCAGTAGTTTTTCTCCTCAGAAACATATCTAGGTAGGGTAATCTCAGATGAATTCCCGCCAGATGTTCTTGGTGCCACATTCCGAAAGCTCGTCGGTGACGTCCTCACCCTCTTAGATGTTATAGGGCTGCAGCTAACCTCGACCATCTCGTCCAATGACGGATGAACACTGAAATAATGCATATTAACGTCCATGTCCAACTTCAGATATTGTGGTTTGTACGCTATGTTAGACTGCTCCAAAACATACGCCTTTTCGGTGAACGTTGCTGCACTATTTAGTTGCCAATTAAAAACCCGTTTAAACATCAGTACCCAACTTGGAACCATTTTGAACACCGTATCATTCAGCTCGAGCCTAGTGTAATTTTGTACCACAAGTGTCGCTTCTTTTGCTGCCATCATCCCATGCATCACATTACTAGTCTCCGTCAGATATTTAATCAGACAATCTTGAAGAAACTGCCTTTGATCTTCAATTTCCTCTTCAACAGTACACCCTTTTCCCAACAGAGATAAGTCGTCGGAGAAATAAGGCAGTTTACAATTCGCCAAAGCAGATGTCAAGGACTGAACTTCTGTAGACGAGCTCCATCCTAAGCTCGGCAAGTACTGTTTCACTGCCCTGAATTCAGCAGTAGAATTATCCAATAAATATACCTCAGGACACGGCCAACCATTAGGGTTTGTTTTGGCAGCAGTAACGACGTCATTTATTGTTCGGTCCAAGGCTTCATTGAAGGCGGAGATACACTGGTTTGGACCTACGCTATTAGAACCCATGTGGTGAAGAGGACCCGTGCACAAGTTCAAGTGCATCGACACCAACTCACGTGTTGTCACGTTAGAAAGAATAGGCTGCGGGCAAGATTCAGAAGCCAACCAGATTAGACCATCCTTCAACTTTTGATCGCTGTAACACCCATGAAATCGACCAGTGTCCTCCCCCTCGTTCAAACAAATTACAGTGTAGCTTCCAACACGGGACTTATCAAGCTCGTGCAGCCCCAATTTAACGACAATATCAGCAGACATATCTGAAACATCCTCTCGTCTAAAACCATTTATGATCAAAAGAGGGGTGCGAGCTTCAATAGGTATGGACATAGCAAGGTTGTGAAGGTGGCTCCTCTGAATGTCCCATGGGACGGTCTCAGAAATAGGAAAAAGTACAGCACTTACTCCAACAAGATTCATTTCTGAATTTCCGAATGCTGGGTCCTTAATGACAGAAAAGTAGCAAGTGGTATCGCCAGTTTTGTTAACAGCCCACTTCTTCCAAACGGAAAGCCCTGGAGCCGATATTGCCAAACCTTCTGTTGTTTCATCTTTTACGGAAGGAATTAATTTGTAACGTAACCATTCATCCACAGATAAATGTGTCATAGAACTCCTCGCTTCAATATTATTGGTCCCATGGTGCAACCATGAAAATGAAACCAACTTCCAACAGACACAGATCGAGTTTGCATTTTTTTCAGCAAGCTTAGCTGCAATAAGGTCAGCAACATTCCACCTAACCCTTGACTCTTGCCACTTTTGATGTCTTTCATGCACAGCTTTATCGATGTTCAACGTCGGTGAGCGTACAAGCTTCTACAGAATAGAAGACTAAGTTGAGAAGGCAATCACAACAACAAAAACAAAGAAATAAAGAAAGAAAAGGCACAAAAGTATCAGAACTCACATCTTTGCTCTGCCAAAGAGGTGGGCCCAGAGAGAGAGAACCCAACGCAGCATTTGCCGCTAATCTATTATATTCTTGGAGTTTTTTCTTCCTCACATATCGCCTCCTCCATAGCCTACACAGAAAACAAGAGTGTTAGTAAAGACCAAAGGCTCATTGCACAATTAACCACAGTGAGCATGAACAAAACCTTAGCAACAGCCTCAGCTTAGCTTCTGCAACTTCTTTGTCAAAATTAGGGCTCACGACATCGTCCTCATCTTTTACTTGCACATCAGAACATTCTTCGGAAGCCAATTCTTCCGTAAAAACACCATGTATAGGTGAAGTTGCAGGGACCAAAGCGACTTCTGAATCAGGCGGTGTAAACTCTCTGACATCTACTGACACAGGAGTTAATGGTGTAGTAGCATTGTAAGCAGATTGCAAACTAGTGCTTGGAGAACTTTGAATAGGCTCTTTAAATCCATCCTGTTTTGCCGAGACCAAAGACGACGCACGTGGTGAAAGAATGAATTGATCAGTGAACGTAGTCCTAGGAGAAATCTTGTCACTCGGTTGACCATCATCCAAAATAAACGAACTGTTCTTTGGAGTGAATGGTGAAGATTTTTCCTGCATACCATGACTAGCAGGAGCCTTAGGCACCACCCTGATGTTACTTCTTGGAGAACCTACGGAAACCCTGTCTTCGTCATTTAAACGCTGACCAATTTTTGTACTAGGAAGTAGCCCAACCTGTGTGTCGCTTGATCTATCAAAAACTTTCTGAACCTGCTTGCTACCTCTCACAGGTGAGACCACCTCCATTCCCATTTCTCTGTCAACCAAAACTTTAGGGAAAGGCTCTGTTTGCACATGTAAACGAGCCGCATGCTTAGGGTTACTGTTCTTCTCTGACGGCTTTGTTTTAGACGGTAACAAAATGTCTCGTGAGGACGAAACATCTTCCACAATCGTATCAGATTTTTTGCTATGAACAAGTATCGAACATCGAGTGGGATAATCCTTGTCATCGTTGAGAAACGGGCCTTCCTTGACCATGTACGGTTCTTCAAATTCCTTGATCAAGAATCCGTGGTACTCCAGGAGACTCTCAATGTCTTCTCCCTGATAAACGCATAGCATAAGAACCATAGAAAGTAGAACCGATAGAAACAGCAAAATTAATTAACTTGTGTACCTCCATGGCAAGCCACTTGGCAACATGCGTCACAGGGAGACCTTGACCATACTGCAGACCAGAGTGTAGGGAAGCAAGTGCCTGGGTTCGCAGCTGTTGGGAAAGCACACCATGTCAAGAGACATTACAGCACAGGTATTTATGTCAACAACGCTACATCCATTCAAGTAGTCTTGTTTGTTTAACCAATCACGTTAACTAGAAGAAATTGAACATCACGACTGCATGGACATTAAAACACGTCTATTTGTTCCCTTAATTACTTTGGTCAAAATGTTTTCTCAGCAAGTCTTCCGAAAGCTGCAAAATAGCATCTCCCTCATCTTTGTAGAGGTATGGAAAATATCCTTTCACCAAACCAAAAAAAGAGTGAAGAATAAAAACTACGGAGTAATTCGTAAACAAAATAATGAGCTGAAAACTATCAGGTATAATATTATATATTGATTGACTGTCAAGGGAAACCAGAATACTCCTTTGGAAAAACAATGAATATCAACTATCAACTATCAACTGTCAACAGATAATAAATTGAAGTGCACTTAACCATTTTACGCCATTCAAAAAACCCAAAAGCAAATAACTTTTCTCGAATCATATAACTCCACTTAACTAGCTGGGAAGTTTAAAAACAAAGGCGACATACTATCTCCTTCACATTACTGAGGGCAGCTATCATTGAACAGTTAAAGAGAGGTCAAGATTTGACAAGATACAACTCTAAAGTTGCAATCATACAAGAGCCTTTATCCTCTATACTTCTAGAGGATGTAACAGTAATACAAGAAGCATTAAGCTTGTACCTTAGAAAAGTGGGCATGCATCAGGCACGCTTGGAGGTAACTCGCTTTCCTTGCAAGTCGGAAAAAGGCAATGAAATTCCCAGTTCTACAAGATCTGAGGAAAAAAAAATTGATAAGTATTAGACGAGGCTGAAGACCAGACTGCAACCAAACTGCTAGCAGGGAAACAACCTTGCAACGTCTCGAGCAAATAAAATTTCTTGAGTTTGCCTTATCTCAGCGGTCATTTTAGCAAGATCAAGAGAGAGCTCTGCTGGTTCCACCTACAGAGAAGATTCCTATTATACGATATTTGTACAAAAATGACAGTATAAACAGAAAGTAGCGCTTTATGACTTGACTCACTTTATAACCAGGATGTTTGTCTAGTTTAAGAAGAGCATAATAGCCACGAAATTCCTTTTCTGTAGGAATTAAAATACCCCTCTTCCTATGATCATCATACAGCTGAAACAATTCCACTGAAGTTTTGTTCATTTGCTCAATATTGAGATGTGCATCAAATCCCTCAGAAAAACCTTCTCCCTTAGAGAACTCGCATAGCTCATGCATAGCTAAGACATGAAGCCTTATCTGAAACAACAGACAAAAAAAAAAAGAAAAAAAAAAAAAAAAAAAAAAAAACCTTAAAGACTCACGGAAGATTAACAACCTGGTCATTTTCTCGACCAATGTAATTGTACAGAGTAAATATGAATACGAGATTATATGGCTATAGGAAGAAAGACATCAGTGATCAAATACACTAGATGCAGCAGAAGCTTTGCACGCCAAATTTATATATGGACGATATGTGTAAAAATGCAGCTTGAGAACCAAGTACTACAAAAATCAATCCCATAAAACTCTAAAATTCTGAACATTCCTGAGACCATTCAAATGAAGATTCTTCTGATTACTGACTGTCAATTGCCGAAGCCAATATGTTGAATGAAAATATCAATTGTATCACACATAGTCTTTCTCGTCAACAGCCAAAGTGCAAAAGCTAGTCTATCAGTCAAATTCATGCTTCTCATCATTTGAAACCTTATCAAACTAAATCCATCAAGGAATGAAATCACAAAGACAACTCAAAAGCCTGTTGGATAAAATGAAAGAATTTATGAGTGATAACACAAGGAGTAGAACAAACCATCTGCTCCAGCATATATATGGCCTTAAGGTCGAAGATGTGTTGCATCCTTAGGTCCATTCGGATAGCCCTCATCCTATCCCACAAAAAATTGTACAAAGCAAGCAGCCTGTCGTCATAAGGCTGATCTAGCAGACCTAGGAGGTAATCCATTGTCTTTTGCAAGATTGGCATGGGTCGAATCAACTCCGCTTCCCTTTCGGCCGTTCTATTGTACTGAAAAATAATGAATATCAAACAATGATGAGCCATACTTACATTCCTTCGACAATAAAATTGATAGCTTAAACTTCAGAAAAATAAATAAATTCAAAACCAAGTGTAGCCTCAAGCACTAGCAGTACCTTCTTAACAGCCAAAATCTTGCTAGTGTGATTTCTGTCCCCATCCAATCTTTCATACCGGTCAAGGTCTCCCTTTCTTTCTCGTTCTCCCCTCTCCGACTCTGAAAACATGAAAGATACGATATATTCAACTAATAATCTAGATAGTTAAAACCATCTTTAAAAACATGCAAAAAGCAAACTTAATCGGGCAATTAGGCTATTTGTCAATTTGAAATCCAAATAACCATAGAAGATGCGGCCTACAGAAATTCTAAAAAGCTCATTTGCCACTGGATATAAAATGAAAAGGTCCAAACTCACACAGTCACCCCTCTGATGCAGGTTCTCAATAATTAATACCGAGTAATGAACTCTTATCATTTTACATAGTTACCAAACGAACACATACAAAGACTACAATATATAATATTTGTAATGGTAGGTGATAGATAACAAGCATAGCCCGCAAGCTGTGAGCCTGTGACCCAATTCAACAAATCAATACTTTTGTAGAGATGTTTTAAATTATATGTTGCTTCAGATACCAATTGGAGGAAAACAAACCTGGACACATATCTGGACACACCCCCACAATAATATTACTGGACTGCAGGTCTTCATTGTCATATTCCTGGGGTAGATCCCCCATCGAACTTTTATTATCCATGGATGTCATTGGAGAGTATTTCTTATTCTGAGCAACATTTGGACCACGCTGAACTACAACACTTTGTTCAGCTTCATCAAGCTCAGTCTTAAAGCGAGCTAATCTTTTTGCCTTAGCTTGCTCTTCCCTGCAAAAGCAAAGTAAAACAATATGTTACGGCGCAGCATTAACGGAAATAAATGGTGGAACAGCTAACAAATTTAAGCTACTCAATACCTTTCAGTGTCATTTTCAGCAGAGGGAGAACTCCTGAGAATGACTTGCCCAGGAGCAGCAGGAGGTGATCTAGTTCGCTTGGTGACAGAGTGGTAAGGAAGGCTCGTCACTTTAGCATCACCATTTATTCTGTCAGTAGATGGAGACATTCTCTGGCTAGATTGTATCTCACTAACAACACCAGATCCGGTATTAAACTTAGGAGGAGATAATGAGGGCCTGAAAAATATCAAAAGCAAGTTATCAAGCGCACATGAGTACCAAACAGGAAGTTGGCCATAAGTTGATGATATTTCAGCCGGTGAGGGTTCTTATTAGGGCCAGCACTTGCAACAAAGGCTCAAAGTCGAGATATGGATTGCATATGAGGCTCAAACTTGTACTCCGTAATTCAGTCAGAAGAGAAGCATAGACCAATAATATTCAGCGAAACATTTCAGGATATCTAGAAAACGCAATAGCAAGTAGCACAACATGATTTCTTATTAGTGTCACACTTACAATTTCTATCAAATTAGATAATCATCTGAATCAAAAGGAATACTAACCTTTGATGGTTATTCAAAGAAGCTGCAGGATCAATAATTGAATGATTTCGTGCTCCAACAGGAAAAGGTGACTGCCTTCTTTGTGAAGCTACATGGTTGTTGAAGTTAATATCTGCATGGCTAAAACAGGACGGTAACAACGTAACTCTTAGATATGCTTGCAAACTTGAAAGCACTCAAATGAGCATTTATCTGATAGAGGGAAACCTAACGAAGTCAAAAAGGAAATATGAGCTCTGAAACTAACATAAAGCTAGCACCTTCCTTAATATTTCCAACACAGCACACATAAAATAATTTGTCAAGCAGAAATGACTACAGAAAAGCATACCCTTCTGTGGCAGCATTAGTAGGCTCATTCAGAAAATCGTCATTGTACTGGACAGGTCGTCTGGAGCTTTCCGAGTCCTGACGAGGTGAAACCTTAGGAGGAGAGATACGGGTTCCTAGATTACTAGAAAAGGGCATCCTCTGACTAAGATCACTAAACCCTCCGCTTATTGAACTTTGTTGATCACCCCATTGAAAAGACGAAGCTCTGAAAGCAGAAAAGGAAAGTAGTGACAATTTGATCAAAATCAACACGCATACAATTATTTCATTTGAACATCTGTGCAATCAATGTAATCCGCCATCCAAGATAACAGTTTTGTTGCACAAAATACCAAAAGCAGTGATCTTTTTGCACAAATAACAACTTAACCATGCAAGTATCCATTAATTTCATCAAACACCTAAAACTCAGCACAATATCAGACTCAAAAGCATACCACAAATTCTCAAATAAGACCGTCTTATTATAAAGCCGTACAAAGGTGTAGTCGTACCTATTAGGTGCCAAATGGGGAGCAACCACAGAAGAAGGTGACCTCACAACTGCCTCAAATGTTCTAAAAAAACAACAAACTTTAAGCAAACCCACATATCAAAAAGTGCAGCACATAACAAAAATCCAAACTTTTCAACAAGTAACAAAAGTTTAAGGCAGAAATTAACCTGGGGAAAGCAGGAAAGGTTGAACTTTGAAGCTGAGAAGTTGCCGGGTCGGAGTATCCAAATTGAGTCTGGCCACTAAGTGGGCCCTTCGGACCCGAATCCTTCCCAAATCCGGCCATAACCCGAATGCAAGAATTCAAAATCTTGTCATGTACTGTAATTGGTGCAATACCTAATTTGGGTTGCTCAAAAACCCCAGAACAAAGTGACAAAGTTGATTAATTTTAAACCAGTGAAATAATTTATTTGATTCTCAAACGATTCAAACAACCTTAATTACACAGGAAATAACATTGGATTAATCAGGATGAATCATGAATTGGAGATTATAAGAGAGTATACTGGATTATGGAGAGTAATTTTGGTGTATATGCAGCATAGACTGGCGATGTTGAATTGTTGATGTGATGGTGTATTAATTTGATTTCATTCAAGGTTTCTTTTTCTTTTTGTTTTTGGAGTTTGTTTTGCTATAAAACCCAAAAGCTTTTCTTTAAGACTTTTTTAAACTTTTTTTTTTTTAAAGGAGAAAATTGTTTAATTATACGGATTTTTAAATAGATAGCTAATGAATTTTCAAGAATAAGTAGCCACGGAGTAATATTTAATTTTATTTGATAAATTTTATATTCATGATTTAGTTTAAGATGGTTGAATAAATTTTATATTAATGATGCTTTTAAGTTTAAATCGGTGATTTTGGTGACAATTTAATTTTACTTAGTACTCTGTAAGTGATTTTGTCCGATCTTCAATCGTATGTGCCATATATGTTACTAGTCGTATTATTGATTTTTTTTTTTTTTTTAATAACGTGGGGAACCCTTTTTACCAGGGCGACAGGCTCGTGATCTGATTAGGCATAAATCGAACCTGAGACCCATGGAAATTTCACCCATGTTTTAACCACTAGACCACACCCTTGCGGGCTATTATTGAAATTTTAACCATAAATAACTAAAAAGAAAATATATTTAACTCTATTATTTATTACACAAAAAGTATATGGAGTTCTTTATATTTGTTGAAAGTAGAGACGAGAGCCATTATTATACGGAGTATTAATAAAGAAATAGTGAAAGAGAGGATATATATTTCCTAAATATGGGATATTAATTATTAAAATGGAAATACATAGGTAAATACATGAAATTATAAAGTGCCAGATTCATGTGTACTGGGTATCTTCCTAAATTGTTTCAATCCCAATTTTACAAAAACCAAATTCAATTTGAACAACACAGCCCAATTACTACACAACACAACACTACCTTCTTCTTCTTCCTCTTCTTTTTTTCACCATTGAAATGCCCTCTACTTTCTCTGTTTTCAACCTTTTTTCACTTTCGAAACGTTTCTTTCATTGCCCTTAAAAATAGATACTGTCTTTCCTCATAATTTATCTGGGATTTTAGGCGAACGTATGTATGTAACCCTTTCTTTATTTATTATTATTTTACCTAATTTGATTGTTTAAATCTGCGTACGTTTCATTATTACTTTATCAGTTCGTACTTTGTTCAATGGGCACGGAACAAGTTCTTGTATTGATTGAGTGAATTGCTGATTTTTTTTTTATGGAAATGGTGAACTGTGATGTTTTTTTTTTCACTTTTACTGATACTTTCGGTTAATAGTTAGTGGTATCTTGATGAGGGATTTAATTTATTGTGAAAGGTTGTAACTTCATTGTTATTAAAAACTTGGGATTACTTTGGGGAAATTGGGTTTTCTGCAGTTGTATGGAAGTAATTTAATTGTTTAGTTAATTAATCGATCAATCGATGGAGTATGTTATAATCAGCTGATTTGCTGTGTATTTTGAGCGTGCATTGATGAACTTGCGATTCGCGTGAATTGGTGTGATCTAAAGGTTTGATTTTTCCATATCTAGTACGCGCATAGAAAGAGACCTCGACAATCTCCCCCTTTTAAGTGTGCGTCTGAACTTCCCCTTAATCGTTGCTACTCAGCACTTGATGCTACTTTGCGTCATCTGTGGTTAACCTAACCAACAAGTCAAGTGAGTTCTATCCTAAAACCAATGAGTGACAGGAGTAGTCCACTTACCTGTAAATACGTTTCTTCTCTTTTACCAATATAGGACAATGTTCCCCCACACATACATGGGAAGAGACCACAATAAACTTGTTGGAGCACACTAGAATATTAATGAATTGAGTTTTAGGTCGTTAATGCGAGGTTAGGGTTGGAAAACTAGAATATGAAGTTTTTCCCCATATCGGTTTGCTTAGATTTATCCTTGTTTCCGTGGGTCTTGAGCTATCTTCACAATTTCATCACTTTCCTGCTCTTCTATCCGGCTCATGACTTGATATCCATTTCTTGGTCAAACCACCCTACCTAATTTTAGATCATCTTATCCTCTAGGTGCAAGTGTGCGACAGTTCAAAGTTCCCTTATTATCTTATTCCAGACAGTTGTTTCGTTCATGCGTACAAATCCATCTTAACATCGCAACTCCTGAAATTCATCCTAGGAGCGCAATATTAAAAGATGTATTTTTTTTTGGAGAACTAATTAAATGCCATGAGAAATAGTTGGTCAACGCCTACCAAAAGTCTGATTTTTCTTGACTTTTTCAGCATTTCTTCCCTCAAATTTGACATGATAAGCAAAGCGTTTGTTTGGGACCAATTATTCTCATTGATGGGATGTGAACTTTTCGAGAATCCTGGACCTTGAGAGGAACCTTCTATATTAAGGTTTTTGGAGCAACTTTTGTTTGTTATAAAATTTTCTCAAGGAAGTAATGAGATAACCTAGTAGCAAGGTCAATTAGGGCTTATATCCGCTGGTATTTTTTACGATCTTGTAAAAAAGCTCAGCTTTCATGACCCCTTAGTATGTTAGTTTTAAGCTTCATTGAGACCATGCTTCATTATCTAGGCTGTATCAAAAGAAAGACTCTCAATAGACCATGAGAGTTGTAATTTCAATTAGCTTGCCAATGCGCATTGTGCTTTGGAGATGAAACCTCTGTTTGGATGCTCCCGAACATTTAGTCATCTGCGATTATCTTTTGGGTATTTGATCATTGCATTGTAGCTTTCTACTCGTGGTGTTAATGCAAGTTCTAACTTTTTCTTTCTCAGGCTGGTCATGTAATAATGGACTTCAAAAATTGTTCGTCTACCAATTTTAAGTCATCCTTTTCTTTGAAGACACCTAATATTTTTGATAAGGTGCCAGAATATCCTCGCTCTGATGGGCGGACAAAAGTTACTAGTCGTGCTGCCGTAGCTGATGTTGATATTGATGTTAGGGAGGTCTATTTTTTAATCTTGCAATTTCTCTCTGCTGGGCCATGCCAGAAATCTTTTGGGCATGTATTGAATGAACTTATGGAGCATCAGCTCTTGCCGAGAAGATATCATGCTTGGTTTTCAAGAAGTGGGGTGAATAGTGGTTGTGAGAATGATGACGGTGTGTCAGTTCCTTTGGGGTATGACAAACTGCTTCACAGGTATGCCATATGCCACATGCATCAAACTGCTTCGTGTTCATCATGCTGTCTGTTTATCCTGAAAAATTGTATGATCATAGGCTAGTAATGTACAAGGGAGAAGTTTTTTTGGATAAACCATTTCTTCTCATCTGTTTCCCTGTAGTATATTTATATGTGTGTTTGTGTAAATGACTTCGTATGTCCTTGTAAATTCTTTATACTTATTTTAGCTGTTTGTGATCGCTGTTTCCTTTCTGCTGAGGCTCCTTCTTTGCATCTTTCATCAGGTATCCCCATATTGCCAAGGATCATCTTGTTAGGCTTTTGAAACAGCTAATGTTAGGTTCACCTCACCCGCCTTCCAGCATTGGGATTGGTCCAAATGCATCCGATGTTCCTACTTTGCTGGGGACTGGCTCCTTTTCACTTCTCAGTCGTATGTTTACCTGAACGCTCTTCTGTTTGTTTTCTGTTGTGATGAGTTTAATGATTCTGAAGCTACACAAGGGTCTGAGTAATTTCTAGAAAGTTGGTGCTTGCAGAATAATACTCGTTTTTGTTCCGTTGAACCTATTAGCGCTAGTTCTTAATGCATGACAAGCTGTTTGGTTTATCTTATTCCCAGTTTTGAATGGGATATTTATATAAATGAATATGAAGACGATTCATCCGCAAATCTGTTACTTGCAGTGAAGTTTAATGATTTCCAATTTATAAGCAGGTGATAAGAATGAGAAGATACAAGTTAAGCTTCTGCCTCGTTACTTGAGGTGGCCTCACACACAGATTGACCAAGTGCATGGGTTACATCTGAGGGCTATTGGTGGTGGATTTACGCGACACCATCGTGCTTCATCAGGGCCTGCTGCTTGTTATGCTATTGCAAAGCCGTCAACTATGGTGCAAAAGATGCAAAATATAACTAGGCTTCGAGGGCATCGGAATGCAGTTTATTGTGGTAAGTTGAATATTTGAGTTTGCTTTCAGGTCATGTATATCGTACTATTGTATATATACGTTTGAGCCATTTCATGCCATTAACAGAAAGTACTTTTTATTATTACTGCTGCATGATTCACCATTAAAAAAGGTTCCTGCATTTGCCATTCTGATGTATGCTCATATGTGTGAAGTTTTATCTAATACGCTGTATCATACAACGGAAAATCACATATCGCTTTGTCAGCATTCCATTTAGATGTTCAGAATGAAGTTGAAGTCCCTGTGTACTGTATTACCCTAGCTATTGTGTTATTCATTGTTCTTCATGTCATATTGCTGTTTTTTTTTGTCGTATTAAAATTTCTTAGTTATACCATTTGCCCTTTTGTAGCTATATTTGATCGATCAGGAAGGTATGTCATCACTGGATCTGATGACCGTCTTGTAAAGATTTGGTCTATGGAAACTGCCCTTTGCCTGGCCAGCTGCCGTGGACATGAGGTGAAATTTAGTTGTCTACTTTTATGTGAACGTTCAGTGAAAGCAGTTAATAGCATCAATTTTTTGTTTTAATTGACCTTGTTACCTTTTGTAAGGGTGATATCACTGACTTAGCTGTAAGTTCAAACAATGCTTTGGTGGCATCTGCTTCAAACGACTTTGTTATTCGTGTGGTAAGCTTCCCTTATTCCACTGTAATGTCCTTGACTATATGCTCCCTTGTTGCCTATTTCTGAAATTCAATATTTTTTCCTGTCAGTGGCGCTTGCCAGATGGGTATCCGATATCAATATTACAAGGGCATACCGGAGCTGTTACTGCAATTGCATTTACTCCTAGGACTGGAGCTGCATATCAACTGCTATCGTGAGTTTTAATCCTTCTTCCCTCACATTTTCAAGTGAACATTGATTTGCGCATTCTTATAACAATTTGTTCACTTGCAGTTCATCAGATGATGGAACCTGTCGGATATGGGATGCTAGGAACTCTCAGTGCAAGCCTCGAATTTATGTGCCAAAGCCTGCTGAGGTTGTGACTGGTAAGCTTGTTTGACTTTGTATTTGCTGCTTTTTGACTTTGGGCTGTATAGTTATAATGTATATATGCTTTTCATGCAGGCACTGCTCTGCAGAATCATCAAATCTTATGCTGTGCATACAATGCAAACGGAACTGTCTTTGTTACTGGTAGCTCTGATAACTTTGCAAGGGTAAAATTTATTCTCTCTATTTCTATTTTTGAATTGTCGCCAAAAAAAATGATGTGCTGTCCTTCCATGTTCACTATTTACTATCTGGGTTTGTGAGTCACTCTCATGCTATCAAAAATGTAATGTCTTCATAGACTTTTGCGTCCTCCAAAGCATGCATAGTATTTGTAGTTGTGATTGTGGAGGGAGAAAAGTGTAAAGCACCAGTATATCAACGCTAGATTCCACCTAACCTCAGAAACCAAGTATACATGTTTGCTTATTTTAAATGTTGTCACTTTGAATGGAGCGAGTCACAAGTTTTGAACAGCGCAAAAGTACTGGAATATAAGAAGTTTTCCCCTCCCTTTTTCTATAGGTGACTGATCAGGTGATGCAAATAATTTAAATTTTTTGCTCTAGAATAAATGTGATTAGCTTCCACATCTCGTAAATGTTTGTTGCAGGTTTGGAATGCTTGCAAGTTTAGTACCGATGATCCAGATCAAACATACAATGAGATTGATTTGTTGGCAGGGCATGAGAATGATGTTAATTATGTGCAATTTAGGTCTGCATTTTGTTCCTCTAGAAATGGTTTGTTTGTAGTTGAGAGAGTCTTGAAACCAAGTGTGAAGAGGCTTTTTCTTTATTTCAGTGGCTGTGCTATCCCTGCGAGATCTGGCACTGTGGACTGTCAAAAGGAAGATCATGCTCTGAGGTTCAAAAATTCATGGTCGGTTCTGCTGTCACTCAAAATTTATGGCCTAAACTCTAGTATACCCTCATTCGGGCATACCTTAAATCTTCAAAATTATTATATCTTTTTACCCTTTACCTTATCGATTTATTTTTATGTATATGCCTACAGGTTCACCCATGACAACATCGTAACATGTTCTCGGGATGGAAGTGCAATAATTTGGGTTTCAAGATCGCGTAGATCACTTGTGAGTTTCCCCTATTTTATGTGAATGGTTTGCTCTTTCTGAGCTGCCTTTTTCAAATAGGATCTTAGTTTATGAAGGTGCACCAAGTCACACTCATGGTCATCATAGGATAGTTGTTAGGTCAGTCAAAATTCCCATTAGGAGCTCAAGCTAGTGTTATATTTTTTGTTCTTGCATGGAATTGTATCGTGCACTCATCTGAATTATATGATTGTTTTTTATCGTGGATAGGGAAAAGTTGGGCGTTGGACAAAGGCTTATCATCTGAAGGTCCCCCCACCGCCATTGCCCCCTCAACCCCCTCGAGGTGGACCACGCCGAAGAATCCTTCCAACTCCTCGCGGAGTGAATATGATCATGTGGAGTCTTGATAATCGTTTTGTTCTGGCCGCTATTATGGGTACCCTTACTAATCTTTCATTCAAAACTGTTTCGTTAAATTAGCGTATTTACTCGTCGTTTTGTTTTCACTATTCCTCAGTTGTGTGTTTCGTTGGACTCTTTAATTTCATGTTTCCCTTAGTTGCTTGTGGCTCCCTCGCACTTCGTGCTAAGTACGGAGTACTATATTTGATCTTAGGGCGTTATTGGATGCCTTTGAATAATTTTTTAAAAAAAATTCCTCAAAGGTGGTTGTTATTATTTGCAGATTGCAGAATATGTGTGTGGAATGCAGCGGATGGCAGCTTAGTGCATTGCTTAACTGGTCATACTGAATCTGTAAGTGTTTGTTTTGCTCTTTCTGGTAATTAGAGCTTCTGCGTTTCTTATGTGTCTGACTGTGTGAGTAGAGAATAAACTCTAAAGGTGAATGACACTATCATATATTGCATTGTTGAATACTTGACTTACACTTGCATTTTAATATACTAAGAGTATAGACTTTGACAACGTAGCCTATTTCTCTGATCCGTTGTCTTTCATTTATATGGTAAAGTGGTAAGAGAATTCTTTGTCAAAAGGAGTAGAACAGCAATAAATTGTTTGGTTGGTATGTTTGTAGCAAGTCATAACTACAACTAAGTCTGTCAATAGCTGTGGTATGTTCATGCATTGCACACTTGTGGATTGTGGTCAGGTTGGCTGACATTGTTAGTCTCCTAAAAAACCAAATACTAAACACTATTTTGTTGATAGGATGTTAGGCGTGTTTACTTGGTATCATTGTTCCTTATTTTGCAGACATATGTTTTAGATGTACATCCATTCATTCCTCGGATAGCTATGAGTGCTGGTTATGATGGCAAGACCATAATTTGGGATGTAAGTTTTTTTTTTTTATCCTGTAACATCTGCGCTAAGCCTTTGTTTCTTCATTTACTAGTTTTACATCTTTGGTTCTCTGATTCAGATATGGGAAGGAACGCCAATTCGAGTGTTTGAAATTGGACGTGGCAAATTGGTTGATGGAAAGTTCTCATCGTAAGTCGCCAAATTGTGAAACTTCTTTCTGTCCGTTTCACTTATGAGCATCCCAGTGAAAGCCGTTTTTACTTGAGTTTTGAATTTTAACTGACCTGACATATACCCTTTCACTTGACTTGTATCTTGTAATGATGAGATGTGTTCTTTTATCAAGGGACGGGACTTCAATTGTACTCTCTGACGATGTTGGCCAGATATACCTGCTCAATACTGGGCAAGGGGAATCTCACAAAGATGCCAAATATGACCAGGTGTGCCTTTTCTTTTTTCTTTTTGTGGAAGTATAGCTAGCGTTTACTGTTAGTTTCTTTTGTTAGTTAAGGTTTGTGTATCTGAATCATGATGCTTGTTCGTTGATGAAATATGCAGTTCTTCCTGGGAGATTACCGTCCTCTTGTCCGTGATACTCTTGGAAATGTTCTCGACCAGGTCAGGGCAGCTCCTATATAATACTTCGTATTTCTAAAATCTGAATCTGTTCGGTCGATGCACTTTGCGTTTGAAATTGCCTTGTTGAGTTGTTGACCATTTGGGCTTCTACTTAGGTTTCTGAGAATAACATTCATGTAATGATACCCTGATTTAAAGCTGGTTTCCTCCCCTACCCTGCTATTATATGTACTATTGTGTTCAACCAAAAATCTGTAACGACTACCGACTATTGTTTGTATGTGTTGCAGGAGTCACAGTTACTTCCTTACCAAAGAAATTTACAGGATCCCCTTTGTGATTCAAGTAAGCTCAGTTGTCGTCTAATCAGTATATCATGGAAAATGGTTTATACGTACCTACCTTTGAAGTTTACTTTTGCTAAGATAAAGGATGTAATTTCAGGCATGATCCCGTATCCTGAACCATACCAAAGCATGTACCAGCGACGACGACTCGGAGTGCTTGGCGTGGAGTGGCGTCCGTCGGCCTTGAGATTTGCTGTTGGGCCTAGTTTAGGCGATGATGTTCCAATGATGATGCCTTTGCCAGATCCAGAAGCAATCATAGATGTCCCAGAACCTGTGGATCTTACTTTCTGGGAACCCGAGAATGAAGTCGTGCCTGATGATACCGATTCAGAGTATGATATAGCTGAAGAAATTTCCGGAGTTAAAGAGCAGGAAACTTCAAGTACCAGCTCTTATGGGGATACCGACTCTGATGCTGAGAACTTTGAACACCAGCAACGGCAAAAAGACGTTCTTCGCAGATCAAAAAGAAAGAATGAGAAAGCCGATGTAAGACTTTTTCATAGCTATAAGATGCTTTATCCTTCCTTCTTGCTGACAGTTACATACCTGTGATAATATTTGTATCTTTATAGGCCGAGATCGCTGCTTCTGGGAGACGCATTAGAAGAAAGAGAGTAGAAGATTGTAACGGTAGTACTGCGCAGCATCATAGGAGTAAGAAGTCGAAGATCAGTCGCAAGGCCTCAAAGAAGAAGTCTTTACGAGCCAATTTATCCAGGCCTCAGAGAGTTTCTGCCAGAAACGCAATGAGTGCGCTCTCCAAAAACCCAGAAACTTCTTATTGGGAAGACGAAGCTGTCTTGGAGGTTGATTCTTCAGATAGTGAATCGCAAGATTCTGCAGGTAAAGTCAATGAGAAGCCTGATTTGAATTTTCCAACCAAGGTTGAAGAAGGCCGTGGAATCGCTCTTTTCGATGATTATCCTACTGTAGAGAAGCCAGTTATGCCCTCTGAACCTCAAGCTTCGACTGGAAATAGACCGAAATTGGTGCTCAAGTTATCTGTCCGTGATTTGAAAAAGCCTTTATTACTTCCTGATACTGTAGCTGATAATAAGTTAATATCTTCATCTTCTTTACCTCTAATTGAGGAAGATCTACCATGTGGATCAAATGACAAGGATACCAAGTCCCATCAATCCGAACCGTCCTATCAAAAGCCATTTCAAAGCGTAAACAAGGTCATGGTCAGGTGTAAAGGACTGCCCGATCGTTTGAGTGCAGGCACTGACATCCACGAGGGTGGCTCTAGTAGTGGATATCTCAAAACAGTATCTGATGAAGATGATGATTACCGTCTTATGGAAAATGCCGTTGCTGTTAAGAAAGAGAATAACTCCAGTGAGTTGGAAGCAAGTAAGAAGCCTGTAGCAACCAGGATTAAAATTAAATCAAGTAAACTGCTGGAACAAGAAAAATCTCCAACATTGAAATGGGTTATGGGAGCAAAAAGGTCAGCAGCGTCTACAGCAGCCTCTACTTCAATACCAAAAACCTACGAAGCAAGTTACGGGAGCAGTGAAGAAAATCTGTCAAGCGAAAGCTATCATGATCAAAGTCAAGGCTCCGATTATTCTGATGATGGAAACGATGTGATACGCCGAACTAGGACTATGGAGTTGAAACCAAGCACCCGTGATCCTGACAGAAAAGTCTATAAGTTAAAGCTGAGGAAGAATGACAGTTCTGCAGGAACGTCGAAGACATCTCAGCATCCTTCCCGAGATTGGAACTTTAATGCAGATACCAGTTCTAAATCCAGGTCTACTAGAAGTAGGCTCGAGACCTTCTATGAACATGTCCAGGCTCCTCAAGAACCAAGTCTACCAACCAGGAAAATACCGTGGCTACTGTTGTCTGAACATGAACCGGGGTATCGCTATATTCCTCAACTTGGGGATCATGTTGCATATTTAACACAGGTAATTTCTTAAAAACCAAATCAGCTCATCAATGTATCGTATTTTCATTACGTCATATTGTTTCTTTCTTTTTCCCTCACCTCACTGTAGCTGAATTGTGACAACTACTCTGCCCTTTGATCTCAGGGTCATAGAGAATATATAGAAACAACCAGTGAAAAGAGCCCCTTGACGTCAATAAAGGGACGGTTAAATGATGTGGAGATGTGCCTGATCGAAAAGCTTGATTATGCACACACACCTGGTTCTGGAGATTGTTGCTGCAAGCTCACACTAAGGTTCATTGAACGATCCTCTGGTTTGTTTGGCAAATCACTCAAGTTAACTCTTCCAGAGCTTCTAAATAATCCTGACTTTTTGGTTGAGAGAACGTGGTATGATGTCGCCGTTAATAGAAGGTGGACTCGAGGAGATATATGCTCAGTTTGGTGGAGGAACGAGGACGGTGAGGGTGGTAGCTGGTGGGAAGGTAGGATAGTTTCTGAAAAACCGAAATCTGTTGAATTTCCCGATAGCCCCTGGGAAAGGTACGCTGTTCAGTACAAGAGCGATCCTTGTCCACAATTACACAGTCCGTGGGAATTACATGATCCTGAACTTCGGTTTGATCCCCATCATATTGATTTCGACACAAGAAATAGAGTGCTTGATGCTTTCTCCAAATTGGAAAGACGGAAGGTAAATTCTTGCTTCAGTGGTCCTCTTTAAATTTCATGTTATCCCTTCAAGCAGTACGGTTCACAAATGTTGAATGGCAAAAATCTTGCCAGGGTTAAAAACTGTATAAGTTACCGCAAAATAATTTTTTGGAATTGCAGGATGCGGGACTGATTGAATTAGAAAACATATCCGAAAAGCCAGAGTATTTAAACCGGTGAGTGTTTGTTTGGTCTCTGTTGACCTTTTTATGGTTCGTTTAGCCCTTGTAACACCTCTATTCTTGCAAAATGACCGTCTCATCAAAAAATTATATTGGCTTTTTTTCGTCCATCGTAAAACATGTCGACTGTATTTGCAGGTTTCCAGTCCCGCTGTCACCCAATGTAATCAAGTCAAGGTTGGTGCAGAACTATTATCGAACTGGGGATGCGGTAAAGCATGATATCAATGTAATGCTGTCAAATGCCCGATCATTTTTTTCGAAAAAGGCAGATGTATTAAAGAAGCTAGATCGCACATATGACCAATTTGAGAAGACATTATTAACAATAGCGTGATGTATGTCCCCTTGATATAGAGTTGTCATGACCACATTTTTTTAACCCATCCAATGAACTTTTGTATCGCCAATCAAAGAAATTACTGTCACACCTGAGTTTTTGCTTCTATGGAATCCTAATTATTCGACCATTGTTCCCTTTATTACAAGCTTTGATCTGCACTTTTGTGGTTTTGAGTGAAGTAGATATGCATTTTGTACTTTCAAATGACACTGATGCGAAAGACTTGATGGGTTCCACTGGCAGCACAAGCGTCATAAGACTGCTTCTATGCCACAAGTTTCAAGTTTAACAGTTTGCAAGCGTTCTCGTTCTGATTTTGCCCGTCCCCACAGATTAGTAAAAAAACGAATTGGCGGAAAAAATTAATATGAAGTTTTGAGATCAACTGATATGGACCTGTTCTTTCCAAATTCCATTTCGATTCATTCACTTCGATTCGATTCATTCCATTCAATTCGATTCATTCAATTCGATTCGATTCATTCCATTCGATTCGATTCGATTCACTTCATTCGATTCAAAGACAATGACAAGAGTAAATTTGAACTTCACTCGATTCGATTCATTCGATTCGATTCGATTCATTCATTTCGATTCATTCGATTCGATTCGATTCGATTCATTCGATTCAATCTGATTCGATTCAATTTAAAAAGTCAGAAAGAACAGGTCCTATATGGAGCTTCTTAGCAATATGGAGTTTTTAAAAATAAAAATTAATTGGCTCGAAACCATGAGTGTTGAAGCTTTTCATCAGATTATAAAAACTTTGTAAGACACTGAAAATTCAACCGGTGTCGATTTGTCATTAAATAGGATACCTGTCTTCACGTTAGACAGTATTTCAGGAAACCTGTCATTCAATAGGTTACACTATTTTCATGTAAAACGGTAATTCAGAAAAGGGACAGCCAAAGAAAGCACGGTAAAATCATCCATATCATTAAGTGCCCATTAAGGTAAAGATTGACAGGTGACGCAAGTGTTTATGTACTTGTTTTCGAACCAGGTGAGCAATCAGGTATTCTACGATGAAGAATCGGAAATAGACGAACATCTAGTCCTATATCCTTTTTGAGACATCTCAGACCACCTTGCGAAGATTTCCGAAACCTCAGACTTCCCGGACAATCTCAGCTTCCGCGCCAGCTCCCCCAGTATGTTTGGTCGTCCAGCCCACGAGAAATTATTAACAAACCTACTGAAATCAAGGTCCGGAACTCTCATACCTTTGTCGAGTATTTCCTCGACATATTTACAAGCTTCCTCTGATCTTCCTTGCCTTATAAGCCCTCCAATGAGGACGGTGTAAGAATTCTCGTCAGGGCAGCAACCCCTTCGAAACATCTCATCCCAAAAGGCGCATGCCATCTCACTATTTCCAGCCAAAAAATACGCTTTTATTATCATGTTATAAGTGTGGATAGTTGGCTCGATTTCATTCTTGATCATCTTCTCGTAAATACGGACAGCTTCATCTGGCATTCTCCTGCTTGTCATCAATTTGATCAGAGCGTTATATAATCGACCATCAGGAGGAAGGCCTTTCCCCTTCATCTCCTTGAGTAGACCATCTACGACGTTCATCTTTTTCAGGTTTCCAAACCCGATAACCATACAAGTGTACACAGCAGCATCAGGCTCACATCCTGCCGCGATCATCTCGTCAAAGAATGTGACGGCCTCCTTCATCATAGAATGCTTGCATAAATACCTTATCAATATCGTATAGCTCTTTACATCTGGAGTAGGCCCTTTGGCCTTCATGATCTCGAAAAGCTTGATTGCATCAGATCTCTTTTGAACTTTCAATAGCCCGTCAATCGTGACGTTAGATCTCTTTTGAACTTTCAATAGCCCGTCAATCATGACGTTATGTGTAACAACGCCTGGCTTAAGTCCATTATCTATCATCTCGTTCCATATTCTTCCTGCCTCGATAGGATTTTTGACCTTACACCAGCCACCGAGCAAAATTGTGTAAGTTTTCTCATTTGGCGTAAATTTACCTTTCAACCTATCAAACAGAACTTGAGCTTCCTTGACAAGTTTCTCTTTTGCAAGGGCATCAAGCAAGCAATTGAGGGTTTCAGCGTCAACCTCAAAACCGTACTTCTTCATCAGCTCCAAAACTCCGACAGCTTTCTTTCGCTCCTTGCCAGCAGCGTAGGAGTTGACAGCAATTTTAAAGCTCGTCATATCAAGAACCCGTTTCTCCCCCATTTCTTCAAGCAATGACCTCAACGTCTCAAACTGCCTCGTCTTTCCCATAATCATCAACATAGTATTATACGTCCAGGAATTATGTTGAAACCCAGGTGTTTGAGCCGCCCAACAAAAGAAGCGGAATGCAGGCTTTCGGGCACGCTTAAACCGTAGTAATACTTGAACGACCAAATTATGTGTCAATTTGATGTGAGATTCATCAAGTACAGCCTCCATATTGCGGTCTAGTGCAAACAACTCATCAATCACCTTGGCCACCCTACTAACTTCCTCTAGATCAGCAATCGATTCATCGTTTGCACTCTCCTCACCACCATCATCTATATTATCGTCATCATCCACAATTTCTTTCCTGTCATCAAAATCAAAGCTAGAAAACATCCTACACTGACTGCCACACTTCTTCAAAGGCACCGTCTTTCTAATAAAATCTATATCGGGCAATCCCAAAAGCGGCCTATGATACCCAGAAAACTCAAAATGTAACATTTTCCTGACAAACTCGGACGCGGGCAGTGTACGAAACTCCCTCTGATGCACTCCAGGGTCCAAAGATACCACATTTCTAGCAAAATCATAACTGAGAAATACTGAAAAATGTCTACAACGAGCTGCCTTGACCAAAGTTGCCAACTTTTTCATGGAATCAAACTTTCGAAAACTCCAAATCAACAAAACATTTGCTGCATTGACCTAAATTTGAAAGAATAACTCATTAAAAAAAAAAAAAAAAGTTTCCTAGAATTTACAAGAGATGGAGAGATTAAGAAAAATTACCAGCTTATTATGTATGATTTGATGATTTGGTGACCGATAAATAGCTTTTGTTTCTTGGTAATTTCTAGGGTTTTCGTTTTAGGGTTTTGGGTGTACAGACTACAGACTACAGACTACAGACTACAGAGAGAGCACGCCCGCGAAATCTGTCTGTCAATCCAAGTAAAAACAACACTAATTAATCGTTATTAAAATGTTTTTAACCCTTGCATATTAATTGTCCCTCTGCTAATTGCCTCTACACGTATGTGCTTACTTAAGAGTTAAGACGGGTATATCCGTTTTAAGCTTAAGACGGATTAAATGCTCCACTTACACATAAAAAAAACAAAAAACAAATACATTGCACCATTTCAATCCCACTTGTCTTTTGTCTCATTAATAATACTTGACCCGTCTTACACTTAAGACGGATTATACGTTTTAAATAAGAATTTGTGCATTTAACAAGGGAGTATTAGCAAGTTGCATTGAATATATTCAAAATACTCGAACTTTTTCTCAAAACTGTGTTATTTGCGTAAATAATTAACGAAATAAGGTTCTTCCCAAACTTATTACCCTCTATGGGTCCACGTCAGCAACATTTTTTTTCGTAAAATTTTTAGTAAAACGCTGTAGCCTATAGCGTTTTCATCAAAATCAAGTAAAACGCTGTAGCCTACAACGTTTTATACTTCCATTTAAACATCAAAAAATCAGAAACGTCTGATGTTTTGTTATTTTCATGGCAGAACAAAACGTTATAGCCTACAGCGTTTTCGTTGAAATTTAAGTAAAACGCTGTAGCCTACAACGTTTTGGTCTGCTATCAAAACCAAAAAACATCTGAAGTTTTCTGATGGTTTTGATGTTTTAATGGAAGTGTAAAACGTTGTAGCCTACAGCGTTTTTGTTAAATTTAGGTACAACGCTGTAGGCTACAACGTTTTGGTCTGCCATCAAAACCAATAAACATCTGAAGTTTTCTGATGCTTTTGATGTTTTAATTGGAAGTGTAAAACGTTGTAGCCTACAACGTTTTCTTTAATTTTGAAAGAAAACGCTGTAGGCTACAGCGTTTTAATGCTGTCAAAACACGAATACAAACTGTTTTACCTTGCCCCCTTCCTGTTACATAAACCAAAAACACAACCACCACAAACTACGCCAAGCGTAGTAGCATACCACCATAGCACATGGAACAAATAAAGTCATCTCAATCCAAACTTTAACAATTAAATCCACGTACAACAGACGACAACCAAAGTCTAACATACGAAATACTACCATAGTTGAAAGTCTAAAAAGTCTAACAATGACGACATTCAGAATTTAAAAAAACGACTAATCTTTGATTTCTTTTTCGGCGCGGATGACGACTCGCCGACAACACGAGTTTTCAAGTTCCGGAAATTATATCTCGGGGGACTTAGTTGCATTTGTTGATGTTGCACTCCCTCTTCATCTTCATCTCCATCATCCTCTCCTTCTCCTTCTTCCCCTTCTTCCTCCTCTCCTTCCTCCTCTTCATTTTCCGCCTCGGCATGCTCATCGTCACTTTGTTCATTGAATATTCTATGACCTTGCCGAGTGTTTTGCAAAGATTGCAATGACATCTTTTGCATGTCGCAAATAATTTTGGAGACATTAAGTGGCATTCGATCTCCCATTTTGTCAAGCAACCTTGTCGACTGTTGGTAATTGTATACATTCGCCATCGTCTGTAGAAAAACAAATAATATTGTAAGTAAATGATAATAATAACTCAAATCAATTAATAACAATAAAATAAATGTTACTCACGAGTTGCTCGTAATCCGCTGAGGTTGGATAGTAGTAGTGATGGTCTCCGTAATCGGCATTTGTATTTCTACATTGAGGACTTATTTGGCGTATTGTTATTGAGTGAAACCACCTCAAGTAAGGGTCTCGAGGGTTCATCAATCCAATATACTAATCTGGGTTCGACCATAGTGCTTTTGCGATTTTCCCATTGCTCGATATAACGAGCATGTTCCGAAGCATAGTCTTGTATGTTCTTACGTCTATCGATAGCATGTAACTCCACGGATGTATTCCAAAGCTTGGGAGTCTCTTGGTGCCAACCAAATTGTCTCACACATCGATATGGTAGGTGACACTCAACAATATAAAAACAAATAAGAGGAACAACAACAAGCCACTCGTCCATATCCTCATAACAAATAGGGCGACAATGGTGAAGAATATCCATAGTATAGGGTTGCCATGTGAACTGAGACTCGGTCATCATATCAAAAGCATCCCTATAAATCACTAGTGATGACTTGTGATCTAAAAACCGACGATCAATCCTTAGCCATTTACATCCTAACGGGTCAACCTGACTATCCATTTGAGACCCTAAAGGATAGACCACTCCTTGTTCTGCTGTAACATGTGACCTTATAACTTCTGGTCTACCAAAGGTGATACGCTCCCACGACCATAGTTGAAGAAGGATTAGTGGTCCACCTATTTCAACAGGCCACATGTTTTTCTTTTCCGTTCTAGTACTTGCTCGACATAGGTTTCTATACAAGCATGCTAATGCCGCGCTACCCCAACTATACTCGTCAATTTCCTTAAGATTATCGAGAAGCTGCAAGTAAATTAGCGGTACCCTGTTTCCCGACTTGTCGGTGAATAAGATCGTACCAAACAAATACAAAAGATATGCCCTAACATGTTGGTGTACTAGTTCCTCACTTGCGTCATCGGGCATGTTTTCAAAATTATCCTTTAACCAAGTTAGTTTTAGTGAACCCCCCCTCATGTCATCTCGGTCAGGTTTAATACCCAAACTAGCTTCAACATACTCCTCCCACATGTAATTAGCTTTTCCCGTCACCACTCGCCCACCGACCCTCAACCCGAGTAGCACGTTAACATCTTGCAAACCAACCGTAGCCTCTCCAAACGGGAAATGAAATGTGTGAGTCTCTTGCCTCCACCGCTCAACTAAAGCGGTTATTAGACCCGTGTCTAACGGAACATAAGAAAGTCGATATAAACCCCAAAATTGTGTACCCTTAATGAACTCCTTTACTTTTTCATGCACATGGAAACGTGAAGACGTTTTCAAATGTATTCTACACTTCAATTCGGGCAAATCCTAAATGATGTAATAAACAAGTGTTACGTATATTTCACATTTTAATTGAAAAGATTAAAAATTAAGAGTTGTACCTCGCCGTCTATTATGGCCGCACTTCTATGAAAACGTTGAAGCGTCAAAACGGATGGGTCATCTGGACCGCCTTGAAACCGTTCCTCGTTCGCCATGTAAGCTGTTATTTATATTTCAAAGAAATTATTTATAATAGACGAAAACAACGTATTTCAATCAAGTAAACCAAATATCTAAAACGAAGGCACGAAATGAAAAACAATATGTCCGATTGATTCAACTAACATAGTTTCCAATACAAAAGCATAGCTTCCAATCAAAATAACATAGGTTCCAATACGTAATCAATTACAATGACATTAACGACTAACACAGTTAAAACAATTACAGTTCCAATAAAAACCTAACGCCTTATGATGTCGAGGGCCCCTCTTTGGAAGGACATGTACGCTTGTTGTGACCTTCATTAAAACATAAACTACATAAGTTCTTTGTTTTTGATTTCTCATCCATTTCGTTGCGAATCCTCTTCGATTTAGGTCTTCCTCCGCCTCGTTTTAGCACGGGATTGGGAACAACTATAGGACCCGTCCATGTTTTCCAATAACCCATATCAGGAACCGGATGAAAGTTAGGCCGATATGAAGCATAATGAGACTCGGTAGTGTAACAAGAATCTACATATTGCTCATAACTAACGCTAATTGAACGACACACGGCCATGAGATGCGAGCATGGAAAATGATAAAGTTGCCATTTGTTACAGGTACATGTCTTCCTTGAAAGGTTGACGGTATATCCGTGATTACCCACGTTGTTCACTCTACCCCCACGTGCGGTAACCACTTCATAAATGCCGTCTCTTATGTTGTAGCAAGTGACCTTGTAATGACCAGCTTTGGTCAAATTGTCCTCCAACTTCTTTGTGATCTTATCAGAATACACCATATCCTCGGTCATTCGGGACTTCGCATTCTCACGCCTCTCAACAAAGTAAGAATTAAGACGATAGAAAGTCGTCTGAACAATTGACGTAATTGGCAAGAACCGGCAACCTTTGAGAACTCCATTAAAACATTCCGACATATTCGTCGTAGTTAAACCATATCTATACCCTCCATCGTGAGCCATTGACCACTTGCTAGCCGGGAGGTTTTCCAAAGCAGTTTTACAACTTTCATCCATTATGCCTATTTTTTCCATTCCAAGTTTGAATTTACGAAGTTGAATTTGCAAAGCCGTCCATTGGAATTGCTTTTTCACGTCGAGGCTCTTGAACCTCGATTTGATATTAGAAGCATGATGTCTAATACAATATCTATGGAAGGCGTACGGCTCCTCCCATCCACTATTATCTGAACTCATTGCATTCAAGATACCAAGGTGCCTATCAGAAATAACACATAAACCAATTCGTCGTGTGACGAAGTTTCTTATGCATGCCATGAACCATGTCCACGTATCGGTATTCTCTTTTTCAACAATCGCAAATGCCAAAGGGTAGATTTGATCATTCGCGTCAACACCGATTGCCATAAGAAGGACATGTCGATATTTACCATATAAATGAGTTCCATCAATTGAGATAAGAGGCCTACAATATTGAAATCCCCATAGAAGGACCGAAAGCCCAAAACACCCTATCAAACCGCTCAACGTCATCTAATAGTGACAGGGCACGTTTTGAAAGTGTACCATGGTCCCCGGATTAGCTTCTTTTAAAGCGGCAAGGTAACGTGGAAGCAAAGCGTAAGACTCCTCCCAATCACCAAAAATATCGGCTATCGCCCTTTGTTTTGCATGCCACGCTTTCATATAACTAATAGTGAACCCATATTTCAGTGTAACGGCTTTTCTAAGAAGATTAACCTTGACCCCCCAATCCGCCTCCACAAGTGGCTTTATTACACGACTAACAAACGCTCTTTTCATATTTGGGTGATCTAAAGGGACCGTACGACCAACACATGATGGGTGATGGGGACCTTTATAGGTCACAATTGTGAATGCCTCCGTCACATTGCCTTTTTTAGACGCTCTCAAGCACCAAGTGCATGCTTTCGGTTTTCTACCACACTTGAAAGTCACAGTGAAAGACCTAGACTCCGTGATAACAAAGACTTGATTTCTAGACACGTGATATGTAGTTACGGCGTCCGCCAAAATAGCTCTACTACTAAACATTTGACCTTTAGAAAACTCACCACCTTCTACATATGGGACTTCATTCACACCACACCATGAATTAACATGTTCTTCATCAATTTGATAAAGCTTAGTAAATTCTTTGTTCGGTGCACTTGGAGACACAAGGTCTAATCCTCCCTCGTCATCATCATCATCATTCCCATCAAAATCTCCCAACTCACTCATAAGCATGACATCCTCATCTTCCGATTCACTTTCATCCTCAAATGGTTCACTGTCTACATTATTAGAGGACAATGACACCCACCGTTCTACATTACTTAACATTGAAGTGAATGAGGTATTGGTTGGAATAGAACAAGGGTTTTGTGTTATAATTTGTTGTTCAATTGGTTTGATGTCAATAAACAAATCTAATTGAGGAGCTTGAATTTGACTCACACTAGCCCACATAGACTCGAACCACGATTGTTTTTCAATGGAAGCACTCGAAAACCACCTCTAACAATTGGATATTTCATTTTCACTTCCAATTCAAAGTTTGCAACATCCAATTCCATAATCTCAAATAAACTACTAACTAATTCATTATAACTAATATCTTTCGAAACCGTAAGAAAATCTTGCTTTCCACCTTTGTAATCAACCTTATCACCATCAACAACAACCTCACCCCCCCAATAACAAATAAATGGAAATTTATAACCCTCCATTCTAATAATCACTAATTACTTACTAATTTCTTAATAATTAACAAAGCACAACAACTTTCAATCACAAACCAAGTACACAACTAAATTTACAACCCACTAATAGCAACACAATACCACATTTTCGAAATTAGAAGGACTAATTGCAATTGAGATGAAAATTTTCAAAATTAGCAAAATAATTACCTTAGAGTGGATTACAATGGTAAAATATTTGATTTGGAAGAATATAGCTTGAATTAGGAACAAATTTGATCGATTTTGATTGAAAAATGAGTAGTAATTTGGATTTCGTTTTTTAGGGTTTCGTTTTTAATTTGGGGGTTTTTTTTTGGAAATAGGAGGAATAAGGTGTGTTATCGGGTATTTGAAGTGTTTCGGTCAAGAAAGCGGCGTAGCTCTGGCGTTTTAAGTGAAATTTGACTAACAAACGCTGTATGTTACGACGTTTTCTGTTAGTAGAAACACAAACTTTTACAGTTTCATCTGTGGTTTTGGGGGGCTTTTTGGTGAAACAAAACGTTGTAGGCTACAGCGTTTCAATGAAATTTTAGGAAAACGTTGTAGCCTACAGCGTTTTACTAAAAATTTTACGAAAAAAAAAAAGTTGCTGACGTGGACCCATAGAGGGTAATAAGTTTGGGGAGAACCTTATTTCGTTAATTATTTACGCAAATAACACAGTTTTGAGAAAAAGTTCAAAATACTCAACTTGTTTTCATGACTCTCAACCGTAACTTGTATCTTGCTATAATGTTATTTACAAAGCACCCTTCTATGCATCTTGTTATGATGTTATTTACTGTCTGATAAAAATAACTTCGTGCTTATTTGTATAAATTGTAATTTTTGCTTGAGAATATCAAAGAAAATGGGAGGGAGTATAGGAAACGATAATTACTCGTAATAAAGAAGCATGGGAAACATATTTAAAGAGGAGACAAGTTAATTGTTAATAGTTGATTGTTGAATGCTGGAATTATGTAAATATCCTTCATTATTGTTTCCAACTTCATGGATTTTTTATCAGCTCCTAATTCTTCATCTTTGTGACTTATTATACAGTAATTAATTAAAGCAATTTTTACATTTTGATTGTTGTTTTGTGTTTTCCTCTACTTGCATGCATTTCTATCTTTCATTTTACCTCAACTATTGTATTTTTTTTTATCTTTGCTAATTCTATGAATTTTCTTTGCTTTTATTTTGACCATGACTTGTATAGTTGTACATATGAAAATATATATTTATGGTATATAAATTACGTAATTGATTTTCCGTATACGAATTTTACTCCGGTTGTATACTTTTTTCATTTAGTTTCCAAACCCTACCCTTTTTTACTCCCATGGTATACAAATTCTCTCTTTTTTTTCCCCAAATTTTTCTTAATCAAATTCAATCAATTGATCAATTATTCAATTATTAATTTCAATAAACAATTCAATGAAGTAATAATCACTTTCAATTTCAATTATTGTCATTAAATTATCAATTTTTATTAATTCTAAATGGATTTAATTTAAAATCAAAATTAGGGTTTGCATAAGGAAGAACTTGGGGCGGCGGTAGGCACCGACTTAGGGTGGCGGGAGGCGGTAGCGGCGGGCGGGGGGGGTGGTCGGGGGGGGGGGCGCCGGCGGGGGGGGGCTTGGGGGGCAATATGGTGGTGTAGTTATTGTGTTAGTTTGTGAGTTTTGTGGGTAACTAAGGCCAGGTCACCGTGAGGTGGGACCGCCATATGTAGCCGGCGGTGAACTCCGGCGTCGTGGGCGACCGTTATGGTGGTGGTCGAACTCGGTGGTGGCCGGAGGTGATGGTGGTCGGAGTAGCTTGTTGATTCATTGTTGTTTGTTTTTAAATTTTTTTTTTTTTTTTTTTTTTTTGTATATTATGAGAGTAAAAAGGGTATAGTTGGAAAATCAAGTGAAAAAAGTATATAACAGGAGTAAAATCCGTATAAGAAAAATCAATACCCATAAATTATTGGTTTAATTATTCAGTTTGGTAAAAATTACCTTATGTGAAACACTTCATACATGGAGAAGAATATAAAATAGTGTCTTTTTATACCATAATCGTATTAACTTTAGAAAATATTATTGCCTTTAGCAACCAATTAAATTAAAACAAATCTATATCTCCAAAAATAGGAGAGATTTGGAATGAAAATAACAAAGTTTCTCTCTATTTTCGATATCTAAACACGTCCTTAAAATAATTCTAAAAAGATGAAGTTGTTGTATAAATTATGCTTGAATAATTTTCCTTAGCTTGGCCTTGTTTATTGGGGTATTACTCCGTACTATGTAAATGTAGTCTAAACTCTATACAAATGGTTGGTTTCACCGACCTTATTTTGTAAGTCAAATATGTTAAAGCATATATACAAGCATATGTAGTTATGTAGGTTCATTTTGTGGATTTCATTGTAACGTACGCAGTACTTGAAAATATTACTCCGTATATTGCTATGTGATTTCACATCAAATCGATATGATGCGGAGTAGTTTTTACTTTTTAGTTCGTTATAAGATTTGGCCCTTCATCAAACTAACATGTACACGTCCTTTGTTACCAACAAGCCAAGGCAAGATATGCAAGCTTATCAAAGTGAATAACTGATATATATATACCCTATATTATTATAAGCATGGTTTTTTAATAAAACAATGATAAATGTTACTGTATTGTACAATGAAATCATACCAAGTTTTAGTGCGACGCTTTTACGTATTTGACATGGTTTCATATATTGAAGAAAGCGATCAAAATATATAAACTGATCGATGATGAAACATTAGATCGTGTTGTCGGCTAGTTGTATGCGGCTGAATATATATGTACTAAACCTAATGTTCACTTGATTAAATTGATTTCATGTACTACGGAGTAGTATTTGTTTATTACGGAGTATCTATCATGCATCATACGAGTATATTTTTGATAAGGAGTACATAGATCTAATTTCTAAGCAAACTATTCCGTAGTACATTTATTTTAATTAATAATGTGAATCTGTCACGTGGAGTATTTATGGGGTAAAATATTCATAGAAAATAAAAAATTAAATAAGAATTGAATAAGATTCTAATTTTTTTTCCTTTGTATTTAACTACTCCGTAATCAAATTTAAAAAGCATACATTAGGAGCAATTGAGCAATTAAGATAGTGCAAGGAAGATTCAACAAACGATCAATAATGGTATGGGATCAATCGAGGCTGTATAGCTCTTCAGATCACCCTGTTTAATTTTTATTAAAGTTGTGATCGAGGGTTGTTAAATAAATTTGACATCTCTTGCATAGTAACTCGTATTTTTTTATCTTTTCCAAAAACTCGACAAGATTTTATAGCGTAATAAGAGATGGATTTTTCCCTCCGTACTATTATATAGAGTATAGTTTTGTTGATGGACACTATACCTCGGTTACAACCTTAAAAACTACTCCGTATGTGAATTGAGGATGTTAATCAACTCGTCTACTATCTTTGTAATGCTTGCTCTTCTTCCTCATTAGCTTCTTCATCGCGGATTAGAGCATCCTATCCCAAAAATTAAGCCATAATTAATAAACCACGATTAGCTCATTGTTCGATCGATATATATCTAGGTTAGAAATCACAATGATGACAACGAAGAAACCAAAACTCACGTGAATGTGACGGTGTCGTCTGATGCTGTTTTGAAGCGCTGATATCGTCCGGATAATTATGCACATTGGAATGACTACTCCACAACTTCTAAGGACTATTATCTGCAATAGAAGAATTGAAGTTTCACCGTAGGTAAAAATGATTGTACAAAGTAATGGAGTAAATTGAAAGAGTGAATAGAATTAAGTCGAAAAGAATGAAGCCGGACCGTCGCAGGTGAGAAGGGGTAGTGTGGTCCTCCAGAAAGAACTTCAATGAGATGTCTAAGTAACAAGAGGGCTGTAAACTGTAACAAAGCACAGTAAATAATTAATTAGACAAGTTACCTACTTGTATTATTGTACGGTGTACTAGCTAAAGCCTAAAGGTGCAAGGGGGGAAGAACTAATTGGTCGTTACACAACTAAATTCCAAATCACAATCCAATTTAGTCCAAAAAGGTTTACCACTTGCCCTATGTATTACTCCATACATGTGTTACGTGATTGCCTATAAAGTTAACTCAAACACTTGTATGTTTATGTCAAGTTGTCAACTTAATAATAATTAAGTTACTAATTAAGACGAAGTATTATAATTACAGTACTACTTTGTATGGAGTAGTATATAAAATATAACAAAGGTTATACTTTATGTAATCAAATACAGAGATAATCTTTCTTGTCTGATTCTTAATTATAGAGTTTAATACACTCTATAGTCTATACTCATGTTCTCCATATAATATTTCGTATGATGTATGCATACAACAACGTTATTACTCACCATCACTAACTTAACTGAGAACCAATCGAATCAAATCTAATATTAATAATACTATGTACTCCGTATATATGTAGCAGAAAAACGGAAGGACGCAGGAGTTTTGTGGTAATAAATTAGTTGATGTGCCAAATAAATAAATAAATAAATAAATAAGTAGAATCATTTGTAGGACGGTGTGGTATGTTGTGACAAATTTAGGTGATAATTTAATTAATTAATAAGTTATGGTACTCTGTACACACTCTTGACTCTCCCATTACACTAATAAGTCACTAAACACTCCACTCCACTAGTCCACTCCACTTTGATTAGTCTCAACATAGAGCCAACGGGGAACAACGTGTGCTTCTCTACGGGGCCCACCCCAAGATTAACTTTTTTAAGACTTTTTTCTAAGATTAGATTAGAGTATTCTAAAAGACAGCCTGTTATTAAAAAAAATAATAGTCGTTTTCTTATGCCTAAAATGTGATCAAATTTAGGCTATTTGTAACTCTTATAAGGTAAAAAGTAACCATATTTGTATCTCTTGATAGTGATTACTAAATACTCAATAATGGTCACCATTACTCTAAATATGGTCACAATTTAGAAAAAAAAATTGTCTGTTATAAACTTTGTAATTATAATTTTTGTGTCAATAAGATAGACGTACCTAGAGATAACAATTGTTGGAGTTGTAAAACATCCGTAAATCAATACTTGGTATATTAATTTTGTATCAAAGATATTCAATATCGAGTAATTTTTTAGGGTAGCAATTAAGATTAAAGTATCCCCTAAAAGTAGCTATTCCCCAATATTTTCAAATTTAACACCCGTAATTCACTCATTTATGTTTTAACCTTTCGAGACAGCTTATTATTAAGAAATTAGTAGGAGGAGATCCTATCATATTCAAAATCAAAGATTAAGACGGATTAAGATATAATACAATGTTGCGTCCCACAAATAGATAGGTTGATATTCATAGATGAAACAATGACGTTCTTGTTTTTAAGACATTACTGTCGTGTGTCGTCCCTAGCTAAGATTGATAGGTTCACGGATTAAACAATGCCCTTTTCTTTTTTATTCTTTCTTTTGTTTTTTTTCCTAAATTTTCTATATCGTGAGACGTTAATTTTGACTATTAATATGAAGTAGTATGTGATTCTTAATTAGCTCTACGTGGAGGATAACTCAAAAAGTGAGTATAGACGTATAGTATAATCATCCTCTCTTGGGTTATTGATCAAAAATTTCGAAGGTTGTGATTTTTAATTGTGTGGATATGAAAAAAAATACGGAGTACTAAGTTTCAAGTGATCAATTTGAGTGAAAATTGACCTGATATATAAGGGGTGATGGAATTGTTTAGAAGATTTGTATAATGTGCGAGTATATATAACTCTATATTTGGAAACATAAATTTGAAATTTAATTCTAGAATTAAGTCCATTTAGATGTTAGGAAACTCCAGCGATTGAAACGGTAATTGACTCATCAATTTCATCACAATTTCATACTCCGTAGTACTAATTCAATTTAAGGTCATCTAATTTTATAAAATGACAAATATAATTCGAGTAATCAAACAATGACCATATTAATATAATATTCATACTTAATTAGTAGAAGTATTGAGATAAACATTATTCACAATTCCTAATTAAAATTAAAGAGATATTGAAGCGAAAATAAGGGAACTTACAAGAAGAGCAACTACTTTGCAATATGAAGCGCTTCGATCTGCGGCAGATGAGCATTCAGTTAACGCTATTATATCTTCGTTTTCAACTTCTTCATCTCTTCTTCTCGCTTCCAAGCTTCCCCTGTTCCGCATTTTCACTATTTAGAAAACAAAACTAACGAATTTGTATATACATATAACAGACTAACCGGTTTCATCAAAGTTTTCATGTCACAAAGTAGAGTATATAGACTAATCCACGGCCATGTCTAATAACGCAAAAACTTGTATCTAATTTGTCTTTGGTCGTGAAACGTGACCATTTAAGGTTTACCGTAATTCAAAAATGATCACATTCGAACTATTATTTGTCACTACTAACCTTAAATCAAGGTAATAAAATTTTATGCAGTAAAACTCAATTATCGTTTTAATATTACAACATAGGACTAACTAATCTAATGATCATTACGGAGTACGGAGTACTTCATAATGAAACATTATTTTAACAAAGATGATACTCAAAACTCCGTAAATGTTATGGAGTAGTTCCACTAGTGTGTAATGCACCATAATAAATTACTCCGTAGTTGAATGATGAAGTTTCATTGCAAAGACAAGAGATAATTATATATGTAAATGATGACATTTTAAGGTTTTGTTTTGTTATTTCACTAGGGGTGAAAAGTTGAGAGCACTTAAGGTGTAATAATAATTACAAGTCCAATTACTTGTTAATGAAGTCATTAAAAATAATTACTCTTAAGTAGGAGTAGGTAAACTACCTCCCTATCGATTATTTTATGCAAACTACAAATAAAATCACGTTAACAAATTCCTTCATTTATTTATTTACTAAAAAGGTTTCGTCAATGTAATGGTTTGGACTTTTGTGTATGTCATGTTACGCAAAGTGTATCATCAATTCAATATAACACCATCAATTAAGTTTTGCTTTCCTATTAGATTTAATCATTTGTTTTTTCAAATGCTTGCATCAAAATTAAAATTATAAATCAAATGTGATTCATGCACTAATCAAATTTCAAATTTAAAACCGGGCAACCAAATGAAGCGACTGCAGACGTTAGTTGTTAATTTTGCGACTGAAACGATATTATATACTCGTATGATAAAGCGGCATTTGAAGTAAACGAAAAGGTAAGAAATGAGAACGAAAAAGAAACGAAAAAGAAGAAGAAGAAGAAGAAGAAGAAGAAGAAGAATAGTAAACGAACCTGATAGTGACAACTTCATCTAGTACCACTAACTTCTTGGGTTGTTTAGGAATAGCCGTATAACCCGGTTCATATTTCTGCATGGAATATTGTTATTAATTCATATTAACAATATACTACGGAGTACTCCGTACTAGTAGTAGTAAATTAAATACTAAATAGAATTAGTAATACAAGATAATTTCTAATCTTATTCAATAATACTCCGATCCGTATGCAAAGATAAATGTCAGAAAGTGAAAATGATTGTTATCTTAAAATAAAGTGGGTCAAAAGATGGGGTGGGGGGTTTCCGTATGTTCATTTTATTTTATTTAGTGGCCCATTTCATTTGAAATTTTTATATATTATTATTAATATCAATGACAAAAGATTTACTCCAGTTTATTGGCACAAGGCCACAAGCCCACAATTATAGGAAACTTGTATCAATTATCCCAAAATTAATGAAACTCGATATCATTTGTTAACAACTTGATTGATGTATACCAAAGAATGGAGATGAATCAAGTAAAAGAAAAGAGAGAAGCTTTTTGTCAAACACATCCTAAATTACTACAAAAATAAAGAGATTGTAATAAAAATTGTTACTTTAAATGAAAGTAATCAAAAAATGTTATGTTTGGTTTAATTGAAATGAAAGGAAAGCAAACCTGTAAACAAATTTCACAAATAATATTTCCCTTTTCATCACACCATCGTTGTATGCATTCTCTATGAGCAAACTGCAACATTCAAATTAACCAACATATGACATATGTAAAGCTGTAATCTTTGAATTAATTAATATGATGAATGAATGAATGAATGAATTAGAATTGTTATTGTTATAATAAAAAAGAAAGAAATGAAATGAAATACCTTAACAGTACCAGTGCAAGAACAAGGAGTCTCTAATTTCCTGCAACTTTCATATTCAGCTTCATGGCATATTCTGCAGTAATACGCTTGTGAATTTGTATGATAATCATCCATAAATAACACTATTTCTTCCATTTTTATTTTTATTTTCAGTTTTCTTTATGGATTTTTGAGTTTTAATTCCTCTGTTTTGCTCTCTTTATGTGTGGCTTTCAATTTAAATAAATAAGAGAAGAGAATGTAGAGGCCTAGAGGGGGATGTTCAAATTACCAACATACCCTTGTTTACTTGCAATATTATGTATTGACACGTATAATCATATACTTCCTCCATTCCAATAGGTTCTTTACGTTTTACTTTTTTGACACTATTCACAAGTGTGTATAATCTTCGATATAACTTCTAAAATACAAAATAAAAAATAGTCATGTGTGATCTTGTTTTAATTGTCGTATCGAGCACATTATTAATATCAAAATTTTAAAATTTTCGAGAATACGAAACCAAATATATGAACGAAACAAAACGAGTATTGATGTACGTGCATAAAGCAAACGTAAAGAACCTATTGGAATGGAGGAAGTATTTATTTTATACCAAGTATTACCCAATTTGTATCCCAATAATTCCGGAAATTATACTCCTATTTGATTTATTAAAAATTAATTTATTATTTATATTTTTCATGATTCAGGAAAAAAATCATTTCATCAATATATAATAAATAAATAAATTTATTTTTACTTTTCTATTGAATATACTTTGTACATATTTCTGGAAGCCGTTAAATATATTACAAAATATTAATATCATATTCCACAGATCATTTAATTTAGTTTTTTAAATATATATATTTTATCAAAGTTTTAAACTAAAATATTAAATGAAAGTTCTTTATTGACCGAGAGCTAACGTAAAAGGAATAATGATACTGTAATACAAAGTGCGTGCAGTAATTACGGAGCATATTTTATAAACAATTATTTTCGCAAACAAATCGTAAAATAATTTATATAAGAAAATATTTTTCAAAAAAGTTTCTAAATTTAGAAACAAAAACTTGGTGTTCACTTATTATCCAATAATCTCTAATCACTATACATAAAAAACCAATTCATATTACTCCCTTTGTCTCAGTCATTCGTTTATAGTTTATACTTCCCTCATATTTTCCTTACAAAAAAATCAAACGGTAAACAAATTTTAAAAAAATTGTGACCAAGAAAAGGGTAGAAGAAGGGTGCATGAGTAGATACCTTATATACCAAAATTTAAAAAATTGGGTGGGAATTGTAAGCACAAGGAAAGTTTGCACATATTTTGCACCAACATTTATTAGATATATGAATCATTTTAGTGTTATGTCACTTTGTCTTTGTTGGGCAGTTATTTTGGAGTACCTAATTTATTAATATGCGTACATTTTAAATTGCTAATATATATTTCAAAATTATTGTTTTTATTGTAAAGTAAAGTTGTTCCTTTTGTACTTCTTTCTTTAAAGTGGGGAAGGTCGAAGGTATACTTTGTTTATATGGGAGGTTGGTATCCATTTTTTTAATCTAGGTTAAATGTATTTTTAACTTCAAAGTACAATATGTCACGAGTTATGGCGAGTACTAGTTTTAGTAAAAAGAAATTCTAAAGTATTTACTTTGTATCAAGTTTTTTTCTATAATTGAAATCAAACATATTAAGGTGAATGAGCAATTACAAATCACTTCTATGAGCCCTAATTTTACTTAATCAGTTATTCAATTATTATGGTCAATGTGTGTGATAGGACTTTTCGAAAACATAAACTTTTAGATCAGATTAAATTAACTTTTAAAATGTTTATCTAATTTTTTTCATATATTTTAAATTTGAAACATACTACTCGTAATACAAAATATTACGGAGTACTATGTAAAAACAATATATAAGATAAAAAACAAATTATCACAGTGCCAGTAAATCCAACTAACAAAACTACATACTCCGTATACATTAGTATTAAAAAAAACTTAAAATACAAGAAAATGATCCTTTTGGTTCTTCCAAAATTTAATATAAATATTTGAAGCAAGACAAGTATTAAAAAACCTTATTTCAGAAATGAGAAGGCATGTTACATCAAGGTTTGGCTACATGTCTGAAAGTGGCACATAACATAACTTATAGTGTGCTCGAAGAGAAGAGAAGAGAAGATGTTCAAAAATATAGTTGAGAAATTTATAAATTATAAACATTTATTGAATAATTAAGATGCTTGCTAAGTAAACGATACGGTTGAATTAGGCCACCCGTTTAAGGCTCCAATTCACTACTACAACTCTACAGGTCTACAAGTACTACTTTCATTTAATATCATTCACTCTTCTTTTTGTTTTTCCTTTTGAATTGGTCTTTTATAAAATTGTCTCGTACTTAATAATACTCCTTCTGTCTCAGCCATTTGTTCACACTTCTCTCATTTCTCCCTTACAAAAAAGTCAAACTGTAAACAATTCACTGAAACTTTCTTCATTTTAACCATTTTTATGTATTTGTCGAATTTATCATATATATGTAAGGTATATTTTAATTAAATGCATAAAAATTGATTGTATGGAGAGAGTATGAGGTAGTGAAAAAATTACGGAGTACTAACATTTTGTCAATCGAAAAAACAAAAATAAAATTTTACGAATAACTACTCATCTTGGGTACTCCGTAAGAGATTACAAAATAATACTTCTCCGTTCCAGTTATTTGTTTACAGTTTAATTTTTTTGTGAGAGAGATTTTAGAGAAGTGTAAACAAATGACTGAACTAGAGAGGGTCGTAACATTGTTGTAAGATCGATCAACTCACTCCCAAATCTTTTTTTCTTTTTTTATATATCAACTGTTCACTTATCAAGCTACCACGTACCACTTTTTATTCTAAGTCATCTATGCATTAAATTGCATGTTCTCTTCTACATGACTTGCGACTTCACCCATTATTTATTGTGACTGTTATTTTCGTCAAGATTTTTATTTTTATATTTTTACTTTTGCGTTTTCTATTCCTTTACTTCTCATTTATATGATGTAGAGTTTTCAATGCTTGATTTTAAATTTCTATTTCTATTTCTTTAATTTGGTGGAATGTTTATTAACAATGCTAATCTATTAATAATAATAATATTACATCGTATAAAGAAAGTTTTCGAAAAATCTCTTATACTTTGTGAGTTCTACATCGTTTTTCCGAGGTATCATTCTCATGAAAATATCATGAGAATTTGAATGATAAACTCATAAAGTAGTCAATTTTGAGAATAATTCATAAGATTTGTTTCTTAATTAGCATCCTAATATGTGCCATAATGGCACATGTTAGAAGCACTGAAAATCATAATACACAATACGTTGTCATTGCAAACATTAATTTAATTGTAGAAATACTTAATGTACTCCGTAGTTGAAAAATAACTCTAAGAATTCAATTGGATATTTGGATACAATAATCTTCCCAATTGTTTGTAAAGAAGTAATTTGATCCATTATAAAAACTAGGGGCGGACCTAGGTAGTGCGCTGCTATGGGGTAGCGGATGCTACCCTATACTAAAGAAAAAAATCGAAAGTTGTACTCCCTCTGTTTCAATCATTTGTTTACACTTTTCTTAAATCCCCTCACAAAAAAAATCAAACTGTAAACAATTCACTGGAACGGATGGAGTACTAGCAATTCCTAAAAATTGAAATATATTTACAATGTATAGTATATTTTATTTAAAGGTGATTTTTTTATGACTTTGTAACCAATTAAAAATAATTATGCTATCCCAATTTAAAATTTTTGGGTCCGCCCCTAATAAAAACTAAAATGTTTTGTTTCAACGAGTCATTGTGATGACATAAATCGATAAGATCATTTTGCATTTAAAGAAACCAATTTATTCATATCAAAATGGAGTAATAATAAAGGAAAAAAAGAAAAGAAGATTGGTGTAGTGCAAGTGTAGTGATCTCGACCGTCTTAGCTTGTTAGTGTAACAACATAATAATTGGGTCCCTCAGCTCCCCATAAAGCCGTCCTTAATTATTAGATAATAAAAATTAGGCTTACTAAATCCATATTACTTTTATGTTTTGGGTACCATCGTGGCGTCATTATATATATAGAGTATATTTCTTTATTCTTTGATTAATTTATATAATACTTGGTATAATATTTGTTGATAGACTTCAACGCTAATTTAATATTTAATATTCATATATTAATTAAGATGCACAAATAATTGCACTTATATTCCGTATTATGATTATCGATTAATTATTGAGAATCATTTATTTTTCTCTTGTTGATTAATTATTATAAGTTTATTTTAGTTACTCAGCGAAAATCAGCTTAAAAAGATTGACTCGTTAACTACTTAAATAATGAACTAGTAACTCATGAATTTTAAAATTGAACCCTTTATAAATAATACTCGTATTTATTTTCATATAAAGTATCTCTTATGTGAGTTTAAATGGCTTATAACTCTAACTAAAACATATAAACAATAATTTAGATAACTAAAAAAATGTACTCCGTATTTATATCATATTGGATCGAGAAATTTTACCTACGGAGTACATTGCATGCTCTTAAAAAAATTATTGCGATTAACCGCTCATAGAATAGGGATCATTATTTGTTGATAGGTTAAACTTAAATGATGCATTGTCATGATTCACACCATACTAACGGCTACAATTGAAGTAAAAACATTGATTAACCTACTACTCCCACTTAGAATACCCAAAATTTGAATTTGTGGGACCACAATAACTCAATAATGAACGTTGGATCATCATTTTATAGTACGCATCATGAGTGTAGTAGTAGTAGTAGTAGTAGTAGTAAATGAGAATGCAACAATTTAAGCTCCTACATCACTGGTGTCCTCTTTTAATGCTTAATATGCTTTGTGTCACGGTCCGCTTATTTCACTACGGACGTGACGCGCACACTTGACTAGCACGGGACTAAGTAAGCAACTTGAGTTTCGTAAGTAAGCAACTTGGGGGTCAAGATTAAGTGAGGGATCGCCCACTAGTACATGACTTTATTCGGGACACGGGACTCGGGGTCGAGGCTCGAAAATCCCAGTCGTGATCATCATTATCGAGTCTCGGAAGGCAACGTTCAAGCAAGAGTATTGATCGTAAGCAAGACAACAACAATATCAAAGGCTTGAGTACAAGGAAATTTTCATTGGTGCTCCTCAGAAAGAGGAAATTTGCAGACACATCTTTATTAGTAGACATTGAATCTGTGCAATAGCGTATACTTTTCTAAACCGTCTGAAAACTAAGAAATACTAAATGTCCCGGGCCAAGATTCAACACTAAGGTTGCTAACTGACCAAAGGACTTACAAAAGTTCCTAAGTTGCGAAAATAAAGTGCGGAAATATAAAATCTACGGGGTTGAAGTGCGGACCGCTACATTCTCCCCCACTTAATTTTGTCGCCGTCCTCGGAGACATTACAAGATGAAAGAAAGAAAATACATAAAAGGAAACTATTTACAAACTAAGGTCTTCAGTAGTAGGTCTTCATTGATCTTCAGAAGTCGTCGGCATGATCTTCGTGCGGATGTTGGCGCGACGGGTCTTGTTGCGGCGGGGATCCTCCTGATCCGGATGGTAGGGCTTTAAGCTGCTCACATGAAACACTGGGTGACACTTCATCCAATCTGGGTCCTTGAGCTTGTAGGCGGCTTGACCGTCGTTTGATTATCTTGAGCGGACCTTCGTATTTTCGCACCAGGCGCTTGTCACGGCCCCTTAAGAATCTCATCTGTTCTGGGTTGATCTTCACCATCACCATGTCATCTACTTTGAACTCTCGTGGTTGACGATTTTGATCGGCCCATTTCTTCATGCGGTGGGACGCTTTCTCCAAGTATGCGCGAGCGATTTCTGCATTCTGGCGCCATTCCTTGATGAACTCATTTGCCTCTTTGCTTCATTCGCCATGTTGTAGGCGACGGTCGCGGCAAAGAATTGGCCACGCCTGTGACAATCTCAAAGGACTCTTGTTTGAAGAGGAGCTCTTACGAGAGTTAAAACAAAATTGTGCAATATCAGCGATCGCGCTCCACTTGTTGGCTAGCACCAACAAAGTGGCGCAAGTATTCTTCAAGCATCTTTGTTGAATCTTTCTGTTTGTCCATCCGATTGAGGATGATATTTGGATGATAAGTTTATCTTGGACCCAAACAAATTGAACAACTCGCTCCAAAACACGCCGGTAAAGCGGGGATCGCGATCACTTATAATGTTTTGTGGCAATCCCCAATACTTTACGACGTATCTGAAAAACAGCAGGGCCGTCTCTTCTGCCCCGCAAGCTTTTGGCATCGCAATGAAAGTCGCATATTTTGAGAACCTATCCACGACCACCATGATGGCACTAAGTGCGCCCACTTTCGGCAATCCATTAATGAAATCCATGGATATGCTCTCCCATGGTCGAGTAGGGACCGGTAGTGGATTTAGCAGTCCCCCCGGCTTATTTCTCTCCACCTTATCTTGTTGGCACACAAGACAAGTTCTCGTGAATTCCATTGTATCCTCCTTCATCTGCGGCCAGAAATACCCCTGCTTCAGTAAACTCAAGGTACGATGCCACCCCGGGTGACCAGCCCAAGTAGTATCATGGCACTCCTTCAGTAGTCTTCTCCGAAGGCCTCCCGCCTTAGGAACGAACAATCGATGTCCCTTGGTGAAGAGTAGATCGTCCTCTATCCAAAACCGCCGAGTTTTTCCCTCACGAGCTAGCTTCAATAACGTTCGTGCGGTAGGATCATTTTCAATGTGGTCCTTAATTTGTTTCCGAATGTCCGTCGCCACTAACGTTGATGACAAGTGAGCGATGGTGTGTAAGGCCGCCAGGTCAGACCGTCGGCTTAGAGCATCTGCCACCTTATTTGATGCCCCCGGTCGATAAGTAAACTCCACATCAAATTCGGCCAACAGTTCTTGCCACCTGGCTTGTCGGCTATTAATCTTCTGCTGCGTCAAGAAGTGTGAGGCTGCAGTATTATCCGTCCGAACAATAAACTTGGGGGCGGAGAGATAGTGCCTCCACCCCCTTAGACAATGGACGATGGCAAGTAACTCTTTCTCTTGAGCAAAGATATCGCGTTTGGGGCCACTAAATTTTCGGCTCGTAAGCAATCGATGCCCATCTTGTAACAAAGACACCGCCAAGAGCATAGTCGAGCATCTGTCTCGACTATGAACGGTTTGGAAATATCAGGAAGCGCGAGCACTGGTTCTCGAACTATAGCTGCCTTGAGATCTTCGAAGGCCCTATCCCGTTCGCAAGACCACTCCCAGTTTAAGTCTTTCTTTAGTAACTCAGTGAGGGGAGTGGCAATCTTCGAATATCCCCGTATAAATCGTCGATAATAGTTAGCGAGTCCTAAGAAGGATCGAAGCTCACTAACATTTCTGGGTGCCTTCCAGTCCTTTATTGCCTTGATCTTCTTCGGGTCCATTCGTATCTTGCCCGCTCCCACTATGTGTCCGAGGAAATTCACCTCCGTTCGAGCAAATTCACATTTCTCCTTTTTCACAAATAGGTGGTTCTCCCTGAGCTTCTCGAACACTAGACGCAAATGTTCAACATGTTCCTCAATCGTCCTGCTGTACACAACGATATCATCCAAGTATACCACGACAAATTTGTCCAGGTATTCATGGAAGACATGATTCATAAGAGTACAGAATGTGGCTGGTGCATTAGTCAACCCAAAAGGCATGACCAACCACTCGTAAGATCCATATCGAGTGACGCAGGCTGTCTTCGGTTCATCTCCTTCGGCAATGCGAACTTGATGGTACCCTGACCGCAAATCTAACTTGGTGAAGTAGACTGCGGCCTGTAACTGATCGAACAAGTCAGCCACCAACGGAATTGGGTAGTGATTCCTCACTGTCACCTTGTTCAGTGCTCGATAATCAATACAAAGCCTTAGGCTTCCATCTTGCTTCTTCTGAAATAGCACCGGGGCTCCGTAAGGAGCTTTGGATGGCCGAATCGACCCTGACTTCAGGAGATCATCGAGTTGTCTCCTAAGCTCTGCTAATTCGGGGGGTGCCATTCGATAAGCACCCCTAGCTGGCGGCTTTGCTCCGCGATACCTCAATTTGATGGTCCACCGAACGTCGCGGCGGCAGGTTTTCGGGCAATTTCTCAGGCATCATGTCTTGAAAGTTAAAGAGCAATTGTTTCACCTTTGGGTCCTCGACCTCCTCTTCGACGTCTTCCTTTAAGGACACGGTACATAGATACGTGGGCTCTCCATGCCTCATTCCCTTCTTTAATTGCATAGCGGACAGGAGAGGCCCTTTCTTTTTGTCGTCTTCCGGTTTCACTACCTTCACCAAGCAAGGTTTAGACCCCATCATCATGAGGAATTTGCAGGTGCGGCATGGGCACTGTCGATGTACGCTTCAATAAATCCATTCCGAGCACTAACTTGAAGTCGTCCATGGGAACAGTGGTAAAATTAAGTTGGCCAGACCAATCTCCCATCTTGATCGGCACATTTCTCGCAACTCCGGATATCGGCTTAGCACTTGAGTTGACCGCTTTCATACGGCCCCCTTCACGATCAATTTTCATCCCAAGTCGTTTGGCTTCTTGAGGATCAACAAAGTTATGAGTAGCCCCGGTGTCAATCATTGCTCGGGTGGTTCTCCCCATGATGTTCACGTCGACGTACATAAGTTCTGTCGTTTTATGTTGAGTTTGGTTGCTCTCTTTTCCCATCGAGTACATCATGTGGACAGCCCCCATCCTCGCTTGATCTTCTTGATCACTAGACCCCTCGTCAGTGACTCCATTTGCATTGTTATCGTTCCCCTCAGGGTCGTTCTCCACCGACATCTTCGATAAGTTCTTCTTTATAGCATTAAATTCTCCTTGCAGGGGACACTCAGAGTATCGATGAGGACCTTTGCATAAGAAACAAGCAAAGGGCTTCTTAGCGGTGGACGCTTCAGAGTTACTCCCCCTCGAAGAGTAGCTCGAGTTGGAGCTAGGTTGCCCCCATCTCTTCCCTTGATCACCTCCTGGGCGGAACCGGCTACCAGACGAAGTCGACCCAACTTGTGATCCAGCACCTCCGCTCTTGCCTGAAGTATTTACATTCCCACCGAACGGTCCTCTCTTTTGATTGGGGTCACGCTCCCCATGATAGTCGACGAGTCGTTCCGCGGCGGCTAGAGCGGCCGATAGGGTCTCATGCCTTTGTCGCATGATCTCACGTTGAGCCCAATCTTTCAACCCATCGATGAATTGGAAGACACGGTCCTCTTCGCTCATGTTCTTGATATCAAGCATACAAGCCGAGTAAGCCTTCACGTATTCTCGAATGGAACTTGTGTGCTTGACATTCTTCAATTTTCGTCGGGCCATGAATTCAGTATTCTCAGGATAGAACTGATCCTTGAAGATCCTCTTGAAGTCTTCCCACGTTTCGATCGTGAGAGTGTTAGCTTGTATCTCCGCGTACTTGGTACGCCACCACAACTTAGCATCATCGACTAGATACATACTAGCCGTATCCACCTTCAGGTTTTCTTCCAGCTGAGTGACTCGGAAGTATTGTTCCAAGTCGAATATGAAGTTGTCCACCTCTTTGGAGTCTCTCGTCCCTCCGAAGGTACGAGGGGGTGGAGCTTTCACCTTTCGTGGGCCGCCTAGGCCACCGTTAGTGTTCGCCAGTCTCAGTAGATCCGAGCATGTCTTCTCGAGTTCCTCTATCTTTCGATGGAGGTAAGCCATCTCTTCAACATGGTCTGGCGACACCGCGTTCTCCACTGATTGGAGACGTCCACTGACATCAACGTATTTCGCATCGAGCACCTGTACGGTCTCGTCTAGGGTCTCCGTGAGGGAGTGTCCCTTGATTATCATGTCCTCGAGTCTGGGAATCTTTTCATTCACCAGCTTTTCCAAGGCCGCCACACGCTCCTTGGTCTTTCCTTTGTCTGACGCCCCCGCGGGCTCTTTTCCGGAAATCGTCATCACGTTTCTCAGCGGCTCGTCGTGGAGACCGAGCTTTGATACCAAATGTCACGGTCCGCTTATTTCACTACGGACGTGACGCGCACACTTGACTAGCACGGGACTAAGTAAGCAACTTGAGTTTCGTAAGTAAGCAACTTGGGGGTCAAGACTAAGTGAGGGATCGCCCACTAGTACATGACTTTATTCGGGACACGGGACTCGGGGTCAAGGCTCGAAAATCCCAGTCGTGATCATCATTATCGAGTCTCGGAAGGCAACGTTCAAGCAAGAGTATTGATCGTAAGCAAGACAACAACAATATCAAAGGCTTGAGTCTGAGGAAATTTTCATTGGTGCCTCATAAAGAGGAAATTTCTTTAGACACATCTTTTTAGTAGACATTGAATCAAGACAATAAGCGTATACTTTTCTAAACCGTCTAGAAAACTAAGAAATACTAAATGTCCCGGGCCAAGATTCAACACTAAGGTTGCTAACTGACCAAAGGACTTACAAAAGTTCCTAAGTTGCGAAAATAAAGTGCGGAAATATAAAATCTACGGGGTTGAAGTGCGGACCGCTACACTTTGCCTTTTTTCTTTTTTTTTATCACTTATCAACTTTATACCCTAAAATAAATTTATCATCAAACTGTCTACTGAAATTTAAATTATATTTCGTAAAACTTACTCCGTATAATATAAGAATTCATGACATAAAACTAATTAAATTACTCCCTCTGTCTTAATCATTTGTTTACACTTTCCTCAAATCTCCCTCACAAAAAAGTCAAACTGTAAACAAATCACTGGAACGGAGGGAGTACTTAAGAAGAGTAGATGGAAATTGGAAATACAATGACTATTTAGTTTCAAAAGTAATCAATGGTATTAATTTTGTTAATTTGATGAGTCTTGTGTAAAATTGCTTGTCTAAGACTTCCTACTATATATTTTCTTTAATTAAAGTTAATCAAGTTAACTTTATTTTTTTTTAATTTCCTACTATTTTCAATTTTTGTCAGGGGCGGACCCAGAATATTTAAATTAAGGTAGCAGAACTAATTTTAATTAGTAACAAAGTCATAAAAAAATCATTTGTAAATACAATATACTATATATTGTAAATATATTTTAATTTTTAGGAGTTGTTAGTACAACTTTTGATTTTTTTTTTTCATATAAAGGGTTAAAATTAAAATAACTAGATAGGATGACTAATACAGATACAAAGTACTTGAAATATATTGTAACGGCGTGTAATTTTCACATTAATTTATAGATAGCTATTACTTTGTATATTAGTTATATATATAATTAAAGTTCACACCCTTTATTTTTATTTTTTTTATTTTTATTTTTATTTTTTTTGGAGCATTGGGAGCCATGATAGTACCGGTCTTGTGAGTAAACAGGCGTGCGTGATAAGCGCCATACACGCTGTGTAGCCTTTTACCTGAGGCGACAGGCTCGTGATCTATTAAAGCGTAGCGCCAGTTCTAAACTCATGAGATTGGTCTTGGAGAATCGAGCACGAGGCCGTGAAATTTCACCCATGTTTTACTGGCACAGCCTCATGGTCACACCCTTTAATTAGAACTGTATTTATCATTACTCATTGTTTTAATCAATAAATTGTCATATTATAAATATATATGGAGGCTTGTAAAATTTAAAACACAATGAAAAAGGCATTTTTTAAAAATTGGAAAATAATGGAGGCATAATAAAATAAAATAAGAATGAGGTTGAAGAAATGCATGATTCATATATACATACGTATGAGAATGAGATACGATAAATTGACCAGACTAGTGTGTATAAATGGATAACGTTATATGTCATATAAAATTATAAGTTTGGAATGCTTATCCTACACTTACTTCTTATCATTACTTTGCTAAAGCCGAATGTCTCTCTCAACTCTCAACTTTGTGTATGTGTGTGTGTGTGACTGTGTGGGCACTCTCGTTATTGATTACAACAAATATCATGATTCTTTTACAACAAGTCGACCAAGTTGGAATCATGACCTAATGTACAAAAATTATAGGCGTCCACGAACGGAATAATTTATCAAATCAGTATAACGATATCCGTAAATGAAAGTTGATTTTGGACAAAATAATTTATAAAAGTTTGTCCCAAGCAAAATCTCTTACTAACATGTTGATCGTCCAAAATTTTTGGTTAAACTTGTCATGTTTTTCAGCCAAACTAACATTTGATATTTTGATCATCGCTATTCTTAATATTTAGGTTTGATAAATGTGTTTAGATGCATACCAATTACCACACATACTAAACTAATCATCCATTTCAACAAGGAGTCAGACTCAAAGTGTAGCAAACATAATCTTTATTACGGAGTACGGAGTACGGAGTACATGTCAAGAAAACGGGTGAGGATTTACAGCAGTTGTCATTTAATTGCAGTTGTGCAGTCCTCCAATCACAATCATTCATTTATTTAAATAAAAGATATATTATCAAAATAAAATAAAATCTAAAGATTTGATGGGAATAAAAAACAACTGCATATAGGCAGTAACTGCTGTGAATCTCAACCCCAAGAAAACAGAACTATTAAACCACACCCTAAGAAGAACCTTATCCTAGTTTGGGCTTAAAAAAATATTGTTAGTCCTGTTGCCAAATTTCTAAGGTTGTATTGGGCGTGGGCTCAATTATTTTGTGAAAATTTAGGTCTATGGCCCAAGGTTTTTGAAGTGTTTTAGTAAAACCACCTAGTTGCTTTGGCCCAAATAGAATTAGGACAAAATTCATTAAATTTCGGTATTTACTTAACGAACATTCAAATTTACTCTTACAAATTTCAATTTTTTTTTTTTCTATCTTTTTTTTTTGGGTTTGAAATGATGCACTAGATCATTACAACAGAGAGAGAGATTCGAACCTGAAACCTACAACTCAGAATACTTTTGCCCTAACCACTAGACAAAGATATTTTCAGTTTATTTTAAAAAAAAACCAATACTCCGTATAAGAATTTTTAAATTTTAATTTTTTTAGACAATATAAAAATGCGTCATAGTCTTTATCCATTTGTTGATGTTGATGTTGATGTTGATGTTGATGGATTACATATTGGATCAAAATTATTTCCTCCATTCCATTTGATTCTATACATATTCCTTTTTTGGAAATTCCAATCAATTCTATACATTTCTATTTTGGTCCGTACTTTATTAAACTAAAAGACCAATATACCCTTCATTACCCCACCCAACCCACTTGCAATGTCCTTTTTTAAAGAATAAAGTAGGGGTAGTTTGGTAATTCTATTGTCTACCCCACTTGATTTTCTTCTACCTTAATTACCGTGTTTTGATCAAATGTATAGAACCAAACGGAATAGAGGAAGTATAAGTCTAGATATTTGAGACCAATACTTGAGTGATGTGATTTTAAGTAATGTTATCATCTTCAAGTAGGCCCGATAATTATTGTACAATAATCAACCAAATGGCATCAAATCAAATTAATACGGAGTACATTATTTTACTAAAATCAATCAAATGGCAGCAAATTGTTTTCTTGTACACAGTTTACCACCAAATTAATCAACTACAAATTAAACATTATCCAATATATTAAACCTAGCTACCATCTACTGTAAGAAGAAGTTAATTTATTCTAAATATTAGAAGTATTTTTCAATCTTATAAAACCCTAATTCAGCTGGTAATCATGTTTCAGCACACCGAATCTCGTGACAAGTTTTAGTGGTAAACTCTCCGAACAATCTATTTTAAGAGAATTATACTACTCCGTATAAATATAGGAATATATCTAGTGTTACGGTTGCAAATAACACTTTTAATAATATTATACGCTCATAGTGTAGTTTGTTTCCCCTATATAACATCCCATACACTTTATATTCCTCTTGCTTATTACTCCGTATTACAAACACAAACACAAACACAAACACAAACACAAACACAAAAAGAAGAAGTTGATTGATTAAATCATAGGGAGTAGTCGTAAATAATATCCAAGTAGAATTATATAATTAAACAAAAGTGAGTCAATTGAAAAATGGAGAAAGAGAGGAATATTATTAGAAGAGGAAGAAAAATAGTAGTGGCAGTAGATGAGAGTGAAGAGAGTATGTATGCTTTGTCATGGTGTCTTAACAACATTATTCTTGCTAATAATAACTCACTTCAATCTTATGATCATGATCATCACGATGATGATGATGATTTTTCTACTACTACTACTACTACTACTCTTGTTCTTCTCTATGTCAAGCCTCCTCCTCCTGTTTATTCCGCTATCAACGTTGCTGGTAAGCATCATCATCTGCACATCAATTAATAAGTCTCATGTAAAACAGTCTTACTATTAAGTTACGAGTAATGTTATTAGGTTCATCTCAATTATTAGGTTGTACTCCCTCCGTCTCGGTGATTTGTTTACGTTTACTTTATACACATATATCAATGTGAGGAGAGAGGTAGAGGAAAAAACTAATAAAATAATAATATAAGTACAAAGGGGGTCCCATTTCTCAAAATTAATGAATGTAATTGGTTGAGAGAGTAAGGACCCACCCATCACATGGCTCAACAATGAGCATTTATGGAAATGTAAACAAATGACCCGTACACCCCTAAATGGAAAGTGTAAACAAATGACCGGGACGGAGGGAGTAATATTTTTGATTAAAAACATAATTTGTCCATCATATCCTTTGAATTATATTGGCAGAATATTTGTTTGGTAATAATGATGTGGTAGCAAGCATGGAAGAGTACACAAGAAAGCTTGTAGAAAAAGTCATGTGTAGGGCACAAGCAATTTGTATCAACTACAATAACATCAATGTATGTATATATACTTTTCACTAACTCTCCTTACTTTACTTTTCCTTACATATCTAATTAATTAGTTTCGATACTAGCTTCCATCGCACGTATTTAACGTATTTACTCTTCTGATTGTACGTGGGGGATACATTTTCTATGTGAGAAAGTGATACTAAAACTCGTTACTCGTAGTACGCCAGTACCACACGATTGATGGCAGCTGCCTATATATCATTATCGTTAATTGGCAAATATTAATTACTTAGTTTCAACAACGTAACTCATTTTGTTTTGGTATATATATGTATTAAAAATTTACAATAATTGTTGGCATAACATAATATAAAGTGTCTCTATCTATGATTAAAAAAAATAGATAAAGGTGGAAAAGAAAGTGGGAAGTGGAGATGCTAAACAAGTGATTTGCGGAACTGTTGACAAACTTGGGGCTCACATGCTCGTTATGGGAAGCCATGGCTATGGATTCTTTAAGAGGTAATTTTATTACTCCGTAATATTTTTAATTATAATTAAATACTCCGTATATATAAAAATTATGAGTTTTTAAATTAAATTATTGACATATTTGAGACAAATTAAAGTACGTCATGGTAGAACGAATTGAATAAGGGCATGTTCTCTTCGTCTGAAGTTTTCTGAACCAATCTTAAGTTTTCTAAAGTTTTCTGAAGTTATCTGAAATTTTCTGAAGTTGTCTGAAGTTTTCTGAAGTTATCTGAAGTTTTCTGAAGTTTTTTGAAATAATATGAAATTATTATTATTATTATTATTATTATTATTATTATTATTATGGTAATTGTAATTGTTATTATATTTGCTACTTTTATTTATTTTATTTTTATCGAGTTTCGCCTAAATTTATCTTCTTTTAGAATTATTAACTTAACTTTTTGTTTCATTTACGATAAACTTTGAGGACAATATTTGTAGTCTGAGAATATTGAATCTTTATATATATCGCTTTTTCACTAATGTTTATTTATTATTTACTAGAAAAATTTAGCAAGCAATATAATAATAATAAATTTTTGCATTTATTTTCATTAATATTTGATAAATATTTATGAAAATTTTAGTAACAGTCTATATATTTAATGTGAATTAACTTTTATTTATGATTTGCTATAAAATGATTTTGTATTGGTCTTATTTTTATTCAAATTATTATCAATATTATTATAATTATTATTCTTAATAATATTATTATTACTATTATTAATAACATTAATGTTACATATAACTTAAGTATTATTATTAGTTAATTTATTTAATTAGAAATCAAGTTTTTAAAGTAATCAAGTTTTTCTCAAATTATGCAAGTAATCTGAAGTTATCTGAAGTTTTCTTAAGTTATCTGAAGTTTTCTGAACCAGAGAAAAACTTAAGATGAGGATAACAGACCCTAATAATGCAAGTAATGTATGTTGTCAATATTAATTAATGTTGTTGAATTGAAACGTCATGATTTAATATGATGTGTACGTACGTGAATAATGTTTGTTGGATGATAAATAGGGCTCTCTTAGGAAGTGTTAGCTATGATTGTGCCAAGCAAGTCAAGTGTCCCGTGGTTGTTGTCAAGCATCCCAAAAACACTTGAATACTCTCTCTCTTTTCATCATTTTTGTACATTACATATATGACTTACATAAATTATTTTAATCATGTACTTTAATCTTTGTATTTCATAAATTATACGGAGTACTCTATATAGTTTCATATTGTGATAAAATTGTCGTTAACAGTAATAGGTTTTTAATTTAAATCTCTATCCTAATTGAATTGGGCTTATATCTTCTATATTGACTATTGTTGCAAGAAAAATGTTGTCGCCTTTTTTGTAGGTCATGTACTCCCAATTACGATCTAGTATAAATTATTGCATAAAAAATATACTTCGTACTTAGTAACAACTTTGTCTAAAATATATTCACTCATGTTAAAAAAAAATACCATCATAAATACGAAGTATGTTATAAAATCACAATATAAATTAAGTCTGTACGTATTAACTCACTCTGGAATAAATACAAATACCAACAGATGATCTTTACCCATGACCTTGCATTGCATGTGATGAGGCCAGCGATACAGTTGTAACCTTGAACGTTTAGTAGCAGGCAAGAAAATAAAAATAAATGGAGTAAATACAAATACTTGAAAATAAGCAAATTGACAATACAATAACGTAGGCACCAAGTGATTTGTTCGTGAAACCGTCAAACTATACAAAATACATATAATGCAAATTTAATCATGCGTAGAGTATTGAATAATACGAGCATTTTGTAAGATTATATGTTACTCCATATTATTGAAGTTTAAAGTGACATTTGTGGATGACGTAATATTTCAGACTCTTTCGTATCATATACGGAGTAGTCTGATTGTTTTGTCACCATGTATGACCTAATTGATTAAAAAGACTGAATGTAACACATATCAAACTTTTTTTTTTTTTTTTTAGCAAGAGCATATCAAACTTAGTAGGTATACATTAATCCACAAAAGAAAAATAAACAAAGACAATACTTATCAATATATAGACAAAGACCTATACAAAGTACGTTTTATTAAAAAATTTTATCTTAACCTACTTTTATTCCTTTATACTCTATATATCGCAAGAGCGCATCATTGGTTCAAGTTATTTCAGAAAGAAAAGAACATATTCGAAACAACACCTAGCTAAAAATATATATATCTCCGTTAATTTGCTCTTTGCAGGTTTACCCATCACTAGAAGTGACCAACTATGTCAACCGATCAACCTATCGTAAAAGAGCCTAATTTGGAAGCCTATCCGACCCTTCAAAGCCTACAATAACCATCCACCGACAAGGGCTAGACCCGAGTCAAAAATCTCAATATGATCCAAAGCCTAATGGCCACATATCAATTTCTCTATAATTAAATGACCCGAGCAGAGACTGAGTTTATGTCAACCCAACCCCATTTCACCCCCCAAATGTGTTTTAGCCTATGAAAAGGGCAGGACATTCCAACACTTGGCTACTTCTACCTACCACCGCTTGTCGAGCCCTTTTGTGCTGATCCTCTTAGCCAATGGCCCGGCCCAAGCACGTCCGACAGTCCAATGGACCATGCCTACTAGGGTCGTGGTTCCATACTACGCCCACGCCGTGGTCATTCCTGGGCCGTGCCTGACCCGTTTACTCATCACATTAGCCCTTTTTTATATTTTAATTATATTTTTTTTAAAAAAATTAGGATTAATTGCTAAGAATAATCCGAACTGACCCTCTTATTCCATAAATAATCCGAACTCGAATTAATCTACGAATAATCTCAACTATTAAAGTAACATTCCAATAATGTACTTTGGCCAATTTCAATCGACACTAACACGTAAAAAAATGGTGAAATCGACTCTAACTTTGCCTCACTCTTATTTTAAGTAAAATTCAAACCGTTTTCACTTTTTTTTTTTTTTATTGATTAAAGCATGTTAAAATTGGCCAAAGTACATTATTGGAATGTTAGTTCAATAGTTGGGATTACTCGTGGATTAATTCGAGTTCGAATTATTTATAAAATAAGAAAACCAGTTCGAATTATTCTTGGCAATTAATCCAAAAAAAAATTATTAACACAGTTATTCAAAGTTTCAGAATTGAGATGTCACAGGCTCACAGCTGTGAGAGTAAGTGAAAGTGGTGAATCTATTACCCCAAACAGCTCAAACTGCATATTCTGAGATCATCAAAATTAATCTTTAATAAAACTCCAAAATCAAAAACCCCCAAATTTTAGAAAACATTAAAAAGAAAAATGTTTATAGTGGATTGGTTTTATGGGATATTAGCAACACTTGGGCTGTGGCAGAAGGAGGCTAAGATCTTGTTTTTGGGTCTTGACAATGCTGGCAAAACCACTCTTCTCCATATGCTCAAAGATGAGGTCTTTCTCTTCTCTCTCTCTCTTTGTTTTATGGGTTTTTACTTTGCATAATTGTATTGTTTTTTTTTTTTTTGTTCAAAAGGTGGATTCTGGAATTTTGAGGATGCATTTCTCTTGTTAATCAACTACTACTTGATTGCTTTTGTGGAAATTTTGAATTTTTGGATCTTACTTTGTAGATTCATGTATGTATCAAAATAATTGAAATGATGTTGGATTTGTAGCTTTTAATGCATGGTATGGTATGATGATACTTAATTGTATAACTATTTTCATGTTTGTAAATTGTAATGGATTGTTGAAATTTTGTTTGAATCGTCGTCATTAGGGTTAATGATATATGTGAGACATGGATGGATACAAACTGGTGTTATGGTAAATCCAAATTAAGAATTGAATTGAGTGTTGTTATGTATTGGTGTTAATTTGGTGAGTGCAGAGGTTGGTTCAACATCAGCCGACACAACATCCGACATCAGAAGAATTGAGCATTGGAAAGATCAAGTTTAAGGCTTTTGATTTGGGTGGTCATCAAATCGCTCGTCGAGTTTGGAAGGATTACTATGCCAAGGTACGTCTTCATAAGATTCCACATAACTGGTTTCATCGCCCTGCTTTTTGTTAATATCTTAAACCCTACAGGTGGATGCTGTCGTGTACCTGGTTGATGCGTACGACAAAGAGAGATTCACCGAATCAAAGAACGAACTCGACGCCCTTCTGTCAGATGAAGCCCTGGCAAACGTTCCCTTTCTCATCCTAGGCAACAAAATCGACATACCATATGCAGCCTCAGAAGACGAACTGCGTTACCATCTCGGTTTGGCCAGCTGTACAACCGGCAAAGGCAAAGTAAACCTTGAGGACTCGAACGTACGCCCCCTTGAGATTTTTATGTGCAGCATTGTCCGCAAAATGGGTTACGGTGAAGGGTTCAAGTGGATGTCCCAGTACATCAAGTAGATGAGTAGTTTCCACGGAAACAAACTTCATCAACCATGAAATGCCTCGGAAAATTAGACCATGAGCTAAGCCATTCCTAGAATCATTGAATTAGTATTTTGTCGCGGAGATTATAGAATTATTTAGTTGAATTTGCATGGAATGATTTTCTCGGCAAGATACAGGAGCCTTTGATTTGGTTAGCAGCTCGTATTTTGGTTTGTTGATTTTCCGATGTTTTCATGACCGATTTCTCATTTCGTCGTCTTCCTATGATAAAAAACATCACCCATATCGGTTTTCATACTTGAGGTTGAAGATTCTAAAATTATATTCGCACCATTATAAACTATTTGTTCATTTCATGACTTAGAAGTACTCCTTTTGAAGTCTGGACATATTGGTTGATGCTTACGTTAAATGTCATATCGATCACATCATGAGAACTCTTCTATCACGGGAATTAAACCAAATTTGAGTACAACCTTGTTAGAAGGTTATATCGACAGTTGATTATAAATTTTCGATACTATCACTAGCTCAAGGTCACCGGCCAACTAAAATTTGCCTCAATTTGAATAACAATGGGATTGATGAATTAGTTAGCGAGACATCAGGGTCTTCTCCGGTGCACAACTGCTAGACCTGTAATAGCATCGGAGAGGATGTTCCACAGTACAGTTAGACAGAAGACTAGTATCATTCGGATACGTTTGATGCTAATATATAAGCGAGTCGCGACTAGTGAACGTCAATGATTATCGTGCACATAGCTTAGCAATGTTAAATATGTGTTATATACACACAATTTGGCATGTCGACCCAAAATTTACGTTTGAATTTGAGAGGTAGACTACCCATCACAAGAAATTAATTAGGCCACCATTGCATGTTCCACTCAAAATAATCAAGTTGAATAGTCTACGTACTACTAAACGAGTAGAACATATGAAGCAAATTCCTAAGTCAATCAAAAGATTAGGAAAATTCTACTATTGCCCAATTATAACCCTTTTTAATCCCCTTACTTATAATTATAATGGAAGGAATGTTAACCCAAAATTTCAAATTCTCTTCACACGCACGCACGTCCACTTATATGACTTACGTACGTACACTTCTACAACACTTCTTTTAAGTATCACACACTTTTTCCACACAATTTAATACTCATTATTCAACCTTTGACCTTCATTACTACGGAGTACCACACATATATATATATGTATTATGTATAACTCCTTTCAATATAAATACATGCATATATGCATGCATATATATATATATATATATATAGGTAATCAACTTCAATTCTTTTGAGAGCTCTTCAATTGATTATATATCAAGCTAGGTTTAGGACTTTAGGGTTCAAATCTCGTCTACATTATTCGATTTGTGTATATTGTCCTTACGAAAAATGGGAAACTATTGCTCGTGCTTTAAATTCAAAAGCACGAGTTTTAATACGGCAAAGTTAGTAGATTCACACGCCCATATAAAACTTGTTGAGCTTCCTATGACAGTTGCTGAAGTTATGCTAGAAAACCCTGGATTCGTCCCTACTTCAGTGGATGAACTCATGCGAAATCATCGTGTCCCGGCAATGAAGGCCGACGACGTTTTACTAGGCCGGAAAGTTTACCTGCTAGTGCCGGTTGACAAAGTCAACACTAGGTTGTCTGAAATGCAACTGGCTGCTATTGACTCTTTAGTTTGTTCATCTAATAAGAACGTGCGCTCGACACGTGGCGGTTCCAAAGTTTCTCCGGTATTGGAGAGCGGTTCAAGTGGTGGAAGTGTGGAGGATTTGGTGAAGGGTTTGAGTGGGCAGTGTACCCGCTTAGCCGGTCATTGTAAAGCTTGGAAACCTGCTCTTGACCCCATTTTGGAAGTTTGTTAACAATGTAGAGTATTTCATAGTTGATTCTTTCTTTGAAAAATAAAAATAAAAATGTGTTATTGGTTCTTATATTATAAATGTTGTTAGACACTCAAAAAGTAAATGTATTTTTACATAATACTAGCATAATACCCGTGAAAATTCACGGGGTTGTTTTAAATTTTTATTTTTAAATTTATACTACTCCGTATAATGTTGAGATAAATATTTTAGAAAATGTCGTTTATATGATAATTGAAAAGATAATGTGGTTTAATACTCCCTTTGATTCACCCGGTTCTTATCATATTTTTTATATTATTTTCGAATTCTTATTTTTCATTTTCTAGTAACTTTTTCACCCACAAAAATCAATTATAAAGTGGAGCCCACCACTTATCCAACCAAAACTTAATGATTGTATCAAATGCAAATTATAAGAATCAGGTGAATCAGAGAAATTATTATTCAACTGTCACTCTACTTGTAATCCTGACTGCACCCGTTTCTTTCAAAGCCAAAACCCAGTAAATTGGGACAGTGACCCTTTTGATCAACAAAACCTTACACATCCTGCACGATTTGATAAGTCTAAAAAAAGTCTAAAATATTTAACCTTTAAGATAATAGTTAAAAATATCCAAAGTAGTCGTTATTGTTTTAGTTATACACGTGTAATTATGTACAAATGATTTTATCTACTCCGTATTTATGTTACAAAACAAAATGAAGTTATAAGAGAAAGAATGCGTTATATTTTATTGCTATTTCTATATTATAATAGTTCTATGTGAAAGTTGCTGTTTTTTCTTTTACCAATTTATTCAAATATGACCTAAAAAAATTAAAACCCAAAATTAAGAGGTCCATTATAGAATGAAAAATATGTAGAGGAGTATTTAATAATTAACAATGAACTAAACAACATTCTAGAAATAATAAATGAGTGATAGAGCTTGATACACTGAGATTTAGAAGTACTCACTTTTATTCGTCCAACTTTTTACATTTTGTTTTAGGATAATCTATCTAAACTTTTACCTTACTTTTTAATTTCAAATCAAATCACCAACTACTTCGTACTTTTAGTTTAAAACAAAGTGTATTTTATACTATTACCCTACTTACCTAAAATAACCGATCCCAAAATAATTGTAAAGAATATGGTTCAAAGGAAAAATTATAAATTGTTATTCTAGACTGTTACGAAGTATGGAGTATATATTCAAATTCAAATTAAAATTAAATAAAATAAATTTAAAAGTTGCAAACACTCGAATAAAATGTATTAGGATGTAGAGGCCTAATAAAGGTGGAGACAATTAATTGGTTTCATTTAGCAGAGACTAATTATAAAAAGACTTTCCCTTTATTAATACAATTTTTTGTAGCTAACTAAACTTAATGTGTATTCCGTTATACCCAGTTTATTAGAGAGTCTCCAAATTGAGTTTTGCAATTTTGGCGAGTCACTTCAACAAAAAAGAAAAACTACCTTACTTAAAAATATATAGAGTATAAATAGATCGATAGACTAACATTGACATAAAGAAGTTGTGCTTTTAAAATATAACTAAATGGTTTTAGTTCTCACGTGTGAGGCAATCATTGTAATTTATCAACAACTCATTTTTTATAATCGTCAAATGAGACGCTAAAAAATTGTAATCCTCAATCCCAAAATAAGTGTCTCATTTTCTATGTAAGAGTATTGACTATTACACGCATGAAACAATCTCATTTCAAAATTTATTTTTCTTTAAAGATCAAATTATTGACTTATTTGTGGACATTTTGTCCAAATAATAGTCTCCTATTTGCGTGTTTTGAATTTTGACCCAACCATAAGTGACACTCCGTATTATTAGTATGTAAAGGTAAGAATTTTGTATAGTGCACAGTATTTAGGGAGTATAATACGGAGTAAAAGTTAAAGGGAAAAAGAAGGACAAATTCTAATACGGAGTATGAAATAATTTCATGAGCAAATAACTAATAAAGTTTATCACCATTTTATTTAATATTCATAATAAATGAACTGTTCACAAATTTATTTGTCCATTTATTTATTAAACGGTTTCATAATAGACTTATTTAAGAAGATTTTTTTTTTTTTTTTTCATGAAATACAATAATTTCATTTCATTCATTTGTTTACATTTGTCTTTAACCGTTTTTGTAACCCTTCTCGTTTATATGTTATATTTATATCCATATCTGTATCTGTATGTATTCCCTCTGTCTCGATCATTTGTTTACAATTTGACTTTTTTTCCCCTCATAAAAAAGTCAAACTGTAAACAATTCACTGAAACGGAGAGAATATTATTGAAAGACAAATGTAAGTTTAAGGATTAAGTGGTCATAAGTTGATAAAAAATATGTATTATCCTACATGTGAATCCGTCGTATATTAAACTTACTTTTTTTTCATTTCTTTGGTATTACTCACTTTTATTCAATTATTATTGCTCATATGCTTCATCCTTTATTTTTTCACGTTTATTTTCTACCATACATTCTTATCTCCTTAAATTTTTAAAAAGAAATGAGAAGAACCAATAAAAAGAATAAAGCATAATTTTAGTTAGATATAGTTCTCATAAAACAGAGTAATAACGGTCCAACGTATACTTAAAAAACAATAAGTCTTACAAATGCAGATACGTTGGTCTTAAATTTCACCGTGGACAAAAATTAGCCTACTTAAATATACGGAGTACATGATAAATCTTTAGTTTTTCATATAGATTTAGTTATGTGGTCCGTCTTAAGTAAAATAAATGTATCCGTCTTTAATTATTGTGAGACTCCGTGCCGAAAAATACCAACAAACAATTGCGCCAACTTAAATTCTCACGTTAGTAAATACTCCGTATTAATTATATTCCCATCCCAAATTACACACCTCACCCAAGAAAACCCTCACACTATTTTATTAAAAAAGAAAATCATAATTATTTTTATCAGAAAATATGGAGTAATTTTATTTTAATTTATTATCAAATCAAATAAGGAGTAGTTCTAAAAAATGTACTCCGTTACAAAAATACTCCATACCACATTTCTACAACTTTCATGATTGAAATAAAGTTTCAGTAAATGAAAAGATAGAAGCAATATATTGGTATGAAAACTCGTCAAAGACATGTTAACCACCCAAAAACGTCTATAAAATAAATTAGTTTATCTTTAAAAAACCCAAATAATAATTTCCATTACTATTAAAAATGAAATTTCATAGGAAATTTTGAACAAAATGTGAATATTATAGTAAATGAAATAAATTAATTTTTAAATGTAAAATTGCAGAGATAAATGAGTGTTTAATTACAAATGCCCTCATAATATATAGGGAAGTAAAAGACTTTGAAAGATTAACATATCTCCCATATTAATTTGGAGATTAATTCTTTATTTTGGGGATTAATTCTTAAAAATTAACTACACACCGATGACGAAAACGACGGTGATAACAATGACGAAGAACGATGCCATCGTAATAGCGCAGGTGTCAGGTGATGTGCTACAGAGACAATAGAAGGAGAAGAGAAGAGAAGCGGCTCGATGGTGGCAGCCATGGCGTGGTTAAATTGGTGTTTTCTTTTTTTTTTTTCAGATTTTGAAGAGGATGAAAATAATTTTTTTTTTTTTTGGTAGTTGAAGAGGATGAAAATAATGTGGTGGTAGGAGATAAGAGAAAATGGTGAGTATTATTTTGAATTTTTGATGATGCCTGGGAAATGATAAAAGGAAACAAATATATGGACTATTTTGCCCTTATATTTTGTACTGAAAATTTGAATGAGCAATTGTGTGGACAATTTTGTCCAATTAATGTGAAAATTTGGAAAAGCCATTCATAACTACCGTCTTGCTCAGCATGAGATAACTTAACTTTAATATAATATATAGATAGTTTGCATATTTAATGAATCATTAATCTTGTTGGAGAGTACTATTAAAGGTGACCAACTGTACGGATTGATCTGACCGTCTTTAGAGTCTTCTAGATCATACTTGACCTTAGTCAAGTTTTTGAGACTCCACCTAAAAAACCCTTCTTTAAAAAAAAAACAAAGAAACAAAGAAACAAACAAAACAAAACTGTAATCAAAAGTCAATTGTAGATTAATGGTATAGTTTAATTTAAGTCAACACGATCTAATCTGACCCTCCTCCTAAAACGCCGTGCCCAGTGGAGCTAGAGAAGCTTGAACCTTCAATGGGCTGAGCCATGGCCACCTAGAGAGCACCCACAAGCGAGAAAGAAGTAATATATGAAATTTATATTATGACGTTTAAACTACTCCGTAACAAATCCAATTCGAGAATAATAAATACGGGTGACCCAAAAAAAAAAAAAAATTGAAAACAACCAATGTGAAGCCTAAGAAATAGTGTCCTTTCATTGAATGACAAGAAAAACAAAAGGATAGAATTGAAGCAATAAGTGAGAGTAGTATTAGTTGATGAAACAATGGTCTCCTTCCATGTACCCTTCCAAACAACAACACTTCATTTGACAACATTTCATGAATCAAATCACTCACAAAACTTCTCCATAACTTCCCTTAATAAAACTGGTACTAGTACAATTAGCAGAAGATCATTAACGCTCTTGCTATCTAACTCTCTACTGTCATGCCCTGCTCTCTCCATACCGTCAACGACTAATTCTAGCCGTGGAGTTGTGACCGAGTTCTCTGAGATTCCGAATTCAGGTGGTGTCATGGCCTTAGACCTTCGCCTAGGCGCTGGCTCAACTCCTGTTGATGGTGATCAGGTAATTGTTTTCATACTTCTCTGTTGCTGTCATTCTTCTTATACACAGTACTTTTGATTTCATTAGAAAATAAAATACCTCGTATAGTAACACATACATTAATTTGACTTTAGACGCAAAATATTTCCCTGTTATAATAGTTATAGTCTCCCTCGTTATTTTGAACACTACGATAATGTTGTTGTTGTATAAAAGGTAGCGATACATTACTACGGAAGATTGGCAGCAAAGCAAGGTTGGCGATTCGATTCGACTTATGATCACAAAGATTCAACGGGCGAATCTATTCCATTCACATTCATTCTTGGTTCCAATAATGTAAGCTTCTAGTTCTTTAAATTACAATATGTTTTTGAAAATTAGTGTCATGTACTACATAACACATGTACTAATACTCCCAACGTATGTATAATGTTGATGTTTAACTATTAGGATATTAGGTTATAATATCGGTAAAAATCAACAAATGCATATAAAAAAAATAAAAGGTGATTTTAGGGATTGAAGCAAGTGTAAGATCAATGAGAGTAGGTGGCATTAGAAGAGTTATCATCCCACCTTCACAAGGTTATCAAAACACTTCTCAACAACCTCTTCCTCCCAATGTATGTAAATGTACCTCTTATTAATCCTTACATTTCTGTTTTTTTAACGGTTTTTTGAAATACAATTACGAGTACTCTTTAAGGTTTTAGTTAAGATGATGATAATAATGGATTAAATAAAGCCTGAGGATCAAGTTCGATCCTAATTAATTTGAAAACGTCCTTGTTTGTTCACATTTGATTATTTCTATCTGACCCTTCAATCCATTTGAAACATTTATCTACACGTCAACACGTACCCACCTTATTTAACTGCTAAATCTCAACTTTCACTTTACGATTACACAAATCTAAAATTATTAAAATAGTCGATTTTAATGACATTTTTTTTTTTTTGGTACAAGTTCTTCGATAGGCAAAGGTTGTTCACTACAATATTCAACCCAACACGTCTTGCAAATGGAGAAGCTTCTACACTTGGAACTCTTATTTTCGACATTGAGCTCATCAATGTCCGCCATAATGACTAGCTAATTTTCGATCTACGGAGTACTTCTTTTTTGTTTTTAATAATTTATATTTTTATGTGAAAGGTGATAAATAATGCTTTCGCGGAGTATAATTTCATCATTATGTAATTTTATTAGTTAAGTGTTTTAAAATGTCAATTAAAGGATCAGACACAAGACATAAATGTAGATTAAACTTTATATATACTACTCCGTAGTATTATATTATTTTGTACGTAGTAATATGTTTATCTAGTTAGTGATAGTAAGTTCTCACTTCGACATGTAGCTGACTATTAATCGATAATCTTTATGACTTCATTGTAGTGCACCTCTTCAATAAGACACTACAATTTTATCGTATTAATTTAGGATTAATTATCAAATACAGCCACATAAAAACCCAAATTTGCAAATTACAGCCACATTAAATTTGGCTGTAATTCATAAATTCGACTTTTTATGTGGCTGTAATTGACAATTAACCCATTAATTTAATTTACATTGGCGTAGATAGTAGAATTAACTTATGTACATCCTCCACTTATAAACATTATGTTCTACGGAGTATAAGTAAGCTTGGTTGTTTTCTAACCCACAACCATTATTGCTACAAGATAGTATTAACTTGTAATTCAATCCTAATCAACAAATTCAATTTAAATTTTTTCATTAAAATAGACAAAGATATCTTCGTATCATTTTTCATCTAGTTCATTTAAGAATAATACAATTTTTATCAATGTTCACTTATGCTGAAATAAGTTCAATTTAATGTTTTTTTTGCAATTGACTTAAATTATTTTTACTTTTTTGTTCCAACAGTTTGTTATTTATTGTTTTTTGTACAAACATTAACGGTACAAAACTAAATGTCAAATAAATTAACAAAATACTCCGTAGGTTTTTTTTTGAAAACTTAACCTCAAAAAAGATTTTTTTGAAAAAAAAAAAAAAAAAAAAAAAAAAAAAAAAAAAAAAAAAGACAACTCTAAAATTATTACCAAGAAAATTATAAAAAGAAGACAAATGACTTGTTCTTTTCGGCTTATTTTCAGCACATTTTAATTCAGTTCAGCTCACTTCAGTTCAGTTCAGTTTAGTTTAGTTCAGCACAGTTATGTTATTTAATTGAACTTCATTCAGTTCAAATTCGATTCGATTCGATTCATTCATTTTGATTCGATTTACTTGATTATTTCGATTGATTCGATTCGATTCAATTTAAAAAGTCCGAAAGAACAGGTTCAAATTAAGGAAAGTTTTTGGTATGGTAAAAAAAAAAAAAGGTTTTTTTTACAGTTTACTCTTAATAACGTTTTTTAGCATGAAAAATAACGTTTGTTTCATAAATTGTTAAATAACTTTATGCATGATTTTTTAATCATTTAATATATAATAAGACAGGTTAACGTGTAATTAAATGTTGTTATAAGCAAATGAATTGATTAATAAAGAATCGGTTGGATAAAAGGGTAAGTTAGAGCATCCACATCAATGGGTCACTAAGTGACCCAAAAGTGCCAAATATACACTTGTGGGGAGGTCAACCAATGTGGGAGGTGTCCCAAATTTTGGGTTTGTGACCCAAAATTTGGGGAGCCCCTCTACATTGGGAGGGTTCCCATTTGCAAATTGTATTTTTTTTTATTTATTATTAGTTGATTAAAATCAATTAATTATTTTATCATCCAATTAATTACTTACTAACCACTTTTCAACTAGTGCAAATTATAATGTATGTTTTCTTTAATTAACTTTTTTAAAATTGAAATAAAATTAGTTAGTACGTTTTCGGAAAAAATTGTTAAAAAAAAATATTTTTTATTAATTAAAAAAAAATTACGTAGTAGTGGTAGTAGCTACGTAGTAATGGTAGTACAAAGGTTTAATCAATAACTTAATAAAAAAGAATAAAAAAAATAATAATAATAATTCTACTCTATATATACAAGTTACGTAGTAGTGGTAGTACTGATGAACGTGATACGTTCCAAAATTAATCTTGGGTCATGTGTTATTTCAAGTTCAATTAAAATTAATGTCATTAATATAATATAGATTATGCATCTTTGTGTTATAATATAAATTATGCATCTTTGTGTTAATTAAAATTAATGTCATAATATAAGTAATTAATTAATGTTAGAATTTAAAAAATAAATATGGTGGGCCCACTGAAAAAGTGGAAATGGGGCTTTGATGTGAAACATGTAAATGAAATGGGAGGTTAAGTAAAAAGTTGATGAAAGTAGGAGAGAGAAGTTTTGGGAGGAATTAATGTGGATCTTTCTTAGTAATTAAATAAGCAGCCACTGCTCAATAATGACTAATAATTTGATGATACCAAAAAAACAAATTTTAAAATTTAGGGCATAAAATATAAAAAAGGTAAGGGACAACATTATAAAACGGAAAATCTGGTCGATACACCATATAAAAACAAAAAAAGGCAGAGAAATAGGGGAAAACAAAGAAAAGAGAAGTGTTGATTCACAAGTTTAGTTGCCGCCACTTCACTCACTTCCTCTGCATCAAACTCTTCTCTTGCAACTCCACTTTTTTCTTTTTTTTGTTTTTAATAATCCCTTTTTATCATAAATCAAATTTTCAGCTTCAAAATTTCATCTTGGTATGTATTTCATTATACTCTTTTTTATATTTTTTTGCTTCATTGGTTTTTTTTATATGATAAACAAGTAATTTTAGCTTAGTTTTTGTGATAAATTTGAGTTTGATTTCGTGTATTAATTGAAATTCAAGTGATTGATTTGATTGAAAAAGGTCTTAGTTTATGTGAAATTGTTGTAAATTTGTAATATTTGAATGTTTAGTTAGCTACCCATGTTGTGTGTGGTTTGAACATTACCAAAAAAAGTTGTCATCTTTTTTTGATGATCTTTTGAATACTACTCGTAGTTAAGTTTTTTCTTGTTATATTTTGTTAGGATTTGAGTATTTCTAATGAAGGGTAAAAAATGGGTAAATGTAGAATAATGGAGGAATACCAGCATCATGTTGATCAAGTTTCTTCACAAGTTAAGAGGGTGAGTGTTTCATCTTTTCAAATTTGAATTTCATTTGATAAATTTTTCGGGTTTTGTTTGGAAATCGAGTAGGTTTTGTAAGGCTTGAGTTTTATAATGTATTCCCCATCTCATTCATTGGATTTGCAATATATTCTGTATCGATTTGGGACGTTTGGGTTGGATGAATGTGACTACAAAGAATTTGGTTGGGCATGTTGGTTATACGACTGAATCAATGAAAATGTTATAATTTCACTGAATGAATTGAAAATGATATAGATTAGCTAATCGTAGCTCAAAACATTGTTTGAAAAGCGTGCCTAGTTGCCAATCAGAAACCGTTGGATGCACACACTTATTTTCATGTTAGGACCTGTTCTTTCGGACTTTTTAGAGCTGAATCAATCAATCAATTGAGCCAATCGAATCAAATGAGCCGAGCCGAATCGAATCGAATCGAATCGAATCGAATGAATCGAATCGAATCGAATGAAGATCAATTTTATAACATAGTTGTCTTTGAATCGAATCGAATCGAATGAAGTTCGGTTTTATAACATAGTTGTCTTTGGCCCAATCGAATCGAATCAAGTGAGCGAATCGAATCGAAATGTGCTGAAAATAAGCTGGAAAGAACAGGTCCTTAGCCCTCCTTGAAAATTAAAATCAGAGTTTTCGCTCAAATAATTTATTTTTACGAAGTTTGTTTGTCGATAGAGCGTGCCTTATTTGCATAAGGCGCGGCCTTTAAATTTTGTGTGAATTAGACGAGACTTTGCATTTACCTTATAGGCCGACTACATCACAACATGGGTCGTGTGACTTCGTCTGGTATCATTAACTTTGTTGCAGATAGAAGAAAGAGTTGTCGAAATTGACCAATTCTATTTCAACAACAATAAAAGTCGACCAAATGCCTCTAAAGAGGGATCTGCATCTCAGGAGAAAGACGAGGACAATGAGAGACGTGATGTGAAACCGAACAAGCAGCAGGACGAAGCAACTACAGATTCTGCTTCAACAAAGAGAATGCAGGAGCTAATACGCCAGTTTGCAACAATATTAAATCAGGTTTATATTCTTAGATCTCTTGTATCGATTATAGATGGCTAGGATCAGGAATCATTCAGCATTAAATATTTTCAGTGTCTCTAATTGTGAAAATTGAAGTTCTGAACATGTAAGAACACATTCTTCGGACTTTAGAAATTTGAATCAATCGAATCAATCGAATGAATCGAATCGAATCGAATCGAATCGAATCAAATGAAATGAGTGAATCGAATAATGGAGTGAACTTAACTGAACGAATGAAGTTCAATTAAATAACATAATGTCTGGTGAAATGAATGAATCGAATCGAATGGAGTGAATTGAATCGAATCGAAGTGGTGAATCGGCCCAGAAATGTCTTTGAAAATAAAATTTGGAAAGAACAGGTCCTAAGTACTCATTGATAAGTAAAAGAAATTTTCGGTTTGCTAGGAGCTTATGAAAATATCCGAGGCTTGTGCAGTTCCTGTGCTCTCTAGGACGCCAAAGTTAATAAGAAAAATCATTTTCTTCCATGGCTTTAATTGTCTTCGAACGCTAAATTATACTGTGACCCCGTCTTTGTTTCTACTATCTAGAAGTATCCCTATAATGTTTTTAAGTCGGTGTTTTTGACTTTTAGATCAGTAAACACAAATTTGCGTGGCCTTTCGTGGAACCTGTTGACGTTAAAGGGCTTGGCTTACATGATTACTATGAGGTAAAAACCGTATCCTTAGTCTTACTTGATGTTTTCAGTTAGTTTCACTCATTACCACGTGATCTCAAATTAGTCGAGTCTAAAAGTATTTCTTAACGCCTTACAAATTGTTCCCTGCATGTTTGTTTTTTGTGTTCACTTTGCTATCGGTTTTTTACCAGGTTATCAAAAAGCCTATGGACATCGGCACAATAAAGAAACAAATGGAAGCTAAGGACGGTACTGGATATAAACATGTCCGTGAAATTTATGATGATGTAAGGTTGGTTTTCAAAAACGCTATGAAATACAATGACAAAAATAACAAATTCCATTTCATGGCGAAAACTTTGTTGGAAAAGTTTGAGGACAAATGGAGACAATTTTTGCCTAGAGTTACCGAAGAGGTTAGTATTAAACCGTTTTTGTTAAAATATTACTCCGTGCAAAATGGGAATAATTGCATTTTTGTCGGTTTTCCACTAAGGTTTACCTAACGTGGCTGAAAACGTAGGAAAAAAGACGAGAAAAGGAAGCACAGGCGCAGCTGAATGTGCAACTAGCTCAGGAGGCCGTTTATGCAAAAATGGCAAAGGATATCAGTAACGAGGTATGTTGACAGCACAGATGTTTCAACTTTGTTTCTGCGGTAATACGTTTTACTTCGTTTCTGATGTTTGATCATAGCATTTTGTTTATAAAGAGATCATTTTTCGGTTTCAGCTATTTGAGGCTGACATGCAGCTGGAAGAACTACGGGAAACTCTGATTCAACAGTGCCGGTAAGTCGTAATTGGCAGTTGCGCAGCATGGTCATAAGTTTCAGTACCTTGCTACACGTCCAACTTCTTACGACTGAATTCACATACATTTAAACTTCAGGAAAATGTCTAACGAAGAGAAAAGACAGCTAGGAACAGCTCTAACACGGTTGTCCACCGAAGACCTGAATAAAGCTTTGGAGATTGTGGCTCACAGCAATCTCGGTTTCATGGCGGATACTGAAGTCGTCGACCTCGACATCGATGCTCAGGTAATACATTTCACAACCTATAAATTAGCCTCATCAATATTTATTTGGGATTATGTACTTGAAATGTTTATTGTATCACGGTATATTGAATTTTTTTCTAATGTACATGAGTTTTGACGCAGAGTGAATCCACACTATGGAGACTGAAAGTTTTCGTTAAAGACGCGCTGCAAGCGCAGGCCAAGTGTGCGGCAAGCATAGGTGCCAACGACAAAAACGACAACTGCGAGAAAAATAACATCAACATTAACTCGAAACGAAAGTTGGATACATCTGACTCCCTAGCTAAGACCGCCAAAAAGACCAAAAAGACCGGTTCATGATCACCATTGACCAATGACAACCTTTGGTCTCGTGGCGCATCTTAGTTGGATTTAAATGACCGGTGTTCATCGGTAACTCTTAATTCAAACTTTGTAACATATAAAAGTTGTGAGACGTATAATTAATACAGCGTAGCATTTAGTTTAGGTATTTGAAGTAGTTTAAAGTTTACTTATAAACTAATGGAAACGTCTTATCGAAAAGTGTCTTAAATCATCTTGTTGGATACTTATTTCTTCTACTAGAAAAAACGTTTGAGCATAATTAATACTCCGTACTACTACGTATTTATCATTATAGACTTGAAATAATTTATATACTAATTTACTCCGTACTACTACGTATTTATCATTATAGACTTGAAATAATTAATATACTAATTTACTCCGTATAAAAATCACAATAATCATAATAGAAACTAGTACTCCGTATCATATAACGGTATTATGAATTTGTGTACATACGGAGTACTCCCTCTGTTCAAAAATATAAGTCGTTCTCACTTTTCGAGGCGACAACTTCTCTCTTCGATATCTCCCAAAATATAAAAGATAATATAATGAAATTGGTACTCATATGAAAGCATTTTTCGTGAAGAATTTTATGGTATAATTTTTATAATTTTTCGACAAGTAACTTTTTGTAAAACCAAAAAACAAAGGCTTACATTGAAAAACGAAAACGACTTATATTTCTAAACAGAGGGAGTATTTTTTTGTGAACATAAAAGTGAGTGAGTGTACTTTTTATTACATCATCCAACACACCGCACGTGCGAAATCCAAACTTTGTCATCGACTTGTGTTGTGCGTTTTGTAGGCTTTATATTACGGAGTACGGAGTACATGATTAACCGAACTTCTATTGCCCTCTTTGTCTTAGTTGGATTTTTTAAAATTTCATTTATTTGTGTATTTATTTACGAGTATTTATTTATTTATTTATAAATAAATAAGTTAAATGTAATTTGATCAATTTCAGTGTATAATGTTATATTGGTCCACAAAAATCAACTAAGGGTAAGAAGCGGGTTTGATTTTATGATTTTGGATGAAAAATTATCAATAAATAACATGTTTTCAAAATAAATTATGAACGTATAATGAAAATGATGAAATATGTATTAGAACTATAACGTGAAAAGTTCTCTCATCAGTATAATATTGATCACTTTTACGGAGTAGCACTTTATACAACGATATTATTTCTAGCTAGTAGGAGTATGAGTCTATCTAATCGATGATAAAAATTAACCAAAAAATGTTACTGAGTAATAAAAATAAGAAAATGACAAATTTTAACAAGAGCAAACATTAGATAAGTGGTTTATTTCAAACTTTTAGATTAATTTAAATAATGGAATTAAAGTTATAAATATGAGTTTCAATAAATAAACAACAAAAGCTGCCAAAAATAGGAGTAGAAAAGGTATTTAAAGTCAGAAACACCATGTTGCTTTGCAAAGACTGTCAATTTTTTTGGTGGGCTCGATAAAGTATACTTTCTCCGTAGATCTCAATAAAGCCCATTTCGTCATAGATAGGCCCATTTCACTTCGCCTTCTTAATTTTTAGCTAATGTCAGATATAACTATATAATATTAACTTTTATATTTTAATTATTTTTATCAATAAACCAAGTACAAAAATGATTGAATTTTTTTTCCCAAAAAAGAAAATAATTGAAAATTGGTATACAACATAAAATAATTTTACAATAATAGGTTAATTCTGATGGAAAATACTTGATTAATAAAATAAAATACTTCGTAAAATGTACATATTTGATCGGTATTCTACGCATAAACCACATTGTATAATATTAATACTCTGTAAATTTATCAAAACTAACAAAAATGTTCAAAATCGAGTGTAAAGAAACCTACGTTATCTTACATAATTACGTATAACGCAATAATTTTATTATACAATTAATTATACTCCGTATGTAAAATCGTCTCATCAATAATAAGTACTCCCTCCGTCCCGGTCATTTGTTTACACTTTCCATTTATGGGTGTACGGGTCATTTGTTTACACTTTCCATAAATGTCTATGGTGACCCACTTGTGGAGGTGGACCCAACTTCCTTAACCAATCACATTGTTTTATTTTACCCACTTTGTACTTATATTATTATTTTTATAGTTTTTTTTTATTTACCTCTCTCCTCACATCAATAAATGTGTATAAAGTAAATGTAAACAAATCACCAAAACGGAGGGAGTACTTCTAAAAGGTATCCACTATCTATACAACAACTATGTATCATAGAGCTCATGTGATGAAGATTTGATATAGGCTTATTAGAATGTCATTACCACTAATGACTAAAAAATAGCACGTCATTAGACTAATCAAGCTATACAACTTGCACACTTGGAATTTAATTTACCATTTAAAAGTACGAATTTTATTCTTCACTCATGATTCCTCTACTTATATGATACTCCGTAATCGATTAATCGCATATATGCTGGCCATTTCTTGCCCATTTTCAAGGACAACATTCGAATTTTATTGTACGGAGTAAATTTATTAAGCATAACTTTCCTTTCGACTTAAATTATTCCTTCTATTTTAGGCTTGTGCCGTATATACCTCGATCACGACGGTCGCAAATTATTAATTGTATCTTATACTCCGTATTCGTTAAAAATATTTATTGTATTATTATTCTGTATTACTAAATGGGTGTTGCAATCAATGCCCGTATTACAAATAAATAATAAAATGTGTGTCAAAGAATACACATGAAAAAGCAATTACATTCTATTATATTGACTAGCTAGTAGGATACTTCTAATAATCATTCTTATACATATTCTTAAAATATTGCTAATTACACATTTAAAATAGGATATATCTATGATATTTTTAACTGATTTTTCATATTTGTAATAATCTTTAATAATCAGTTGTACACGTATAACCGTACCGTGTAGGAGCACATGGCATATGCATCAGAGTGCGAGTGGGTGATCCAGTGAACAAGTTTGCTTGATTAATCAGCCATTTAGGATTCATTCAACTTGGTTAATTAGCATTTCATTTTCCTTGGATTATATTCAAAGTAAAGTTATGTTTTATACTGTATAAAATTACAAATATATACGTGGAGTATCATTTTAGTTGATCATGTATGATTAGCGTATTTCGTACAATACTTCTGTAATTAGTGGATATCCGATACTCAATATGGGCGCTCATTACCTCAGCGAGCTAAATCTTATAAAATGTAAATGAACCATTCAAATCCGCCCTCACAATTTAACACACAAATATTTTTAAAATCCGCTTAAATAAGACTGCAACATTATATCTGACTCCCAATACAAAGTATATTTAGGGAGTACTTGACAGTACTTTTACCGTTGATGCTTCAATGCATTATCTTGATTTTTTTTTAGGCATAAAGAATAATTAGATGCTACGCGATCTCCGTATTAAAAAACTTTCCTAAAGCATAGATCCATGTTGAATGGTAGACTTTAAGTTTTCAATTAAAAAACTACACTTTGACGAGTAAATATTATTTTGAGAGTACTCACTCCGTTCCGGTGATTTGTTTACAGTTTGATTTTTTTTGGGAAGGGAATTTGAGAGAAGTGTAAACAAATGACTGAGACAGATAAGGTAATAAATTAAAATATATAGGGTGTTCTACACAAAAAGTTTGAGGAAATATAATAATAGGTAGTAATTAACATAACTAGCATATCTCATATATGTTGTGTGAATTTTTATTAGACCTCCCGTGTTTACTTTTCGTTAAAAACCGATGCCTCTTCAGTGCTCAATCTGTCGGACTGTCATGATCGAAAAAGTAACCAATTGAATGTTATTTTGAAAACTAATTCGTTCAGGGTGGTTTCCAAGGAAATAATTAATCTATTACAGAGTATTTTTTTTATTTTTTTTTAAAGTTATCTTCCTCTAAAGGCAAAATTTGCTACTTGTGATCGGTTGTGAATCCTAATTACATCAATTACAACATGTGCAACTGTACCAAAAAGTTTCATACGTATTAACTTTTCACGAATGAGGCTCAAAGTAACTGATTATGGTTCGCGCATTTGTGCTCGATTGACCGATGAGCCTTCTGGACATCGAAGGTTGAGGACTAGAGCTAGGCTAGCCAGCCAGCTCGGAAAGTGTTGGCTAGGTGGCCGTCGACCTGGCATACGATTATGGTCCACATACATAGATGAGACATTAATACAAGGTGTCAAGGTAGTCACAAATTAAAGTGAACACACTTTATTTACATTAGTAATCAAAACTTGCATGTGAGAGCGAGTGATATAAAGAAAGTACTCCGTAGTAATTAACATAAAAGCATTCATTTGTTTGCCAATTTAAAAGGACTTCTTTCTTTAATTTGGTGGCTTATATTATTCCTTATTCTCTTTTTTTTTTTTTTTTCTGTTTGGCCATTGCTTTTTATATTACATTATTAATAATTATTGGGAAAATTGATATAAGATGGCCAAAAGTACAAGTAAGGAATACAACCATGTGATTATGGAAATTCTTCATTTTTAGAGAATTTTTTTGTACCTTCAACTTTAAAAAAGATGAACATAATGTCAATAAGAATTTTTATATCAAATAAAATCAAAGTCACAATTTTAAATTTCAATTCTAACAATATTTAAAGTTCAAATAAATTTTTATGTTAATTTTTTATGTCACTACTACTTCATTACCATAAGGATAAGATCATAAGAATCACAAGATACACTGCAGTAGCTAACATAGAATACTTTGTTGAATTGTAGAGAGTATTATGCGGAGTAACTATATATGTGGTGAATACATATACGTGTATCATGTACGGAGTATGGTATATATATTTTGTTAGAAAGTAATAAGATGATCACTATTACTTAACGTATGTAGTAGAAAAAATTAAAGTTAATTTAAACTTTATGAAGTATTCATTTGTTTATTTATTTATTAAAATATATATATATATATATATATATATATATATATATATATATATATATAGTTAGAAATGAATATTATTAAAGGAGTATAATGCTAACAAATAACACAAATTACAGCAGAGTATACCGTTGAAATTACAATATAAGTTGATTGACCAATAGAATAAATTTTATTATTATTGGCAATTCAAAAGAATACAAGTAGTTTTTTAATACTCCCTCCGTCCCGGTCATTTGTTTACACTTTCCATTTATGGGGGTACGGGTCATTTGTTTACACTTTCCATAAATGTCTTTTGGTGACCCATGTGTGGAGTGGGCCCAACTATTTTAACCAATCACATTATTTAATTTTAGCTACTTTAAAGAAAGTGGGACCTCATTTGTACTTATATTATTTTTTTTTAGTTTTTCTCTTTATCTCTCTCATCACATCGATAAATGTGTATAAAGTAAACGTAAACAAATCACCGAAACAGAGGGAGTAACATTTTGCAGAGAATTTAGCTGACAACGGTAGGCATTTTCTCTCGGGATATTAAGATAAGGTTTATATTATTCATTTTATTATTCATATTCAAGCAGTTGAGCATGTGATGTGATTTGCCCATGTTTTTCCATCTTCTTTGCACACCTTAATTCACCAAAATTGCCGCTTATATTTAAGAAATAAAAACACCATATATAATATATAATATTATACAAAGTATATTATTATCGCTTTGAAGTATATTACAAATAATACAGCCAATATCAATTAATATTATTGTGTGACCTACTTTATTATTTACGTGTTTAAATTGATATGTGCAATGTATGAATATTGATTCAAGGTAAATGATAAATTTATATTCCTTAAATTATTGACTTTTAGTTATACTTTGTATCATACGGAGTATATGGTAAATACTTTGGTAATTGAGCGTTCATATATTAGTTTGCATTATGTATTATTCACTACATGCATGTATTTGGTCAAAATATAAGGAGTATCAACTTATGCAATTTTTTTTTTAATAATAGTTTTAGGTTTTCAAAAATATTTATTTGCAAATTTATTTCTCTCTATGTGAGAGTTTTTTTCCTATTAAAATATTGGTTAAAATTAGAGAACTAGTTGCTCGGACAAATCTATATAAAGTTAGGGTAATATTTTCCTAATAAAGGTAAGAAAATTAGTTATATACGGAGTATGAAGTATTCTCATGATAAATTTCTATTACTTCGTATATCATTCCATATAAAAATACGGAGTATTATATTGAAAGGTCTTATATGTCTTCAGAGTTTTAATTATCAAAATTTATTCAATAGAAAAGTGAGGACCGTAAAGAAGTACCAATAATCGTTAAAATTGGCAACTACCCTAAATTGTTAGTTATCGGTTTTAGCAACTCGTGACGGTCTTCAAATTTGCCTACTAAAATCAGTCGTTTGTTTTCGTATAAACAATCGAATAATAAGTCCAATTATTACTTTCACTGTTATCATTTTAATGACTGAAAACAGTCCTTAAAAATATTACTTGAATCACTAATTGTATCAATATTTTTTATATTATTCAATTTATTTTTCTTTCCATCTATTCAATCTAAATCTTCTACCACCCGTAATAATGTTATGATTTGATACCTCTAAATACAACTGTTAATAACATTAAAATACAATTAAAAATCAAATTAACAAATAAACGTAGTTATAATAAGGGCACGATGAGTCTTATCCAAGAGAAGAGACTTTAAAATTTATCAAAGAATCTTCAGAAAATCATCACTTTCTGCTTCCTTATTGTTAGACACACCTTGATGATGGGAGCTGAAATATAATTTATCTATTTATATATTAATTAATATTCTTCACTTTTAATTTACCTTTTTCTTTTGTAATTAAAAGGGTTAACCTACTTAATTAATTACCTAGGATACTTATACTCCTTGATTAAAAGATTATATGTTAATTACAACTATACAAGTAGATTGATGCTGTCCACCCTAGCAAAGTTGGTGCTATATGATGGATATTTGGTGTATTTTTATTATTTAATAATTTAATTATAATGTATGAATAATTAAGTCCACCTAATTAAATGTGGCCAATACATGGGAGAATTATATTACCAATGACATCCTATTACACAGTTCATTTCAAAATAACACAAAAAATTACTTTACTTTTCTAAAAAGATGAAAATTATCTCAATCATCCGTTTCAGCTAAATATATCAATCTCCCTCTTTTCTTAATACGGAGTAATTGATTATATATTAGAGTATTGGGCCTAATAGGCCTAGGGTTAAGGTATGAAGAGTCTAGATTTAGGGTTTAGTAGTTGAATAGGTATTATAAATATCTTTCCATATTCTATTGTAATCACACAATTCAATCAATAATAATTCTCTCATATTACTCCGTATACTCTTAACATTATATATCTGGTCGAAACATTTTACCATCTCAAGGGCAACATCCTAATAAAAAGTTGGACAAGATCCTTATATACTCCTACTTAAATTGTATAATCTATTTTATCATCTCTTTTATTTTTATTCTTTTGCTTTGTAAAAGATAATCTTTTATTTATTTGATTTTTATAACAAAAAAAACAATTCAAAAACTATATCTGATGTAATAAAAAGTTAAAAAAAAAAATATGTAAATTATAGGAGTATTGAGCAGTACACAAAATAATTGTGTATAGCATATTAGCATGTCATGGTACTATATAAAAGGAGTAAAGGACTATTAGAAATTTGATTTGAAGGTGGTCAATATGACAAAATTGTAAGCATGAAAGTCAACATTGAACAGATCAGAGAGGACCATGACTATTTATTAGCACAAATGATTAAAATAGTCATAAATCCAAAATGTGAGTTCCAATTTTATTTGAATTTATGATTGATATAGTTATAGTTATTATATACAGAAAAACATGAAAACAAGCTAATAACTAAACCATCATTGGCAATAACAATAATATGAGAATGACAAAATTAATAATGTCATAATAAATCTAGGTGTTTCAACACCACATAAAGTAATACTCCCTCCGTTTCAGTGAATTGTTTACAGTTTGACTTTTTTGTGAGGGGAAAAAAGTCAAACTGTAAACAAATGACTGAGACAGAGGGAGTAATAATAATACGAAGTAATAATAATAATAATAGCACTATAATATACTACCATCCATTATGCATTTATGCATCATGATTTTCCATGCAAGTAGGGACATCTAAGGCTCATCAATTCCATAATTTAATTCGTGTTTATCGAATACAGAGTACTACATAATATTTCATATTTTCTTAAAGTGGTAAATTGAGATTGATAATATAATTTTCAGAATAAGACTCTTTGAAAATTATATTCAAATTAAGCTAGTTAACATATAAAAATACTCCGTACCTAATAGACACATGTTGGAAACAATTGCTATAAAACTTATTATTATTTTCATCAAATTTTATTTTCTTGAGCCCGTTAATATTACATAATTCAATTATTAACAATTAAGTTGAGATATACTCGTTATATTATGAAAATTAATCATCTCAAAATTTATGATTAATTCTAAATAATTAAGTATGTTACATTTTCATTGAAATTAAAAAAAAAACGATGGAGAATGAGGTTATGAGTTTTATGACTCAAAAATGATACGAGTAGTATGTCCAAAAATATAGCTAGAGGTCGAGAATGTATAAATAAAATAAGAGAAATGAAGAGGAGACTATGACGTTTTCCCAACTAGTATTAATGCATGCAAATAATAATTGAGAGAAATAAAAATGTTGATAAAGAGAAGCATTAGCATGTTATATAAATGGGACAATACATGTGCTCACGAAGTCACAACTTTGGCTAAATTCATAAGCATGCATGATGTTATCCTCCGATAACACAGCTAGCTATTACTCCCTATTTAATTTTGTATGAATAGATATTAATGATGCATTATTTTTAATTTCTAGTCATCTTTTATTGCTTTTGGTAATTACAAAAGTACTCGATTCGTTACGAGACTGTGTTACCTTAATTTAAAGTGAGACGTAATAATAATAAGTTCTAAAAATTATATCACTAACTAGAAATGAAAAATTTGCCATTAATTAGTAACATTAATGGCATTACGATAATTTTATAGTGAGAGTGTTTTATGTAAAATTTTGGTTTAGAATAATGAAAGTCCACTAGTGAAAAAACCCCAATAGTGGCGGTTCAAAGGACCCTATTGTGGCGGTTTTGGTACGACGTATAAATGGGGGACGTATAAACTATTCGTGTCGGTTCAAAAAACCGCCACCGTAGAATGAACATACAATGGCGGTTTTTAAACAAACCGACACCATAGACTGCACATATAATGGCGGTTTTTAAACAAACCGACACCATAGACTACACATACAATGGCGGTTTGAGTTAAAAACGCCACCATAGACTACACATACAATGGCGGTTTGAGTTAAAAACGCCACCATAGACTACACATACAATGGCGGTTTGAGTTAAAAACGCTACCATAGACTACACATACAATGGCGGTTTGAGTTAGAACCGCCACTATAGATTAAACATACAATGGCGGTTTTATTATAAACCGACACCAAAAAGGTTAAATAAAATGACTGTTTTTGTTAAAACCGCCACTATAGATCTAATGAAAGTTGTCTATTGTGTCGGATTTTGTTTTTTTTTAAAAAACATATATTTAATTATTTTGTTGCCAATATTCGTAATTCCTACAAATTGAAACGAAAATCCTAATTTTATTGAATCAATGTGTCACAAGCTTACACATCCTCCAATATGAGGAATAAAATCTCAATACAAGCTCGATATATCTAAGAGTATAAATGATCTCAAACACGGCCTGCACTAAGTTGAAATTCGTGTTTCTCTCATTGTTCTTCCGCCTCTCTCGTGACGCTATCTTCATCATTGCAGCAAACTCTTGAAAGTCTATACGACCGTCCTATTCGAGTCAAATAATACTCAACAGTCATTCATATTGTTGCTAAAGTTAAAGTATTAATAACATGCGCAACACAATCTACCTTAAGGTATTAATAACATACGCAATACAATAAAAAGGCTGTGATGACATTATTAGGTCGTAAAAAAGGGCATATCTTCAGGTAGTGAAAAACGCTAAAGACGCTAAAGAGGGCAGTATCAGCTTTGAACTCATATTAAGCTAACAAAGGTGCGGACATTAAAATGCAGAAGGGCGCGTCTAAAATACACCAAAGCATTTTGGCTAGCGACTTATCCAAGTAATAAAGTAGTCACAAATATATGCCATTAATTTCATTAAAGGATTAAAGGTTTTAGAACACTTGTTCAGTTGTTCTCTTACCTTCTTGATGACCAGCAAATGCAGTAGCGACTGAGATGGTCTCATCTATGGCTTCAACATGACTGATAAGCAACAAAACACAACAATATTAGTTAATTGATGATTTCATGAAGAAAAACTATCAACATCAACATAAAGCTACGCACTCCGTACAAATTCATCATATCATGATACAAAAATAAAAATAGTTGGTCTCTTGTGAGACAAAACAAATCATACTCGCCAAAAACAAACAAATAAAGAGCACAACTACCAATCATGTGAGAGGTCTAAAGATAATATTCATACAACCAAACCGTCACAAATGAAAATTTGTAAATTGCGTTTCCCTGCACAGATGAGCATTAACACAGCATAAAACTTAACAACAAGATTGTGCATACCACATGTGAAATACGATACATGATACGGAGTACAATTCATAAGCAATACAGATTTAGAGAATCAAGTTATTGGAAACAGCAAAAAAGAATACGCAGTGTGGAAATTATTCCAAGTATGAGCAAAGGAAAGGAAAGCAGGGAAATGATGGTCTGAGATCCTACCGAAGCATGATTTTTTCTCTAGCGCATGATTTTTTCTCTAGCGCCTTTCAGTCTTCGTCTCTCACATTCAAGATCCCGCATAGCTGCATTAATCTCCAGTTCAAGAGCGGATACCTTCACCCATGCTTACCTGCACATACACACTTTACTCGGTTCTCATTCACTCACACAACCGCAAGATAACACCTAAAACCTCGACTTACCTGAATCTCTTTGGCAAAGAAGTTTAACAGAAACGATAAAAAGCAGTGCACTCACTGGCCATTTCACGAATTCTAAAACCTCGACTTCTTCTTGCTTAGCTAACAACTCGACGTTCAAAACAGCTTATCAAGATAAACACGTAAATCCACCAAGTACACGTGAAACGCTTAAACCACTCGATTTACGCACAACTAAAGACATAGCTAAAGAGAGCCAAACAACTCCCTGAAAACATACATTTGCCAACCAAACGTCAGATACTCATCGATGGTAGAAGGACCAAAGAACCCGACAAAGTGAAATACGAAACACTAACGAGGGCACTACTGCATCAGCGACAAAGAATGCCGACGCTGCCTCTTCTCAGAGTAGGAAACGTAACGCCTTCGACTACATAGTGACAGCAAAAGTAGCAGGTTAAAGATGATTAGGAAACATAAGCTAACAAGATCAATAACAGTCCTGTGAAATGTGGAAGAACCCAATTCAAAGTTTCCTCCTTTTTCGATTCCGGAGAAGAACCCTGCATTTATTTTTCAAAATGAAATCTTATTATATAAAGTTTGTATGATTTCATGCTTAATTAAACTGTGTCTTCATATATCATATATGTTAGAAACTTAGAATATGTCATGAATCATATAGGGAGTAATTTGCTGTAAATGTTGCCACTTTCTAATGGTTGCAGGACACCTAATAGTGGTCAGGATCAACTTAAATAAATAAAATTAATCAAAATTTAACTAACAAAACACAATAAGTTTGATTGATTTTAGGGTAAATTTTGATTGATTGCAAAATTATCAAACTTCCCAACTAACTACCACAAAGCAAATTTCAAATTTACACCACAACCGCAAGATAACACCAACAAGAAGCCTAACGCAGCTTGTATTAATCGCTACCTCTCAAATACCTTACCTGCACATACACACTTTACTCTGCTCTCATTCACTCACACCACACACCATAAGACACACAATGAAATCAAATCGCCCAATAGAAACAAGACTGACCATGGCGATAAGAAGAACTCAAGCGGCAACAATAAGGCAAAGGTAATAATACACGCAGTAGCAGCAGTAAAGACCGACAAGAGCTTCATTCGCTCACGCCATCCTTTTACACTCAATACGGGCTCATTTCACACACGGACACATCGAGACACACACACCTAGGGTAGAGTCATATACACACGCCTACAAAGCACGCACAAAACACAACATACCGGACTAGGTAAGGTTAAGCCTTACCTCGAAGCGAATCTGCAAACTCGAGCTCAAAACCGACCAAAACGTCAAAATCATCACCTCACGAAAACAAACTCTACAATTCATGAAATAACCATCAATTATTAGTCTAGTACTAGCTAATCAATACTTTGAATCATTGAAATCGACTAAAAATGAAAAACCCCAAATTTCTAGGTCAAAACGCATTTAAAACAAAATCGAAGAGTCAATACCTTCAATACTCGGGTTATATGGTTGAGACTTGCTAAAAAGACGATGGATTGAAGCCTCAAGATTGAGGACGTGGCGGGAATGAAGAGAACGGCGAGCGACCAACACCCAAACCGAGGACAACAATAAACGACAACGATGGTCGATGGTGAACTAGAGCCGAGGGGCGGCGGTGATGATGATAATGATGATGATGTTGATGGTGATGGTGATGGTGATGAGGAGAAAGGAGATTTGAGGTGGTGGCCTAACATCTAATCAATCAATCAATCTATCATAAAGACACGTGACGCGTTGAGGTGGTGGCCGGAGAAAGGAAGGCAAAACGCCAGGACGGTGACGTTGGGGTGGTGGCCGAGAGGCGTGAGGTTGTTGAGATGGTGGCGTTGTGACGGTGGCGTTGAGGTTGTGTGTGTTTCGTGCGAGTGTTTTGTTTGTGGTGTGTTTTGTTTGAGAGTGATAAAATTAATGGAGGAGCCGAGTGTATTTGTTTTTTTGTTCACTCTATAGTGTCGGTTTCACTTAGAACCGCCACCGTATGTTTTGTCTATACTCTATAGTGTCGGTTTCACTTAGAACCGCCACCGTATGTTCATTTATTTTGCCAAATAATGTCGGTTTCACTTAGAACCGCCACCATATGTTATAACATATAATGTCGGTTTTACTTAAAACCGCCACCAAAACATCTATTGTGGCGGTTTATTTTACAACCGCCACAAATACTCTACCTTTTTGTGTCGTTTTTAACTTAAACCGACACAATATATCTTCCTTTGAACATTTAGTGTCATTTCTATTAAAACCGACACTATAGCACCGCCACTATAGGGGTTTTTTCCACTAGTGGTCGTTAGTTTTAACTCACTGAGATAATAAGTAGTCCAAGCTTTAAAAAATGTGTGTTACAAAATTTAAACGGGATGGATGATAACTCATCATGCAAATAAATAACTTTAGAACGAAAATTAATGAAACAAAAATTACGGTGTTGAAATTAATGTAAAATTGGACTTGGATTTATAAATGGTAGGAATAATATTTTAACATTTGAATCTATAAATTTAATGTTGAAAATTACTACTCTGTAATATTAAATGACTACCTTGTATAATTTTGATATGTTTTAAAAAGTTGTGAATATTTTATGTAAAATTTTGTTTGCTCATTGAATAAACGAGTTGGATTAGCTCTTAATTTTAAATTAACAATTCGTTTTACGTTCAAATAATATCCTGTCACATGTTAAAATTTATGAATTATTTTTACCCGAAATTATGAATCAAATCGACTCAAATTTAATTATATTCAGAGAATGAGTTTGACGGGTCTACTAAAAACCATTGTTACATGATTCATGAATTTGATGAAATCGTAACATAGCCACTGATAACATGTGTAATGTCACTTGTATGTGACTCATACGATGACATCAACCTAACTTTATCTTTACTCAATAAACACTATATTTTTTTTAGTAAGTTTATTAATTAGGGTTAATCACCAACTAAAGACTAGCTAAACATAAATGCTAAATTGCAAATTATAACCTTTAATTAGCTCATTAGCTGTTAATTAAATTATTAATTTAAACTAAGTGGTTTAGTTAAGTAGTGCTTCAAGTCTAAGCATCTAATTAACTCAACGTAAGCATTGCGTCATCAAATGAAATTAATGCTCCCTAAAAAGTAGACATGTCTAGTAAGCGGGAACCAATTAAAACTGGTAATTAAGATTATTAGTGTTTAAGAGTATCCAAATATTATATAAATAATATAATTATGAACCAAACACACTTACTAATCATACGGTTGGTATGTGATTTGTGTATAAACCCTAATCACCTAATCTTGTTTGCATCCTATTTTTTTCCTAATAAGTAACTAATTTTATGCCACCTTAATACGGCTTAACGACCAACTAAACCCACCTTTTTGTCATACATTAACTAATTATAATAGACGGAGAACGTTATACAATTAAAATTACTCCACAATTTAAATATGTTGAATTTTTAAAGTAAAATTACTGTATAACTTAAATATGTCACAATAAGTGAAAATTTTAAACAAAATTACAGTAGGTAAGAATTTGAAAAAAGTGGTTATATAATATGTTGATAATGATACAGTGCTCCTCAATATGTAAGCTTGCTTTTAGTTTTAGTCTTCTAGAGTATAGTCGAGTATTTCAAAATGTGATATATAAACTATAAGCTCTGAATTACTCCGTAGTTATTAAGTAGTGAAATGTTTTACTCGTATTTAGTAAAAATATAGCAAATTCGGCAAACTTGATAGCGCATAAGCTAGGTGTAGCATCAAATTAATTTATTTATCTTAACCGTATGTCCGTATTCTTTGAATATATATAAAAACTGACGAACATAGTCAGATCAACCTATTGTTCACAATAAATATATACCCGCTGTTGAGCTTGGTTCCCATGTGTGTTTAGAGCAAAATAAAGTCCCACATCGGCGGATTAATAGTGAGGTGACATGTTTATAAGTAAGTGGGCTACTCCTCCTATTGCCAATTGGTTTTAGGATGGAACCTCACTTGCTTGTGGGATTGGCCATCTCACTTGTTCTGTAAACCCGCTGCGGAGGACTCAACAAGTGGTATCAAAGCCGAAGGTTCGGCCTGGACCGCACCTTTGTAAGGTGACGATGTGGTGACGCTCAATATGGGACGGACTAACCGCCGTCGCGGACTAATCGCCGCTGCGGACTAACCGCCGCCTGTTCCCTGCTAGTCAACCGGAGATGGAGCGGAGTAGCACCATCGTGCGGAGTAGCCTGGCTGACTTGATGCGGAGTAGCATCGGGGTGCAACAGTAAGCACTGAGTGAGGGGGAGCAAGAAGCCAGCCGAATCGGGGTGCAACAGTAAGCACTGAGTGAGGGGGAGCAAGAAGCCAGCCGACACACATGTGAAAGGGGGAGATTGTTGAGCTTGGTTCCCATGTGTGTTTAGAGCAAAATAAAGTCCCACATCGGCGGATTAATAGTGAGGTGACATGTTTATAAGTAAGTGGAAATTTCTCCTATCACACCTGGTTTTAGGATGGAACCTCACTTGCTTGTGGGATTGGCCATCTCACTTGTTCTGTAAGCCCGCTGCGGAGGACTCAACACCCGCAGCCAACTACTTTTTCCATTTCACAATTATATAACTTCTCAACCTAAAACAAGTACTACTTCGTATAATTTAAGAGAATGCATGTCTATATTAGTTGTACACATTAAAGACAGTACGATGAAAAGAATACATATAAATTTACATATGTTCTATCATTTTAAAAAAAGTTTATTTTAACTAAACTAAAACATTTTCGGCGTCCAAACGCGAGAATTATAGCCAACTATTGTGAGTACTGGAAGTACTTATACAAGCTAAGTTGTGGATTACCAAACAAGGGTGGAACTTGGAAGCCATCCAAAAATAAAATGATGAAGTACAAAGTAGACAAGTGTCGAGAGATGAAGCCATTGATGATGACCTACATATATAAGTTGTTATAGACAACATACAAAGGAGAAGCCCTCTCTATCTTATGTTTGGAGTAACATGTTGTGTGTGTCATGTGCGACAGATGTTTAGGATAGTGCCCTTAGGTTTAAGGGTCCTATGAAGCTGGCTAATAGTGATCATTTGGTAGGGAATATCAATTTGAATTGACATACAATTACATTTTTATGAATTAATTAATCTTTCAATATTTATTACTCAGTAAAATGGTGATTATGTGTGCATTTAGTAAATATACTGTTTCATTTTTGTGTTGACAATACGAGGAACTCGTTTTGTTTATTTAATTTGTTGTCTAATTAGTAACATTGAAAAACCAAAGGTTTTAAGTGAGGTTCAAGCTATCTAATTTCAGTCTAAGACTTTAAGCTATTCAAATTTTGTACTCTGTATATGAATATAAGAGTGGTATGAACCAAGTTATTGTCCTAATTAACTAGTATTTACCCTCTATCACGATCATTTGTTACTGCTGCGATCTTTTAATTTATATGAACGAAACTCGAAATTTAAACAGAAATAGGTGAAGAGAGGAAAAGGGGTACTAGTAACAATCGGCCTAACAATACGAAAAGATGTGTTGGGTGTGTGCCAAATGTGAAGGACATTAACCCTAGGATTTAGGGGGGTTGGTTAGTAGAGATATGTATGTATGTATATGACTATATGTAGGGAATATGAAAAAGAAGTGGAAGAAACTTTAAGACAAACCAATGTGGCAATCTATCCATATTCATGTGCCTTCAATAAAAACCAAATGTGGGTGTGAATTTAAAGCCAAAGCAACACACTCTTTTGCTTACTTACCAATTACCCCTCTATTGCTATTTGGTATAGCCCATCATTCTTGTTTCTCCCTTATTTTTTATCTTATTTTTTTCCTATTCTCCGTTTCAGTAAATTACTTACAGTTTAATTTTTTTGTGAGGGAATTTTGAGAAAAGTATAAACAAATGATTGAGACAAAAGAAGTACATGATATTCATTGCCATGAGATTTGTTAATTGCAATTCAACTAGTTTTGCATTGTATAATTCAATACATGTTAACACAACAAGATATATATTGCATGAGGTAGCTAAGGAATCATATTCAATTTAGGAATTTGATATGAAAGTGTTACAAATATGAATTTAGAAATACAAATTTAATTGTTTGCAATTGTCTACTATATACAACCAAATTAATTATTATCTAAATTCAACCTTCTAGCATACATTTTTTTCTCATTAGAAAAATATATGCACTATATTATTTAATAGTTTAGAATGTCTTATTAGAACCTACAATTCATCCTTTCAATTGAGATTTTAACACTCGTATCGATAGCAGATATTAAACAAATATTCTTAGAGATGTTAAATATTAATTTCATATTTTTGGTTTCAATCATGTACATAGTACATTATTTATCAAATATGCATTCATGTATAATGCCTTATACAAAACAAATTAGTACGAGTACTATATATTAGATTTTAGCTCTTGATGACTTTAACTTAATAAATTATCGAGTTATTATTTTAAATAGAAATAATACTCCTTATTTATTCAATTATGTTAAAATCGTCAAATTAAGTAGATGATACAGAAATTAATTAGATACGGAGTACTCCATATCATTTAGTTATCTCTATCCCTTAATTCTTATCCATAAATTAAACCTAAACTTTATCCCACACTTACATTATTGAATCTTGCCTAAAAGCAAATTAGCGTTTTAGTGTAAAATGAAATTTGTTTTCCACGAAATAATTTGAATAGTGGTTATTGTCAATTGATAACAAGCTTTTGAGAGCACATATTCTACTTATGGTAACTTATTGTTTGTACTCCATAAGATACTTATAGAAATGTCTTAGTGTCAAATACTCTCTCCATTCACTTCCATTTGCATCAAAGAGAAAAAAACCACTATTCATTCAAGTGGGTAATTTTCGAAATTTCTCACAACGTATCAAATAAAATATAGTCATGTGGGGTCTTGTTTGATAGGTTTTAATGAGTACAATAAGAATATATAAATTTTATAATTTTTAAAAACGTAAAACTCTACATATTTATGTTCCAACATTCGCGTTGACAAACGTGAAAAAGCAAATGATGCAAATGGAAGTGAATGGAGGGAGTATATAAATTTGGATAGGAAAAACTCAATTATGTAAATTACCTTATCTACTAATGTTGGTTTAAAGTAGGATTTCTGATTTTGTAATGTGAGATTTTCATTGTTTACGATAGACAGCTAAAATATCACAAGATAATGAATATATATATTTCTTAAATAGAGCAACGATATACGAAGTATTACATATACTTCCTCCATTCCGTTTGATTGTATACGTTTGGTTTTTTGACACTATTCACGAGTGAGGATAATGGTCGATATAATTTTTAACATATAAAATAAAACATAATCATGTGGGATCTTGTTTTAATTGTCTTTTCGAATACATTATTAATATCAAATTTTTATAATTTTTTGAAATACGTAACTAAAGATATGAACAAAAGAAAACGTGTATCGACGTACGTGCAAAAAGCAAACGTATAGAATCAAATGGAATGGAGGAAGTATATTGTTTGTAGAAATAAAAATATGTGACAGTTGGATAATGATAAGGTGTAACTGTTCATATTTTTAGAAACCTTACCACTCTTTTCTTTTTTCGGTAATTATTCTGTAAGGCTGAACTTACACTAAGTTAATGTGAGACCAAGGTACAAATTGTAGTTAAAGGGGTACAAAAACATGAAACAAATCTACTAAAGTCACTAATAGAGGTACTAAAAAAATTTAGTAACAATTAATCATAATTATCACTTAAATAGTACAAAAGCTATATATATAATCGGGTACAAATGAGGCGGACTTACAATAATTTATTGTAAGTCTTAACATACCCATAAATTAGTGTACTTTTTTCTTTTTTAATGAAATTTATTTAATTTTACACTACTAACTCACTTACATATCAGTACTGAGTATAATTTTTTAAAATCAACTACTCCGTATAATTTAAGTTTAAATTTTACTCCGTATCTCATATAGAAATTATTCATGAATTAAATTAATACGAATTACTCCATACTTATTTTTGAATTATCAATTGTTATTTAAATTAAATTATATAATATATTTATTTTCTCTATTTCAATTATTTATTTACACTTGCCTCAAATTTCTCTTACAAATTATAAAAATGATAAACAATTTACGGAGTACAAGAATTGATCGAGTATTACAAGAGGAGAGCATACAAAGCCAGAAAGCAGTGAGGCTAGAGAGAGAAGAAAGGCTAAAGAGAGGAGAGGGAAAGTGAGTGTTGCCAGCTATGATATTCAAGGATTAAAGCTTCATATGCTTCAAAGCTGCCATATTTTTTTTTTTTTTTAATGTTTTCATTATCATTGATGAGTGAGAATATTTCATTCTCAACTCCAATTATTATTTTTCCTATTCCAAAAATTAAAATAAGATTTATATACGTACATAACCGATCTGTTTATACTTAACAAAAAAATACGAGTAATTATTATAGTAATTTATTGTAACTATCTTAAGAATTACTCCGTAAGTCCGTATTATTGAATACGAACTACTTTAAATAAGTTTTAAAATGATCATGGAGTAGTGAATGTGTAAAGTATATGTAGTACCGTCTTTAACTTAATTAACGCTACTTAGTTTATTTCATCAATGAAGCGATTATAAATTCCACATTTTACAAATAAATTATTATTACAAAGTATCATTATTACTCAATGTAATATCATTAAATTAGCTATACAGTAACAATTTTAAATACTCATAATAATAATAATCACCATCTAATTATCTACCGAGTAGTTAGGAGTATAATGAAAGAGTATATTTTATTCTCATACTACGGAGTACTAATTAATTATATTAATTGAAATTTGTTATCTTCATTAATTATTCTGTTTATATTCATTTTTTACACGAATTGGAAGGCATATTTGTAAAAAAATGTTCAAATTTTATCCTAATATTTATATTTTATATTTATATTTAATATTATAAGAATACAATATATTTCAAGAAACTCAAATAAACAATGATAAAATGTGAAATGTTGTGAATTGGTTAACTTGTTTTTATATACCTTATTGGACACTTTAAAAAATTTAGATACTTTCAGAAAAAATTAGAAAAAACTTCAAAAATTCAAGATTTTTATAATTTAAAACCCACAAATCTTTAAAAAATTAAATTCTTTTTTAGAATAGTTCAATAAAATTCAAAAAAAAAAGAAATCAGACAATGGAGGGATCCTACTAGGCTTTGTTCTTTTCGGTTTGTAGGAGTTGAACAAAACTTATAAAAAATAAAGTAATTTTTTGTTATATGAAAAATTATGCTTGGTGAGTAAGAACTGAATTTATAGAATTTGAGCTAAATTTAAAGGAGCAGAAATTAAGCGGAAAAAAACCAAACATTACTACATTTCAACCCCTCACTCTGTAGTTTTCCCAATAATTCTTCCTCATATATATACTCTCCTCATATTCCCCATTTTTCTCCCTAAAATTGCACTCCATTTCATAACACGCCATATGAAAAAAAGTGGTGTGTTCTTCTAGAGATAGAATCAAAATCAAAATCAAAAATAAAAGTATTGAATGGTTGATAACTCATTAATTATTCTTACAACCAAAATAATGTCTTCTTCTTCATCATCTTCATCTTATTCATCTACTTCTTCTACTTCTCCTTCACATCTTCCTTCTTCTTTTGAGAAGAAACATTGGTGGTTGAGCACTAAAAAGGTCTATTTTTTTCTCCTATTTCATTCATTTATTGGGCACCTATTGTTTTTGCATTTTTTTTTATAATGGGTTTACCTCAAAATTTAATCTTTTTACCAAATTTATATAGATTTTCTCAAATGTACAGTTTAATGCAAATTTTTTATAAAATTTACCTCCAATGATCCAATTTTTCATCAATGTGCATTAAAAATGTTATAAATTTCTAATCATTTTGTTTGATGAACACGCAGATTGTTGACAGATATGTAAGAGAAGCAAAAACAATGATCTCAACTCGAGACGAAACCGAGATGAACTCGGCACTAACGGTACTGGACTCTGCACTCAGTCTATCGCCACGCTGTGAGCTCGCTCTGGAGCTCAAAGCGCGATCACTTTTATACCTCCGGAGGTACAAACATGTCGCAGACATGTTACATGACTACATTCCTAGTTACAAGTTCGCTCACACTAACTCAGACGACTCAACTGGATCATCATCGTCCTCCGACAACTCGTCCCGAGAACGGGTCAAGCTGTTGGGCCCCGAGTTTGAGTCACAACCACTCCCCGCGGGTTGCGAGTATGGTGGAAATATTAGTATTAATAACGCTTTTAAGTGTTTCTCTGTTTCCGATCTCAAGAAGAAAGTGTTGTCCGGGTTCTACAAGAACTGCGACAAAGACGGCCAATGGAGGTACTAATTCTCTTCCTTCTTATCATAATTTGTGACCCAAGTGCTAAATTGTTGTAGTAGCAGACTAGCAGTAGTATTGATATTTCGTTGCTTTCCTCGAAAGGAAAACATGATCTTGTGAATGACGCTACTACATGATGTCCACCATCCTCTTTCTGTTTTATTTTTTAAAGTTTTTTTGGTTTCATACAATTTTCACATTTTCCAATATTCTTTTATTAAATTCACATCTTCACCGGAAAAAAAAAGTCAAAAAAATGAGTTGTTATTTTTGTTACTTGAATGCTACCTTTGGTATTTTCTTATGAAAAATAATTTAAAAACTTGTTTGTTTGAAATTGATTATATTTTTCCCTTAACCAAGATCTAAATTTTAAATTTAATATTATAATATTTTAATGAGTCGTTACACTTTATACGCGTTGTAAAGTTTGAGCGTTATAGTTCTACCGATGTGGGGCAAATTTTAGATACATTAATTGTGACAACCAATCAATACAACTAAATGAATTTATGACTTAACAACTATATAATCAATAATTAAATTATACATTGGTAAAGATTTGTTGATTAATTAATATGTTAATTAATCATTGGCAGGTATTTGGTGTTAGGACAGGCATGTTGTCACCTAGGCTTAATGGAGGATGCTTTGGTGCTTCTCCAGCACGGCAAACGTTTAGCTTCGGCGGCATTTCGTCGAGAAAGCGTTTGCTGGTCCGACGACAGTTTCTCCTTCACTATCGACTCTGACAATATGTCGGAGTCGATAGTGAACCATCACCAACCGCTCACGGAAACCGAATCTATTTCTCATTTGATAGCCCACATTAAGCTCCTCCTGCGTCGTAGGGCAGCGGCCTTGGCTGCTCTGGACGCAGGTCTATACTCCGAATCAATCCGTCATTTTTCGAAAATTTTGGAAGGTCGTCGTGCGGCCCCGCAAGCGTTTTTAGCTGAGTGTTACCTTCACCGGTCAACGTCGTATAAATTGGCCGGTCGTGTGGCTGAGTCGATTGCGGATTTGAACCGAACTCTAGCTTTGGACCCGAACTCAACCACCGCCTTACAGGCTCGAGCCGGTTTGTTTGAGATGATTGGGTGTATAACGGATGCGGTCCATGACCTTGAACATGTGAAATTGCTGTATAATTCCATTTTACGGGACCGTAAACCCCCGGGTCCAGCGTGGAAACCGAGTTCAGTTCCGTACAGGGAGATACCGGGACGGCTCGTGTCGTTGGGTACGAAAATGAGCCAATTGAAACAGAGGATTGCGATGGGCGAGACTGGGAAAAATGTCGATTATTATGCTTTGATTGGGTTGAGGCGAGGTTGTTCGAGGTCGGAATTGGACCGGGCTCATTTGTTGTTGGTTTTGAAGCATAAACCCGAGAAATCAATCGGGTTTTTAGACCGGTGTGAATTTGGAGACGAGAGGGATTTTGATTCGGCCAAGGACCGTGCTCGAATGTCTGCGGTTTTGTTGTTTAGGCTTATTCAAAAGGGTTACACTAGTCTTTTGGGTAACATTGCTCGTGAAGAGGCCGTCGAGAAGGAGCGTAAAAAGTCGGAATCATGTTTGCAAAACGCCCAACACCAAGTGGAGTTGCAAAAACAAAAGGCTGAAATTAATAAGGTCGCTCTCGAGCCTAGTGTCACTCCTAAGGTCGACATTGATCGAATTGATAATAATAGACCCGTCGTATTCAATAACATCATTAACAGCAACGACAACAACAGCAGCAAAGACAATAACGTGGGATCGTTCCCGTTTCAAGGGGTGTTTTGCCGGGATTTGGCCGTCGTTGGTAGTTTGTTGTCGCAAGCCGGGTTTAACCGGCCGATTTCGGTCAAATTTGAAGGGTTGAGTTGCTAAAACAAGGGTCATAACTCATAATTCATGTTAAAATGGGTGAAATTTATGGACAATAAATTTTGGGGGTAAATTATAATAATATTATCTAGATTATTATTAGGATAAGTGGGTTAGTTGGATGAAGAATGTGATTAATTATTTTTGGTGCCTACTTTTTCGTGTATATAGAAACTTTTTTTTTCTTTTTTTAAAAAAAAAAAAGACAAAAAAAAGGATGAAAAGTATTGAATGAACTTCCACAAAATTTTGCTATTTTTATGTTCGGTTGTATAGTAGACTTTAGTTAAAAAAAATTCAACTACTTTCGTTATTTTAGTAATTACAAATGAAAAAATCAAGTAGGGAGTACTAATACAACATTTTACTACCTATTTTTACATTGTTAATGACAATCAAGTACTCGTACTAGTACTAAGTACTATTGTACTAACTATGAAGTACGGAGTAATATTTTATTTACTCTTTTCATACGGTAAAATATGGTAAATTTATGTTATAATCTACCTAATAAATTGATTTCAATTCATTGAAAAATATATTGGAAATTTGGAATAAATGTTTTATTTGTCACAATTAATTAATGTTATGATATTTAATTCACCTCCTAGGCTCCAAGCCTCCAATATAGTTTTATTTTCAAAACACACTTTAAATTTTGTTTTTAGTTAAATTTTGACAATCTTTTTCTAGTTGAGTGAAATTAATGTCTTTCAGTAAAGATAGTAGCAGAACTTTTACCAAAAAAATTGCCAAGAAACCTGACAAAAATACTGACATTCTTAATTAAAATAATTTCAACCATTTTTTTTAGAGCTTTGGATTCTTTTATCTTTTACCGTTCAAAGTAATTTATTGGAGTGAAATTGCATCCCACTGTTGAGTACGGAGTAATTTATTGTGAGACCTACGATTGGTAATAAAATAGTCCATACATCATTTATTTATAACATAAAATGAATTATCGAGCAATTTTGATGATCCTCATATGCATACTATGATCTCATTTTAGAATTCGGCCTAACTAATTAAAACGTAAGACGACTTTTTACCAGAATTACCTCAATAACGATGATGATAAGCTTTTAAAACGATCACATTTTGTGGTACATTGAAATTAAATTTATTTTGATGTGTTAGATCATCTAACACGAAACCTACCAAATATTTCAATAGAGATTAGAGAGTAAAATTATCAGATTTTTGGTAGATACGACAATAATTTTAGTCTGTATAATTTATTTATAATTAGAAAAAATAGTCTTTTATCCATTTTACTCATTTAGACACATTTCTTTTTTTCAGTAATTTCACTCATTTAGCCAATTACTTCGTATGGTAACTTTTAACGACGAAAATAACACTTTTACTTCGATTAATATACTCATTTCACCAAAAGACCCATTTGGCCTAAATATTAATACTAACTTTAACTTTTTATACTTTCTTAAATTTTATGAAAGAGTAAGTCTTACTTAAGACGGGTATATCCGTCTTAAGCTTACGACGGGTCAATTATCCCCACTTGCACATAAAAACAAATGAATTGCACCTTTTGAATCTCACTTGTCTTTTGTCTTATTATCAATACTTGATCCGTCTTAATTTAAGACGGATATATCTATCTTATTGATTATTAATACGGACTACTTGATTACTCCCTCCATTTCATCGAAAATCACCGTTAGATATTTCATAAATAGGGAGTAGAAAGTAAAAACGTACTTCCTCCATTCCATTTGATTCTATACATATTCCTTTTTCGGAAATTCCAATCAATTCTATACATTTCTATTTTAGTCTCTACTTTATTAAACTAAAAGACCAATATACCCTTCACTAATACCCACTCAACCCACTTGCAAACAATAAAGTAGGGGTATTTAAGTAATTCCATTATCTACCCCACTTGATTTTCTTCTACCTTAATTACCGTGTTTTGGTCAAACGTATAGAATCAAACGGAATGGAGGAAGTAGTACGTAGAAATGGAGAAGGTGACTGTTTATTGAGCATACCTGAAAAAGAAAGGTGAGGCAGGTTTTGCTGGCTGATACAAAACAAACGATGGGTCTATTCATTTTCTCCTTTGCAGCTATTTTTAAGCTGTACTCTCACCTTTCTTTTTCTTTTTTTAGCAAAAATACAAATAATCTAATTTTAATTTTAATTCTCCCATAATTGTTTAGAGAGTCAACATATTTTTTGAATCATCATATATATTGTCTCGGTCATTTGTTTATTCATCTCGCTTTTTCCTCAAAAAAAAAAAGGAAAAAATGTAAACAATTTACTTAAACAGATTGAAATATAAATTTGTCTAGGACAAACTTTAAGAGCAAGTGCAATGGGAAATTTTTTCATAAAGTTTTTCCTTTGCCAACTCATTTTTTTCATATTCCAAAGTTTAAGAACTTTATAATACAATGGAGAAACTTTTTAATTTATTTTTATTGGCCCCATTAATTTTCTCTTTACCATTTATTTTTTCTTGTAAATTGTAAGAACTTGGTTCTAAAATAAGAACCAAGTTTTTGGTTTGACAAACTCAATGTCATTCACAATGGGAATAACTTTATTTTTGAGGTTCTTATTGACAAACCCAAGAATAAAAACTCCCATTGTACATGCTCTAATAACTGAGTATTTACTAACCATGAATTTACAAACTCACGAGGTCACAAACAAGCAATAAAGTTATCATAAAACGGCCCCACATATAAAAAGCAGTAAAATTGATGTGTTGGTCTGTTGGAAGTTTAATGTTACTCCATGTACTTAATTTAAATTTATAATTGCACGTAATCGATTTATTGCGAGTCTAACTCTTTACTCTATTTAAAATATTCTGCGTAATTAAATAAAATTTCACTAACTTTTCAAATTTAGTTGAGATATTTTTATTAAATTTAAGATAAACTTAATATGTTCTCAAAAAAAAAGTACAGAGTAATAGTACAGAAACTCATTTATTTGTATATAACAGTAAATAATCTATATATAAAATAACGGCAAATAATCTATATATGATATTCAGACCTCATTATTTGTGTCGTCAATTGAATTTTATTTTCTTATTTTAGTGATGATTACTATAAAATGACAATATTAAACTGCATTGTAATAACAATTTAACTTTACTCTCATTTTTATTTTGCATGTCTTCTATTCTTGATCATCAACATAAATATCCAAAATTATTGTCCGTACTATATTCCAGTAAATCTATAAAAATGTATGAAAAGTAAGTCCACAAACAATTTAGGTTAATAATTTGGGGTCCATAAGTCCATATAAATTGATTGAAGTCACAGAAGACGTACAAGATAACGTAAACCTATGAAACAGTAATTAGTAATTAGTTGATGCATGCATGCATTCATATATACATGCATGGTGTACACTGTTATTGATTTTGACTTTTTTTTGCTGCTTTATTTTTATTTATTTTTTCTCCTTGGATACTCTTTTTACGTTTTTATTTATTGTGAAGAAATCAATGCATGAATTACTTGCATGAATTATATGCACGACTTATATAATTAAAGTGAGTTTAATTGTCTAGAAACAAAGTTTAGGGGTATACTTACGAATAATGGCCAATGATTAGAAGTCTGTGTATCTTTTCGAAAATGTAGAGTCTACGTAGAAAGTCAAAAAATTGAAGGGTACCATATAGAATATCCCAATTATATTTCAATGCTTCAAAATCGATTGAAAGGGAAGAGAGTAGTATGTACGGTACCTATGTTATTTTGGTTTAGTACAAGATAAATTAAAAAAAAAAATCATCGTTTATAAAATGTTTGTTTTTCTAACATCTATCTACTGAATATTTCAATTGTTGCCATTGGAGAATTACTCAGTAGCTATTTACATAAACTACAAATAAAAATACGTTAATTGGACAATGCATGGGAGAATATTTCAATTGCTTTACAAGGGGAAAAAAAAGGAAGTAAATTATTTACTCTGGATCATTAAATAAAGGTGGATCATTAAATAAAGTTGGATCATTCTCAAGACGTACTCAAATAGTATAACAACTATTGAGAAATCCAATTGGTTAAGACTGAAATCTAACCTAACAAACAAAATACAGTAAATATAAAGTACACAAACACAGTATATATAAAGTACAATGGAATACCTTATGTACAAAAATTATAAGCATGATTATCATACATTAACACAATCACTATTTCCCGCCCTTTTTTTTACTATTTATCGCCCCTTTTTACCATTTTGCAGTCCCCTTTATTTGTTCATTATAGTCATTTCACTTAAATAAAGGGGGCGAGAAATAGTATAAAGGGGACGATAAATAGTAACTCCCTACATTAATCATGTGTTGACCTAATCGTTTTGACGACTATGACCTATATAATCACACTTTCTCTATGCACTTGTTTTTTAGGGTTGTCAATTGTCATATACGAGTACTAATCTGTACAGTTATAATAACTAATAAGGGTCAATAATTTTCAAAATAGACGACTTTCCAATTTAACAATATAAATTTTCAATTTTTTCTACAGAGTAATTTAGGGAAGAGAATTGCCCATTACTAAATAGTGCATATTATTATTATTATTATTATTATTATTATTCACTTTCGAAAACATAAATTTTGAAAGTCAGAGCGAATCTTATGTTCTACTTCATGTCCCATTTGATTTACCATTACTTCATATAATAAAAAATCTCTCTTTTACTTAATTATTTATTCATTAATCTTTTATAATTAATGATATTTATCACCATACTCCGTATAAAAAGTAATGAGACACTAAATGAGACACGAGAAGTTGTAACCGTAAATAATTTGAAAAATATAAATAATTATTTTGAAAAAAGATACTCCGTATATACATATTTATCATTAAAATATCTTTAAAAAAATAATATCTTGATAAAATAAATTTACATATTCATTGAAAAAAAAAAAACATGGTGAATCCTTTGAAGCAGTAATCATTAGTATGAATAAGTTATTCTTATTAATTAGGAAACTAGGTGTCAATAAGTTATTAATTAGGAAACTAGCTGTCAATAAGTTAGCCTATTATTTCTATTATGTAGGGAATTCTATTTCTATTTGACTAGGATTTAAGTTGTTGTTTTTCTAGGAATCTTTTCATTGTAAGGCTCTATAAAAGCCAATTTGATATTCAATTAAAGTAAGTTTGTTTCCAGATTGTTATCTCTTTATTTTAACATTCTGGCATCAGAGCTCAGAAAACGCTAAAAGCGAGATAGTGAAAGCATGGCAGAAGCAAATAGCAATTTTGCTCAACCTGCTATTCCAAAATACGATGGCGATTATGATCATTGGAGTATGGTCATGGAAAATCTGTTACGGTCCAAAGAGTATTGGACTGTTGTTGAAACGGGTTACGTGCAACCTGAAGATATGGAGGCGTTGACGGAGGCGCAACGAAAAGCATTAGAGGAAAGGAAGCTCAAAGATTTGAAGGCCAAGAACTACCTGTTCCAATCTATCGATAGAACAATTTTAAAGACAATCACACAAAAGGAGACATCAAAACAACTTTGGGACTCCATGAAGTTGAAGTGTCAAGGCAATGCTCGTGTGCAAAGAGCTCAACTTAATCGTCTTCGTAGGGACTTTGAAGTATTAGCAATGAAGATTGATGAATCAATCACCGATTACTTTAGTCGGGTGATGGTTATTGCAAACGACATGCGAAATTACGGAGAGGACATGCAAGATGTCAAGATAGTGGAAAAGATCTTGCGAACACTAACAGACAAATGGAATTATATTGTCTGTTCTATTGAAGAATCAAAGGATATCGATCAACTCTCCGTGGATGCCTTACAAAGTTCCCTTCTTGTTCATGAGCAGAAGTTCAGGAAAAGCGGGGAAGAGGAGCAAGCACTCAAAGTCACTAGTGAAGAAGGATACAACTCAAGGCGTGAGTGGACACCGTATCGAGGAGGTCGAGGCAGAGGTAGAGGTCGAGGTCGACAATCTTACGATAAAGCCACAGTTAAGTGTTACAAATGTCAAAACCTTGGGCACTTCCAATACGAATGTCCTAAGTGGGAAAACAAGTCCAACCACGTGGAATTTGATGAGTCGGAGGAAGTGTTGCTTATGGCCTGCACACAAACAAACAACGGTAAACTTAATAGTTTATGGTTTCTTGATTCCGGTTGTAGTAATCATATGTGCGGTGATCGTTCCCTATTCTTAGATTTTGATGAAAGTTTCAAACATACTGTAAGGCTCGGAAACAACACGAAAATGAATGTGGTTGGAAAAGGGAATGTGAGACTATTTCTCAAGGGCACTACTTATGTTGCAAAAGAGGTATATTATGTTCCTGAATTAAGAAATCATTTGTTGAGTATTGGTCAGTTGCAAGAGAAAGGATTGACTGTATTTTTTAAGGCAAACCAATGCCAAATTTATCACCCGTCAAGAGGTTTGATTATTCAAGCAGATATGACGGCAAACAGAATGTTTGTATTGTCGTCAGAGACACAAGCAACACAAACACAAGTGAAGTCAGAGGCGTGTCTACATACAGCAAGTCAAGATGTCACTAAACTTTGGCATGAAAGGTATGGTCACCTTGGATACAAAGGTCTCAAAACACTACAACAAAAAGGAATGGTGAAAGGACTGCCTGAGATCAATGAAGCCCAAGGTGTCTGTGTAAGTTGTTTGAAAGGTAAGCAACATCGTGATTCCTTTCCTAAGAAGAGTGCGTGGAGAGCTACACAAAAACTTCAACTAGTTCATGCTGATATTTGCGGACCTGTTACTCCTGCGTCAAATAGTCACAAAAGGTATGTCCTTTGTTTTATTGATGACTGCACAAGAAAAGCTTGGGTTTATTTCCTTCATGAAAAATCAGAAGCTCTTTCTTATTTCAAGTTATTTAAGAATCAAGTTGAAAAATAAACAAACCTCCCTATTAAATGTCTACGGACGGATCGGGGAGGAGAGTTCACTTCGACGGAATTCAAAAAGTTTTGTGACGAAGAAGGTATCAAGAGGCAGTTAACAGCAGCGTATACGCCACAGCAGAATGGTGTTGCCGAAAGAAAAAATCGGACAATGATGAATATGGTGAGAAGTGTGTTAGTTGAGAAAGGTGTTCCGAAGACATTTTGGCCTGAAGCGGTGAATTGGAGCAATTACATACTTAACAGATCTCCTACTTTATTTGTCAAAAATATGACGCCTGAGGAAGCGTGGACTGGAATTAAACCCTCTGTATCCCATTTCAGAGTGTTTGGAAGTATTGCTCATGCACATATTCCAGATGCAAAGAGAACGAAATTAGACGACAAGAGTCGAAGTTGTGTTTTGTTGGGAGTGAGTGAAGAGTCGAAGGCTTATCGACTTTATGATCCAATCAGAAAAAGGATTATAATAAGTCGAGATGTCGTTTTCGAAGAAGACAAAAATTGGTGTTGGGACAAGAGCTATGAAAATGAGATAACACTTGATCTGGAGTGGGGTGATGATGACAACCTTATTGACGACTCTAGTGATGAATTAGAAGAAGAAATTTCCGAGAATGGTGGAGATGATGATGATGACCATAATGTAACAGATCAGGAGCATTTGCATCAGTCAAGTGATGATGAGCAAAATGTGAGGAATCAAGAGCATTCACATCAGTCAAGTGATGATGAGCAAAATGTGAGGAATCAGGAGCATTTTGGTGTACAATCAAGCTCAAGGGTAAGAAGAAACCCGGCTTGGATGCAAGATTATACTAACGGAGATGAACTATCTGATGAGGACAGCGCAGCTAATTGGGCGTTGTCAGTCAAAACTGATCCCACGAGCTACGAAGAGGCCGCAACTGATTCAAAATGGGTAGAAGCCATGGATTTAGAGATAAAATCAATTGAGAAAAACAATACTTGGTATTTGACCGATTTACCATCAGGCGCAAAGAAAATCGGTGTTAAATGGGTTTACAAGACGAAGGTCAATGAGAATGGTGAAGTGGAAAGATACAAAGCTCGTTTAGTCGCTAAGGGTTATACGCAAGAATATGGGGTTGACTATGAAGAAGTGTATGCACCGGTATCTCGTATGGATACGGTTCGGTTATTTCTTGCACTAGCTGCACAAAGAGCCTGGTATGTTTATCAACTCGATGTTAAATCGGCTTTTCTTCATGGTAATTTGAGTGAAGATGTTTATATTGATCAACCAAGAGGCTATGAGGTGAAAAATGAATCGCACAAAGTCTATAAACTGAACAAAGCCCTGTATGGACTCAAACAAGCACCGAGAGCTTGGTTTAGTCGCATCGAAACCTATTTTCTGAAAGAAGGGTTCGAGAAATGTGATAGTGAACAGACACTTTTTACCAAGGTAAACAAACAGGGCAAACTTTTGGTGGTCAGCATCTATGTTGATGATTTGATTTATGCCGGTGATGACGAGAGTATGGTTGTCGAATTCAAGAAGTCAATGATGAAAGAGTTCGATATGTCTGATCTCGGAAAAATGAAATTCTTCTTGGGGATAGAAGTTACACAACTCAGTGATGGTATTTTTATTAATCAAAAGAGGTATGTAATGGACACTTTGAAGAAGTTTGGAATGGAGAAGAGTAACTCGGTTCAAAATCCAATTGTACCGGGTTCGAAAATTTTTCGAGATGAAAATGGAAAAAGGGTGGATGAAACTCATTACAGGCAATTGGTGGGCAGCATGATGTACATAACAGCTACAAGGCCGGACATTATGTACGCAGTCAGCTTGATAAGTCGATATATGTCAAGACCAATAGAGCTTCATTTAATGGCGGCGAAAAGAATCTTACGCTATCTACAAGGGACTTCGGCTTTTGGATTATTCTATAAGAAGGGTGGAAATACGGAACTGATCGGGTTCACTGATAGTGATTATGCCGGCGATATTGATGACAGAAAAAGTACTTCAGGCTATTCGTTCATTTTAAGTTCAGCTGCGGTAGCATGGTCCTCAAGAAAACAGCCGATAGTCACATTAAGTACGACCGAAGCCGAGTACGTAGCTGCTGCGTCTTGTGCAACTCAAGCAATTTGGATGAGGAGAGTATTGGAAAAGCTTAGATATGAAGGAAGTGAAGGTACGATCATTTTCTGTGATAATAGCTCGACGATTAAGCTAACTAAGAATCCCGTCTTTCATGGTCGAAGTAAGCACATACAAGTGCGGTTTCACTTCCTGCGTAATCTAGCAAATGATGGAGTTGTGCATCTGAAATATTGTCGCACACATGATCAAGTAGCTGACATATTCACTAAGCCACTGAAGTTGGAGTCGTTTCAAAGATTAAGAGGAAAGCTGGGTGTGTGTAATACCCTAAATTAAACTAACTGAGACAATGGTTTAGTTTAGGGGAGGAAATGAAGCAGTAATCATTAGTATGAATAAGTTATTCTTATTAATTAGGAAACTAGGTGTCAATAAGTTATTAATTAGGAAACTAGCTGTCAATAAGTTAGCCTATTATTTCTATTATGTAGGGAATTCTATTTCTATTTGACTAGGATTTAAGTTGTTGTTTTTCTAGGAATCTTTTCATTGTAAGGCTCTATAAAAGCCAATTTGATATTCAATTAAAGTAAGTTTGTTTCCAGATTGTTATCTCTTTATTTTAACATCCTTTGCACTATATTTACTTTTTCACTAGCTAGAGCAATTAGATTATTTGTAATTTTGTATATTATATATTACATATAATTGTATACTTATATACTTTTAAAACATTTTAAACATAATTTGAAATTGAATAATGTAAAAAAATGGATGAAATAAAAAAGAATAATGTTGCAAAGGTTGTGGCTAGATCTGGCTTGAAAATAGGTTCCACATGGGGCATGAATATTAATGCAACTATGCAAGAGCATATGGTTTAGCTGGAAATCCAAGGTTTAATGCTTAATACTCCGTAGTGGTGTACGGGATAAAGTGCATTTAAACGGGTGATGATCCTCTCCATTTCATAAAAAAAATGGACATCCATTACCTTTAAACGGTTAGGATCGAATCTTGTGAAAATCTAAAGGGTGTAATTATTTAGTAAAAATAAAGTTTTAATGAAGGAAAGAGAAAATATATTAAAATATAAGTGTATTAGAGAGAAAATGAATAGAAAGAAATGGAAATGATCCAAATTGCTTTTAAACATGCATTCACGTCTTTACTCTTTATCTACTCTCTCCCCCAATTACTGCAAATTATTATTTCCTATGATTATAGGTCGTAGGTTTAATTCTTCTTTCTCTTTTAGTCTTTTATAGTGATGTTAAATTGATGGCTAAAAATATCTACATATTGATTTTAACTTATTAAATTTATGAATAATACTAGACTTAATATAGTAATCCGTACTTTGTATAATATAGCTAAAGAGTTAGTTGTTCTTATAACCTTATACACTTACAAAGAATATAATAATCAATAAATCAAAGAAAGTAATACGGAGTACAAAATATTTCATGCATTCAATTTTAGTTTGTACGATCAACAACTATTTGACACTATTCATTCAATTACGGGTTTATTGAAATTTTTTGCAATTTATGCGTAGAAAATACAGTTATGAGATATTTTATTTGATTTCTCTTTTTGATTACAATAAAAATATCAAACTTTAATTATTTTTTTCAATGGAAATATCAAACTTTAATATTTTTAAATGAAATAAAGTTATATATTAATCATTTCGACAATTACCTCAACAAATATGAAAAAAAATTAACGTACGGATTGAAGTTAAATTGAAATAGTATATCGTAACAAATTAATAAATTTTAGGGTTTTTTCCATCTGTACTCTCGTATTTTTCACTTTTTATAATTGTACCCCATCATATCGTTTGGTGTATCCCAGCTCTCCTAAGCCTATATAGTTAGTCCTTACCGTGACTAAACAATAGTAAACCGTTAAATTTAGCCGTTAATTTTGTTTCCTAAAATTTTTATCCATTTTTTTCAGCATTTTCGTCCATTTTTTTGCATCAAATACTTTGTTTCACCCTCCATTATTTCAGACGTTACTTCTTCACGATTTTATGCAAAAATATGGAGGAAAAAACTGAAAAAGGGGTGAAAATTTATACAAAACAAAACTAACGGTTAAATTTAACTGTTTATTCTTATTTGATCACGGTTGAAACTAATTATATAAGTTTAAGGGTACAACTGGAAATACGTCATACGTAAGTATACAATTGAGAAATTTAAAAAGTGGGAGAATATAGATGGAAAAAACCCTCAATTTTATTACTCCCTCTGTCCCAATCATTTGTTTACAGTTTGACTTTTTTGTGAGGAAAAAAGTCAAACTGTAAACAATTCACTGAAACGGAGGGAGTATCAATAATATTATTGGAGTAGTTTATGTTAAACATAATAATTAACAATAATATTATTAGTGCATTAAATTGTGCACCATAACAAGTGACTCCGTATATCGTTTAGTAATCCACAATAGTTGCTCTGACAATACTCTGTCTTCAACTAAGTGTTGTCATTGGGTATTCAACCCATCTTATGCAACTTATATTATTATAATAAATTTAATTTTATTAACTTCACGTATTATACTAATTTCTTACTAATAATAGTTATTGTGCGATTAATTGGGATTAAATATATGATTTTTCTTGTTATCTTGTGGCTAAAGGAAAGGAGTTTTGCATCTTGCACAAATTTTCACAAGCATGACCTCACTCACTCACTTAATTACATAATTATGGAAATAAAATATGGCTTCTTCGAGTATTTTGGGTTAGAAAAGTTTGTGGAGCATATGCCTTTGAGTTTGTAATTAGCATTTTAATTTAAGTCAATTTTTGAACGTTGTGCGCTTCTGCCTTGTGCTTTGCAAATTGCATTTGTTTTCAATTTCAAATATAGAATGCACGTAAAGTACTCTACCGTAATAGTACCAAGTTCAAGACTTGTGAAATACTCCGTATTCCGTAGATAAAGATTTATCGGTTTTGTATTTGTATTTTTCGAGAAAATTTCCTTTGAAAATAACATTGACGAGTTAGTTGACTAAAAAACAATGTTATTAAGTACTTGTTTCATCCCGGTGAAATGAACTGTCGCTTCTACCACATTGTCAGTTTTGTCACATTAGTATGTATGATATTTGTTCGTTTCAGGCCATTCTAATAAACTGGTGTGTCTTCTTATAAAGAGAAGATAACTACTCTTTTTTTTTTCCAATGTGAGACTTAAGTTACTACCCCAACAAAGCGCATATAATCACGTAATACCACACCCCTCAAATATTATTTCGTACTTCCTCCATTCCATTTGATTCTATACATATTCCTTTTTCGGAAATTCCAATCAATTCTATACATTTCTATTTTAGTCTCTACTTTATTAAACTAAAAGACCAATATACCCTTCACTAATACCCACTCAACCCACTTGCAAACAATAAAGTAGGGGTATTTAAGTAATTCCATTATCTACCCCACTTGATTTTCTTCTACCTTAATTACCGTGTTTTGGTCAAACGTATAGAATCAAACGGAATGGAGGAAGTATATTTTACACGTTCCGCTTAGCATTTCACGTACGAAATAGTACTCGGTCACATAATCAATATTAACACTACTGTATATCGAACGTAAAGAAAGAGATTAAGTAGACATATCGGACCAAAGAGAGGGGTAAGCACGTGATGTTTGAATGTTGGGAACATTGGAAAGAGTAAAGACGGTATGATGATGTCAGAGAGAGTCATGTGATAGAATCATGGAATCATACATGATTACATACATCCATACAATAAATTGGGTACATTCATACGGAAACATCAACAATAGTACGTACATTTTCCTCAATATTACAAAGTACAAAGTACTCCGTACTCTTTTTTTCTTTTGTTTTTAATAAGTAAAATTTTACCGTAAAAAATTTATGGGATTTTGTGTTGTATGTCAAACATGATTGGTTCATACATCAATGAAGTTAGCAGACTTACTGACATTTTTTTGAAATAATATTTGGACGTTTTCTTCCTTGGATTTTTGATGTTTATTACTTCCTCCATTCCAATAGATTCTTTACGTTTGCTTTATGCACGTACATCAATACTCGTTTTGTTTCGTTCATATCTTTGGATTCGTATTCTCGAAAATTTTAAAATTTTGATATTAATAATGTCCTCGTTAAGACAATTAAAACAAGATCACACATGACTATTTTTTATTTTGTATTTTAGAAGTTTTATCGAAAATTCTACACACGTATGAATAGTGTCAAAAAAGTGAAACGTAAAGAATCTAATGGAATGGAGGAAGTATTATACTTCCTCCATTCCATTTGATTCTATACGTTTGCTTTTTGCACGTACGTCGATACACGTTTTCTTTTGTTCATATCTTTAGTTACGTATTTCAAAAAATTATAAAAATTTGATATTAATAATGTATTCGAAAAGACAATTAAAACAAGATCCCACATGATTATGTTTTATTTTATATGTTAAAAATTATATCGACCATTATCCTCACTCGTGAATAGTGTCAAAAAACCAAACGTATACAATCAAACGGAATGGAGGAAGTACGATTTATTATTATTATTAGTACGTACACATAACCTTTCAAAGTGTTAAAAATTTTTTCACTCTTTTTGTTTGCTTTCTTTTGAATTTTTATTAGGTTCTTGTGTTTTGGTCGGTTATTAGGGCTTCAATTTGAAATTGTATCCCTCCGTCTCGGTCATTTGTTTACACTTTCTATTTTGGGGGTTACGGGTCATTTGTTTACTCTTTTCATAAATGGTCATGGGGGACCCATGTGGGAGGTGGACCCCTACCCCCTTAACCAATTACATTTCATAATTCTAAGCAAGCGGGATTCCCTTTGTACTTATATTATTATTTTATTAGTTTTTTTCTCTACCTCTCTCCTCACATCGATAAATGTGTATAAAGTAAACGTAAACAAATCATCGAGAAGGAGGGAGTAGGAAATTTAGTTTCCTTTTTCACTCCATATTACGGAGTAGTAGTTAGGAGTATGTAAAACTTCCTACACCGAGTCACCGATATACATAAATGCGAATGGTTTTACAGTGACCTATAATCTATCAGTTGTACGTCTTTCAATCATATGTAAAGCAAATTAGTGCTTTAATATGTCTTCTATATACTTCCTCCATTCCATTTGATTCTTTACATTTGCTTTATGCACGTACATCAATACTCGTTTTGTTTCGTTCATATCTTTGGATTCGTATTCTCGGAAATTTTAAAATTTTGATATTAATAATGTCCTCGTTAAGACAATTAAAACAAGATCACACATGACTATTTTTTATTTTGTATTTTAGAAGTTTTATCGTAGATTCTACACACGTATGAATAGTGTCAAAAAAGTGAAACGTAAAGAATCAAATGGAATGGAGGAAGTACAAAGTAGCTTGCTTTGAAAATGAAAAAAAAATGGTTATTAAAGAACTAAACAAGAGGAAAATACTAACACTCAGAAAGTCTGAAAGTATAGTTAATATACTCCGTATTAATTTTTTCTAGATTTATGTTATATTCTTTGTGATGAAATTCTAAGATGAGTTTTGAATCGATCAGCATTAAACAACAAGAAAATGTTAGTATTAATTAATAGCGTGAACATTAATTTAGGTGCTTTGATGTCCAAAATAAAAAGGTGAAAACAAATGATTAAAACAGAAAAAAAATAAAATCTTGCAAAATCGGATTTGAAAAAGCATTATTGGACACGGACTTTTGCTTATAACAATTAATCATATTGGGCCGAATCATAAAAGAAAAAAAGTTTAATGTTTGGCTTGAGTAAACAGCCCATGAACTGTTTGTAGGGTGCTAATAAACATAGCCCAAAGTTTCGAAGTATTGTTTGCAGCAAACGTAATGCTAAAAATAGATGTATAAAATCACCGATCGACTCGGTAGTCGGTACCACGCTTTCACATATATAATCAGACACGAATCGAGTGAATTGGGTTAACCCTTAGCGGCGTAGTTTTCATGACCATTCTGTTTGGTTGCCCGATTTATAAATCAAAATTTGTATGAAAATTTCGTATTCTAAATAAATTGGTCTAAGAGTTCATTTCAATCGGCGAGCTAAAGCTATATAAACCAACTACGTGAATTAAAATCTTGTAAAATGTAGTATGACTCTTCTCTAGTTTCAATAAATAGTTAAAATGATACGGAGTAGTAATTTTGTTAACATGTGATTAATAGTTATAAAAGGCTATAATTGTAACGAACATTCACAAGTAACAAAAATATGTAAATAATAATATATATATATATAAAAAAAATAAAATCAACTCCTTAGGTCGTGCACTTTTTTTGACGTTTACAATTGTCACACTTAAATGATACAGATTCGTTCCGATTAATGGTTTATATTTACACATTTTTTTTTCTCACATAAGTAATTAAAATGTGTAAACAATTCAGTTGAATAGAGTAAATATTAATTACGAGACATTATTAGGAGGTTATTTATATCCAAGATAGAGATATTTTGTAACACCAACCAAATTAAGTTGATGGAATGAATAATAAAGTATGAGTATGATAGATAACAAAAATTACACACATTCAAAAGACCTTATTTAAGTCACAACAAAAATAGTTGCTTGTTTCACTCACCTACTATTTAATTGCTTAGATATATAGTTAATTTCTACAAGACCTTAAAAACTTTGCTTGAAAATGGTTTAATCATAAGCATTTTGTCCATAACAATTATTAATGCATTATTTACAAATTTTGATAGCAACTTTTTCATTATTTAGTTATTTTCTATTACTTTACTTAATTTAAGTAACATAATAGTGTAGCGTGTTGAACTAAAGGAATAACATTGAAAACAACCATACAAATATGTATTTTTCTACTTATGTATGAGCTGTGAACATTCATATTTGTCATTTTGTTGGCTTATATTTTTAGGTGTTCAAGTGTAAGAAATCAATTTAACTGAACTATAAGTCTATGCTAATGGTTGCTGATTTAAGATTGATTTTTTCCTCAACACGTTCCCTTATATGATACCCTTAGAATTGAGATGTTGAAGGGTTGACGCCGCTATAAGTCCGTCAAACCTGATGTTAGATATTCCACTTAAAATTGAGGGATGATGAGTTTCGAACCTGTTATATCATAAATCAAGTTTTAACTTAAATTAATGGTTAAAGAATTCACATTCGTATTAAGTCGATGTACGTCCTAAACATGATCATATATGTCATAAAAATAGTTATAATACGGAGTAATAAATTAATTTCAAAAACCGAAAATTCTAAAACAATTTAATGTAGTAAAGGAGTACTATACAGTACAAAATAAGGGAAAGAAACTAGCCAACTACTAGACATGAAAAGTCGGTTCATTACGGCATGCAGATGATGAAGGTGGTTGAGTATGACATTTTTACTGGACACTTCATAAATGACTCAACACAAAAATCATCACATAGAACTCTTACAAGTTACAAGTTTCTCTTATATTTTTATTCTATCGTCCATTATACGCATACAATATAATTTGTATACTGCATTCGAAAAATACATTGCAATTATCTTAATATATAAGCTTTGTAAACAAATACTCGTAGTTGATTTTAAAAATATTACTCCATAGTACACGCGGACGTGTTTGTTTTCTACAAAATCGTATTTCCACACTCGAGACCTCTTTTTTTTTGGAGGGGAATTTTAGCAACCTTTCTAATGACAATAAAGACCTAATACTTTCTTCTAACTCCCAACCAAACAATAAAGAATTGGACAACCGATTTGTGGTCCATGCCCAACCCATCAATCGACTGTACAACTTTGAAATTCTCGTATAAAACCATCTTACGGTGAAATCAACTCAACACTTTTTGTATTGAGGTAGGCCCCACAGTTAAGCGGTCTTGTATGCGAAATTCGTAAATATAATGCTTCCACGCCAATTACCGGGGAATCATATTATAAGCACCGATAAGTAAAAGCCGTGCAGGGAACAACAATACGACAAGCAAATGCATATGCTGTGATGTAACGAGGCGGCTGAATCGTTTCAACGACTCCCTACCAGTCCTAAGGGCACCAGCGAAGTGGAATCGCGTGGTCCCCCCGTAAGTCGGAACTAAAGTCGAGTCCACAACAATACCGGTTTCAACAACGCGAGGCTTAATGAGAGGCCACCACAGCTTTCTGCGTCGCTCTCTCTCGGCCTTTCTAATGTGAACCAACTCGTGGCGCACCACGTTGCGCAGACATTTTACGTACGAGTTCATGTCGTGGTCTCGTTGGATGGCCCCACCACTCCCGTAGGATGAGCGGTCGGTTAAGATCTCGAGTGGGTGGGGCGTGTTTAAGAACACTTTCTTTGCTGCTCGGAGTTGCTTTTCGGGTTCATCAGCGTCACTTGACTTGCAAATCAGTACATAAAGACCGCTCCCCGAAGGGAGGAGATCGTGCCGCGGCGAGTATTTTGCGTCCGGTTGTAGAATCACCATCTCGCCCATAGGAGCATATAGTAGCTTCTGTAACGAAAAATATCGTAGAACAAAACAATATGAATCCAATCAATCATTCAGATAGATTAAGATTTCAAATGAAACTTGGCAAAATTGACCCGATTATAAACGGAAGTTCCGAGAGTGTTTGTTTACCTGGTTGTTTAGACAAGGGTGGTTCCGAAAGCTTTTATTGACAGCTTTAAGAAGTTGAGCAGCAGGCCTCGGATAATTGCAAGAGAAAGCACGAGGCACAATATCTCGGTGCATCACTATCGCCTGAACATGACTCATGGGAAGTCCCAACTTACGAAGCAGCTCGTCTCCCCCACACATGATACAGGGCGACCCGAATGTAACGACAGGAAGTAGTGAGGAGTATGGAACCTCGCCTCGTATTAGTAGCATCAGGTTTATAAGCAACGACAGGCTTCCTCCAAGTGAATGACCCGTGAAGCGGAATTTGGCACAACTACCGTAGGTTTTCATATAGGTTAGTACCTCAGGCAACATCTGCTGATACATGCCCTTTGCGGCCTCGTATATACCTCTATGCACAAAAACGTCCACGCCCTGAGGAGAAAAAAAACTTCAATAGTTCAGATGAAAAATCCTATCTCTCGACGATACGAATATTAAGGCCTCAAATACTTCAAAAGATTTACGGAACAAAACCAGAGTTACCTCGAATTGCATTGGTTCAAAGAGTAGGTTAGCCTGCCAAGACGCCAGTGTCTCGGATCCCTGAATGACGAAAAATCTAGTAGTACTTTTCTCGTCATCACAAACGAACCATTCACAAGGTGAAGAGCTTATAGAGTTCAAATCATCTGCAACAGCCTGCTTCACCTCCTCTCCTGCGGCAACTACAGCTGTCACTGAATCAGTAGTAGCCATAAGTGATGCCATCTCTGAATTAATGCTGCGGTTCTTGGGTTTTGACGTCTCGTTAGCCTCCTCGTTCTTTGACGACCGAGAGGGGAGAATTGCTCGTGTCCTAGAATGCAAATAGGACGCAGCGGAGACAGCAATCTGATATGCCGGAGATGTCCTAACATCAGCGTTTTGTTCATCGTCTTTTGATGCTTCAACTTGAGTGCCCTCCTGACTGCTAGCCTCAGCAGCAGCCAACCGCTCTTTCTTTTCAGCCTCAGCCAATTGTTTCCGCTTTTCAATTGAAGACGATATGTAACGCAAGTTGTGACGTTTCAAAACATTTCCAGGCTGCAAACGGGAAACCAAGATTTATTACTTAGTTGGACTTTCACAAAATTAGGTTGAAAAGAATAGGACGGGACAGTCACAAACAAGACATGATTTCAACTTAGGACCCACAGTCAGCGAGAGTCGCGAGACTTTATCAGTACGCTTGCTGGCTAAGCAGCATACAACCTAGTTTTTTAAACAACTGACGTTTTAAATTAGCGTAATCTAAAACTCACAACTAAACACCCGATAATGAAAGGGAGCAAACAACACGAAAAATAAGAACAGCCTCATATTCAAGAGTCACTGTTCTACCGTCAACCATAATGAACGAAACAACACAAGGATACATACAGATCATTATGGCTCAATGATTAAGAAACATAACAGCCTAAAATATAACAACATACACATAACAGAGACACAAAAGGTATGATTTGTTAAATGTACAGACTGTTCATTCGCTGCCAACCTATTGAATATTCCGTACAAGTATACGAGTACCAACCGAGAGCAACTCCTCACAATTACTTAATACCGTATATTTTTACTATGGCCCACTTTACTTCCAACCAATCAAAATACGGAAACTGTTAGAGAGACTGTCCAAAAGAGAAGGCAAATAACACTGCTCATCAAAGGAAAGTTTAACCAATTTATTGGACCATACAATATATAAAAGTAAAGCATAAAGTTTAGATGACCTCAAACTTTTTCCCAAAATTGTTAGAGAAATCTAAGGTAGTTGGTAACTTGATTCTCTTCATCAAATTGAAGTATTTAATTTCACTTTACTTCACACAAACACAACTAAATGTAGTTCTTTGTTGACGTTTCAGCCTTTATTTAAAGCACACACCAAATTCACACATTTGATCACTTGATGTTACATGTAACAACTCAAGCAAACACCACCATGAATACCCACATGAACACATAAAATCGAGTAAGTCGGTTGAACGACAAAGAAGTTGATAGAACGAATTTATTAAGTGGCCGCATATTACTTATTGCCTATCATCAAATCAAATACAACAAATTTTATTCCCTCTCACCCATTTGAATGGAGACGTATTCAAAAAACAACTCATTCAGTGAAATTGCAACATTCTAAAAATATATCTCACACGACACATTATACCCTACCACTTGATCTCTCTCCTCACACACATCAAACACTTTTCTTAATTTTTGTGTCATTTGGAAATGTCGCTCCACTGAAGGAGAGGGAGTACTCCGCATATAGCTAATATACATTGTACAACGATCTCACACAAGACTAACAAGAGAGTATAGAACATTCTACCCATGCATCCAACACATTTCAAAGGCTATAATAAAGACGTTTTATACTTATAACCGTCTTACAGAAGACTTACTTCCAATTAAAAACACGCTTCATTCTAACTTCTACCCAAAAAATAAAAAGGTAAAAAAGAAGCTTCATGATGAAGTCATCCCAAATCACCAAAATCACAACATGCATTCAACTCATTCATAAAAAAAACAATACTACTCCTTCTGTCTCAATCATTTGTTGACACTTCTCCACTCACATAAAAGTCAAACGGTAAACTATTCACCGGAATGGAGGGAGTACATCACAAATCAACATCTAACATATTCAAAAATCAATTTAATCAATTGAATAATTAATTAACAAAAGTAAATTATAATTACCTTGATTAGAGGGATATCATAAGCCAAATCACTCAAAAGAGACAATTGGGAATACAATTTAGCTTGACTCAAAGACACCTTCTTCAACAACTTTTTAAATGATTCTCTATCAAACTTCCCTACATTTTCATCATCATCATCATCATAAATCACTCTACATCCATCACACCTACCATCACCATGATCATGATCATCATCACCATGATCATCATGTGATGATGATGATGGGTTGATCTCTCTCTCTTCGATCAAAACGGCGTCGTCCAAGGCAACACCTTTGTTGGATCTCTGCTGATGATTGGTTCCACCCAAAAACAAGGACTTAAAAGGGTGATTGAAAGTCGAAAGCTTTTTCGAAAACGACGGCGTTTTCTCCGACGAAATCGTGCTCAATGTCGCCGGAGAACGTACCGTCGCCGGGCTTATTGTCGGGCCAATGTTCGGCCCGTTTATGCCCGCTATGGTCGGCCCGATTAGCCCGTTAATTCCTGCTCTCACGCACAAACCATCCATCAAATCTCAGAAAATTTCTGTTAATTTTTTTGATTTTATTTTTTCTGAGATGCTTTTTAATCAATGAAAGTGTGAAACTAAAATAAAATAAAAGATAAAAAATGGTGATTTTTGTATTAAATACAATAAAAGGCAAAATAATTTACTCGTAAAATAAAAATGAAAAATAAAAGGTACGAGTAGACGAAAGCCTGAAAAAAACAGAGAGTTTGAAATTGTTTGGGTTGTGTGAGGAGCAATTTAAGAAAAACAATAAATAGAGTTTGGGTAATAAACGAAAACAACTCCCAAACTTTGTGGAAGTCTACAATTTCATTGGATTTTAAATCGGTTGTATAACAAAATCGTCAAAGTACTACACCGTATAATTATATTTTTATAGGAAATCTTACATAAAACCGTCTCACGTGTGTTAACGAAATTCTTATTGTTAAAATGTAATTATTTAATGTTTAAAATGACCACTTAAACGATAAATGTGACCCCTTTAAAGCCTTATAAAATGGTTACTTTAAACCTAAAATAGACACATTTTAATTGCAAATACTCTGTCGCACGTGTGAGACGATTTTATGTAAGTATTTGTGATATATTTATATTTTTATGAGGTTCGGAGTATTAGATTATGTATAAAGTAATTTGGTGAAAATAGAACATTAAAAATTTACTATTGACAAATTTGAGAAACATGAAATGTTATGCTGTTGAATTTTTATTAGTTAAGCGTTGCATTAAATGACGAGTATACTATAAAAAAGAGTCATATTTCCACCAAGAAATATTTATTATTGTGCAAACATGCCGAATGCATCAAAACGGCTATTTAGAGTATTGTGCGTAATGTAATAAGGTCCAATAAAAGTTAAAATGTTACTGATATTCTTTTTGACAACCATGGAACCTACAACCACTACCAAATTAGTGTACTTTAGGTAAATATCGGGTATGCGAAATTGCCTGCAAACCAACGCATCAGTCGGCCGTTCCTTTTTACTAGGGAGACAAGCTCAAAGTTTAGCAAACGGAATCTCATACCGTATTATTCCACATGATTGTTCCGGGAGGGGATTTAACCTGAAACCCCTTAGATTTAGTTTTACTCATTTTTGTTGGCCTAAAAACACAATTTTACAATTTTACACAATTTCATTCAATATGATATGAAAAAATCGGACTCAAAATAATGTGATTTGAAATCCAATTTGAAACGATCCAAATTGATCCAAAATAACCGGAATAAAACGTCATACTCAAATAAGTATAATGGTCCAATGGGCTTAAATATTACACGTCCAATTGCAAAGAAATCCAAGTAATTTGGGCTAGACTTTGAAACAAAGCAACTAAAAGTTTAGCCCAAAAAATAGTTCTTGGGAAAAATATTACTCGGTACATTATCACCAATACCGACAATCTTAAGGTGAAATTATTTGCTATGAATATTCGGTTCTTAAACATATTCGTTTTTCGGCAATTTCATTCAATCGTGTGCAAAAAGTAAATGTATATTATCCAGGGAAATGGAGGAAGTAAATTATTTTGAGTACGCACTTACTCGGTAAAAGTATTATTAAATGTGTTATTAGGCTACTCTTGATCATAACTTAGGATAAAGTTCCACTATATAACCATTTGTCATAGCGGAACAACATTAATTTTAGTCACGATCTTATGTACATTGTTAGTCACAGTAAACGTTAAAATTATTATTATTATTCTGCTTGCATATGTGTTTCACGTTCACTCCATATATTTATTTATTACGGAGTAACATTGTAGGATGTACATCCTAACATCGATATCTTAATATCATAATAGTGGATAAAATATAATAACCACTCTTATATATGCAAAGAACAATATAAAACGATATCCTTATACATGTATGCGTTAAGTTTCTATATCGTTCGCAAAACTTTAACAAAGTTTTTACATTGATACTTTAAAATTTGTAGAACAATCATCCGTCAATTTATCCGAGCTAAGTTATATAATCTACGTACTATTCCACCGATTTAGTTTACGTTATATTTACTTTATTTCTTCACAAAATAAAATTATTGTAGACAATTCACTAAAGGAGCGAAAGTAAATATACCATAATCACTTCTACGTGTTTTTATTAATTGTTGTTGTTTTTATTAACAAACAACAATTTAACCAAGGTTAAAATAATTCTTGAAAACAATTTAAAGCCGACAAACAATCGCTTTATTAGTAGTTTGTTAGACTTGTCTATTTGACTACTCGTATTGTTTTGATGGGCCTTTTTGGTAAAACAATGACATCAAAGAGGTGCAAAATATCAAAGGCTTGCGATCACACCAATAACTTTCACACTATTTAAAAAAAAAAAAATCCACATTTGGATTTTGTGCACTTTCCAAAAAAAAATTAAAAATTGTCTAACATAAGTTACGTAAATATAATGATATCGTGTTAAATTTTAAATAAGTCTATTGTAATTTGTAAGACCGTTTCACAAGTGAAAATGTTTCACTTGTGAAACTTGCTACTTGCGAAACCGTTTCATTTAAATAACTACTCCTATTGTGTGAGAGGTTTCATAATAATAATTTTTTTACGAGACCATCTCATACAAAACTTTTGTTTTATACACGAAAATTAACAAGAAATCTGTACTAGAAAATTTAAGAGATATTGAACACGAATAATGCTATTTAGATCAAGCATGCATTCAATTTGCAAAAATATTTTATAAAAATTACAAGAATTTAAATTTACTATTATTATATTAAGTTTTGAAAATGTCAAAAACGTAAGCATAAGCACACAATGAAAATATATAATAATATCTTGTAAAAAAATAAATTTAGATAAAATATAGTCCCCCTTTTTTTAGTTTAAATCGTTTTATTTGAGACTTTTGTTATGTGTTGCATATTTTGCTAAATACAATGGTTTTACACATATATGTTGCATATATACAATAAAAGACCCCATACTCGATCTCACGTTTAAAAATTATAATTAGTATACACATATCTTGTTGTTCTTATTTATTGGCTCCACAATTGAAACAGCAGATAAAATTATACTCCGTATTAAGTATGTCGTTAAATTAAGAAGCTCCACGTACCATATTATATAATCACAAATTCTCATATAAAACGGGTAACCCGTTTTAAGCTTAAAACGGGTCAAATAATTAGGATAAGACAAAAGTAAATAGTGTAGGAAAAAGTAGAGTGTTTTGTTTTATGTGTGCAAGTGGATAGATACTTGACCCGTTTTAAGCTTAAGACGGATAACCCGTTTTAAGAGAGACTTATTGTTATACTTCCTCCATTCCATTTGATTCTATACGTTTGCTTTTTGCACGTACGTCGATACACGTTTTCTTTTGTTCATATCTTTAGTTACGTATTTCAAAAAATTATAAAAATTTGATATTAATAATGTATTCGAAAAGACAATTAAAACAAGATCCCACATGATTATGTTTTATTTTATATGTTAAAAATTATATCGACCATTATCCTCACTCGTGAATAGTGTCAAAAAACCAAACGTATACAATCAAACGGAATGGAGGAAGTATAATACTCCGTAGATATATAAGTTTATATGAACATTATTTTTCAAACCAAAAAACTCAAATACATTGATTGATGTTTGACGAGACATTCTATTTGTAACATACGTGGGCAACTAAAAAAAACTAAGATTAATTACACAAAGAAAAATAAATGACAAATACTTGTTTGAGACAAGTTTATTGTAAGACCTCTCACACAAGGGGTGGTTACTTTTTTTTTTAATAACTTTTGTGTGTTGTGTCTTACGTTAATTATCGTTAGTACGGTCTTACAGCTGAAAATAAATATCTAATAGCTTCTACAATAATATATGTAGAATGATAAATTGATAATATTGCCAAATAGAATAGCATGGAATATTCTAAACGATTAAACTTTTCCAATGATATTTCAATTCAATTGCAATAATGAGGGAAAAATTAAAAACAAGTACGTGTAAAAGTAGTTGAAAAACATAAAGGTTGCTAAAGACAAGAAGGGTACGTTCTCTCTAGTCTCTACGAGACTACGACATACTCCGTACAATACAATGTTGTCATTTTTAGTCCTTTTTGAGTCTTAGACCATAAATATTGGTGATTTTTTTCTTCTACAACCCATACAAAAAATTAATATTTTATTTAACAAAACCCCACAACTCACAACCTCAACCTTTATTATTTTTTATACACTTTATCAACAACCCAACTCAACCTATATTATTTCTATTAGTTTAATATAACTTTACCCCACTCTCTTTTTCTTCAACCAATCATATTAAGGGTTGTCATGGTTCTCTCAACCAACCCACAAAAACATAGGTTGCCAACCCACATGTATTCTACATGTATTTACTTTTATTTTTTTCATTTTCATTTTGCAACCTATACACAAAAAATCACCAATAAACATGGTCTTAGGGGTGTGTTTGGATTGAGGGAAATGGAGAGAAAGGAAGGGGAGAGAAATGGGGGGGATTGATTTTCCTTTGTTTGGATACAAAAAATGGAGGGAAGGAAATGGAGGGGGAGGGATTTGGAGGGATCCATTTTCCCTCCTCAAAGCCTAATTGGAGTCTCTCCAAAATAGGCAAGATTTGAAGGGAAAATGGTATCCAAACACCACCATTTCCCCTCCCCTTCCTCCCTTCCTCATTTCTCCTCCCTTTCCCTCCTATTTTGCTATCCAAACACACCCTTAGGGTGTGTTTGGATTGAGGGAAATGAAGGGAAAGGAAGGGGAGGGAAAGTGAGGGATTGAATTTCCATCGTTTGGTTACAAAAAATGGAGGGAGGGAAATTGAGGGGGAGGGATTTGGAGGGATCTATTTTCCCTCCTCTAAGCCTAATTGGATTCCCTTTAAAATAGGCAAGATTTGGAGGGAAAATGGTATCCAAACACCACCATTTCTCCTCCCCTCCCCTTCCCTCATTTCCCCTCCCCTCCCTTTCCCTCTTATTTTGCTGTCCAAACACACCCTACCTTAGGGTGTGTTTGGATAGAAAAATAGGAGGGAAAGGGAGGGGAGGGAAAATGAGGGAAGGGGAGGGAAGGGGAGGGGAAATGAGGGGAAATGGTGGTGTTTGGATACCATTTTCCCTCCAAATCTTGCCTATTTTAGAGAGATTCTGTGAAAAGACCCTTATAAGACTTCACATGTAAGTCCCACATCGGTCGTGGAGAGGTGAAATGTTCACCTTATAAATAACCCCTAAGGGTTACTCCTCCTATTGCCAATTGGTTTTAGGATGGAACCCCTTGGGCCTATAAGGTGGACTTTCTCTCTACCACTTGTGGGTGTGGCCCGGGCCCGTCTCTGGTTTCACAGATTCCAATTAGCCTTTAAGGAGGGAAAATGGATCCCTCCAAATCCCCTCCATTTCCATCCTTCCATATTTTGTATCCAAACAAAGGAAAATGCTCCCCTCTCTTTCCCTCCCCTCCCTTTCCCTCCATTTCCTTCAATCCAAACGGACCCTTAGGCAAGCCATGCTTAGTACTTACGGAGTATTTCATTATGGAGTGGTTGGAATTAAGTTTGTCTCGATTTTATATCTCGTTTCTGGTGATATTATTGATCGTATACACATTGACGAACTAGAGCAAAGTTGTTTATATATGAACTAATTAAACAATCTGTTATAATTTCGATAATCTGTACATATAAGACGGTTGAAAAAATAAATTATAGACAAATTTTCTGCAAGACGAGCTATATATAATTTTTCTTCAAGATCGCTCTTGCGAGCAAACGAGAACATTTGACATGTATTATGTATAACAGTCAAACAAACAATTTCGTGATTTAATTGGTGTATAACATCTACACATATATGTGACTTTTTTACATGTATTATATATTTGACGTATATGTACACGTAGTTAGGCATTTTTAAGATTACCTAGTCAATATACCGTTCCCACGACACACTGATATATGTGTTCCCATTTTTCCATAATTTTGTATTTTGTACATGATGGCAATTTTGTTTAATATGCATGTTAGAATGTTATGATTGTGAACAAAACTAATCTACGTTGGTGTTTTTGAATAATGAGTATATGGGAGCGTGTGTTTTACATGCGATCTTAAGATTTAAATTTAAGAATGTAAAAAAAAAAAAAAAAAAAACTACAAAATATTGAATAGTGGAGTATTCAAGTATTTTTCTTATATTTTCACCATTATTGGAAAAATAAAGATGTCATGAAACTCATAGGAGACCGCACCTCTTAAAATTACCCAAGTCCCTAGTTTACTCGGTTGCATACTTACTCATAATTTAACAAACTCAAAAAGAAATTTACTAATGTCAGATAATATAATCAATCAATATATATAAGTAAAAGAGGCTTTTTTCGAGAGCTCTCCTTAATTCAAGGAGATTTTAAGCCAATTATAAAATTACAAAATTACATTAAGAAAATAAATTAAATAGTGAAAAAATAGTAATTTGGAAAGAAATAATTACATTAAGAAAATAAATTAAATTGTGAAAAAATAGTAATTTGGAAAGAAATAATTATATGAGAAATAATTCCCTTATTTAATTATGAAACATTAGAAAAATTTTAGCTAAGTCTTTGATTATTATGTTTCACAAAATGTATCTGTTGAAAAAAATATAAAAATAACATCATTAGTTTCGAAACGAAAAATGCTATCAAATGAGTATAAATATCAAAGTATCTTATTTATTGATTATAAATATCAAATGAGTATAAATATCAAATGAGTATAAATATCAAATGAGTATAAAAATATGAAACGTGAAAGGTAAAAGAGATATACATGATCTATTGATTATCTTATTTTCATATCAAATCATTATTTATTGTTGTATAATAATATTTAATATATATCATACTTGATCTTTTATTTAATTTCATCGTATTAATATTTGATTTAATTGTTCATGTCAATTTTGTATGAGAATATCTGAAAATTAGGCATAAAAAGAATCAACACTGTGTATTATAATGATAAGGTAAAGTTTAGTTTGATGACAAAATTTTAAATTTTTACTATCCCGTTTTAAAGTATTTCATATTTATATACATCTACATAAAAGAGAGTTTTGCTAAGTGTTTTTAGAGTGCCCACATAATAATTTATTAAATTTGTATATACATTATTATTGATGATTAAAAATATTTTTAATTACTTATTAATAAAAGTGAACAACACTTACAATGATTATTTTATAATCTAATAAAAAATAATTATTTGATAATTTAATAAATTCAAAACAATTAGTTTTGTATAAAATTAAAAGAAGAAATATTCTAGGAATAAATTCAATTAAAAACAATTAACTTTGACTAAAATTTAAAGAACAAAAAAAAGTAAGCTAAAAAATATTGAGACCAAAGTTTTTCCTATTGTTATAATACTAACCTTTAGCCTTTTTCCTAATGTTTTCAAAATATTTTAGTTCTCTGTAATATTTAATTAAAAACTTACTTAAAAATATTAAGACTCACATTTGGAAAAATAGTATTTTATTTTAATTTCCATAAGATACACTTACATTTTCATAAAAATCGAAGAGCTCATGAATAACACTTACCATACTTATTTGATAATTTAATAAAAATAATATCTTGATAATCTAATAATATTCAAAGAAATTAGTTTTCTATAGAATTAAAAGAAAATCTCTCCTACAAAAGAAATTTAATTTAAAGTAATTATCTTTCTATATAACTTAAACAAAAACTTACCTAAAAAAATTAAGACTAGGAAATTAAAAAAAAATCAAAAACTCAACTAAAAAAATATTATGACTAACTTTTTCCCTAAGTTTTATAAGACTAAAAAAATAATCTACAAAATTTTCTTATTTAGTTATCATACATTAGATGATTTTTAGGAAACTCTTTTTATATATAAAAATAGGATCATGTAAGTTCACCCTATCTTTTCAGTCCTACATCTAAATCTGAACCCTAGGATCTTAATGATCAAATGGCTCAACTCAAATCTCGCTAATTAATATACATAAAAAAAACATTAGCTTGATCTTCCTAAGTATTACGTTAATAGTTTAAGTTTACTATGTTTTAATTATGATTACGATTTGTGTTATTTTTATTTTTTGCGGTGTATTTGATTTAATAAAAGTATATAATTTTGAACTGTTTTATTTTTTAATTACCATGTGTTGTTATTTAAACATATCTTGATTGAATTGGTGATGATCCTTTTTTCTGTTGTATATGTTCCAGATTTATATTTTAAGTTCCAGATTTTTTGTTCTCATTGAGTAAACTTGATTACAAAACCAATATCGATACTAATGAATATGTAACATGAAAGGTTAAAGAGATATACAAGATTTATTAATTGTCATATTTTCAAATAAAGTCATTTATCGTTATATGGTAAATTTTTATAATTTATAATGTTTGATCTTTTAGTTAGTTTCATTGTATTAAGTTTTGATTTAATAGTTAATGTCAATTGTGTGGGAGAGCATTCGAAAATTATGGAAAAAAAACTAATCTTTATGGTGTAGGTGGATGTTGGTAGGTTTTTTCCAAAATAAAAATAGTCTAGGTAATACTTTCCATTTTTTAAAAATAAATGTAGGATAAATAAGGTAGTTTTGGACAAAATACCCAAATTTCACATTCAAAAGTATTAAGTCGATAATATACTATTATATTATGCATAAAATTTATAAAGAACTTTTCATATAAAGCGGTACGGTCTTAGGATAAGATTATTTTATTTGATAATTATTTTTACGTTTTATAATAGATTTTAGTTACTTTATTGTAGATCTCACATGTGAAATAGTTGCACGTGAGACATATATATGATAATATTCATATCCAAGATAAAGGACTAATGATATAAATATTAGTCATGTATGACAATTTTCGTCGAGCAATGCACTTGTGCACACATGCAAATATTAGAATTAAATATGTAAAGCTTCAAATTAAATGACAATTGAATTATTGACAAATTTCATTGGATTTAGTCAAAATTCCGTTGGTTTTAATTTTTAATTGAATAGAAAAATGAAATATAATGATAAATCGCTAATGAAATGATGTATTTTTATTGACAAGTTTCATTTACATTATTTTTTATTAACAAAAGATAAATCATTCATTATTAAATATAACTTACTCATTAAAAAAATAAATTATTCATTATTAAATACACATTATTAACACCCGTGCATCGCACGGGCTTTAAAACTAGTATAATACTATAACGGACAATTTTCTAATTACAATTGCTGCAGACTTGCTTTCATGGTGTAGAATTAAACGAAATTAACACCATCTCACCTCATATATATTTAAACTAAGTAAATTTTCTCAAAATTTTAAACTTAGCTTATACAAAAGGATTAATTGCCAAGAATAATCCGAACTGTTCCTCTTATTCCATAAATAATCCGAACTCGAATTAATCAACGAATAATCCCAAATATTGAAGTACGGAGTAACATTCCAATAATGTACTTTGACCAATTTCACTCGACTCTAACACGTAAAAAAATGGTGAAATCGACTCTAACTTTGCCTCACTCTTATTTTAAGTAAAATTCAAACTGTTTTCACTTATTTTTTGTATTGATTAAAGCATGTTAAAATTGGCCTAAGTACATTATTGGAATGTTACTTCAATAGTTGAGATTATTCGTGAATTAATTCGAGTTCGGATTATTTATGAAATAAGAGGACCAATTAGGATTATTCTTGGCAATTAATCCTATACAAAATTGTTATTCTAAAGATTTCTATCATGAAATTTTAATGAAGTATAATTGTGTAATTAAGTCAACGTGGGAAATTAAAGCCCTGTCAGCAATTTAACGACCATTATTAGGCCACGTCTCTTATTTATTCCTTAATCATGTTGACGTGGCCCAATCATCACCCACTAATTTTTCTCCTTTTCATTGGTCCCACCTAAACCTTTACTACGAAGTACGTAGTACTCCGTATTTTTTTTAGCAACTTTATAATTTTTGCCCTAATTTTTTTCCTTAATTTTTTTTTTTTGAACGGTGGTTGATACTTGAAAGTGTTTATATATAGCGTGACCACTTAGACTATTTCCTTGCACTTTTTGCACTACATTTGGCAACTTGTTACTCTCCCATGCACTACTAAACTTGATATTTTTTTGCAAAAAATATTTTGCTATTTCTTTTCTAAAGTGGTTTTTAAAATAAAATACGTAAGAGTCGGGTTTTTTAGGGTAGAAAAACAATGGGGCGGGCACCGTGTTGTGAAAAGGTAGGGCTGAGGCGAGGACGGTGGACAGAGGAGGAAGATGAGAGGTTGACTAACTACATTTTAGAACACGGTCAAGGTTCTTGGAGATCTTTGCCTAAGAATGCTGGTATTTTCATTTGTTCTTTGCACTTTTGTGATCAAAATTGTGTCAGTTAATTAGTGATATTTTAACTTTTTGCGAAAAGGAAAAGTTGAATGATGCCAATCAACTAAGATAAAGAGAGTATTGATAATGTGTGTAACATTATTGGATACGAGTATGTTTTAAAGTACATGTACTCCGTAATACATGTGTTAAATCACTTTTAACTTTAAACTAAGAGATACGTACTTTTTAGCTTAATTTTGATTAAGAAATAGAGATATTTTACTCAAATTCACCGAGACTAAATATGGAGTATAAAACTTTTTTATGCCGTAGAATTTTAAATATGATGGGATTTTAAAATTACTAAAATATTCCAATTTTGTGACAGTATAATACACTTGATACAAGTAACACTGTTACAACACTTTTGTAGCTCACGTTGATGTTACACGTCAAAAAATGATGAGTATTTTTTTTACAAATAATTAAATGATCAATTATGAATTATAGTGTAGATATTGAAAACATACTAAGTAATCACACTACCTTGGTTGACAGTCTTTATTAATGATAAATACACGATATATATCATTATTATTCTTTGGAATATTATTATCAATGTTATTTAATTTCATATTTGATGTTAAATTATTATTTGTCTCCAATAAAAAAGTCAAAATCATACAGGTGGGAAAAAAAACATGATGGTGACTATATATAATCTTTATTACTGTAACATAAGTACTCGCCGTGAACTTGCACATTCATTATTGCTATATTATAATATAAAAAAAAAATAAAAAAAAATCTAACTTTAAAATTAAATCATTAATTGTTTTTTGTCTATTTTGCTTGAGTAGGTCCTTAATTATTCGATCAAAACTAAATTTCTTTTATGAATCATTTTATGCAGTTATAGTTTTTAATATCTGTGTTATTTAATTTACAGTAAATTTAATCGTTTATATCACTGTTGTTCGAAATGTAGGACTTTTAAGATGTGGAAAAAGTTGCCGATTAAGATGGATAAATTATTTAAGATCAGACTTAAAGAGAGGAGACATTACACCAGAAGAAGAAGATATAATCATTAAGCTCCATGCTACTATGGGTAATAGGTTAGTTAATTAATTACTCGTCAAATCATATCAACGTTTTTATTATTATGAGTTTTTACAAGTTAAAATATTAAATGAGCTGATTTAAATTGAATTAAGTGATTGATACTATAATAAGTAGGCCATGTTACTAGAAAGTACATGTTGTATTTTGTTTTTGTTATATGATACTTCCTCCATTTCTTTGGATTATCGTTTCTTTTTGCGTCACGCACGTCTTGGCGTTTCTTTTGTTTATATCTTTAGTTACATAATTCCGAAAATTATAAAATTTACATATAAATAATGCTCTCGAAAATGCAATTAAAACAAGATCTCACATGACTATTTTTTTATTTCATATATTAGACGATATATCGAAGATTCTCCTCACTTGTGAATAGTGTCCAAAAAACAAATGTATAGAATCTACCAAAATGGAGGGTAATGTATTAATAAAGTTAGTTGACATAATTTAGAGCCCTTCTATTGTAGGGTAATTTAATGCTATAAGTCTACAAGTGTCTTAATTAGTTACTTAGAGAGGCGTGGCTTGTATGCCTTCACGTAGACAATTAGGGAGCACTCGTGATTTTAGCATGTCGTACATAGTCAAGTATCGACCATGCATGATGTACCGCTACAATTATAACCCTTTATTTTTTTATTATCGTATCACAATTTACGATGAGTAAAAAATATTCGTAAAATAGTTTGTAAAAGGAATGCAAAAGCAACATGCTACATGCACTAAAGAAAATCAGATAAAAATTGCTATGTTTGTCTAGGCATGTTAAAGGAAACAAATATATAAAAGTATGATCGGTAAGAAAGTTTGAATAGATCGAAGAATTAATTAAATTATTAACGATAATGAAAGACCTAAGAAAATATGAATAAATGACTGAAAATGACTACTTTTCTTTAATTAGTTTTAAGCAGTATTGTGTTTAGAATTACGACATAAAAAAACCGAATAATTCACGTGCATACCGAAATGTTCTTTTTGTTGCTTACGTCAATTAAAAGTTTTATATAAACACGGCATTTTATAACATAGAAATTGACTTTTTCATAAGTTAATCCGACAAATTTAAAATATAAAATATGGAACAAAATTCGGCATGACGTCCTCCACGTAACTAAAAAATTGGATCTAGGTTCGCATAATCGCATGTGATGACTATTTAAACCAAATTTGCTTTCCAATAACTCTAATTTAAAATCATTTTCAATAATTTTTGTTCATCCATATGGGCCATAACAAAAAAAAAAATTAAGAAAATAAAGTAAATGTTATTAAATCTAAACTGCTACTATCAAATAAGTTATCGTTTTTTTTTTCTAACTACTTCTAGTATATTTAGAAGAATTTTATGAAAATATTACATTTGTTAAATTCTTAACACGTGCTTTGAAAATACATATTTAAAATAGATCAAAATTAATTATATAATTCCCTCTAGTTAATTCAATTGTTATTATATGTGAATACTTCTATGGAGGTATTTTACGGAGTTGTAAAATACTTGAAAAATAATCTAACCGATCGAAAGAGATAGTATACTAATCCGAATAGTTATTGTTGCAATATATATACATTTATATTTGAGAATAATCTAGTAATGTAAATTCTAACAATTTAGACGTATTTAATTGTTTTAATTTACGCGACCCTATTTCATAAAATACAATGTTATAAAATTTTAATTTAGTTTAATTTGATGGTGACTACATTTATGCCTAGTTTTTTAGTGGACATGGTGGAAGGCATGTCATTGACAAATCAAAGTTAACCTTATTAGCCTGTCAAATAAACAGTAAAAAGTATTATCATAAATATCATTGGACGACCTAATTAATTAAACTTTAACTAACTATACTTCGATGTACTATTCCATACGAAGTATAAAATAATTGAACCGTAGAAATGATGGCTAATTACGTAGCACAAATCAAATGTGGTCGACAAATAACTTCATAGATTTCATAGATACTCAAGATATACGGAGTATAAATTATTTAAGTAGTACGGAGTAGGTCCTTATTAATTAAAGTTTTGTTTGTCTCATAATATAAAGACATTGTTCCATAAATGTGCCTTTTTTTTTCTTTTTTTGTGTCACGTAAATATTATAGTATTGCAAATTAAGTTCATTACATTAATTTTAATTTAATTTAACAGTATATTACTTCATCATGGAGTATTATTTGATAGCTTAGTAGGTCTCATATTGTGTGAGTCGATCTCACAGGATAACCGAAGATCTATTTTAATTGTGGAGTTACTAAACTTTTAGTCTCCCTCTTCAATTGTAGTAACGTTTGATAAGATATATAAGGGAGAATAGTTTCATAAAAAGAATATTATTAATAGTTGTGTTGTGTTTTTTTGATGATTACATAAAACCTCTTTATATAAAGGAGATATTCATCTAAACTAGGAAATACTCCGTATAACAATAATAATTATCTCATAATATTTCCTTCCCAAAGATATTATATGGTATATCTAATAATAAACCATATATTTCCTACCTAATACCCTCCCTCAAACTTATGGTAAACATCAACTTATCATGAGTTTGGAAATTAAAATACAAAAAAAAAAAAAAAAAAAAAAAAAAAAAAAAAAAAAATGTCACTCCAGCATTACTAATGTGCCCACCGACAGGGCAGCAGAATTTCGTGTTTGATATTCATAAGTCTAATGGCTCTGATACCATGATAAGATATATAAGGGAGAATAGTTTCATAAAAAAAAATATTACGGAGTATTAATAGTTGTGCTGTGTTTTTTGATGAATATAAAGGAAATATTCATCTAAACTAGGAAATATAACAATAATAATTATCTCATAATATTTCCTAAATATATTATATGGTATATTCTAATAATATATATACCATATCTTATTTCCTACCTAATATACGTACTCCGTATAATCCTTATTGTATTGGTGACAAATATAGTTTTCACCATTAATTTCCTCCCTCTCGATTCTCATTGGTCTTACGTCTATATAATTGACATCGATTATTACTCTAATTTGGATATTTTGATACGAGAAAAGTAATTACATTATATATGGTTTATTTAGAAAGACGGTATACATTCTCACATTTAGGGTCTGTTCTCCTCATCTTAAGTTTTTTTCTGGTTAAGAAAACTTCAGAAAACTTCAGATAACTTAAGAAAACTTCAGATAATTTCAGAAAACTTCAGATTACTTCAGACAACTTCAGATTACTTCAGAAAACTTCAGATTTCTAAATAAATAAATTACCTAATAATAATAATACCTAAGTTATATATAACATTAATGTTATTAATAATAGTGATAATAATATTATTAAGAATAATAATTATAATAATATTGATAATAATTTGAATAAAAATAAGACCAATTCAAAACCATTTTATAGCAAATCATAAATTAAAATTAGGTCAAATTAAATATATAGACCGTTAATAAAATTTTCATAAATACTTATCAAATATTAATGAAAATAAATGCTAAAATTTATTATTATTATTATTATTATTATTATTATTATTATTATTATTATTATTATTATTATTATTATTATTATTATTATTATTATTATTATTATTATTATTATTATTATTATTATTATTATTATTATTATTATTATTATTATTATTATTATTATATATTGCTTGCTAAATTTTTCTAGTATTTAAATATTAGTGAAAAAAGCGCATGCATATAAAGATTTGAGTATTCTTGGTACTACAAATGTTATCCTCAAAGTTTATCGTAAATGAAACAAAAAATTAAGTTACTAATTCTAAAAGAAGATAAATTTAGGCGAAACTCGTTAAAAATAAATAAATAAAAGTGGCAAATATAATAACAATTATAATTACCATAATAATAATAATAATAATAATAATAATAATAATAATAATAATAATAATAATAATAATAATTATTATTATTATTATAACAATTATAATAATAATAATTATAATTTCATATTATTTCAAAAAACTTCAGAAAACTTCAGATCACTTCAGAAAACTTCAGATAACTTCAGACAACTTCAGATTACTTCTTGAAAACTTTAAAACTTAAGACGGCTCGTAAAACTTGCACTTAAAAGAATGCGCCTTACTAAATAATAAATGAATTTACAACATTATTTATACATAGTTTACATGATATCTTGGCCTAGTGGTTAAGATTGAGGTACCCGTGATGATAGGTCACAGGTTCGAATCCCCTTTCCAGTTGTATTGTCCTTATGGTTCATAGTGGACCCAAAAAAATCATGATATCTCAGTTTTAACCGCTATACATTTTAAACATGTAGTAATAATTAATGTGAGAAGGTCCCCTAGTGTCAATTAATAGTGATCAATGTTACAACGCCCCATTTGTTTTCCTCACTCACCCAAATGAGTGGAACATAACAACAATGTGTTCATGAAAGTACTAAATACTTGCACCATGAATCTGAATCTCACAACACCTTTTATATATGTCATACCTGTGGTAGATATTACCATGTGAATAGTAATTATATTTCATGTGGCTTTTCAAATTTTTTATTTTTATTAATTAATGTTTTAAATATTTTTATTGATGCTATGATGAAACAGGTGGTCCACTATAGCTGGACAGTTACCAGGCAGAACTGATAACGAAATCAAAAATTATTGGAATTCTCATTTAAGTAGAAGGATACACACGGTTAGGGCACCTAATGGCGATGAAAATGTAATAAATTTGAGCAATGTGAGCGCACCACCAAAGCGCCGTGGTGGTCGAACTAGTAGATCTGCCATGCAAAGGAATAAAATCAACAGTGACCTTAACAATAACTTTGCAAACAACAATAATAATAATAATAATAATTATACTTGTAATTTACAGCCCATTTTATCACCTAATGACCTAAGTCATAGTAGTACAATTAATAATAATAATAATAATAATAATAATAATAATAATAATAATAATAAATCCGAGACAAATTTAATAGTACATGAAAATTTAGGCCTTGATGGGCTATTGTTCGTAGAAAATGATGTGAGCCCAATTGGGCCCAATGAAGTTAATGGGCTTTCAAATGTGGGTCCAGTTGGGGATGATCAAGTACAATGCAATGGAGGATCCAACGGTGGAGAATCGTCATCGTCGTCATCATCGCCGTCGACATTAACAAGTTTTGATCATGGGTTTGATGGAGTAAATTGGGAAAGGGAAATGAACATGGTTGATGAAATTGGCTTAGGGAATGACCGATATACTGAAAAAGAGCAGTTAATTTCCTGGTTATGGGAAAATGAAGACAATTATTTTGAGAAAAATGTTTTTTCTGATGTGGTAGCTGACGTGGATTCTCAAACAGAGGAAGCTATGGTCGCGTGGCTTTTGTCGTAATTAATATTGTAAGAAATATTTTTTTTTTTGTTAGATTAATTTCTTTTACTATATTTTTTAATTTGTAAAAAGTGGTATTTGATGAATAATACTCTAGGAGTTGTGTAAAGTGAATTAGAGAGTATGATTAAGAGTCACTTCGTCTCATCTTATTTTCATTTATCTTATTAATCACTATCTATTTCAGAAATTTTAAAAACATTTACGAGTTCTGTTACTTAAATACTCCGTACTTGAACTTAAGAAACCTTTAAAAATTCAGAAGGATTAATTAAATTTCAAAAAATTTAAGAAAATCTCAAATTTTAGAGATTTAAAAAAAAAAAATTCAGAAAAAAAAAAAAAGAAAAGAAAAAAATAAGTTGAATGTCAAAATATGATTTGATGTTGAAAGGAGTCAAGTCAGTTTCCTAAATATTAATTTGAATCCGGTGAGTTTCGTAACTGTTAATATTATTTTTTGAAACTGTAATGCTTTGTAAATGTACAGTACTTGTAACATATACAGTTATATTTATAAAGTATTAAAAGTACAATTACATATAGTTGCATTTACAAAGAACTGCAATTTTTAAAAACAGGTCACCGAACTCAAAAATATTTGTGTACTAACTCGATCTATTTATTTTATTTTATTTTATTTAAATTTTTTTGGGGCAAATGTTTATGATGCTGTCATATGATTTGATGTTACTAGAAGATTCAACCTCGTTTTGTTCATATTTGTATTTACATGTCAAAATCTTAAAACTTTTGTCAATGGTAGTTGTTGAAATTAAATTTGAATGATAGCATATGTGGAGTAAAATGTATGGACTTTTTTTTTTTTTTACTCAATAATGGTTCTATACAAATATGCACTACTTAAATACTTGTAGAGTCGCAAATATTTATGGAATATTCCTTCTGTTCCAATTAATTTTTTACCTATTTCATTTTTGGATGTATCCGTTATTTGTTTACCTTTTCTTTTCAGGAAGTTTTTATTACACAAATGGCCACCCACCATTTAAAATTTCTGGTCAATATTCCCAAATCCCAACCCCATATATTCAAGGGACATATATGTCTTTTGTGAACTTTTATTGATTTTTGTGCTAAAATTGAAAGGTAAACAAATGATTAGGACTGAGAGATTATATCTTAGTTCAACTACTTTTTTTGTTCACAATTGAATTGTAATATAAAAAATTCATTTGATGTACGAAGTACTTTGTAATTTACTCCTTCCATTCATATCGAATGACATCCTTCACTTTTTGTCATTATTCATGAGGTAGAGAATCTTCGAAATAACTTGTAATGTATAAATAAAAATATAGTGATGTGTGATATTGTTTGATTCGTCTTGATAAGTTGAACATAAATATCAAATTTTTATATTTTTTTACGATTTAAAACTATAGATATTGTCGTAGCAAAATATGCCTCGACAAATGTGACAAAACAAAGAATGTCATTAAATTTGGACGGAGAAAGTATCTAATTTGATTAACTCATACGGAGTTTCACTTGTGAAAATACAAACCCTCAAGTGTTGATAAAGCTATTGTGCTACTTGTAGAGTAATCCCTCTGTTTCAGTCATTTGTTTACCCTTCTCTCTAAATGCTTCTCACAAAAAAGTCAAAGCGTAAATAATTCATTGGAAGTTGGAACGAAGGAGTAATAAGTACTCGTACACGGACGTACTAACCATGATAAAGTATCCCACCCATATTTTAGTACTCATACGTACTAACCAATAACCATGTTTGATGTAGTAAACTGTTTCTTCTGACTTTTAGAGTTGAATCAGATTGAATCAACTAATCGAAATGAATCGAATCGAATCGAATCAAATGGTGAATTGAATCAATCGAATGAATCGAATCGAATCGAATCGAATGAAGTTCAATTAAATAACATATATTGTGTTAGGCCCAGGGAAGTGAATCGAATCGAATCGAATCGAATCGAATGGGTGGCCCAGATTGAATCGAATCGAAGTGAGTTAGGCCAGATGAAATGTCTTGAAAATAAAATTTGGAAAGAACAGGTCCTAAATAAGTTTAGCACAATTTTTTGTATATAAATTTTTTATTTATTTTAAAAACACATGTTATTTTTCATTAGTGTGTTTCTTTTCTTTTAATTTCATTTGATCTTTTATCGTGTTTACATAAATGCTTCACCAACATTTTATTGTCTACCAAATTATATTCCTCATGTTATGCATGGGGACAAGTTGTACATGAATTTTAACACCAAGTTTACCCTCTGCATAAGGCAATTGTCAGAGGCTAAAATGGTACCACCATTATATTGTGATCATGAGACGAGTTCACACCAACATTATATTGTGATCATGAGACGAGTTCACACCAAAATAAGGACCTAAATATTACTCCCTCTATCTCAGTCATTTGTTTACAGTTTGACTTTTTTCCCCTCACAAAAAAGTCAAACTGTAAACAATTCACTGAAACGGAGGGAGTAGTTTAAATCTAATCTATTTTCTTCCCGATGGTCTAGTTTCCATGCTCATTAGTTCTCTCTTGTCTTATTCCATGATGATCGAGTGTAGCATGCATTGTCTATACTAGTATATGTGATTTATGATCAAATGTATATGTTGTAAGTTTTGATTGCTCAACATATTAGAACGAATGACTTCCTTTGAAATTTTTCAGAATGTGCACGAGTGAGAGTGTGAGACTAAAGTCCGTTGGAAAGGATCCGTATTGGCCTATCACCTATGTCCATTACCTTACAACCTATCATAGGTGACATTTTCGATCAATCTTTGGTTGGGGTCGGGATGTTAACAATGAGAAATACCTAAGTGGTTAAGAAGCTTGGCAAGATGACAAGTTAAACTAATGTCATTTATCTCAACGTATATATATTGTTATATAAAAGGTACATGAAATGAAAATAACAAAGAAATCACAACACCGAATCGACTATGCTTTCCTAATAGAACAATTCGCTCCTTAGGTTATGTCGAATTTTCTACTGAGATAAGACGATGTTCCTCTATTAGTTGCACAAGAAAAACAAATACGAGTATATAACTATAGAGTTTTAGTGTGCAATTTGTTTTTCTTTGTTTAATGATGTTGCTTAAATTTTGTTGTATCGAAAATCTATTTTATAGATAATGATATGATAGGGTAGGATACACGGGATGAAGTATGTATTTCTAAAGAGTTGAAACTCTTTGAAAATAAATACCTGTCAAAAATCGAATTTTGTTCAGGAAATAGATTGGTGCCAAAATTGACCTATCATAGTCGTTCGAAAGGCGATTGTAGATACCCGTATCCGTACCCCCCCTAAAGCAACCCGATGATGAAAATGGACTTTTATGCATGTTTTATAAGTAGACGAAACGGTACAAAGTGTCTAAAACATTTTAGTCGTTTTTAACGTATTTATTTAAGTTTGCATATTTCGTAAAATTGAACATTAATTTTGTCGCCTATTTTAAGCTAAAATACGACACGATTATTCAAGCCCACAAAAACAGCCCACAAAAACGGCCTCACAAAAACAACCCACAAATACAAAAATACGCACTCAAAACGGGCCAACTCACCTCACGAGTCACATTTTCGTAAAATCAAATTTTACGATATTACAAAATAATACAACACGAAACATTTTTATTTCGAGCCAAAATCGAAAAACACGACAAAAACCGAAACGCGAAACACGAAACAAGGAAACGCAAGTTAACCCAACAAGGGGTTAATAACCCTTGGATATTAGCATACACCCCTCAAAAGAAGCAGCCCAAATCCCAACAACACATCACACGCCAAAAACCAATCAAACATGTCATAGCATTGGCGGCCCAAAACAACAAAACACACAAACACACACCCAAACTAATCGTCTGTTGACAGACGATTAGTTTTCTAGTCGTCTGTTGACAGACGATTCCTTTGGGCCTCATTTTGGGGTCTGGCGATTTCTTTTGGGCCTGGGACTCTCTCTGGCGACTTGTTTTTAAGTCGTAAGTTCACTTACGATTTGTTTCACTCCTGGGCCTTGCTATTTCACCTCTTGCGCAAGCCCAATCCTTCTTGCCTATATATACACAACGACTTGAGCAATAACGTAGCAACACAACACGACAAAATCACAAACACTTTAATTCACTTAGTTTTCGTTCTAAAAAAAACGTCTTTACGTTTTAAGGTGAACATTTTACCTTCGGACTAGACTTTTTAGACTCGGACAAGGGTTACCTTAACCCAACCCAATATTGGTTTAACGAACCCGTATTCGTAATACGGTTGTAGTAATTCGGATTCCTAATCCGCCTAAATCTCGCCAATATTGCATAAACAAACGACTCACTCTCACTAAAGCAAACCGACGTCACATTTTACATTTAAGCAAATTCTCATGCATACATTAAATTACGACTAAAACACGGATTTGACATTAACTTGTACCGTTTCACTAGTCTTTTAAACATGCAAAACTGAGGGTTTTCAAAATAATAGAATTAGACAAAAGTCGGAAAATAACGTCTTATATTAATTCTAATCAATGAATTAATTATTTTACGTATATTTCCTATAGCAAAACGTCATGACTTGACGATTCACATTCATTACTTTGCATTATTATCGAGTCATTATTCGCACTTGTACGTAGCGTTCTATTAGCTCAAACATCGAAATTAAATACTTGTTTTCAAATTAGTAAAGACTACATTACGTAGGCTTTTGATTTCAGTTTTTCATAAAACGCTTTGATTAACTTTCAAAAGTAACCTTGTCCCGAATCCTCTCTGGTTTCACAATAACCTTAGAAGGAAAGGTATCGACGCGCCTTGAATTCTAAGACTCGTGTCTTGTAATTCAAGACGCGTTAAAAAGGTTCCAAATTCCTTTAAATATTTGGTGGCGACTCCGAATACAATTTCAAAACGATTTTCAAGTATTTCAAGCAATGATATCCCCCATAGCACATTCTCGCACACATTTGCACTTATGCATTTTTTTTTTTTCTCGCGTAGCGCCTTGCTCCTATTCGAGCAAGCCCGCGCGAGGCGTCGAGATAGGTCCGATCCGGGTACCTTCAGATTATACTGCGAACTTGTAATAAACAAATAAGCAAGCGTGCACTCCGTACTTCCCGAACTCGCTTTATTCTTTTAAAGACCGTCCATCTTTAAACCAAAATCCAATAAATGCTAAAATAAACCGGTAATTACACTTAAATTACCAATATATATATATCAACACACTTGTCGTTTACATATAACAAATCAAGACATTATATCTCACAACATGATCAACTATTCAATGGACCAAAATCACCAAATTAAGATGACGATGATCTTCCTCAATATATTGATACTATTATATATTTATATTCTTGTCCATGTATAGCAAGTAGCAACTAACCCAAGCTATGTCAAGTAGGTTAAATTAATTGGGCGTGACAATCTATTTAAGAAATGTAGGTGCAAATGTGCAGTCAATTCTATACATACAACACAAATGCTTACATAAAACCGTCTTACGCGTGCGACGGAGTATATCTAACTAAAATGTGCCTATTTAAGGTTTAAAGTGACTAATTTAACGTTTAAAGTATCCATTTTATGGAGGTTTAAAGTGATCACATTTAGCGTTAAAGTGGTCACTTTAAGCATTAAAATAGTCACATTTTACTCCTAAGAACTCCGTCGCACGCGTGAAACGGTTTTATGCAAGACTTACTCGTGAAAGCCTAAGAAACATACCTTGTGCACCGTCGTTAGTTTTGCTTTGATTATTTTGGACCTTTGGCCTTTATGGTCATAATTAGTAAGGACTTGAGAAACGATTTTTTTAGGGAGTTACTATTTATCGCTCCCCTTTTACTATTTATCGCCCCCTTTATTTAAGTGAAATGACTGTAATGAACAAATAAATAAATAAGCAAAATGGTAAAAATGTAGGTTTATATCCGTATATAGACCATTAAATTCACAGGATTATAATGAAAACTTTTATAAGATTAATGGTCATAAAATCAAATTGCACAATATACTAAAAGGATTAAGAATTAACCTTTGAAACCTTGTAATTTGGCCTAAGAACAATACCAATATTATGGTATCTCCTAATAATCTCACCCAAGATGTGTTTAGGATATGCCTTGAATTTGCTAGAAATTAGAGAGAAAAACTGCTTTTCCTTTTCTTAAGTTTTGTGTTGTATATGAGATGAATGATTAGAGTAGTCCATTAGGAATAGAATTAGTGAGTTCTTATAGAATCAAATCTTTCCTAATTGCCTAATGGTGGCCGGCCCATTATTGTATTTTGGGGAGATGTATTTCTCCTCAAATACTTAACTTAATGATCAAGATAAAAGTGTATCGGGTCAGAATGTATCTGGACACTTTTCTCTTGGTCAATTTAGCTTATAATATAATGCAATTTATTGCTAGTGTCATCTGTATGGACCGACTATAATATATTATAAATATCCTTATATTTATAATTTACTAATTAATTATAACGGTTTATATTTAATTAGCTTGCATTATACACAACAATTAAATATAACATTTTATATTCAATTCACGAATTACATATAACTCGTCTTAGCTAATATTATTTAATCATATTAAATAGCCGTACCATTATTTCCTGACCAACATTTTAGTCAGTAATATCATCACACTTGACTAACATTTTAGTCACATTTGACTAACCTTTTAGTCAACAACACTAACTAACTGTTTAGTCATTAAGTAAGGCATCAATATGATCATTTTCTCAAATAATCATATTTCTCAAACACATCCTTTAGGTGTGACTCTTAGGGACCAGTTGATCACCGCCATCTGTATGACAATAACGTCAAACTTATCTAGCAAGCCAACCGTTATTGATAAACGTTAATCAACTGATTAAATACAAAATGTACCCTGTGTACCTTTAGAGATTTATTTATGTTATTGCCCTAACTGTGGAGGACACTAACCCCAACAATCTCCCACTTGTCCTTACAAGTGTAGGTGCGATAACCGATTCTCATATCCATAATAAATTTCTCCCACTCAATGTAAACCAATTTGCAAAGTCCGTACTTTCAAAGGTCGTAGTTCATGCGATCAGGAACAAGAGTGGTTTCCCCGACTAGAGAGTAACTTAACTGATAAACGAATTAATATTCGAGCATGGCCATGCATTTTCAGTTACAGCTCCTCGAGTGGCCCTGAGAATAAATATTATAACTCGATAGAAGTTTGGATATTTCCCGCAACTCGAATCCTGCAGATGTAAGCGCAGCATGAAATGACCCAGTGAAAATCGCTTGGCCTCCCCGTTACTGGGCCGACCGTGAGAAAGAAACCAAAGTCACCCAAAATCGCTTTAATCTCAAGAGACAATGATAGTCAAAAGAATCGACTCTAGGAACACTATGGAAGTCCTATCCACGACCAGGCACCTAATGTTCTGAAACATTTAGGACTCCATGTTGTCGTCACAAAATTGTCCTGCGATTTCAGTAAACCCGCATCTGTGATCGATCAGTCAACAGTTTGACTTATGGCACGTTGAACCCACCATCAATCGACGTCACAAAATGATTGCCAGAGTTATCAGCTCGTGTAGGCGACCACGGACCAAAACATATATAATATATAGCGGTCGATTCACTTTGAGGTGTTCAACGCGTTATGCACAACCCTCATGAAAAACAATATATATAACAAAACGATGATTTTATTAGAAGTTTTAGGAAAATACAAGTGTCAAATCCAAACAAACAACTAATACAACTCGGGAACACGCTTAATTCCCATGGAAATAACGTGCCCTTCATGCTTATCTTGTCTCAACGGTTTAGTGAGAGGATCTGCTATGTTATCATCCGTAGCAATCTTGTCAATCACTATCTCCTTCTGCTCCACGTAATCCCGGTTCAAGAGAGCCTTCCTTTGCACGCGCCGAGACTTGTTCTTTGGACTTGACTCGCTTCGCTTGGAAGATGGCACCACTATTATCGCGATAAATGGTGATCGGGTCATTCGAACTTCGGAACTACGATTAGTCCCCTGTAGAATCGACGATCCATATAGCTTCCTTCGCAGCCTCTCAAGAGCGATAGTACTCGGACTCGATCGTGGAATCGCTATAACGATTTGTTTGGAGCTTTTCCGGTGGCCGCGCCATTAAGAGTAAAACGAATCCAGATTGAGATTTCGAGTCATCTCGATCCGCTTGGAAACTAGCATCTGCAGAATCGATCACAAGATAGCTCGGTGTCTCCACCATAAGTCAATACCCAATCTTTAGTCCTCCGTAGGTACTTAAGAATATTCTTTACACCATCCAAAGTGCTTCACCTGGATTGCCTTGGTATCGACTTCGTCATACTCGATGCATATGCCACGCCTGGGCGTGTGCATATCATGGCATACATGATCGATCCTATTCTTTGAAGCATATGGAATCCGACTCATGCGCCGACCTCTTCCGATGTCTTTGGTGCTTGAGCTTTACTCAAGTGCACCCACGAGATCATTGGAAGGTTCCCTTCTTGGAGTTGGTCATCTTTGAACCTTTCAAAAATCTTATCTATATAAGACTCTGATGAGGGATAACATCCGTCGTGATCTATCTCTATAGATGCGGAGCCCCAATATACGCTGTGCCTCACCCAGATCTTTCATCTGGAAATGGTTCTTTAACCATACTTTTACCGAAATTAAGAGAGGTATGTCATTCCCAATCAAGAGTATGTCATCGACGTACAGTATTAGGAAGACAATCTTGCTCCCACTCAACTTGATATATAGGCATGGTTCCTCGACCGATCGAGTGAAGCCATTCTCCTTTATCACTTGGTCGACGCGATGATTCCAACTCCGTGAAGCTTGCTTAAGTCCATAGATGGAACGCTTAAGCTTGCAAACTTTCTTAGGATTTTCAGGATCAATGTGACCTTCGGGTTGTACCATGTACAACTCCTCCTCCAAATAACCGTTTAAGAAGGCGGTTTTCACGTCCATTTGCCAAATTTCATAGTCATGAAAAGCGGCAATCGCTAAGAGTATCCGAATGGAGCGAAGCATGACTACGGGTGCAAAAATCTCATCATAGTGCAACCCTTGCACTTGAGTGAAACCCTTTGCCACTAGTCGTGCCTTGTATATATCTGGTTGTCCTTCTACAGATCGCTTTATCTTGTAAAGCCATTTGCACTGAAGAGGCCTAGCCTTATCAGGTAAGTCAACCAGATCCCATACATCGTTCTCGTACATCGAGTCCATCTCGGATTGCATGGCTTCTTGCCAAAGCTTTGAGTCAGAACATGTCAAGGCAGTTTTATAGGTTACGGGTTCGTTACTCTCAAGGAGTAAAACGTCGTCTCTCCCATTCTCCTCGACTATACCGATATATCGATCTGGAAGAATGGAGAGTCTACCCGACCTTCTGGGTTCCAAAGGGACATTAACCGCAGCAGACGAAGAAGGAACAACTTCCTCCATCGGTTGCTCGGTTGTTGGTTCAGGAATCTCCGATAGATCGAAGGTTCTATTACTTTTCTTGTCTTCGAGAAACTCTTTCTCTAAGAACTTCGCACTAGCCGCAACAAAAACGCGTTGTTCGGTTGGCGAATAGAAGTAATGACCAAACATTCCTTTTGGATAACCAATAAAGTATGTCTTGACCGATCGCGGGCCGAGCTTATCCTCGTGTCTTCACTTGACATAAGCTTCGCACCCCCAAACCCGAATAAAGGACAAGTTAGGGACCGTTCCCCTCCATAACTCGTATGGAGTCTTGTCTACAGCTTTAGACGGACTTCGGTTAAGTATAAGAGCAGCTGACAAAAGAGCATAGCTCCATAATGAGTCGTACAACCGTGTGACTCATCATGGATCGAACCATATCAAGTAATGTTCGATTCTGCGTTCGGACACACCATTCGGTTGTGGTGTTAGGGTGGAGTTAATCAAGGACTATCCCGCGGTCTTTCGGTGTTGATCAAACTCGGTTGAAAGATATTCGCCACCACGATCCGAGCGTAGCGCTTTTATCTTTCTATCCAGGTTGGTTCTCAACCTTATTCGAATTCCTTGAACTTGTCAAAGGACTCACTTTTATGCTTCATTAAGTAGACATAACCATATCTACTCAAATCGTCCGTGAAAGTGATAAAATACCTATAGCCATCTCTAGCGTTGATTGACATAGGCCCGCACACATCAGTATGTATGAGTCCTAATAGGTCAGCAGCGCGCATTCCAACACCTTTGAAGGAAATTCGAGACATTTTGCCTATGAGACATGATTCACACGTGCCAAAAGATTCATAGTCAAATGGGGCAATAGTCCCACTATCAATGAGCCTTTTCACGCGTCTCTCATTTATGTGTCCCATACGGCAATGCCATAAATACGTTTGATCTTTGTCACCAACCTTTGCTTTCTTATTACTCACATGCAGAATTTCTGTGGTTTGATCTAAAACATAAATTCCGTTCATGGAAACAGCTTTACCATAAATCATATCGTTCAATGAGAAAATACAGCTATTATTCTTAATTGAAAATGAAAATCCTTCTTTATCAAGAACGGATCTGTAAATAATGTTTTTCGATAAACTAGGTACATAGTAACAGTTATTCAGAAATAACTCAAATCCACTTGGGAGTTGGATTACATATGTCCCTACTGAAACGGCAGCAACTCTTGCTCCATTCCCCACTCGCAGGTCTACATCACCTCTTGCCAGAGTTTTGATGCTTCTTAGGCCCTGCAGATGATTGCACAGATGAGAACCACAACCAGTATCAAGTACCCAAGTTCCGAAACTTGCATGGTTAATCTCAATCATATGAATAAAAGAAGACATACCAACAGAGAACGCGGCGGCTGATTTTATGTCCTCGGCGTACACGGGCGATTCGCCTCCAATGCCCAGACTTGTGGCAATGGTGGCACTCCATGCTCTGCTTAGCTTTTGTCTTGCCTTGTGAGCTACCGCTAGACTCACCAGGCCCACTCTTAGCAATCACTGGCTTCTTGAATTTTGGCTTACCTACAGCTAGGTTAGCCGGAGCCTTACCCTTACCCTTCTTGTTCCCAATCATGAGAACATCTTGCTTCGTGCTCACTCAACTTCGGATCACTCCGTGCATGCGAGGTGAATGCGATTCATGCAGACTTTTTGCATGTCATTCATGTAATAGTTTGCCCTAAAGAGGCATACCCATCATGAAGAGAGTGAAGCACTCGATCAATGATGATCTTCTCATCGATCGTGCAACCAAGCTCCTCCGATTTCTCAACGCGTTCGATCATGGCGAGAAGGTGTGGACCAACCGGTTGGCCGCTTTCGAGTCTAGCTTCAAAGAAACGAGTAGTATACTCGTAACTCTTAATTCTGAGCTTTCGAGAATTCCTTAGTAAGTGGTGAAAATCTTGTTTGCACTGGGTAATGAATCGTCTTTGCAAATTGGATTCCATTGCATAGATGAGCACGCCCGTAACGCACCCGCCTCCATCATGAAATCATTATAAGCTACGACTTCATCTCCTCCTCGCATCGGAGTGGTTCGGCATTGGCTCGATCAAGTACTTGAGCTTGCCGTCACTATGGCGGCATTCCGTAATGCGACCTCCCAATCAAAGAAATTGGACCCATCATTCTTGATCAGTGGGTGATTCATGTCATCCATAAAAATTCTCACCATGATTCACGTTCAAGTGTGACACTCGGCATTGGTCCTTCAATACGACGACCATTTGTTATAGTAGTTATATCTGTATATAACGTATTCGAAACTGTGAAAAGAAAGAAGAAGAAGAGAATAGATAAGAAATCATGGTTTTAAGAATTTAAGTCAAAAACAATAACATTTTAATGTAATGACTCGTGCACTCATATAATCGACCTCCCTCGAGAATTATATAAGCGATCCCAAGACTCAATTTCTTTAAATTGATAAGCCAACCTCTTGGCTAATTCTACTGTTAGAATTCTTGGTCGATAGATTTCAGTAAATCCTATCTGTTAGCCCATCATAACTTCGAGATATTACTCGAACTATAACGTTGAGATAAACTAAGTCGACAGCCACTACTTACCCAACGTAGAAGGGGTCATATTATGCCTACCGACGAAGAAGGGATTCATAGTGGTTCGACTTATAAAGACTAATTCTCAATTTCGCTTAGAGGAAGATCCCATCAACTCATTTTAATTCATTTTAAGTGAACTAATATCTAGCATTATCGTGAATGATTAAATTGAGGTGATAGCTCTAAACAAATGACATCCGTATGTCTATAATCTAGGATGCAACTATATGATCCATTTTCATGCATATTAGGTGGTTTGGTTTAGTTTAGGCGGAATATGATGCTACTATCTAACGTGAATGCAATGAAAAACGGTAAAGAAAAACGCAAAAACGAAAAACACCTAGTGTGGCCTAACCCTATGAAAATAAAGACAAATACAAATTGGAATCCATCCATGGACCCTAAGCAAGTCTTCATTCTTCATCTTGGGCTTTAAGTGGGAGTCCATCTTGAATCTTCATCTTGAATCTTCTTAAATTTACAATTTTGAATTACAAAATAAACCTATTTACATTCTAATTCAAAATATGCCAAAATAAAAAATATTACATAATTGGAGATTCGAGATCTCAAAAATACAATCAAAATTGTGTTTCCTTCATTACGGAAACACAATCTTCTAAGGCCACACTAGTAAATTACAACCGTTTGTACATAATTAATGCGTGAAAATAAAACCATTCATTCATTCATTCAAAAATAGCATCAACTAAACATAAATAAAAACAATGCATACGAATTGATTTTAAATCCAAACCACCCTTTTTAAATGATTATAATTATGCAACAATTCCTTAATTGTTCATAATATCTTTTAATCAAAATATAATCCAAAACCAATTTATATTATCCTTATAACATAAATTAGATCAAGAATATCTTAAACCTTTTTAAAATATTAGGTATCATGATTATTGTGAACTGCTTCACAATAACACAAAATTATATTATCTTAATAATATAACAAAATAATTTCCAAAAATAAAATAGGAAACCAAAATTTAAAAAAAAAACAAAATTACGGCCAAAAAGATAAAATTGCCGAATTAATTAATTTTTTTTTTTTTTTTTTTAATTTTCAATAAATGGTTTCGGCCAATTTAATTAAAAATAACAAAACAAAATTTTAATGAATTAATTTCGGCCAAAACATGTAAAAATTGAATTAAACTGTTTTAATTCGATTAAGCTAAAAATTAGATCAATCCTAACTCAATTTTAATCCGTATTAAACATTGATTTAAGAGATTCAAACTAACCTTTTAGATTAAACATCTTAAACTGATAGATCTAATGATTAACTTCAAGATATGTTCATTAACATACATAAATTTTGGTCCTTTTAGTTCTAATTCAATCGGTATTAAATCAAAACTCATTCTAAATCATATGTAATCGTTTTAACATCTTAAAACATTAATAATTATGAATCAAAAAGACCAAAATAAGCCAAAAGAATACAAAACAACTCGGCAAAACATGAAAATAATACGGCCATCAATTAAACTATGCAATTAAAATAATACGTCCATCAAATTGCAAACATACAGCCATCAATTGCAAACATACAGCCATCAATTAAATAATACGGCCATGAAATTGAATTTGTTTATAATTTATACAAAATCGATTTTTATGAAAACCTTATAAAAATTTCATGTGCCCTAAGGCTCTGATACCACTTGTAGGTTTATATCCGTATATAGACCATTAAATTCACAGGATTATAATGAAAACTTTTATAAGATTAATGGTCATAAAATCAAATTGCACAATATACTAAAAGGATTAAGAATTAACCTTTGAAACCTTGTAATTTGGCCTAAGAACAATACCAATATTATGGTATCTCCTAATAATCTCACCCAAGATGTGTTTAGGATATGCCTTGAATTTGCTAGAAATTAGAGAGAAAAACTGCTTTTCCTTTTCTTAAGTTTTGTGTTGTATATGAGATGAATGATTAGAGTAGTCCATTAGGAATAGAATTAGTGAGTTCTTATAGAATCAAATCTTTCCTAATTGCCTAATGGTGGCCGGCCCATTATTGTATTTTGGGGAGATGTATTTCTCCTCAAATACTTAACTTAATGATCAAGATAAAAGTGTATCGGGTCAGAATGTATCTGGACACTTTTCTCATGGCCAATTTAGCTTATAATATAATGCAATTTATTGCTTTAAGTGTCATCTGTATGGATTTTATAATATATTATAAATATCCTTATATTTATAATTTACTAATTAATTATAACGGTTTATATTTAATTAGCTTGCATTATACACAACAATTAAATATAACATTTTATATTCAATTCACGAATTACATATAACTCGTCTTAGCTAATATTATTTAATCTGTATTAAAAAGCAGATTCATTATTTTCTTGACCACCATTTTAGTCAGTAATATCATCACACTTGACTAACATTTTAGTCACATTTGACTAACCTTTTAGTCAACAACACTAACTAACTGTTTAGTCATTAAGTAAGGCATCAATATGATCATTTTCTCAAATAATCATATTTCTCAAACACATCCTTTAGGTGTGACTCTTAGGGACCAGTTGATCACCGCCATCTGTATGACAATAACGTCAAACTTATCTAGCAAGCCAACCGTTATTGATAAACGTTAATCAACTGATTAAATACAAAATGTACCCTGTGTACCTTTAGAGATTTATTTATGTTATTGCCCTAACTGTGGAGGACACTAACCCCAACAAAAAAGGGGCGATAAATAGTAAATAAGGGGGCGGGAAATAGTGATTGTGTTTTTTTATGGTTGTGTTATTGTACGCAGATTGCAGCATACCGGAAACACTATCTTAATTACTTATCACCAATCAAATATGTCACAAATAATTTTGTTCAATCCATTTCTACATTATATTATCCAAAATAAAATGATTACAGAGATCGCCTTTGATCTCCAAATTGACGTCTTAAAAATTAAAATGTTTGGTATTTAAAAGTACCAAAATCCTTATCCTTATAACTATTTAAATACTGTTATGAACTAAGAAATAAGGAGAATGCAAAGAGAGAGTTTAGAGAGAAAGATGTAATGGTTGTATATTATTCAACTAATAGGGAGCATATATATAGTGCTTTACAAGAGGGAAAACCTAAATACATAAACGTTCTAATGGGCTGCAAAGCCCAATGGACATCCACTAAACATATTTCATAACACTCCCCCTTGGATGTACATTACTGAAGAACATGCCTCGTTAAAAACCTTCCTAGAAAAACCCTGTGGGAAAAACACTAGTGAAGGAAAAGAGTACAATAGTCTTCAAATATGCATAATCAGCTGCCTCATTAAAACCTTTCCATGGAAAACCCTGTGGGACAAAACCATAGATAAGGAAAAAGAGTACAGCGCATGCACACTCCCCCTGATGGTTACATCACTTGAATTACTGTCAACGCAGCTCATGATGTAGTAAAGTTTCTTGATCTTGAAAAGTTGTCTTTGCATTTGACCAACTTTATAGGTACCTTCAAATAATAGGAGTCCTTGATTGTTTCAACTTTCATAATGTGAAAATAGTAACTCATAAATATTTTCACGTCTTCACTTTAAATAACCTGTCACTTTTGTAATGCTGCACTTTTACTTGAATGGTCACATTAACAACAATAATGCATATAGTATGTGATTAGGTTTAAAAAATATAGAATGTGAAGTAATGCAATGATGTAAAAAATATGAAAATGAAAGTGCTAAACTAATGCAATAGATGACTCGATAATGCAAACTGTACAGTTTTATTTTCAATATCCATGATGGATTTCAGGTTTATGAGCTCATTAATAACCATATATATGTCGACTGTCAAATGGACTTATAAAGTCCAAATTAAATGGGCAATTGAATATTGCGCTTAAATGCGTATCCGTTTCATACGAAATATTCTTTCATGATCATGTATTCGGATTTCTGGAATCGCTATTCCTCATATATTACACTATAGGTGTAATTTAAGTCTATAAAACTTCTTTTATTTTACCAACTTTTCACTTCTTTTTCTCCCCCTAAGGTGGTAAAAATTATATCCAATAGATTGCAATCATTTACATAACCACCTTAGAATGCAATTTTAATTTCCCATATCAAATACTAATGAGATTTCATTAGTGACCATTATCGTAGGATTTTATAAGATATATAGGGAGTACGCAATTGATTATCAAATTGCTGAAAAGAGAAAAGAAACTATGAATATTAAAGATCAAATTGTTCACATAATATAACCTGTGAATATAACACAAGGTACTCGAATATGTGGCTTTCAAGCCACTAATGATATCAATTCATACAATTGAATTTAGAAGGTTTTTTTTCAACCTCGATTAATGTGAAATTTCATTGTTTAGATCTTCATGGAAAGTATGTGATAACAAATAACCACTTTTACCAACTTTATACTTAATCTTTTTTTTTTCCGAAGATGGTAAAAATATCATCTTTAATAGAGAATAATGTATAATGCAGTTGGATTTTCTATGCACTGAATTAAAATGCATATTTAGGAGACGAAATTATTCATAAATAATTGACATGTGATTGTGATAACATTAATTACTCGTACTAATCGTGAATGTACGATAAATTTACAAGCAACTTTATATATCATCAACCAAATTATTGAAAAAAAATGTTGCTTACTTAATTAGAATAGTCATTTAGAATCTCCAAAAAATTATGGAGTACATCCAATACAAAAATGGAGAATGAAAGTGATAACTCCTAACTAGTACTATAGAGATTGTAAATAATATCTCCAATAAATGTTGACTATTTCTCAATATAATCACTTCTCACATGATAATAAATATGAATTTTATCACCATAATGAACTCAAAAGAATTATGAATGTGGTAGATAAACCACCTAATATATCATTCATCGATATAATTGAGCACATAATTTTCGTACTGAATTTTGAATATCATTTTAATCTCAAATATAATGTGCTGTAGCAATGCGGAGAATAAAAAGTAATATCTCCAATATCCATATAAGATAATGTGGAAATTGTGAAAATATTTCCATAATATTATACTTAGTATAAAAAAAATGAAGATTATAAATAATATTTCCAATATGTAATACAAAGTAAAATAATGGTGACAAATTTTTGAAACATAACTCATCTTAAATACGCATAATTGTCCATATATGCATCTGAGTTAATGATAATTGAAATGCTTCTCAAGATTTTTTAATGCACTTGTTTCGTTCATGGTCAACGAGTTTATATCACGATTGAATAAACATGACTAATGTGATTACATAGCCAAAACTTAATAGATTTATTAATTAAAACAAAATTGATGTGAAAAATACATGAATTTATATCACAATCAATTGAGATGGCTAATGAATGCAATTATATATAGCCTAAAATAATAATTAATCAATAGAGTGATATGAATTTAATAATCAATTAATTAATACGATATAACAAATTCGATCAATGAATTGATATGATCAAAGAATAATTAGTCAATAAAGTAATACGGAGTATGACAAAAAGGTAATTTGGTCATTGAATTAATATGACCAAGAGAATAATTTATAAATGAATGACTAAGTAGTCCTTAAGAATAGTTCCGTCATTAAAGTGATATGACAATACTTAACTAGTTTGATCAATGGATTAATATGATCAAAATAATAATTAACAAATAATAGAATATGACAATAGATTTATAATCATTAATAATAATTGGTCAATTAATCGATATGACCAAAAGAATAATTAACCATGAAGTAATATGGCAAAAGTTGATTAGGTCAATGAATTAATATGACCAAGAGGGTAAGAGATGATTAACCAATAAATAAATATGACTATATAGTCACTAAAAATAATTTGGTCAATAAATTAATGACCATAAGATTAATTAGCCAATGAATAAATATGGCTATGTAGTCACAAAAGAAGTTGGTCAATAAATTAATGACCATAAAATTAATTAGCCAATGAATAAATATGGCTATATAATCATTATCAAACAAAAATTATTACTACGGAGTAGTTGATTGCAATAAATAAGTAAAACTCAGGGTACAATGGACTCACTTGATAAAGAAAAATGTGTGTCACACAAAAGGAAAAAATATACAAAATAGAAAGAGATGCATGTAATAAGTGTAAAAGCTTTTGGGAAAAGGACAAGACAAAGAAATAAGGAGTACTCCAGTACTCCGTAAAAGGCTTGTGCACAAATAAATACTCCGTATTAGACCATGCACAATTGTGCAACGCACGGAGTTGCGGTGCCGTAACGCCCGTCAAACCTCAATACATATCAAACGATATATTTTTTTTCTTTATGAAATACATTTGAAAAAGATAAAGTAAAATTTGGTTTGATAAATAATTACCGTTCAAGAAGTTAGAGCGTGCTGATAACATGTTATGAACTAAGAAATAAGGAGAATGCAAAGAGAGAGTTTAGAGAGAAAGATGTAATGGTTGTATATTATTCAACTAATAGGGAGCATATATATAGTGCTTTACAAGAGGGAAAACCTAAATACATAAACGTTCTAATGGGCTGCAAAGCCCAATGGACATCCACTAAACATATTTCATAACAAATACGGATTAGTATGCTTTTTCGTTTTGTATGTTTATGGGCCGATAATTTTTGACACTCCAATTAGTTAGCCCTTACACCAACTAAAATCGTATTTTAAAATCGCTATTTTAGAATGAGTTAAGACTCTTAATGTTAACTTTATTTATGGAAAATATCTCAAAGATGAGGCATGATGTTGAAAAAAATAAATTTAGATCGAATTTGGGTTGTATTTCGATCAGCTTATGGATTGAATATAAAAGCTCTACTCCCTCTGTCTCAGTCATTTGTTTACAGTTTGACTTTTTTCCCCTCACAAAAAAGTCAAACTGCAAACAATTCACTGAAACAGAGGGAGTATAATGGACCGGACTTAAATTTTAATATTTGAGGTAAAAAATTTTAGATCGGATATCATTTCGGATCGATAGCCCATTGGATCAGTTTCATATCATGCTAAACCCGATCCAAACTTTAATTTATTGCCGTCATCATTAAACATTAGATCATACGAGTAACATTCTTAGAAAATACTGTTTTTTTTGTTTTTTTTTATTTTTTAAGTGATCTAGTTACTTAAATCTGAGCCAAAAAGTTGCCCAATTCAATGTGTTGTTGATCTTCCATGGTTGTTTTTTCAGCAGCAGCTAACAAATCAATGGTATAACCCTAAATTTTTTCAATGTTTTTGAACTGTTTTGCTGTATATTACCCAGAAATTAGCTAACATTTATTTTGATTACCCAGAAGTTATTATCATTTTGCTCATGATTTAATTGCCCACATGATAAAAATCTGATCTTTTTTTTGTTCTTCTGGTATGTGTTCATCATAGGAGGTTTCTAATGGAGGAAATGTTGAGGGTTCAATTGATGTAATTGATTTGGGGGCATTTGTTGGAGATTTGTCCTTTGATGATGATTTAGGCAGGTCTGATTTCCTTTCATTAATGCCTTTTTAAGCTCGTAAATTGTTTCGGAAATTTGGGGGTCAGCTAACATGAATCGTCGCAGATGAAAAGTCAATCACATTGATGAATTGTAACTAGTGCCTAATTTTCCAAGCCAAAATCAAACAAATTTGTGATAGTTTTAGAGGTAGTTTATTTTGTGTGTTTAGTGGATGAATTTGTTGGGAGTAAACGAACAGTAAGTTTCGAGGAGAGGAAGTAACGCAGTTCTCGGGTTTGGATCGTAAGCTGGGGTTAGAGGGAAATGGAGCGAAAGAAAATGATGTCAAAAATCGTTCAGACGTAGAAAGAGAAAAATTTTCGGGGGAGGTGGGTTTTTCATAGGGTCTCTTTGATGACTAGAGTGTGATTGTATCTAAGGAAAGAGTAAATTTTCGAGGAGACAGATTTTCATATGGTCTCTTTTGATGAATGGGGAGTGAGCTCCGACTGAAGAAGAATTGAGCATTATCAACTTAATTAGGTAACTAGTGTCCAAGAGTTGTTCAAATACTTACACACTCATCTTAAGTTATGAACAAGCTTTACCATAGTAGTGCGAGATATTCTCTACCATAGTAAAATTTTCAGGGAGGTGGATTTCCATAGTGTCTTTCTATGACTTGATGGTGAGTACATCTTAGGAAGTAGTGAATTTTTGGCGAGACGGGTTCCCAAATGGTATGTCAATGAGTGAGGACTGAGCTTCGTCTGTAGAAGGATCGAGCGTTACAGGAAACTACCGATTCAATTCAAATATTACGCACTCAACTTAAGTTATAACAAGCTCTACCATAGCATTTGTGCGGGATGTTCTCTGTATTAGGGCAAATAAGAGTACCAAATGCCTACCAATAATGTGGCAGATCACTGAACAATTTAGTTCTTTAGCATTGTCGTCAGTGAGATTATCGACTGTTTTCCTCTGAAGATTGTACCATGTACTTGATATACCTTTTCCCCTCATTTTGAGCTTTAGTAAGGGTGGTTTATTTTAATTTTATTTTTTTATGTTTATCAGTGATGATGTGTCACTTGAAGGGCTGGAGCATGAACTGGAAGAATGTAAGGGCGATGACGTAAGTGCTCTCCCTGTCAGTAATTACTGACATCACTTGAAGTTGTCAGATTGTGTACATCGCTGTTCTTGTAGTGCACATTATTTTTACAATTTTACTAGGTTTGACATGAATTGTGCGTGAAAGTGTTGGCAGTAGTGATTGATTTTGACAGTTTTATAAAAATCTCTATATCATTGAAGTCTTGAGACTTATTCATTTGCCTAGGGAAGTTCATGTTTTACTTTTTACAAAATAATATATTTTTTTCCTGAGCAGGTAGTAGCTAACATTCTGTCGAAAGGTGTTAAACTACGTGATTACACAAAGACGGTTGAGAAAAACTTACGAGAAGTCGAGTTAGACTCTATTCAGGTCTGCTCTTGCTCTAGTACACATTTGAGTATCTGCTTGATTCACAATCTCCTCATATTTCTATTGAAAGGAATCTTAATCTTAGACTTGTGGTGCTTAAAATGTGACCGCTAATCTCTGATAGTTCTGTCTTCATTTAATTGTGCAGGACTATATACAAGAAAGTGACAATCTTGTATCACTGCAGGATCAAATCCGCGACTGTGATAACATCTTGTCACAGATGGAATCACTTCTCGGTGGATTTCAGGTATGCCTTAACTTTTCGGTGAAGTCCTGATGATCAGGTTTAATTTTCGACAGGCATTGATTGGTGCGTTCATTTCCACTTTGATACCTTTTTTTTTTTTGTTAATATTATTGCCGATTTGGTTAGGCTGAGATTGGATCAATAAGTTCAGATATAAAAGTTCTTCAAGAGAAGTCGATGGACATGGGTTTCAAGCTGAAGAATCGCAAGGTATGACATTTTGACGGTATATTGAGTTTATTTCTCTGATTCCTTATAGCTACAGATGCTCTTGAATTTAGCATACAGTTCTTGCTTCCATGGTTGGTTATGTCTTAGCAATTTAGCATATTATTTGCGTCAAATACACTATGCATATTATTTCAAGCTCTTTCGAGACTTTTTCTGCTAATATTCTTACCCAATGATGCTAGTCAACGTGGTATCTCCCAACCCGACCTCCTCGTGATTTCCATATAGCTTTAACTTTGTCATCGGGTGGAGTCATAGACACTGATTTTTTATGTTGCTTCATTTGGTATACACCTTTTGGACAAAGCTCCTACTGCTGTATGTTTTTTTTTTAACAGGTTGCGGAATCAAAGTTGGCCAAATTTATCGAAGATATCATTGTTCCCCCGAGGATGATTGATGTTATTGTTGATGGCGAGGTAATTGCTTATCCTGGCAGCTAAAACGCGTTCGCGTTGTATCTTATTTTGCTCTATCGGCAAATTTACCGTTGGTTGCATCATAAAAAAAAGTCAATCATTTGGCAGTTATCCATCTTGACTCATGGACAGCATACATAGTTTTATTAGCTTATTTGGTTTGTTAATTCTCGTCCAGGTCAACGATGAGTACATGAGGACATTAGAGATACTCAGTTCGAAGTTGAAGTTTGTTGTTACAGATTCCACCGTGAATACGTCAATGGCTCTGAAAGATGTTCAGCCTGAGTTGGAAAGGCTTCGTCAGAAGGCAGTTTCCAAGGTAGGCTAAGGCTCACTAATATAAAGCAAACTCGCGCTCACTGTGCGGCTATATATTACTCGTACTTCGTACTTTTTGGTTTACCTCTTCTTGCATGTTAGCTCTCGTAAAACTGAGCTGCCTTTGTCGTTTTGTAGGTGTTCGAGTTCATTGTTCAGAAGCTCCAAGCGTTGAGAAAACCCAAAACAAACATACAGATCCTTCAACAAAGTGTTCTTTTGAAATACAAGTAACCGTGCTTGTATATCCTTCTTATTCGACATTACTTTGTGTATGTTATGGACCAGAGGAGCATGTTGCTAGTCTTCTGAAATTCTACACGTATAATTTTGCAGATATGTTATTTCATTTCTTAAAGAACATGGCAAAGAGGTATACACTGATGTACGAGCGGCTTACATTGATACAATGAACAAGGTAAGGAAAAAAAAAAAAAGTTGAGATAAAATAATTTTGGTAAATGCAATTTCGAATGGAGTACAACTGTACAAGGGTACTTGCTTAGTTGCTTGGTGCAATTGTGATCCCCCGAAGTCTATTATGTGGTCTAAGATTGAAAATTGCATCTCACAATAAATCTTTTACGGGCAAACTGCATTTTCTTTAGGCATATTAGAGAGAAACGGTTGAATCCGTTGAAGTATCACTTTTGGCTTTAATCATCAATAATATTCGCTTGTGTTTCAGGTTCTTAGTGCATATTTTCGTGCGTATATTCAATCCCTCGAGAAACTACAGCTTGATATAGCGACATCCAGCGATTTAATTGGTGTCGACGCCAGGGGAACTGGACTTTTCTCAACCAGACGAGAACCTTTTAAAAACCGTTCCTCGGTTTTTGCCCTTGGGGACCGAATAAATATTTTGAAGGTTCCTATCTTTGAGCTTTCCACTTTCCTTCTGAATTTTCACGTTCTTTACACCTACTTGGCCTACTTTGGTATATTTAGGAAGTCGATCAACCTGCATTGATTCCCCATATTGCGGAAGCGAGCTCTCAGAAGTATCCCTATGAAGTCCTTTTTCGGAGTTTGCACAAGCTTCTTATGGATACTGCTAGTTCTGAGTATGTACCTAATGAACCAAGAGTCCAAGACTATATATCACCCGTATAATTGATTTTATTGACGTCTTAATTGAATCTTTTTTTTTTTTCCGTCAAGGTACATTTTCTGCGGTGATTTCTTTGGAGAAGAGTCATCATTTAACGAAATTTTCGCAGGTATAATGAGACCATTCTCTATACTCCCTCAATCACACTTTTCTGATTTCTGTCTGCGCGCAAAGAAGGTTGTGATGTAATAAATTCACGATTGTGCTTCTCTTTCAGGTCCATTTGCTGTAGTTGATGAGCACTTCACCGCAATTCTGTCCAATTCTTTCGATGCTATCGGTTTGATGCTTATGATCCGTCTTACTCACCAGCACCAGGTATCCCTCCTAAGTCTTTTCGCCATCGATTTCCTGAACATCGTCCACTAAAGACTGCTGTTGATTAAATCGGGCCGTTCTTTCAGCTCATTATGTCAAGGAGGCGCATTCCGTGCTTGGATTCATATCTCGATAAGGTTTGTATGTTCACAAAAGTTGTTTGACTTCAAAGTTTAAACGGCATTATTATGTTGTCATTCCTAGACAAATTCACTCGACGTGGGTGAAAATGACTATAACCTCGAATTTATGTGTCACAATACGCAGGTGAACATCTCACTATGGCCGCGTTTCAAGATGGTTTTTGACCTGCATCTGGGTAGTCTACGGAGCGCAAACGTGAAAACATTGTGGGAAGATGACGTTCATCCTCACTACGTGATGAGACGTTACGCTGAGTTTACCGCTTCTCTAATCCATCTAAACGTTGAGTATGGCGACGGCCAGGTCAGACATCTATTTCCATTCGCGTTTACTTCCTTCAAACGTCTCTCAGCGCTTACAGTAGCTCGATCGCGTTCTTGTCCTTTTTTTCAGCTGGAGATGAACTTGGAACGACTAAGAATGGCCGTCTATGATTTGATAATGAAGCTGTCCACACAGTTTCACAAGTCGAAACTGCAGAGCGTATTTCTTATTAATAACTATGACATGACGATTTCTGTATTGAAGGTCAGTGATTGTATTGAATAAATAACCAGCTGAACTGATATTTCCAAATATAATAATCTTGTTTTGTTAATCATGCGTTCATGCTTATCTGTGGGATTTCAGGAGGCTGACCCAGATGGCGGTAAAATTCAGATATTTTTCGAGGAAGTTTTGAAAAGCCAATCTACAATTTATGTGGTGAGTTTACGACTGAAAATCCGTATATTTGATGCCACGTTGGTTTGAAACTATGGACCGAGTTTGGTTCAAGCTTAATTCACTCCTTCACACAGGAGGAACTACTATTGGAGCACTTCAACAACCTAATCAAATTCGTCAAGACGAGAGCATGTAAGAAATTCTTGTTTTCATATTCCAAACATGTCAAATCAATCCGAATCAGCTGATTCAAATTCGTCAATGATCCATTTGCTAGGCGAACATACGCGTGTTTATTTTGTATATTTTTGCTCATCTGACATTTATAGAAACCTTAATGATGGTTTTCACAATCGTTAATCTAGCCGAGGATCCAAGCTCAAGTTCGGTGAAGGGCATAACCGTCGGTGAAGTGGAGCCGTTAGTGAAGGACTTCGGGAGCAGGTGGAAAGACGCCATCGAGCTGATGCACAAGGACGTAATCACGTCGTTCAGCAACTTTTTGTGTGGAATGGAAATCTTACGAACGTCATTGACGCAGTTGCTTCTGTACTACACCCGCCTTACCGAGTGCGTCAAAAAGGTGCCTGGCGGTTTGGCATTAAACAAGGATTTGGTCTCGATCCAGTTAATCATACACGAGATCCGCAAATACTCCCGTACATTTTAGATTTTCGAAGTATTTGATTTCAAAAATTACTGATAGCAGAATTTTGACTCTCGACCTCGAGAGCTGTCCTATTGGACGCCTGTATTTGCGTGTATCGTTCTCTTGTATTATCAATCAATTGAAGTTTGAGAATTCCCTAACTCCACAACAGATTGTTTTTTTTTTTAATCTTCCGTTCGCTGTTAACACGAAGGCGTGGACAAAAGATTAGTCAGTAGTTCACTTGTTGAGACGCTGTCGCCAATAGTTAATAAAATGTTAGTAAAAAGATAATTATTGACGATAAAAAGCTACGGAGTACAAAACTAATATCTCTATTCTTGTACGAGTACAAATTATTACTCCATATTTTAACATTATTCATTCAAAATTATGAAATCAGTATAATCTTAATTTTAATTCATTTTTTTGTTGAATTTAGTTAATCAAAATTATTCGTTTAGTACTTCCTCCATTTTCTTGGATTCTATACATTTGCTTTTTGCACGTACGTCGATGCACGTTTTCTTTTGTTTATATCTTTAGTTACATAATTCCGAAAATTATAAAATTTAAATATTAATAATGCTCTCGAAAATGCAATTAAAACAAGATCTCAGCGTATTATTTTTATTTCATATATTAGACGATATATCGAAGATTCTCCTCACTTGTGAATAGTGTCCAAAAAGCAAATGTATAGAATCCAAGAAAATGGAGGAAGTAAGACAAGTAAACGTATAAATTATTTTTTACTTGATCAAAATGACCGTTATTAGCAATAATTGATTAATATAAACATATTTTAGCAACTTTTTAGTAATATAAACGTATTCTTACGGTTTGTTATCTAACATCCGATGTCGTCCAGCGGTTAGGATATCTGGCTTTCACCCAGGAGACCCGGGTTCGATTCCCGGCATCGGAATTTTTATTTATTTATTTTTTTTTTTTTTGAATATAAATTTGACAACTTATTACACCTTAACATATACTGATTAAATTATTGGATAACATCGTATTGTGCATAATATGTTTCACTACACGTTAACATATACTTCCTACATGGTATGTTCGTTTTCTCCGGGTTTCTGTTTAATCGAAAATAACGTCGACATTTTTTATAAAAAATCAATAAACAAGTCAAAGCCTAATCGAAAATTGTAGATGGTTGTTGTAAACTTGTAGGCCTTGTAAGGATGCACGTATACGAGTTTCATGTTACCGTGTCTTTAGTAGAGACGTGGGCTGCTATCAGTATATTTAATTCGTGTTAAGAGTAAGTATATACTCTTTAACTTAAAAATACCCTTAGTTAGTGAAATGTCTTATATTAAAATTATATTTTGTGCCATTTTATACGAGTAATTTCTTTAGCGTACGTAATAGGATATGACCTCGCAATAAATTCCTACAGAATCTCAAATGACACCGGATAGATACAACTAATCGAAAATTACAATCTTTAGTAGTATAAGTGGATATACATCTTTGAAATACTAATATAACAATTAAATTACATTAAGTTTGTGATAGAAAGAAATGTTTATCAAATTTAATATATGATGAATGAGTAAATTGTGGAATACTCCGTATAAATTTTCCTTGATTTATGGGATATAATTCAACCTCAAATTTGCACCCTCAAAGAAGCAATATAGCTGTCGAAATTAATTTATGTCATAGCGCAAATTTCTTATTTATATTTTAGCTTCATGTATCTCCTAAAATTTAGAGAGTATATTTTATTATGCTTGTTTGTAATATTTCATTCAACCACACCTTTATTTATTAATTAGCTAATTTTCTCCATTATTTTCTCAAATTTCAAATTAAATCTCTATAAAAACATCAATAAGTCACACAATACGAGATAGTGCCTCAAATAATCGAAAGCTAGAGCGACAAGTATTCCCTCGTTCCCTGCTTGCAGGGAAGAGGCGAATAAACGCTCAAACATTTGCAATAACACACACAAAAAAAAAAAAAAATCATAGAAATTTCTATACAATTCACACGTACAATTATGAGTGAAATTCATTTAAACAATGCAGTTATCGGAGATAAAAATAACAAGGACAACATCTCTAATGACGGTCAAAAGAGACCCCTTTCCTCAAAAAGCAATAAATCGAAGAGGCCGATGAATATCATAAAGGTGGCATTACACATGCTAAGAAACAAGAAGGGCGGACTTAAGAGTTCCAACAAGTCTGCCCTTCCGGCATCCACTAACACTACTTTGACACAGATCATGGGATCAGTTAGACCTCTCTATCTCCAAAGCAGTGTTGGTGAAGCATCTCCACCACCATCTAATGAACTTCTTCTCGCTCAGGCATCACCTGATCAAGAAGAAGTTGTGGTGGGGACGATGTATCCTGGACGACAGGATACATTGTCCCTTTACACAGCCTCCACCTCGAGATGCTCGTCGTCGAGATCATCTTCCTTAGGTGGAGGCATGTCTAGCAAATTTGCATCCGCTCATAGTTTATATGATCTTGATTATCATGATGATGACACCATTGAAGAAGAGGAAAACAATAATGAGGGTGATGGTGATGCATATTATGAAAGCCTTCAAGGTGATGCTTTGATTGATGTTAAGGCTGAATTGTTCATTGCAAATTTTTATCAACAAATGAGGCTTCAAGATTAAATAATTAATCTTTCAATAAGAAAGGTTAATTAATATAATAATTACCAAGTAGATAATTATTAACATGCATGTATTATGCATGGGTGGGATAGTATTGCATGCATTTATTCATCATTTTATAATTTACCATGCACATTATTATTGATCTATTCAATTGTTTAGATTTTTGTTTGTTTTGCATGACATTTTGGGGTTGGAGAGGTTAATACTTTTTGTAAAAATCATTTATGGAATAAAAATAGTGTAGATATTTTGTGTGTGACATTTTTGGTAGCTTTTGTCATTGATATTTTAGTATAAATGTTGTGATTGATCTCAATTCTCAAGGAAGAATTGAAATTGTTAATTAGTGAAGCACTTGTATTCCCCTTTAAGCCATTTTGTTCAAGGTAGATGAGATGTTTTAATATTCTAAATGTGTTAGATGATACTCCGTACGTACTCCGTAATATATATGTTCTATTCGGTCTTTGAAATTTATGACTAGTAATGGGAGAATACGCCTCGCCATATATTTTGTGAATAGGAGTAATAACTAATTTACAGGTTTAAGGAATAAGAAAATAAAATTCTTACAAAATAGCGTGTAAAACGATTCGATATGCTATATTGTTAATCCATACATTTAATTTTACCATTAAGGTACACTTTATAAGTGTTGACAATGTTTAAATAAGAGTTAATAACGTACTACTCACTTAAAACATCTACGAGTAGTACGTACTTATCCAAACAAAGATATAAGCAAACAATACACATTTTATGCGTACATTATTGCTCTTACCATCTTCCTTCTTACAAAGTTTTATCCCAATCAATTATTCGATACAAAGTATGTTTACAAAATGAGTGATTCCTTATACGGAGTAAAATAATCACATGCAAGACAAAGTTATAAAAGTTATCGTTAAATATAGTGATTCTTGTGTGAGACGGGCCTAACGATAACTTATGTGAGATAAAGATTAAAAAAAATAATAAAAAAAATAAAAAGTAACCACCATCTAAGAGACATCTCACAATAATTTATCGTTAGGCCCGTCTCACACAAAAAATTGTCCGTTAAATAAATTATAACCATATTTCAATTTTTAACAAAAATTATACGGAGTATTTTAATTGGTATGAGTAATAACCAAAATAAATAAATTAAATTTCTGTTTTGGTTGTGGGCGGCCAAAATTTTAGAATATTTTAGATTGGTTCAGAAAACATAAAAACAACTTCAAATTTGTTCAAAAAACTTCCTACGAAGATAATCGACCCTTAATCACATTGACAAGTCGTATGGTATAAAGTGTATAACAACACATACTTCCTCCATTCCATTAGATTCTTTACGTTTCACTTTTTTGACACTATTCATACGTGTGTAGAATCTTCGATAAAACTTCTAAAATACAAAATAAAAAATAGTCATGTGTGATCTTGTTTTAATTGTCTTAACGAGGACATTATTAATATCAAAATTTTAAAATTTTCGAGAATACGAATCCAAAGATATGAACGAAACAAAACGAGTATTGATGTACGTGCATAAAGCAAACGTAAAGAATCTATTGGAATGGAGGAAGTATATAACAAAATACTATTTCCTCCATTTCAATGAATTCTATACGTTATTTCACTTTTTAGACACTATTCATAAGTGTGTAGAATCTTTGATATAATTTTTAACACACAAAATAATAAAAATAGCTAAGTGTAATTTTGTTTTAATTGACTTATCGAACACATTATTAATAATAAATTTTTAAAATTTTTGCGAATGTAAAAGTAAAGATATGAACAAAATAAAACGAGTTGGAAGTGCCCCAGCGGTAAGGAGTAGACGACGATAACACACACAAAAGCAGATAAAGTATATAAACAAGAAATGCAGTCAATTTTGCAGTGAAGCTTCAATCGATTGAAAAATTGAAATTCCATCTGAAAATCATGTCGCAAACCCTAAATATCATTTCCACCAATATACAAGGTACTTTTTTTTTTTTTTAATCTTTCATCAATTCACCCTATTTTTCAATCATATTATTATCTCGTCGATTTAGTTTCTCTTCAAAACCTCCAATTTTTTTGTTGTTGCTCGAGTAATTTCATGTATCATGTGTTTTTTTTTCTCTTCTAAAAGTTTCATCTGTAATGAATGCGCTCATTTCTGGAGAAATTCAGCTGATTATTCTCTGTGTTCGGTGTTAATTTTTTTGTTTTTTGGTTTTGCATTTGAATGCTCTTTTTTTTTGTCAGTATTTAATATTCAAATTGCTAGGGTTTTTCAAGTGGGTTAGTGAGTAAATGTCTTAATTAGGTCTAAATTTTGATGGGTACTCGTAATTTGTGCTAAAAATTGTGTTTTTCTTGAGCAATTTTTGATTTTTAGGAGTTATTGGTGATGCCCACAAGGTGTTTGTTGAAATGACTCCGTCGTGAATTGACACTTTTTGTGCAGATTTTCGTTACTTGGAATTCAGTTGGAAATCGTAGGCGTTTGTACTTGGGTTGTATAGGATTGTGTGAAAAAGTATCTTTTCTTGGGTTGTCACTTGCATTGATCTATGTGGCATTGTTGTTTTAGAGCTGATTTTTTCCGTGTGTATGCCGTTACACAGTTGTTGTTTGATTCGGTATCGCCTCAGCTTGCAGAGTTGTAGGTGTAATGCTTTTGAACCCAGTCTTTTGGGGGTGAATTTAGTGTGAAGTTTTGAATGGTTTGAGTTAAAGTAGTGTAGCCAGATTCAAAGTTAGGGTGCTAAAAGTCGGAGTAGATTGAAAATTATGTGGTGATGGTGTCAATAATGTGTAGTGGGCAGGCAGCCCAACTAATTATCCGTTTTCTGACACTGTACTTTTAAACTCGAGACATGTGCTTTAGGCTTCAAACTGAAGTAGTTAGATGAATACATATGTTTGGAGAGAAAACGCTCACCACTCAGTCATTCACAGCTTTTTTTTTTACTTTCGTCAGTGAATTTCACATAATGTAGGATGGAGGGTCCGTGCTGTGTTGCTATCTGCTGTGTGGAGTTTGTTTCGTTTTTGCAATTATCAGTAAATATTATCATATTACATTACCTACATTATATAACTAGAGATATAATCACGTAATCCGTATTAGAATTTAGTCAGCGAGAGTTATAGAGAGAACAATCCGAAGAATTATGACATAAAACATCTCTCAACTACTATGATGAACTATTTTTAAGCAGTAGGTGAGTTTCTGGCCGAAACCATTACAGAATCTTTCGTGAGTAAGTTGAGCCGGCATAAAGGAAACAGCCGTTTCTTCGTGCCTCGTCTCCTGCTTGTGACTTGCTAACCATGACATTATCGTTTGGTGCTGCATTTTGCAGGCTATGGACCGTCTGAGACCAGCTTGCTTCCATGCTTTGGAGTTTCTGGAAGAGCAGTTTGCATGTCACCTTGTGCTGGGCGTGATTTCAAACCATCTCATGTGAAAATATTATCTACGAGGCGTTCTTCAATGCGCACTACATTTGTCTGCAAGGTAGGTTCAGGTGGTCAGAGAAGAAATCCTGATTTTCCAAGGGAAAATAGGCACATATTCTCTCGAAATAGAAAGAGATATAATGAAGAGCGAGACAACTCTGAGAATCTTGATGAATCTGAGTTCGTATCAACAAAAAATGGACCTATACTCTCTATTTCTAACAACGGAAAAGCCAATGCTACTGCCGTGCCTGGACAAAAAGAAAGGGAGATTGTTGAACTCTTCCGAAAGGTTCAAGCTCAGCTTCGTGAAAAGGCAGCTGTCAAAGAAGAGAAGAAGTTTGATGCCGTGAAAGGAGAAACCAAAGAGAGTGAAACAGTGGATTCCCTCCTTAAGCTTCTGAGAAAACATTCAGCTGAGCAAGGTAAAAAAAAAGTCAACGGTGACAGTCCCAATCAATTCAACATCGATCATCCTAGATATACTCGAAAACCCAATGGGGATAGAAGTAGGAGTACTCCGAGTTCTCGTAAATTTGTGAAGGAAGAGCCTGAAGAAATCCCGAAACCTTCTGTCGGTAGACCCATTTCAAATTTCCGACGTAGGTCTCCTGTTCCTAGGGTTAAATACGAACCGATTGTCTCTTCCGAGGATACCTACGATTCTGTAACTGAGCCCGATATTGACATAAACCCGAATGGTGCTCATTATGAACCCGTCCCCGACTATGATTCAGAGTCCGAGTCTGATTTGGAACCCGATTTGGATATAACATCCGGGTTAGAGCTCGAGCAAGAAGAAGAGCACGAAGACGAGCACGAAGATGAGCCTGAAATAGAATTAGCTCCGGAAATCGAGGTGATCAGTAAAGCAGACGTTGGTGACATGTCAGAGGTGGAGTTTTCAGACACCGAAGAAGACGTCTATGATGAGAAAGATACAGAAGAGCACCAGACTGAAGTCAAAGACTTAAATGCCATGAAACTAGTAGAACTGAGGGCCCTTGCAAAAACGCGGGGCATGAAAGGGTTCTCTAAGTTGAAGAAGTCGGAACTTATTGGACTGCTCAATGACGATTCCACTACTCCGTAGGTACAAAGCACCCAGCTACGTTATGTTTATGGAGGATCGACGAGAATTTTCTGTTGTTTTAGAAATCATTTTGTTTAGTCGAAAGGAGAAGTTGTTTTAGCATAGGTATATAGCTGACTAGCTGAGTGGTTGCTGAGGTTATGCCTGTTTTGCTGTCAAAAGGTTTCAAATTATGTACTCCATACTACAACTGTGTTGGTGTTTTGATGACATTTTTTAATAGAGTGATTAGGTTTTGCTGCATTTTCAGCCCTTATTTCGGTTGCATTTGCAGTTATTCTTCTATAAAACCGTATCATATAAATTGGAATTATTATCAACCACTTATTAATTAATAATCACAATTTGTCACAATTTATAAACTAATGATCATAGTGACCATTAAGTAACAATTTCATAGGATATTTGATATTTGATTATTTCTGTGACTATTTCATTTTATAGTTACAAAACTCTTTTGCAAATTTTCACTTTTTAGTCAACATTGATCTTTCTATAATTCTACACAGCAATTATATAGTGTTAGTGACCGTTTAACCATCACTTGCAACCCATATCGTTAGGGCATTTTTACTACCCGTATTTTCTAAAACTTACCATCCACGTATTAAAACGTGTACAAAAAGTTACCTTTGGCTTTAAGGGGAAGAGGTCTAGGGGAACTTGAAAAGTTTTTCGTGGGCTAATAAATAATCCATAATACTAACTAATTAGAACCGGGTGATACCGTATCACCCGGATACCCGCGATAAAATCCCGTTGAAAATTGACCTCAATTCCTTCATCGTTAAGACACAGACCTCACTAATAACACAATTTGTATCAACCTGTGAAAAAAAAAAAAAAAAAAAAAAAAAGTCATTCATAATTTTACCAACTTTTTTTGTGGAAAAAAAAAAAAAATTCAATTTTGATTTCAAAAATTAAAAAATGGGGCAACAAAATTCGAAAGATGAATTATTGTATCAACAAGTAATTGAAGGCAACGTTGATAACATTAAAGCTCTTTCCACTCAAGGAGCTCAACTTGAGGTATTATATACTCCGTATATATTTTTTCTTTTATAATCTCAAATTTGTTAAAGTTTTTATCTTTTTGATGTTTTCATAGTTTCATTTGAATTTAGTTTTGTGGGTTTCATTTATAGTTTTGAGGGTTTAATTTGTGTTTGATATTTTAATTTACTTTTTGTTTGGTTCAGTGGATTGATAAAAAAGGGAAAACCCCATTAATTGTGGCATCAATGGATCCAAGACTGTATATTGTGGCTAAAACCCTTGTTGAATTGGGTGCTAATCTCAATGCATATCGCCCCGGTGAGCTTCTTTCTTCTAATTTCGATATAATCGAGTAATCCAAGACGATTGTATGCGTATAATGCTCACAATGATCAGTATAATGCTCATGTTTTAGTCATAAGTTGTCGTCGTTGTTGTAACGGTCTCGTTGTAGAGTTACTGCTAATTACTATAGTTGTATGGATGGATTATAGCTGTACAATGATACAATAACAGGATGTTTTGAGCTTCTAGTATAGTTGTGCTGAGGTTGTTTTAAGGTTTCGGAAACTGCCTCTTTGTGTTGGTGACTGGTGAGTAAGGTTGCGTTTGTACATCCGACCACATCACCTGGTTATTTTTAGGGAAGCCGTAGACGCTGGGGTTATGTTTTTGTCGTTGCTGCATTAGTTTCAGCTCAAAGTGGTGACATGTTGTTAGTCGTATAGAGTAGTTTCTGGTGATTATATTTGTTGAGTGACATTGTCGACTGTCGAGTGAGAGTGATGTTTAAGTAACCCTGTATTTTCCTTGATGATGGGTGAATTCGAGATTCGTTGGACATTTGGACCTTCAAGGATTACGTACGTCAAGTGGATTTTCAATTGATAGTTGACGTTAGTTTGCTTTGAGAATGTTCAAACTTCCAATAATTGAACAAACCTGTGATGGGAACTCAGTCATCATACCATTTCATGAATTATGTTCGTGTGTTAGGGCGTCATGCAGGAACGCCGCTTCATCATGCTGCAAAGAGAGGTCTTGACCAGACCGTTAGGTTGCTTCTCTCACACGGAGGTATATTTCACTTTTTTTTCTTTTTTTTGAAGAAATGAGTTTAACAATGCTTATGGGAAGTCACATTTTGTGTACTCTTACGCAATAAAATGTTCGACAATTTTTCAGCAAACCCTTTCACTAGGAATGATGATTGTCAAACACCATTAGATGTGGCTAGAATGAAGGGTCACTGCAACGTCGTCCGTGCAATCGAGGTACGTTTTTCTATTTTGTTTCACCTAAACAAATATACATTTTAAATTGTCATCTTTTCTTTTTTTTTTGTTAGAATTTTTTCTCCCTTATCCACAGGCTCATGTCTCTTATTTCTTCGGGGATGTAAGTGAGATTCTGGTCGTACCTGGCATTCTTGAACCTTTTGTTCCTCAGAGGCTGTCAAGAAAGAGATCAAAGTAATATCCTCCTTACCTATCTTTAAATATTTGTCGTGAATCTACTTACGCTAAATTGCCGCCTAATGACCTACTAATTCGGCTTAATGGTGCTAAGGTGTATTCCTTAGCTATGCTCATCCGAGATTAAGTATTTAACTATTTACTACATATCTACTAGGTTAACTTTCTTAGAATATTTGTAGTACCACCTATACGAGTAAAGGTCCTGGTAGTGTCTAGCTATTTTTGTCAACAATCGTTGAGGCTTAATTTAAAAAAAAAAAAAAAAAAAAAAAAAAAAAAAAAAAAAAAAAAACGAAAAACGTGTTTCAGGTGTCCCTGGGCACGCCTATGAGTAAGGCGCTAGCCTAAACGCCTCAGAATGTTTCAGGTGCATTTATGTACAAGGTTGTGTTAATAAGAGATAATTTCGTGTACAGCTTCAATTATCTTTCTCTTCATTTTCTTTCGTTAGGCATTTGCTTTGTTCCATTCCCAGTGCCTCGTCGTCTTGGTGCACTTTGCACCTTTGAAAAACTAAGCTTTGCGTGTTGTGTCGTATGTATGCGGAAAGTAACGGGGTGGATAATTATATTCGTTAAAGTTATTTATCCATGTTTTTCTCTGTTGCAGGAAGTGTTGGGCGGTGGTTGTTCCTGGCGGCCTAGCAAATCCAAACAAGGCCCCAAAATTAGAGCTTGCGATATATAATAGTTCTCAGGTATGCTACGAAAGTCTTAGCTTAGATTTCAACTTATAATCACATGTTTATAACAAATCGTGTTAAAAAAAAAATCCTTCTAACAACCCTAACATCGTACTCCGTAATAATCTATGATGAGCAGGATCCCCACCCTCGAACAATCATTGCTTTATGGAAGTGTCATGTTACGGAACCAAAATTTCACGAGCCAGATCCTACTTTAGAAATTGTTGACAAATCTAACGGTAACGTCGTTAATCTCATTTTGGGTACGTTTTTAATTTCCTTGAGCTTATTTCGAAGCACTTAGACTTTTGCCGCTACCCTCATGCTTCCCTTGGTTTTTTTTTGTGAATCGCCTACCATCTATTGTCATTTTACTTTTGCGACTGGCATTAATTTTCGCTTCTGATGAACCAATCTGATCTTTTTGGTGCGCCTTGCGCGTATGCGACAAGCTTCGTGCACTGTTATGCAAATTCCTTATTTTCTTCTATTTATTTTGTTCTGCACATATGATATACTGTTGTTTGTGCCATCATTGAGCATTTGTTTCAGATCAAAATTGATTCGTCTTCCCCAACCCCTCTTTTTCTTGCGACATCTATGAACTCTAAACTATGTCGAGTGTCCTGCTTCGTCTCCAGGCACGCGTTATAAGTTCCTGTCGGCCATTGAAGGAAACCGACGACAACTCACTCAGCTATACAATGCCTGCAAAGGGTTGCCTGAGGTGTGCAGATCTCGAAACTTTTTACCGCATATCCTGCTCTAGCCTCTATCTAGATAATGTGGTGTCATCCGTTTTTTACCGCAGAGTTTCTTCACATTTTTTTTCGTATTATTAGGAATCGCAAGCTGCAGTTAACGCTCTGTCAAACAACTCGTTTATCGACGATACGAGAAGAGTTGGACCAACAGTTCCTCCAGGAGCGAACTCTCAGCCAAGTGTTGCCGTAGATGTTACAAATGGATGGGGGGATGATATCTCTAGCAACTCTACGCAAAACGAACACGGTTCAACGAGTAGACCACCGACCTCAAAAACAAGTGTCAGTGGATGGGGCGATCAACCCGCAGTTGAAGAGTTTAACGGGTGGGGTGGCCCACGTCCGGGTATAGGGACCCATGACATTGATCCTCCACTACCTGTCGATTCTGCTCCGTCAGCACCTCCTATGCCTGCCGACATTATAGATGTGGGCCCCATCCAATATCCTGTAGTCGACTCGAGACCTGTCGACTTAGGTGGTTTCCCAAATAACGGAAATGGGAATGGAAATGGGAACGGGGGAACGGGGGATTCGTCATGTGTTATATGCTGGGACGCTCCAGTCGAGGGAGTGTGCATTCCGTGTGGTCACATGGCGGGCTGTATGTCATGCTTGACCGAAATTAGAGCCAAGAAGGGAGATTGCCCCGTTTGTCGGGCCAATATTGACCAGGTCATAAGAGTGTACTCGGTTTGACGTATATCTTCTGCCTCATTTCGCAGGCCATCTAAGCTTTTGGAGTCTTATTTTTTTCGTGTCGGTGTACATAGAGCCCTCGTTCACTTCTAGTAGGCCGAGACCTTACCTCGTTCTCTATTTGTTGGTTATTTCACCATTCCTTGTGAATGTATTATGTACGTATGTAATTTAATTCGTTTTTTTGGGATGTGAATCGCAAATGATACGACGAGGAGTACATAAGTAACAGCGATAGTATTCAAAGTAGTGTGTAGCATTATATGGCGACCGAGATCAATTAGATGTGTAGTCGTGCTTCCTTGAGAACAGGTTTCGATAGTCGATTGATTTTAAGATGAAACTAACTGCGTCGGAAACGACACTGATTTTGGAGGTGAATTGAGTAAAATCTTCACCCACATGGGACTATGGGAGTGACCCTTTTTAATAAATTGGGAGGGGGAGCATGGCGTAAACGGCATTCAATAATCAATTATAAGGGACCATTTTTTAATGATTTTACCCTTCCACTCCTATACATTGTACGGAATAGTATTTTTTTATTAAACTAAAAAAAAAAAAAAAAAAAAAGGGTCTACCAAAAAAGATTAGCATAGTTGGCAATTGCTATGACTCGGTGTTCCAATAAAATATTACGCAAGTAAAAGACGGTTTTTCATATTTTAAAAATTGTGATCGAATAAAATTATTATGGATATCATCCTTACATTATTAAAACTTGATTCTAAATCACACTCAGTAATAAACAAAAAGATATAAAATCACCAAAATCATATTATCGATCTTAATTCAAATTAATGAGATTATACGATAAAAAATAAATATAATTTCATGATATTGACCATTTTTTGGTAAGAAATGATATTGACTTTAATTTACAATTAAAAAAATATCTTGACTTGTATGTACGAGTGTACGACCTAACAATTTCACATTTTCACCCCAAATTATACTACTCTACTTACTATTCTTAATCATATCTCCAACAACAATATTAACCCAAATAATTAAAAATAATTAAATTAAATTAAATAGTGAAATTAATATACTATTATTGCCCATACATCCTAACATGCAATGGTCCTAAATAAAGTAGAAAACAAAAATGGCTTCAAATATGCATGACATTTGACCAAAAACCAAAGTACATACACAATATGTTGTACAATAAAGACAACTTTGTAAGGCCTATAAGTCTTTGGATAATCATTATATGATCACTTGTCTAATGATTCCAAATCTTAAGTGGTCCTTAATAACTTGTCATACTAAGAATTATAAATTTATTATAAACTTCAATTTTTAGGAAATAGTAGTGACAAATATTATGAAGTAATTTATAATCTTGATTAAGTACGTGTTCATTTGTTTGACAATTTTAATTTCTTATAAAAAGGTAAATAGTATTTCTTGTAAAATGAAAAACTAAGTAAATTATGTTTTACATATTTTATTTTTTTTGAATTTGCCAAAGGTGTAACTTTTCTCATATTCAAACAATAGAAATTATCATATTGCTGTGAGAATAACTAATAAACAGGTGAAATTATGGCACAATTATTTAACATTTTAACTAAAAACTTGTTACTCCGTATTGTTTTTTATATGAGAAATTAATAAAAAAATATAAAAGAAATTCAAACAATAATGATTCTTGTTTATCTTTCACAAAAATCGTTTTACTAAATTCTTTATCTCCGTATCTTATTTAATCGTATTTAACTTTAAATAAAGAAAATATCGACATAAAACAACAATAAGATTTTTTTCATAGCAAGATAGAGTAATTAAAAAGATCAAGTCTATTATCAGACCGTCTAACACGTGTAAGAACAAATAAATTTTTTACACTTTATCAAATACTCTACCAGCATCGCCTGAAATGAGAGACTGATAAACAATATTAACCGTTCACACCTAAAACAAGATCATTTTAAAAAGCTTTTCACGCAAATTAATACGGAGTATTTATACAATCATAATTAAATCTATATTAATTATATATAACAAAAACCATCCTACACAAATTTTCCCTCCAACTTTTTTTTTTCGCTTTTATTTTATTTTTCTATCCCTTTTGTTTTATTTTATTTTATTTCCTTTTTGAAATTATGTCATATAAGTAAGTCAATATTTTTATGACAACATAGTATTTTTTTATTTTTATTTCTTAAACTATCCATTTTTATTTAATGTGTTTTCAATATAACATTTTAAGCGAATTTTGCCATATTATTATAATAACTAATGAATTTTAAGACAATGTATTGCGATATTTTGATCGGTTTTTGCCACATTATGATATATTTTAAAATAAATTTATAACTAAATTATCTGTAAATAAAAACAATAGATGTTCCATTATTCTAATTGCTTTGTTACAATTTTCAACGTATCTATCATCTATTAAACGGGTTAATTATAAGATAATTACGGTCGAATAAATGGGTTACATGTTAAATAAATACGCGGTTGGGTAAAATACAGTTTGTTGTATTTTGGGTCTAAGAATACATGTTTATTTAGGATGCATTTATATTATTACTACGAAGTATTCTTATTTTAATTTAATATTTAATCCAATTACCAAAATTTTCAATTAACTATTAACTTATTTTTATATATCCCGTGCATCTATGCACGGGTATTATGCTAGTCTATATCTATATTAATTATATATAACAAAAACCACCCACACAAATTTTTCCCTCCAATTTTCCCTCCAACTTTTACATATTTTAATCCCTTTTATTTTATTTTATTTCCTTTTTGACTTATATAAATACTCCGTAATAAGTAATAAGTCAATATCTTCTACGTACAAAGGAGCAATTTTTTCTTTTTATCTCTTTAACTATCCATTTTTATTTAGTATGTTTTCAGCATAACATTTTATCTCTTAAACTATCGATTTTTACTTAATGTTTTTTTAATAACATTCTTAGCGCATTTTACTATTTTATTATAATAAATGATGAATTTTAAGACAATATATTGCGATACTTTGATCGGTTTTTGCCACATTATGATATATTTTAAAATAAATTTATAACTATATTTGTATAAAATTAATGTTCTATTATTCTAATTGTTTTGTTACAATTTTCAACTTTTCTATCATCTAAATTTTGATAGTTGATTAAGAAAAATTAAAATTGACACTTTCAAACCTATTAAACGGGTTAATTGGAAGACAATTACGGGTCAAATGATTTAAATTAATTCACAATACTTAATTGCTTTAAACAAGTCATATAAGCGAGTTACATGTTAAACAAATACGCAGTCGGGTTAAATAAAGTTTGTTGTATTTTGGGTCTAAAAATAGATGTTTATTTAAGTTGCATTTATATTATATTACGAATTATGCTTATTTTAATTTAATATTAAATTCAATTATCAAATTTTTCAATTAACTATTAACCTATTTTCTATATCCCGTGCATTTATGCACGGGTATTATGCTAGTTTAATTATACTCAAAAACCGTACGCATACGAAATCTCGAAAAAAATAATTTACCTCTCTGTTTTTTTTTTTCTCTTTCTATACATAATAATATTTCTGGAATATTTTGTGATGTTGAATAACATCGTTGTAAACAAGGTACCACCTGAGTTTTTCCCCCCAAATTGTTTACAATAATAATAATATAATCTTCACTCTTTCATTATCATTTCATTCTTCAACAATTCGTTTTCATCTTCATGCTTCATTATGATGCTAATTTATTTACCATTTTCTGGGTTTTCTTAAATGCCTTCATCATCCGCCATTAATTTTCCCTACATCAGGTAATTATCTCCCCTTTTTTTTTCTCCCTTGCATTTTGATTATTATTTGTTGTATTTTATGCGTTATGTTTCTGGGTTTTTGTAATTTATTATTGTTTTTTTTTATATACATTGTAAGATTTTATGGATGTTTTGTTATTTGCATGAATTGCAATTTTTTTGATTAAATATAGGGTTTTTTTTTTCGGAGGATGATCATTATTTTAGGGATTAAACTGAATATTGTAATCATTTGGGGGAAAAAGTTTGAAACTTGTTGATGTTTGAGCTATGAATTTTGTTTAATTCATCTATTATGGTACTTTGTAAATGTTTTACTCCGAGAAAAATCTTGATTATGCTTTTTACAAATTATCGTAAGTCTTGTGAAAGACCGTCTTTTTTAAGACTTAGTATTATAAATAATGAGCTAAATTTGTTTTGTTGATTGATATGTAATGAGTTAATATAGCAACATTAGTCATTAGTGCAATAAGGTGGTGTAGATGGTAAAGTAGTTTGAATTCGTTTCGTAGTTAACAATCTTTAATACGGTCAATGTAGTTGCCACTAGCTATAGTTGATTCAGGCACATATACTTGTATAATCGGGTTAGATGAGCTTTGAATGTCGATCTAAGTATCGGGATTTTGGTGGGGCCATGTACACATGTTTCGGACATTGGAAACCCCGATGTTAGGTTGGATGCAAACAAGATGAGGATCGAGTAATGAAGTGTGCGTATGGCATGATGGCACTTGGCACTCATTTAATCGTGTGTGAGACCGTCTTAGACTGTGAGACCTTCTAGTTGTTAAAAAAAAATGTTGTCTGAAAGTAAAATAACGACCTATTCAGGTGAGACAGTCTCACATGAGAATTTGTGCTTGTTTAACTGTGTGATTATGGGGGTGTTTCACATTTTGGTTGTAATTTTCATGAATTTACGTCAACAATGTGATACTCATGTTTTAGTTTGGGTCGCCAGTGTACGTAGTGTCCTTAATTCTGTCTGTAGCAGGAGCTTGTTAGCTACTTCAACGAGGATGGGGGAGACGTAATTGAATTTTTACAAGATATCGTAACTTGATTGCAATGTTTATATGGTCAGAGATGTCGTGTGATGTGCTGTTATTCTATATCATCCGGTTAGTTAGTTGCCTGGGAACTGTTAATTGCAATGCTCGTCGATTTTCATACTGATGACTCTGTAATTCAAATTTTATCGTGTAATACATCCCACAGATACAGCTCGAATGGAGAAAAACTCCGTAAGATGTCTGACCAACAGCTTATCTCGGTTCATTCATTTGATGTCATGTCAAACATGGAAGTCTATGCCTATTCAGTACCTGAAGAGCATGGCTACATTGTTGAAACATTTGAAACCTCTGTTAGATGACATCGACGACGAAGAGATAGCTTCAGATTCAGATCTAAGGAAGGCGTGTGAAAATCTCGATGATGCTGTGAACGCTGCTAGAGATTTTATTGAACGATGGTTACCGAAAATGAGCAAGATCCTTTCCGTGAGTATATGCTATTTCCCTTACCTTTCTTTACTCCGTTTTTCATTCCCTTTCTTCGGAAATGAGCAAGATCCTTGTACGTTTCCAGGTCCTAGACAGTGAACGGTTGCTGACAGATATCAGAAGTTCTTCCCTCGAGTTATGCGGCGTTTTATGTAGGTTACTACGGACATCACCCCCTTCATCCGGTGGTTTAGCTGCTGTTCAAGTATGTACCGAATTAATGGTAGCTAGAAACAATCCCTTTTTTACTTCATTGCGTATTCTTTAAGAACTCGTGCAACTTTTCTAATTTCCGTAAAACATACCAGCATTGTGTGCAAGAGCTCCAAAGCTGGCAGACTGAGCGAATCTCGAAACACGTTGAACAAGCCGTCAAAGGTGAAAATGGAAAGCTCGTTTCCCGCAGTGAACACTTGGCAGAGATTGTGGACTCTCTCGGCTTGATGTCAACTCAAGAGTTACTTGCTGAAAGTATAGCGGTTGAAAAGGAGCGAATGAAAACCATTGCGAAAGATTCCACCGAGAAAATCGATCAGATAAATCAGTTTGTCGATCTTTTGGACCTCATTCGCGAATATCTACTTAAAACTGGATTTTCGGGGTCAGTAAACGGTGTTACTATCCCATCGTACTTTTGTTGTCCTTTATCGTTGGAATTCATGCGGGACCCTGTCATTGTGGCTTCGGGTCAAACTTTCGAGAAGATGTCAGTTCAAAAATGGCTCGATAGTGGACTAAGAATCTGCCCGAAAACCCGACAATATCTTTCCCACACGAATCTCATACCGAATTACACCGTCAAAGCACTCATAGCAAATTGGTTTGAGGATAACAATCTGAAACCTCCTCGTGCTTCTGAAATCAGCGTCGTCAACACGGAAACTTCCGAGTCTAACGGCTTCTCTTCTCAAGATATAATTCCAACTGATAGTTTTCATTGCTCAGTTCGTAGCTGTGACTCTTTATCAAGGTCCTCGTTGAACATTGATGAGTCTTCTCCTGAGCACTCGTACACTCACAGCAGGAGTCAGTCGGTGGGAAGCGCACTCTCAATCAGCGACTACGCGGGCCCAATAAGTGACGTCGATGCTGTTAGTACTTCGAAACTAGTCCGAGCAATTTCTCTCCGGTCATCTGACTCTGGATATGACGAAACAACCACATCGGCCCACGTGGATAATCTGGTTGAAAAGCTGAAAAACCCGTCAAATTTATTACAAACGGAAGCCGCTTTGGAGCTGCGACTTCTCGCAAAACACAACATGGAGAATCGTGTCATTATTGGGAAATGTGGAGCGATTGGTCCACTGGTCTCGTTGTTATACTCTGGGGTCAAGACGACTCAAGAGCATGCCATTACCGCCCTTCTCAATCTTTCGCTCAACGAAGAGACCAAAGCGAGGATCGCTGACGCTGGGGTGATTGAACCATTAGTACACGTTTTGAAGTCTGGCAACGATGCAGCTAAAGAAAACTCCGCTGCTACTCTCTTTAGCCTCTCGCTTCTCGAGGATTACAAGTTAAAGATTGGACGCTCTGGGGCGATCAAAGCGCTGGTTAGTCTTGTGGCCCACGGAACAGTTAGAGGGAAGAAAGACGCTTTGACCGCGTTGTTTAATCTGTCTATCTGCCACGACAATAAAGCGCTAATCGTTCAAGCGGGAGCAGTCAAATATCTAGTTCAACTATTAGACCCTTCGAAAGGAATGGTTGACAAATCTATTGCGCTTCTCGCGAATCTGTCGACGATATCAGAGGGGCGTTTCAAGATTGCACGAGAACGCGGAATACCTTTGATTGTCGAGATCCTTGAGACTGGGTCTCAGCGGGGAAAAGAAAATGCTGCCTCGGTATTGTTGCAATTGTGTCTTCATAGTACCAAGTTTTGCAATATGGTTCTTGAAGAAGGCGCCGTGCCACCCCTTGTCGGTCTCTCTCAGTCCGGAACCCCTCGCGCTAAAGAGAAAGTATATATATCTCTCTCTTTTCCTTTCCGTTGTTCCAAGCTCGTTTGTTTTGCCATTTTAGAACTTGGTGTCTTCGAACACCGATCAAAAGAATATAACTTAAATATTCAATAGTATGCAGCGAGGGCCAACCTTGTAAAAAATCATTGTGTTATAATATGTGAGATTGAATTGAATTATTGAGGATTTTGGAAGAAATAACCCAGGTATAATTTTGGTGGCTGTGCAGGCGCAACAACTTCTCAGTCATTTCCGCAGCCAACGTGAAGGCGCAACCAAGCGGAAATCATGAGATCCCTTTATTCCTAGTCTACATTCCTTTCCATATGCTCCATAAAATTCAATGCTAGATTACGTGTTGCTTCTTCAGGTATTATTTTGACATCCGTCCATCTGTTCGGTTCGTTTAATGTAGATGTATAGGCTCTTAGTTTAGGCCATTGTTGTAACTAGTTCTGTGCAAGGATTTCTCGAGTGTGAGCGATTGTCCAGGGATTTCTTGTTTTGCGCCTATATATATATGTAAGTATAGAGTTATTCTTAAATTCTTGCGTACAGTTCCCCTGAAACAGTCGAGCTTCGTGATTCAGACCCGCTGTATGCAAACGTAGATCAACCAAATGCAATTCAGTTTCCCCAATTTCACAGAAGCTCGTGGTGGACAAACCAGTCCGTTTAAATCTGGTTGCTGTGACAAAAAGATGGCTGCATTATTCAGTCGGATTACTGCGTGACAAAAAGATGGAGGTTCAAACACTCCATATTTTGGCACATTCGACACCTTCAAGGGTTTGCTTAGTAACACTGTAGTTTCACCCTAAACTCCACCCGTAAATCCTGATGACCTCGTAATTTGTCAAGTTTCGTAGTTAGTTGTTGCAGTAAATTGTGGCCTATGTGCAATAAATAGATTATTTCCCCTGCAATGAAATTTCGGGTGATTTCAAAGTAGGGGCCTCATGGGGCTTTCGCTTCAAATTTGGACAAAGCCTTGTCTATTGTGTGATAAGAGAGCTTATATTTGTAATCGAAGATAATTTGTTCCTGCGAACATCTTACAATCCAATCTCTCTGGTAAATGAGGAAGTAAATCATGGCTTAGTCGTGGTAACTTTACATTCAAACCTTTAAACTATCATGGTCACTTGGTTGTGACCGTCTTCCCGTAGAAAACATGAGGCCGCCATGTATCCAGATCTGTTCTGTCAAGTAAATAGACGGACATGTAGGTACTTGAACTGACTCTCCATCGTCTAACTAACAAATCAATACTCATCTAGGGTAAGATGTGGAGATACGTAGCTAAATAACCCTAAAAAAATTCTCGAAATTTATATCGGATACAAAATAGAGAAAACAAGAATTTTGAAACAACAGCCTATAAAACACCGTCGAATATAAAATTCACTATGTTAACCCTAAACCAATCTCACCAACAAAATTAAGAATAGATTAGCCATTAATTAATTAACACTATTCAACATCCATCTAAAATCACCATACAAATAACAAGACATAATTTAGACATGTCATTTATTATCATGTCAATTATTAACAACTGTAGTATCAAAATTCTCCCCCCTTGATAAATATAAATGTAATAAACCTTCTCATATTTTTCTCATCATAAAAATAATTCACTTGTCTCTACATAGTTTCTATACTATTTCTTCTCTACTATTCTTCTTCACTTCAACATCATCATCACATACTCTCTACAATAACCCTAGCCATACACACAACACAATGAATAATTCTTCTTCTTCTATTTCTTATCAAATTAGCAACAACTCCTCCTTCCCTATTTCTTCTTCTTCTTCTTTTTCTCCTTCTACCTCGTCCTCGTCTTCCGTCTCAAATACTACTAACAACAGCAACAACAACAACGATGATAACAATAATATCAATATTAATAATAATACTAGTATCGGTATTAATATGAATGTTATTAATTCTACTCCTACGAACACGAGCAGTCGATATGAGAACCAAAAGAGGAGGGACTGGAACACTTTCGGCCAGTACCTAAGAAACCACAGGCCTCCCTTATCTCTAAACCGTTGTAGCGGGGCCCACGTGCTCGAATTTCTCCGATACTTAGATCAGTTCGGGAAGACCAAAGTGCACACCCAAGTGTGCCCGTTTTACGGGCACCCCAACCCTCCCGCCCCTTGCCCATGCCCGCTCAGGCAGGCGTGGGGGTCCCTCGATGCCCTAATCGGCCGGCTCAGGGCCGCCTACGAGGAAAACGGAGGACGACCCGAGACTAACCCATTTGGGGCACGGGCCGTCCGACTTTACCTAAGGGAGGTCAGAGATACGCAGTCTAAGGCTCGAGGTATTAGTTATGAAAAAAAGAAGCGGAAGCGTCCGGTGGTCCCACCCCCACTCCCGCCACCTGCTCCGCCTTCGTGCGGTTCGGTTTCTCAGCTTCCACCGCCGGGTGCCGGTTAGATTTGTGAGAAACTTTATTAGTATGTTATGTTATTTTTATCAGTCGATATCTAGTACGTACGTACAAGGCAATATAATATGTGCCGTGTATTTGTACTTTTTTTTTTCTTTTGTTATTTTCTTAATTTCTATGTGACGTGGTTTACAAGTGTATCATGAGATCAGTTAACAAATGAACTCGAAAGTAAGAAGTACGGAATATTTTTTATCATTTCATGTACCGAGTAACTTAAATTGAATATTACGAGTATTTTAGTTGCTTTAATTCTAAGAGTTGAAATGTTGATCGAATTAGTATTGCATCTCTAATGTTTCTTGTTGATAAATTTTCTTGTAGATCTCACGATGTGAGACGATCTTAATATTTACTGTAATACTTACATCGATCAGTATAACATAACCAAAATCGGTACTCCATTTTAGTATAGGGAATAAGTTCAAAAGTGAAAAATCCTTGTTTATTTTGTTATATACTCTGTACGAAGTATTATTTTAGTTTTATGGAATATTTGATGATGATAATTTCACTTTTTACATGTCTTCTCAAAATTGTCTCACTTTTTAATGTTCTAATAAAATAAATATTTATGATGTGAAAATTTTAAAACTAAGATGAGTTAGGAATAACAAATATAGAAATTTAAAAAAATTGGTTTAATATTATTATGGATAACAAGTAATAAACTAAAATTTATTTTGAGATAATAATCTACTAAATAATGATGCCATTTAGAGAAAACTTGATATTTGTGGAATAATTCACGTTAACTTTTCTAATTTTTTTGTTAATAACCTTCATTTTAAGACATACGGAGTAACAATCATTTTTAATTTAAATAAACTCAAATAAAATCTTTTAATTGTCGAAGTAAAATATTTAGTTGTCAAGCTAAAGCTCACATAAGATGGTAGTACTCCGTACGTATTACTTGAGTAGTAATTTGTCAAGCATATTTGATGGCGGCTCGTCACTCGATCGTACAGTTGATTTTGTCTATTTTCTCGATTATTTGCATGTGGAGTGTGTTAGGGTATAAAATGATAGGTTTGTAATTGCGTGATTGTTATCGCTTGAATTGTTAATTCCCACATCGGTTGTGAGATGAGAGTTGCTCTTATTTATAAGGTTTAGGGGTTACTCCTCCTATAGACAATTATTTTTAGGATGCAACCTCCTAGAGTCCTAGACCTTATAAGCGGACTCTCTCATACTTTCGGGTGTGGCCCAGGCCCGTGGAAATTAACATGGTATCAGAGCTCATGGTTGTGTGACCTGGGACTCTCGTTAAACTGGGCCTTTGTGCAGCTGGAAGAGAGGACAAATTTCCCCCAGTTTGCGTTGTACAGTTGGAAGAGAGGCCAATTGCCCCCTAGTCTGGTTTGAAAGTGGGCTCGCATGTGAGGGGGCGTGTTGGAGATGAACCCAGTCTAGTATAAATTCCCACATGCGATCCCACATCGGTTGTGAGATGAGAGTTGCTCTTGTGTTATAAGGTTTAGGGGGGTTACTCCTCCTAAATTCATACAAAAATAAACTAATTCTCTAAATAGCATCATTATTTAATAAACGTAACTAACGATATTTAATTAACGTGCAATACACGCGTTTGACAGGTATGAAAAAGCAAAGTGGTAATTTTGATATAAACTGAGAGAGGTAGTATGCCATACAGTACTTTGTACGTACTCCGTGTATACTAAGGTTATAAATTCGAAGCTTTTGACAGACATTTGTTCATAAAAACATAGGAGTAGCCTTTAACGAAGGAAATGAGATGAGGATGATCGATAAAAGGTGTAAACTTGTACGGAGTACGTTGAAGTCTCTATGATTGCTTAAATGTTCACCACCATATAATAGAGTTTTCACTTTTCACCCGTGATGGAGTGATGGGGGATAGCCAGCCTAGATATATAGGCTACCAATAAGTAACATCTAACCGCCCGGTCACCCCCATCCAGGGTTCCCCATGGGTATAGTATGTGACCGTAGCCGGGCGGCCAGACAGTCATGCGGCCTAGTTTCAGGTAACGGCAAACCGCCGTAAACAAGCACTGGACGTGTCAGAGTTTGTTACCACCTAATCACTAAAGGACAACACTAGAGGACAAATGGTCAGCTTTAGGGCTGACATGGCACGCTAAAAGACAAGATCTATTCCTATAAATAAACAGCGAGGCATCCAGCTTAGGATTCATTCAGATAACACATAAAAAAAGGTATCATTTAGACAATTCTAGCAATTCTCTGACTTCTCTCTTGGATATACACTGACTTAGGCATCGGAGTCCTCGGACGCCCCCGAGACTAGTTTTGTGTGCTTGTGCAGGACATCCGGTCAGAGAAGGCTGAGTGACGCCGCATCCCACAGAACAATACAAAATCTTATAGAAGCTTCGTGTTGTAGTTGCCTTAGGTAATTTACACCCGGAACAACCCCAATGGATTGTCTTCTAGATTATACTTCTTTTATTTCATAAATTATATACATTTTACTTTTTAAAAACTATTTATAATGAAGGAAAATTTTCGGTATAACTATTTATATTCTATAGAACATAGTCATGTAATAATTTATTTTAATTGTTTTACTGAGTACATTATAAATATCAGATTTTCACAATTTTCAGTTATACGTAACTAAAGAGATATATATAACTAAAAGAAAATGTGCATTGATTCACATGCCTAAAGCAAATGTATAAAATTGAATGTAATAAGAGGAAGTATGGGATTAATAGAGATGGTCGTCTTTTAAAATAAGATACACAGAGTATTTCATGTTGATTGTAACTATGTAGTTATAAGTATTCTTTTTACATATATATACTCGTACCTTTTATTTTTGCAAGGTTTTTAATTGGAGCGGTTGTATTCTAAATTATAAAATAGGATCTCCGGAGTGGAGCGGAATCTTTTGTTTTATAGGCTTAGCAGCAACTATTGCTCTTTATATTAGGGAACTAGTATAATACCCGTGCATAAATGTCCGGGTCTGTATAAAAAAGTTAATAGTTTACTGGACTAATAATTGAATTAAATAATTAATAATTAATTAAAGTAAGAATATAGATAGCACAATTTTTATTCCGTAATTACTATAATAAAGTTAATATTTCTACCCAATAAGGATGTTTAACTCGATTTTGGATTAAAATGTCGAATAAAAACTCAATCAACATTGTGTCTTCCGGAATCAAAATATTATGTTAGAAATACACTCTGTATAAAACAATAGAGTAAAACTGAGCAACATTAATTACACAATAATTTTTTTGAGAAAATTGGAAAAATGTGAGTATCCAAAACTTTACTCCTTCCATAGTTTTTATTTTTTTTATTTTATTTTTATTTTTCTTATGTGATCTTCAATATGACATTTTGATAGCTACTTGTTAAATTAATTTTTTGTATTATTTTGTGAAAGATTTTCAAAGAATTAAATATAAATATTTATTGTTTATTTTTTATTTTTTATATTATTTCTTGTATTTAGGTTTCTTCTCTATGAAAATTACAATGTATTTCAAGAGAAACTAAAATTGAAGGATTTCTATTTTTCATATTTTGATCAGATTCATAAAGCCGAAAAAGATATTACCGTATAACAATTTTGCTTTAGATTTGCCGTAAAAAATAAATAAAATAAGAGTTTGCAGTAGAGAACTTAATCAAAGAAAAAGAAAAATTAAAAGTCTTTTTAAAATTTTAAACTTTTAGTACTCCGTATTATGTTACCATCTTTTCAACTTAAGTTGTCCGTAGACAATATAAAGAAAACTCCAATAAACATGTATTTTTAAAACCTAAATACATCTAGCCGTATTTTACCTGATCGAGTACTTGCTCAACATGTAACCATTCTATTTGACCCATTTAACATGTGTATCTAAAAGTGGTGACTTTAACTTTTCTTGATTAACCAAAAACTTTCAAAATTTTGCTTTAAAAAAAAAAACTTTCAAAATTTTGACCAAACTTCATTAAAAGCTGGAAATTTTAAGTATTATAAAAATATTTAAATAATTCGACCAGTAACCGACTAACCGTTGTCTTATTTGACCCATTTAGCCAAGCTGTAAATGTCAATTTTGACTTTTTTAGATTAAACTATCAAAATGTAGAGTGTAGACCGTAAAAATGCTAAAAGTTGTAAAAAAATAAAATAAAATAAAATAGTACCAAAACATTATATTACAAATAATAAACATTTCTAGTCTTTATATTTGTATAGACTTAATATATCATGAGAGTAAAAAAAGGTAGGGTTTGAAAACTAAATGAAAAAAGTATACAACGGGAGTAAAATCCGTATACGGAAAATCAATTACGTAAATTAATAATTGTCAAAAAAAAAAAAAAAAAAACGAAGGCATCTTGGGAAACAAATCAGTAATTGTCGTCAGTATCATATACTCCGTAATTCATAATAATTTCCATATCAAGTCTTAGTTAGGAAACAAATAAAAAGAAAAATAAAAAATAAAATAAAATAGAATAGTAGATGTAAGTTGGCGGGAAAACATAAGTCTTTGGTTTTTGTTTTATAATATTTATATAGATATAGATATATGAACTTTTCTTAAATCTTACAATTTTAATCCACGTACAAAAATTTTATTACGAGTAATTCTTTACAAAAGAAAGTACTCCATATTACTTTGTAGTATAAGGAGTATAAAAAAACTAATTCCTCTATACTATGGAGTATTTATGACTCGATTTGTGTATTATCCTCATTCATTATTTGCTCACCTAGCTCGGAATATTTAATTTAATACTACAGAATACAATGACTTATTTTGTATGTTTTGAAGTTACACGCATTAATTAACAAATGACTACTGATTTAATTAGTAAAGTCAACTAGGGGTGTAATCGAGCCGATCTGATAACGAGCTCATATGAGCTCGGAAGCGACTCGGAAAATAAATCTAAAGATAAGCAATGCTTGGAATATAGTCCTTATGAGGATCAAATTGTGTCGGCTAATCTTCATTAGATTTTTTTGTTGCACTTAGTATTACTATCATGATGATTAGTAGCTTTTTAGGGCATAATTATCTTGGCTTTTAGTAATTGATTAAGGAGGAAATTAAAAATAGTTATTATTGTAATTGTAATGAGGATCTCTATAATTTCACTTTTCCCTTTAGAGATTCCAAAACTATCATCAACTTAAAGTAAAAATAATAATAATAATAAGAAAAAAGCATCCAATATATGTCTATTGGTTTAAGCACTTAAAATATGAATACGAATATGCTTGATAACGATTTATATTTTAACTTTGTGGATTTTATTTTAACTTTATAGATATTTGTCGATCTCAAAAATGTAAAAGGGGTTAAATAGCAACACAGTTTATTACGGATTACACGTTACCTTACATTTATGAACTTTTATTATTATCTACTTTAATAGGTTTTAATTAGTTATAAAAAAAAAATATATATCATATTTAAGGGATAGTTTAATTTTATTTTTTTCGGTTGTTTTTCAAGTCAATTTAGTTAAGTTTAAAGTCTTAATTATAATGCTGGTCCTTTGTTAAATGTTAAGGTTTAAGGAGGAGAGTATCAAGTTACTCACATAGAGTACTTTGTAACTTTTATTTTTTTAAAAATAAATACTCCGTAAAAAATGACTTGTAAATTAGCTAATTCATCCTACCTGCGCTATGCCTATGAGATTCTATATCAGTTCCGTAGGGTCTATCAAATTTAAGATACCCGAGTAAATTGGTACGAGTACATCACAAATTCTCATATGAAACGGGTTCTGTTTAATATGAACGGCCAATAAGAGTTTAAAGACAAAGACAAGTGGGAAGAAAGATGTTCTTCCCACTTGTCCTCGTCTTTACCTTACTATTTTAATTGCTTCTGAACAAGCAGATTCTGCTTCATATGAGACTTACACAGAGTACATAAGAGTACTCAAACTTGCAAAGTATACTCTATATAGTGTATACACCGCACCATACTATAAAATAAAATAAAATTATACTCCGTAATTCGTATATATGGAATATTTAAATATATTGTCTCCATCCTAAAATAAGTGTCCCTTTTTTATTAATTTTTTTTTTCAAAATAAGTGTTCACTTTCTAATTATAATAAGTTTTAACAAATGATTGGTAAGAATTTTCAATTTTCATTAACAATTAAATCCTCCCAAAATAGGAACGATACACTTATTTTGGGATGGACGGAGTAATTTTTTTTTTTCTCTCTGAAATAAGTGGAGTGTTTATAATGAAGAGTTTAAAACATTAATCCGTATAATTTTATATTATTCTATTAATTAGTTTGTCTATTTTCTATATTCTTATTCTACGTGCCGGGTGGGTATAGGATAGAAATATAGAACACTTGTATTATAAAATATACTCCTTGCTTTCATACATACGGAGTATTCATTAACTTCATTAACTTCATTTGCTTTTTCACGTTTATCAACATAAATGTTGGAATGTTTATATCTATAATTATACTGATTAAAAAAAATATAAAAATTTGATATTAATGTTGTATTCTTTAAGACCATCCTCATTGAGAGAAATGGAAGTGGTCATGACTAGGGATGGCAACGTCACCCTAATCCAGTGGATATCCATCCATCCGAAATTAAATGGATGGGATATGGATGACTATATTTTTCTTAATTTAGGGTGGGATATGGATATGGGTAAATTTAGGGTGGGATATGGATTAAAGTCTATCACCCGCTTAACCACCCGGTGGATATCCTTAATTAATGTTTATATGTAATTATATAAAACATTGTAATAATTAATTTGAATAAAAATATACAACCTTAAAGTTTCTTATAAAAAACAATGCAAACTTTATTAAAATTTTATTGTAAATGTAATCTTTAGTCCTTAAAAAATTTAGCACCACTACTATTACCAATATCGCTACTAACTATCGATATACCGATGTCGAATATCAATTTTTTTTCCTAATTATTTGGTATACATCATGTTAGCAAAATCAATCTTGCTTGGTTTTTTATTGTCTTCTTATATATATAGATAATTTGTTGGGTGACGTACACCTATTAATTTTATCTTTTTTTTTTTTTTTTTTACGATATATTACTATTAAATTTTACGCACATAAAAATATCCAACGGATACCCGCTCCACCCGGTGGATATGGATATGGATGGATTAGGATGGGATATGGATGACGATAAACTAAATGGATATGGATATGGGCAGTCTAGGGGTGTTCATTAACGGTTCGGTGCACCGAACCGTTAATTTTTACGGTTCGTGTACGGTTCGGTTCGGGAAAAATCCGAACCTAAACCGAACCATTAAGAACGGTTACTATACGGTTCGGTTCACCTTTTTAACGGTTCGGTTATGCGGTTCACCGCGAACCGTTAGTTTACTCTGTCGAATTAAAAAAAAATGTAAGTTAATTATTAATTACGACGCACTTTAACAACATACTAACGGTCCAAAATAAAAACGACAAATTACAAATGCCACATCTAATATACCATTATTAACTAAATAATACTCCGTAGTAAATAGAAAATTTATAAATGTTTTAACTCAAAAATGCGTATTGAACAAAAACAAAGCAATAAACATGTTAAAATTAAAGCTAAAGGGGTGCATATGAGATTTTATTTTACGAGGATGAGAACTTTGAGTGCTTTAGAAAAATACGGTAGAATAAATAATTGATATTTGAAATTTGATGAAAGTTGTAAAGTTAAACTTTATGTTTTAATTTGTATATATAAGTATAATTTATTTATATTTTTGCTCTTAGCAGTTCGGTTAGGTTAACTGTTAACTCAAAATGCCGAACCTAAATCAACCGTAAACTGTTAATTTTAATCTGTTTTGCGCGCCAACCATTATTTCTTAACAGCTGTTCAATCGAACCTATAAAACGTGCGGTTCTCGGTTTTTTCAGTTCGGTTTATCGGTTCGGTTTTTTTTTGCACACCCCTAGATATGGCTTCACCCCATCCATATCCCATCCATTGCCACCTCTAGTCATGACCATCCAAATAATAAGAAAAATTACTTTTTTGCTTGACTGGTTATAAGAAGTGGTCACTACCAGACCATCCGTTCTCGACCACTTTAAACATGAATTAACTATTTTTATTGTTTATATATTTATTTTTATGATGGTCATCAATGAGAGGTGAAAAATAAAATTTGTCATGAACAATTCTTATGTATTACAGAGGGCAAATACTTGTGTGAGACAAGTCTTACAATAAACTTATTGTAAGACCTCTCACACAAGGAGTGATTACTTTTTTTTTAATAACTTTTGTGTGTTGTGTCTTACGTTAATTATCGTTAGTACGGTCTTACAGAAGAACTACTGATTACGGAGCATAAAATATTATTTTTGTTCATGACCACTTAATGGTGGTCATGCAATGAGAATGGTCTAAGATGTATGAACAAATTTAGACATGACTATATTTGTGTTAATTCTATACATTGCTTCTTTATTGGATGTGAATGGCTATATCGAAAAAATTTTACTTAATTGATTAGCGTCGTTTCTTTACTGGATGTGAATGGATATAAATGGAGAGAGTATATATTTATAATTGTATTATAAATTGTATACACATTATATACTCAATATTATATTATTTTTTTTTTTTTTTTGGAAAAGGGTCAGTATATTTCATTACCAATTCCAAATAGAAAGATACAAACTAAGCGTTCAAGTGACCCGCTAACTATTCCTCACACAACTCATGAGTACAAGCAAATAAGCGAGCGCACACTAGATGTTTAATACTCAAAACAATGTGATCTACTGATTTCCTACTGCCATGAAAAACACGAGCATTGCGCTCCAACCACAAAAGATACACACTTGTGATTAGAGTACAACGTATCCACTTCTGCCGCCATTTCTTGCCACGATTGTACCGGAGTTGCCATTTAAGCTCACCCTTCAAACTCTTCGGCCTTCGAAAGATTTGCACCCAACGAAGAAGAGTCTCCATAACATGCCTAGAATATGAACAAGCGAAGAAAAGATGAGGTATAGACTCCGCCTGATTTTCACAAAGGTAACACCTGTTAACCAAATACAGACCACGACCGACAAGATTGTCAATAGAAGGAAGAAGCCCTTGCACGGCCATAGAACAAAGCAAGGCATGACGTGGGCGATTTATAGAATCCCAAACCACATTGCTCCATTTATAAGTCCGACCTTTCAACCGGAGATGATCATATAAAATTTGAGAAGGGAAACTCGAGTGTTTCTTTAACCAATCATCAAACAAGGAGGCTCCACCATAATGATCCCCTACAACAGCCCCAAGGCTCAAAAGAGATCGCCAAGTGGGAGAAAGAACGTGGATACTATCCATATCATACCACGGCCTACCCTTAAGAACGTAAGCCTTCACCCAATCTACCCAAACACTATCACACCTTCCAAGCTTCCAAAGCCATTTCAACATCAAAGTTTTATTCCAACTTAAGACTTCACGAATATCAAATCCACCCTCTATCTTCGGTCGACAAACTTTTTTCCAACTCATCCAGATATGCCTTCTATGAAGATCATCATAGCCCCAAAGGAACTGTTTACAACACTTTTCCAACTGCTTAATAATTCCCAAAGGGAGAAAAAGACAAGCAACCCAGAAGTTCTCTAGACCAAAGATAGTAGAATTAAGCAATTGGACCTTTCCCGCATAAGAGAGATATTGTGAGGACCAATGATGAATCCGAGATTTCACCTTCTGAATAAGCTCAAAATACATCTCATTTCGAAGCTTAGAAGAGTGTAGAGGCAAGCCTAAATACTTAAAAGGAAACTCACCTTGCACGAAAGGAACATACTGAAGAATTTGGGACTGAACGGCAGAAGAAACGCCACCAAAATAGATGTTGGTCTTGCTAAAATTAGGCCTCAAACCAGACCATGAGCCAAACTCAAGCAGCCGTTCATACACCGCCATAGCAGAGGGCACATCACCCCTCACGAAAACCATAAGATCATCGGCAAAAATAAGATGAGTAAGTCGAAGTTTGGCACACTTAGGGTGGAAGGAGAAGCCAGGGACCCGCCACAAATTTCGAAGCAATCGGGATAAGACCTCCATACAAAGAACAAAAAGTAAGGGGGAAAGAGGATCACCTTGCCGAATGCCTTTTCTCCCCTCAAAATAACCACAAGACACACCATTTACTCTAATAGAAAAACGAGGAGATGTAATACATTCAGCAATCCACGCAGTGAAACGCGGAGGGAAACCAAACAGAGACAAAGCAGAGAGTAAGAAATCCCAGTGAACAGAATCAAAAGCTTTACTAATATCAACTTTAATTAAACACCTGGGAGAAACATTGAAACGACCATAACCTCGAATCAACTCCTGAGTCAACTGAGAATTATCAAATATATCTCTGCCCTTAACAAAAGCAGCCTGCTCCTTGCCAATAATCAGAGGCAATACAGTTGATAACCTGTTAGCAAGGATCTTACTAATAGTCTTATAAATTACATTACAGCACGATATAGGTCGGAAATTCATAACAGAATCAGGAATTTTCTTTTTTGGAAACAAACAGATCAAAGTAGAGTTGATTTGTTTAATCAGCCTACCAGTCACAAAGAAATCCCGCACAGCAGCAACAAACTCGTCCTGAATAACAGGCCACGCTTTCCTAAAATAAAAGTGAATTAGGGTTGAATAAAAGTGAATTAGGGTTGACCTATTAGACTCAATTAATTATAATAGTATAATAAATCTTCCAAAAGAAAATAGCCTAAATTTCACTTATTAATTAAACTTTGTTCTTTTTAGCTTAATTTCAATCATCATGATTTCACCTGAGCTTATATACATGTCTAACTCAACTTTTTAAACAAAAAAGTGCACTTCAACTTTAATAAATTATGGGTTCATATATTTAAGAACCTGTTTTTTTGGACTTTTTAGAAATTAATCGAATCAATCGAAATAATCGAATCAAATGAATGAATCGAATCGAATCAATCGAATGAATCGAATCGAATCGAATGAAGTTCAATTAAATAACACATCTTTGAATCGAATCGAATTGAAGTGGTGAATTCAATCGAATCGAATCGAATGGAATCGAAATGAACTAAATTGAATCGAAGTGAATGAATCGAATCGAAATGTCTTTGAAAATAAAATTTGGAAAGAACAGGTCCTAAGTTCCGTTTTAATAAGTCAAAGGACGGGATTAGGGTTGAATATAATACGGAGTAGTTTAGTCAAAACCAAGCATCTCAAATAATGAGTATCGTTACAAAGTTGGCAAAATCATGGTGAACAAATAATTCATTGCGTGGAAAAAAAAAAAGTTACGAAAGTAAGTTTTACAGAGGTTCACCAAAATGGCAAAATTAAGAGGTATAAATTCCATTTTCCAAGGGTCAAATGATGGTAATGTTTTACTAACATTTGTAAAATGCATGAATGATACGGAGTAATAATGATGATCGAAAATATAGAGATTCTTTTGATATATAGACTTGTCTCTTCAACCATTATTGTCTTCTTGTTTAATCAATCACTTTGAATGACAAGAGAGAAATGAAATAAAATCATTTTTTATATTTTATTTTTATTAACTTCTAAGATTAAATTCATTTCCTAATTTGGTGAGACATACATAAAACCATGGCACATCTTGGATCTTTAAATTTTAGGCTAAACTTATGTTTAAAGTTAGATTGATATTATGGCAAATCATGTGCTTTGACATATGTGATGTTTATTTCATTGTAATTGGGGTTTGTGACTTCATTCAAGAATTGGTTATTTTAGAAATATGTAGAAAAATAAGTTTAGAAATTAGTTAGGTCGGTTTTGTGAAGTACGATAATTTAATGGTATTAGAAAGCATCGTGTTGAATTTGACTACAGGAAAAAAATAAAAAAAAATAAATAAAAAAATATGTGATCTGTGAATTTATAAACGACGAAGTAGCTAGAAGAAATAATAATCATAGACAAAAAAAAATATTAGAAATTACTTATTTGTAGTTAAGAAAATATTATGCCTTCCATTATATTCTCTTCAATGTTTTATTGTAATCTATACTACGGAGTATATAATTAATTAATGATTAAGTCATTTAATTAAATATTTTATTTTTCTTTGATAGTTAGAAGTTACGGAGTAGAACATAGTAGTAAGGTACATAATAAAATTAGAGAGTTGTTATTTCACACCCCTCATTTAATAAATTTCTCCTCCTTTTTTAAGGTGAAAAGACCTAAATGTCATTGTGTTTGATTTTTATATTTACGATTTTGATTCTTAATTTGTTAATAATTCTTAGTTGTAGTAATAAAATTTTGTTAATTTACAAATTTAAACTTTTTAAATATATGTAAGTCGAAAAAAATAGAAAAAAAATAAAAATAAAAAATAAATCAAATTAGATATAATCGGGTGAAAAAAGCGACATACCATTGAAATCACTCTATCTACACCTAATTTCGGACCAATCGACCACAGCTTCTCATCGAAATGAACTAAAATTGAACCAAGCCCTGTTGTAGGATGAGTCCACCAACTATATTTGTTAACAATAACATTTGAATCCAATCCTCAACTCTACTAATTAACCGTAACATTTTTTTCAATCCTCAACTCTTTATAATATTGATCTCGCTTTTTACATTGTGCTGATTTTTTTTTTTTTTTTTTCTGTAGAATCTAATTTCGTTACTTGCACTTCTTACGTGGTACACAAATTATTTAAGGGTTGCCTTAAATTTAAATTTTAAGTACTCCTCTATTTCAGTCACTTGTTTACATTTCTTTTAAATTTTTCTAAAAAAAGTCAAACTGTAAACAATTCACTGATAGAATCGAAATAAAACTCGAACCCGAACTCGAATCGAATAGAGGAATAGAGGTGGGGTAGAGAAAAGAAGGAAAAATAGGAAAAGAGGACACGAGAATTCCGGAAACTGCGGTCAATCAGATGGAACGTTCTGATGGATTTGACGCCTCCGCTTCTCACTCTTTCTCCATCCGTGCGGAGCCCTCCTTCCCTCGTGCAACCTTCTCTTCTCTGTCGGCTTTTTTCTTCAAATGCATTTAATTATTTTTCTCCTTCTATTCATCAATTGGTTTTCGGAAGAAATTCATTTGATTTTACAGTTTTTCAAAAAAAAAAAAAAAATTCAAATTATGAAATGAACTCCTTCTCTGACTCTCGACGGACGTGGTCGAACCAATATATGAATTGAACATGTTCGTGGACACTTCCACTGGACCTGAATGGACAAGTTAGAAAATACCGTTTCTAAATTACATGTTTGATAAACGTAGCATTATTCATTTTGATCGACTGAAAATTGGGTCTCACACGTACATGAGGGGGCGTGTGAAATACAGATCCACAAGTGTAGCCCTACAACGATAAATTGATAAGTTACAATCATTCCATAAATTTTACGGAGTATATGAACATATTTCAACTACTAGTATATATGAAACAAAAATGATTTTACAATTTTGAGATGTACCGCCATGAATGATTTTTCTTTTATCATCGATTCCCATTAATCGATTATGTGTCAAAGAGACGTTACAAAAATTAATATGAGAAAGTTTTCATGTTTTTTTGGGTTGGCATTGTATGTGTTAGAACAATTCACTGCATAGTAAATCTCATAAAACTCACCTTTAATTAATTAACGGTAAAATTTATTATAATAAGTACATTTCAAATATTGATGACTATAGTTTAATTTGTTATATAATTACATACGAAGTACGGAGTACTCCTTATTTATTGTGTTCATTCCACTTTTCATTCTACGTGAGGCGTATTTTATTAAAGTGGGAAGATAAAACACTAAAAATAAGAGGGAGTATATAAAAGATGACGGAGTACTTTGCATAATGCTTTGTAGAACTTAATATATCAAATGACAATATCTTTTTTAAGAATTTATGTTGTGGAAATGTTTAAAAAAATACCGTCTCCCACTGAGAAAGTAAAAGCCGGATCTCATAATACATAAAAAATAATCATATTTAGATTAATGATGAGCAAAACATTGTGACCACCATTGAAATATATAAAAATGATTACTCCCTCCATTCATATCCAAAGGCATCATTTGCCTTTTTGACACTATTCATATGTGTCGGTAATCTTTGAAATTCCCGACAATCTATAAGTGAAAATATAATCGTGTGTGATCTTGTTTTATTCGTCTTTATGCGTACTATATCATATCCAATTTTTAGATTTTTTTATCGTGTGAAATTATAGATATTTCCGTTCCGACATTCGCCTCGGCAAATGTGATAAAGCAACCGATGCCTTTGGATGTGAATGGAGGGAGTACATTTTAGTCAATAATAATCACAAATGACCTAAATATGATCACATGTTATGATCACATTTTTTTATCCGCAAGGGTGTGGTCTAGTGGTTAAAACATGGGTGAAATTTCCATGCTCGAGGTTGATTCTCCAAGAAAGCGATCTTGTGGGGAATATTAGAAAGCTGGTATCTTTAATCGGATCACGCCTGTCAGCCTGGTAAAAGGGTGGCTAACCTGGCGTGTATGGTTTCTATTTATCACGCTGGGGTTTCTGAGTCTTGTGAAAGGTAGCGGCTGCGGGTTCCCCACGTTATTCAACAAAAAAAAAGGCTCCTCTTCCACTCTATTAATTAATAAAAAACGATCTTTTACCAGACTTGCTCTTATTTTTAATACTACTACATTAGATTAGATTATACCTTATATTAATTCATAAGAAGAGTTAAAATTATCAACATATAATTAAATATATGCACACTAAAATTGATGTGGCATGAGTGGCTCAGCTAAATTTAAGGGATTGCATGTTGAAAAGTTTAAAATCAGATATATAATGTCCCACATTGATAACTCAACTTTAAAAGCATAGGGTGCCCTATTACTATCGACGATCTTTATTTCCATAAATTAATTTTGTTTTTGCTCCATTTTTCCATTATGATATTAAAGTTGGAGGTAGTTAGGATGAAAAATAATTAACCACCTCTACAATATAATACTCCTAGTTAATATTTTTAAAAAAATCGACCAAGATGATTTTTTGTTAAATTTTCTTACGGAGTAGCATTTTTCATGAATAAGATACCTAGTTTGGCTTATTTTTCTATATTATTATTTTGCATATGCTAAAAAATTATGGATGGATGAGGTTGCTAAACTTGCCATGAAATTATCTAATAATATCATCTTTATAAAAGGACTAGCTGAGCTTTATTTAACTTGATTGTAATACTCGGTGTTATCTGAAAAATTATTCGAGTCGGGTACCTAGTTTGGCTTATTTAAAGGTTCATGTGATAAGGGCAAGTAATATAGTGCTTAAAAAGATTGTAAGTATTATTCATACCAACAAAATGTTTTTTTTTTTTTTTTTTTTTAGATGGTTCATCTAAATTAAAGAACTCTTCAATTAATCGTGAATCTAGGTGAGCTACTATGATCGAGTGATGTTTCGGCTTTTAGTTGGGCTGAGGTGTTACACTGGTCTTCTAGGTGATAGATACGGAGTATATGACTTTGTTTGTCTCCATTTATAAACTATTACAGTCTTACAGAGTACTCTATATGTACTTTTTTTTTAAATGTATTTTTTTCTTCCGAAAATTTGTTTTTATCGAAATACAAACTATTACACCATATCATTATAACTAATTGTATTTCTTATATGCTATAGTCAAAAATTGAAAATTTTGACCTACAATAGTCAAATTAAAGTATTACAATTATGCTCCGTATTACTACGTACTCCGTATTACTTTTGCTATAAATTAAAATTTTGCTATTAGTAATACGGAGTACTCCGTACTTCATTAGCAAGCTGGTGGCCTATATTTATTCAATTAAAAGATAACTTCATACTCTAAGTTTAACTAATATTTATAAAATATACTCCGTACTTATGTAATAATATTTTCTTATTTGAAATAGAATTAGATGCATGTATCAAATTCTAATGTATTTTGATTTTAAAAGAAATAATTGGTGTATTTTCGTTTCAACTTTTTATTTAGCTCGAAAATTGAGCTCCTCTGATTACTACAATTTTTTTTAATGTTTTAGAGTATGTTCATCGATCATATTGTCTCTACGTACTTATATTCAAGTTCGATTTATATATTCTAAACTCTAAAAATCTATATCAAACGCTACGACTATAAATATAGACTAATATGAAATTTTAAACTCACAATTTAATTTATCTAACAGTTTCAACATACTTTTATCAACATAATATATCAGTATATAAAAATACCAAAAGAATTATATACGCATGCTACTACGAGTTACTACACATTCTATCAATCAATTTTTTTATATCTGCATTTGAAATGATTTTTAAGGGAAATATAATTATATAAATGATTACATGAGTATACAAAGAATACTCATAAATTAGTTTAAATTTTTCAAAATGGAAATCTTACAAAGACGTAAATCCACAAAAATTGGGCGTTGACTATGTAGTAAATCGGGACTAACTTGATTCGTGCTATCTAAATCAGCTTAAAACTTTGGAATTTAATAATTTATATTAATATTAATATTAAAAATAATATTAACAAGAGGAGTTAATGAATGAGCAACAATAACTATCAGAAAATTAATAATGGCGAAGTATGTCCAATTCCTACTCGTGATGATAGGACCCAGGAATTTGCTACCTTCGGGTCTACCAATTTAAAATATTTGATGTATCGTGCGGAAAAGGTCGCAATTTTAGTAAAATAATTGAAAAATGAAACATAAATGTTTCTATTTTGTTTAAGTTATTCGTATCGTATGTACTACCAAATAATTATACTGTTATATATACAAAGTTTATTACCGCAAAAAAGTTTATTACTCCATCCGTCTTAATCATTTATTTACATTTTCATTTTTTGAATGTATTGATTATTTTTTTATCTTTCCTTTTAAGGAAGTTTTTATTATACTAAATTACTCCCTCTATTCCATCTTTTTCCTTCCATTTTCCCAAAAAAGAACTTTCTTGTTTTTTTATATTTCACAATTCACACTAACACTTACTAAAAATAGACTTTTACTCCGTACTTTTTTGTAGGGACCTTACCTTCTATACTCACTGACATTAATATAGTAATTAGTCTTAATTATCTATGGGCAAAATCAAATGAGAGGAAAAAGAAGAAATAGAGGGAGTATCAATTTACCCATATCCCATTCTTACCTATCTCTACAAAATTTTGGTTAACATGAACACATAAAGGTTATTTTTGTCATTTAATGAGATTCTTACGAAGGCCAATGGGTAAGGCAAAAACAACAAAAAATAGGAGTTCTTTTAACTCTCAAACTCAGAATTCTTGCATATCATTAGAATAGTTCAAAATAAGAGAATCAAACTGACTCGGGAGACAACCATCCCAAACTTTCCTACTGTTAAAACGGAAGCCCTCACACTATTATATTTAGTAGACACTCATATAGATGAGTTTCATCTTTTCTCCATCGATATGGGATTTGAGTATGCACCCTAACAACCCTCGCTCCCCTCAAACCAAAAACCATCAATGACTCGGACCTTGAACTATTTGGAGAGTTCTCACGCTCTGCAACCCCAACTTCTAAAAAACTATGGCAGACCAATCTAGTAAGGGCCCACCTGATACCAATTGTTATAACGAAAGCGTTGTTGACAGACGTTGGGCCTCTGCTGCACTACCTATGTCCACGATCCATAATTGTACCATATTATCCGCTTTGGACCAAGTCCTCACGGATTTATTATATTCTTGGGCTCCCATCTAAAAAGTCTCATACGATTATATTTGGTAGACATTTATATAGATGAACTTTTATCTTTTTTTCCACCGATATGGGACTTGGGTTTGCATGCACCTTATCACCATAGGCGGATCCAAGGGGGGGGTCAATGGGTTCAACTGCACCCCCAAACTTCAAAAATATTTACTAATAACAACTTTAAGAGAACATGAAAATATATGTAGTCTGTTGGTCAAGATGTTCTCTTGTGAATGGTTGGTTGTGAGTTCAAGTCTCACAATCAACAATTTTTTTTAATGCATTGAGTCAATTACTCATGCTACTTTCAAAACTCTTTTTCCAATAACAATATTCATAAATGCTCTAATATGGCTAATAATGCTCTTAAATGTTTACTTAATTCTTTTATATTCAAATTTTGAATTTATACTGTATTAAATTTGTATTTCACTAATTTGTGAAATAATAAGTTAGTAATATAACATACGAGCTCTGAAAAATAGAAGACCAAAAATACAAAAGAATTTTCATCTACATCACAAAAGACGAATTTATCGACTATGAGTATGTGATTATATGTAATAGTAAAAAAAAAAAAATCGCACCCCCAAACCTTCGAGTCTAGATCCGCCTCTACTTATCACCAACCATACGATAGACTTAAGTAACGAGCAAGCTCATGCGCCACTCCGTTACAAGATCACAGAATAAAAGACTAAGCAACACTATCAAAATCAAGAGTCGTTTTTAGTTACATTCTTCAATGAATTTTTAGTAATACTTTATTTTATAAGGAATTGATCACTTAATTAGTTTAAAAAAATTCCTCATTTCAATCAATATGTTATGTTTGAATGATAATTAAAAGCTACTAATTAATAAGTTACATATAAAAGTCATCTAAGAACACAATTGTGTACATAGTCCACTGACCAACACTAGTCATTTTCAGCGCACGTTGACTTCACTTGTGAACACCACATAAAACTTTCTCGGAAGTCACCTATCTTAAGATTAATCTACAACAAATATGTTTTACTAAAGAGTTCTTAAGATGAATAATCAATGCAAAAAAGCTACGCATTTTGTTAATATGAATATATAACACTTTCAAACTCTTTAAGAACTACGTTACTTGAGTTTATTACATGGACCTCTTAACTGATGTATCTCAACTAAGTTTATTACAACGGTATATTCTACTCCATATTATCCAACACCTTCATCTATCTATATTGTATTTTGTCTAGTTGTTCAAGGCAAAAAAGCACGGGGAAGAAATTAAAGGGAGAAGGTCATACTATGACTGTGTGAGGCATCCTAAGCAAGGGGAAGCTAGTAGGGTCACCTGATAGGTGGCACTTAGTAGGGCTTTCTAGCGGCTTAGGGGGGTTATCGATGGTAAAATATGGGTGGTGCGTCGGTAGTTAACATTTAGGGAGAAAAAAAAATGCAATTTGCTGTATTTCGGATACAAAAAATAAAAAAGAATAAAATAATCAAAGTACAAATACTTTATAGGGAAAAGTATAACTCGTTAATTGATAAGAAATCCTAAATTGAAAAGTATAACTCGTTAATTAAAAAGAAACCCTAAATTGAAAAGTAACACAACTTCCGCTGCCTGTCGGTGGGCAAATAATCGATGTCGCCCACCGGCGGGATTCCCACAAATTTTTTAATAATAATAATAAAAAAAAAAACTAGAATATTGTCTTATTAGTCGAATAAAACCCCGAAATTCCAAATTATCAATTTTTCACTTCATTAAATTCTTCAACTTCGTTAAGGCGGTACTGAATCAATTTACTGGCGAGTTTCGCAATTGAAGTTGTCTGGCGAGTCCTATATGCATTATTGTTGTCTGGCGAGTCCTATACGCATTTAAAGATTGTTTGGCGAGTCCTATTAGCACTTATTTTACCACCATGCATTATTGTTGTCTGGCGAGTCCTATACGCACTTATTTTACCGCCATTGCCAAGATGAAGATGAAGATGATCGAAGATTGAAGATGACGACAAACTTTTTGTTTTGTTTTGTGCAAACTCATGGAAATTTTGACCAAAGTACCATGAGTTTGATGGGGATATTAGGGAATATAAGATATTCTATATACAAAATATATTAGGATTTAGAATAATAGCAAGATGATATTTAGAAGACCATAATAATATTATGGTATCTAGTATTGCTATATTTAATTGTCTTAAGTTTTAGTATAAACTAGTTCCGTGTCCCGTGTCCCGTGAGATTCACGGGGTCATTATATATTTCACATTTTCAATTTTGTAAATTAGTTACCAAAAAGTGATGTAACGGAAACAATGAACTATTTTGTTCATAGAAAATAGTTTTTGCTTTTAGCGTTACAAACGTTCGGTGTTTGTCTATCATTGTTGTGAAATATTGGTGACTATAATATACGAAGTACAAGTATTTAACGATGAGTAATATGATTTTTTAATTACAATATATTTATTCATTACATAACCTCATATTATCTTTACTCCAGTTTTGAATACATGTGTTATCATCGATCTTTTGATATTCAACTTTATTTTGCCTTTGTTATATAAATAAGCAATTTGGGCTTAATCGTTTTTGACTTTACTTTTTTTAAAATTAATCACTTCTTTGTCTAATTACTTTACGTTTAGAAGAGTAAATAATGATTTTATCCTACATGTTTAGTTAATCTAATGTTTTATCTGTTCCATAGAACTCAATTTCATTGTACCTTAAGTTTACTCTAATAAACTCACATGTTTTTTCATTGATCAAATCATCGTGTCTCTATAGCAACATTATTTTGCATGCTTTGTTAAGTTTTATTTTATTTTTTTACAAATTATATGGTGCATCCGTCTCATAGTATGAGACAACTCAAAAGTAACTATATTATTTTTCAAACGTAACCTATTTATTTAACTTGAAAAGTAATTGTACCTTGTTTCAAATGTAACTCTATTATACGTGAAACGTAACGATATTTTATTAAAAAAAATGTACATCTGAGACAAATTTTTACCGGTTACGATAAAATAAAAATAAAAATAAATTAATTAATTTATGTAATTTTTTGCTACTTTGCTAGTGAATGTCGTAGCATTAAAATAATGTCGTATATAATTGATAATAATGACAAAAACTAAAATGAAATGTATAATGTTGTATGTGGGGGTGAAGTGTAGTATAACTATAGTGAAGTATTAATGGTGTCTCATAGTATGAGACGGCCTCACCATAGAATTACTCTTTATTTTTAGCAACTTCAACTTATATTATTTATTTATTTCTACTTCAATTATTCTCTCTATAATATTTGTTTATAAAAATAGGTTGTCAATTAAAAAGAATTAAAAAAACTCTTTTAGGGGTCCATGAAAAAATTCTAATTGTAATTTTGATGGTGAAAAGAAATGTAAGTAATAGTGATTGAATACTAATATAATTAACTACTAAACAGAAAACAATTTTAGAAATCAGCAAATAAATGTATATAACACATTTAAACTTATATATAACATTCAAAATACTTATCTTCTTAAATCTTCATATGCTAATAAACGTGTCTTGTACTCCGTATATAATTATGGTTGTTATTAATCACTATAAATTGTGGTCATTAATTACGCAGAAGAAAATTGACCAATTAGAAACAGTTTAAGTGACAGAATAAGGAGCTAAAAAAGAGTACATGGCGATCATCTAACGCATCAAACAACTTTAAGTTTGCAAGTTTGCTTTTTAATATATATATAGATATAGATAAGATGGTTGTTTGTAATCATAATTAACATTCAATAATAAAACATCTTCCTTGAGGCATTATATTTCTCTATACTTTATCAATTTAAGTAATAATTATGATTAATTGTTACTAAATTTTTTTATTATCCCTATAAGTGACTTTAATATATTTGTTTTATGTTCTTGTACCTTTATAACTGCAATTTGTACCTTGGGCTCACATTAACTTAATGTGAGTTCTGCCTCGCAGATCAATAATTACTGAAAAAGTATAACTCGTTAATTAAAAGGAAACCCTAAATTGAAAGGGATAATTCAACAAGCTAAGGTAAGTATTATTGAACGTACATAAGTAGACGAAAGTGAGATCTCTATACTCCGTATCAATTTACAAAACCCCCACAAATTATTACTCTACATTGCCAATCAAATTTACACATACTACACTCGTAAGAGTATACGAGTAGACAACACACACTACTACGGTACTACCTACCTATAGTAGATAAAACCATATGCTTAATTTTTTATAAACTTCAATCACATCATCAATTATTGACCTTATAACCCACCTCTCTACTATGCGACAAATTTTCTTTTCCCACTTAATAAATACTCCTCCCTACTCACTCATTATTCCACCAAATTATTTACTTCTTCACACCCACACAAAAAAAAAAATAAAAAAAAATAACCATTTATATTTCCTGATGATACCATAAGATAAAAAAAATAAAAAAAATGGAGTCACCTACTAGTAATACGAGTATTATCAATAACAGTAATAACAACGAGAATAATATATTGAATAATAATTTTTCTAGTTTTACCAATTCTACCTCGACGGTGAATAATATTAATATAAACCCTTCGCCTTCGTCCTCGAGATACGAGAATCAAAAGAGGAGAGACTGGAACACGTTCGGCCAGTACCTTAAAAACCACCGACCACCCTTATCGCTGAACCGATGTAGCGGGGCCCACGTACTCGAATTTCTCCGATACTTGGACCAGTTTGGTAAGACCAAAGTGCACACACAAGTGTGCCCGTTTTACGGGCACCCCAACCCGCCCGCCCCATGTCCGTGCCCGCTTAGGCAGGCATGGGGTTCACTGGATGCCCTAATTGGTCGACTTCGGGCCGCCTACGAGGAAAATGGGGGACGTCCCGAAACCAACCCGTTTGGGGCACGGGCCGTCCGACTTTATTTAAGGGAGGTCAGAGATACGCAGTCTAAGGCCCGAGGTATTAGTTATGAGAAAAAGAAGCGGAAGCGACCCGTGGCGGTCACTTGTAGTAATTCTCAGGGTTTGGCTTTACCCGCAGCATCAGCTGATGCTGCGGGGTAATTTAAAATGAGTTTACGTCATCTGATGGTACTAATCTTATTTATTAGTGGCAAAAATAAATAGTTGTGTCGAATAATTTCGATATGATTATTAAGGTGGTATCGAGTATCAATTTACTTATAAATAGTTTGTTATGTTTGTTGATTTTCAATATTAGTAGTACGTGGTAAGAACTTGTGTTGGACAATTAGGGTTGTTAGCTTATAAATTTCATGGAATTGAATGTGTGTGAGATTATTTTGATGGATCAATTGTTGAAGTATTTTGTGTTAAAGCGAGTTACCAATTGATCTCTTTCACTCTTGGGTCACGCTAATTAACTTTTTAATATACGATGACTTTGTATGAGCATGATCTTATCTTAGTTCAATGTCATTTTTATTTTCGAGTTAAAATTGATGTTGAGGGGAAATATCTAGTTTTTCATAGGTTTTAAATTAGTACGGAGTAATAGATAGACTAGAAAATTTTGTGAATTTAAAGAAGTCAAACAAATTAAAGCCATTCGGTGAAATTGAAAATATAAATATATAAGATGAATAAATTGTTCAATCAACGTAAGATAAGAAATAAAATGAAACATGATTAATAAATGAGATATTGTACGTGGTATCCCGTTTTTATTCGAATTCTACATGGTACCCCTCATTTTTCAAAAATGTCGGCGGTACCCTTGAATTTAGGAAAAACATCTTAATTATTAGGGTTTATTGTCAAACACCACATTTTAAAAAATTATTTTGTCAAACACCACCTTTAAAAAAAAAAAAAATTGTCAATTACCACCTTTAAAAAATTTATTTTGTCAAACACCACCATTTGGCCTGAGTTTGACTTAAGTCAACTAAATTCCGATTTTTTGTTACCGGAGCACGTAATTTTGGGATGAATTTCTAGGTTTTTAGAGTAAAAGTTTTAGTTTGAGAGGGTGTGTTATTGAATTTGAAGGATGAAATTCGAATTTGAGAGTAGTAAGAAGAAAAAAAATAAAGAGAAAACACGATTTCCGATAAGTCAACGTCGGAATTTAGTCAACTCAAGCCAAAAGGTCATAGTCGACAAAATATTTTTTTTAAAGGTGGTAATTGGCAAATTTTTTTTTTTAAAGGTGGTGTTTGACAAAATAAGTTTTTTAAAGGTGGTGTTTGACAATAAATCCTAATTATTATACCCAAAAAGGTCTAATTCTCCGTTGTTGAATATTTAGTTTTTGCATTTTTTATTTATTTTATGGTAATAATTTGGCATGTCATCAACGCAAGTGGTTTTTACACAATTATAAACATATGTTCTTCACAAATTTAACCTCTTTGAAAACTTCATTTTTATTAGTTTGGATATTTTGTAAACATTTTGTTTAGTTCAGGGGTACCAGTGATATTTTCTAAAAACTAAAGTACTACGTAGAATTTGAAAAAACACGGGGGTAACAAGTAGAATATCCCTTAATAAATTGTTGAAGTAAAAATGACAAAAATTATTACAGATTATAAGTTTTCATACAGTATTATGGAGTAATTTTCATTGGGTAATTTTTAACATATATCCATTAATCATATGATAAAAAAAGACCAAATTTATTAATATCTAATAAAATAATATTGTTAACGTGATATTTTGACCGAATTATACTCTGTATTAAGGATCACAATTCATATGAACAGAATCTGCTTTACATGAGAAAGCAAATATGTAAGAAAGACAATGGACAAGTGGGGAAGAAATATGCCTCCCCACTGTCTCTTTTTTCACATATTATTTAACCGTTCTCATATAAACTAAGCAATTCTGCTTCATATGAGACTTACACATCAAGGATTGGAAAAACTTTAGAATTATTTAGGTTTTCTATGAAGTTATTGCTCCATATTTAAAGTGTAGTTTGAATTTATACAGTATATTTGGATGTGATTGTAAAATTTATACGGATTACGTAGAAGTACTGTAGGAGTATCATTCATGACACATTCAATAATATGTAAGCAAAGCCTTAATGATTTTGTAAATCTTGCAAAAGAAGTTTGTGTTTGGATTTGGAAACGGGCACTCACTCACTTCTTTTTACCGACTAATTGCATGCATATATGTTTGATTGTCTAAGAGTTCACCTAAATTAATACGGAGTAGTCTAATTCCCATTTAATTATTATTGTATAAAAGTAATTATTTATCCACAAAATATTTTAACAATTTTTTAGGTCTTAGCAAAAGTATCTTTACATATAACAAGTACGTACTCCGAATAATATAAGGCACTATAATATTACTCCGTAATAATTTTACTGAAATTTTAACTTAAAATTACAAAATTTTATAACTTAATAACCATATATATATATATATATATATATATATATATAGAAACAAGTTAAACAGACACAAATATTAGAGGCAGAGAGACATATTTTAAGCTTTTTGGTGAAACTTTAACATAGTTTACGAATTAAAAATTGTGAAACTTTAATGTCTTAAAGTTTCACAATTTTGTTAAAGTTTCACAATTTTTGAAATTTCATAAAACTATGTTAAAGTTTCACAAAAAAGGCTAAAATCTATGCCTTTGTGTCTCAATATTCATTGCCTGATATAACTTTACTCTATATATATATATATATATATATATATATATATATATTAGGCAATCTATATAACAATCGAATGTCTAATATAATAATTATACATCACAATTCAACTAATAATTCTTAAAATCAATGCAGATTATTGTTTATTGACGAGCAAAAGACTACATATGAAGAGTAATTCTCATGAAAGACCGGACTCGCACTAAATTAGTGTGAGTCACAAACAAATAAATCAAAAAAATAAAAATAAAAATAACTACCTATTGTGTGAGAAGTTTCACACCAGTATTTATAGGTTTTAATGTAATTATTATTGGTCACATATGAAGTCTCCATTCCAACGAAAAACTAAATTGAAAATAAATCCAAATTTGAGGAGGTAATCTATTGCGTGCATGATTGGAGAAAAAGACTTTATAGTAATGATTGACCAAGTTCACGTTTCTAATTAATTTGGAAAAATGTGAGATATTTTCAATCACAATATTATCATGATTGGTTTTAAATTTTTTCATTCTAAAATCCGTGCATTATACGGCTTCCAGCTAGTTTTTATAATAATGAAATATTATATTTTGAGATACGATTAAAAAGTTAATAAGATATTGATTGTCTGAATCTAGCAACTTTTTAATTTTATCGTCGAATGTAACACTCTGCATTTTTTTTGAATATGATGCAATTAGTGCTCATATGTACGTGATTTTAGTAGATTTGTTTCATGTTTTTATATATTTTAACTGTAATTTGTACATTGGTCTCACATTAACTTAATGTGAGTTCTACCTCACAGGAGAATTACTAATTCATTAAATATATTCCTCCTGTATGTTAGAGTAATCTAAAATAGTAAAATAAATCGATGTCAAACTTTCAACTATCAGTTTAATCGTGTCGGTAAGTTGATCTATACTCCACATAGTATCAGAGTCTAGATATACACCAGATATGCCCATATGGACAAGCCTGCAGTTGCACCACACTTGAAGTTTATAGGGCATTCGAGTGACTGTAAACTTGTTAGAATGTAAATTTGATCTTAGGTTATTTGACCATCGCGTTTTCCTTTGAACTTTATTTGAATAGTTTCCGATATTTATAATATAAGATAAATATTTACCGTGAAAAAAAAAATTAAGACTAAAATCATTTTTATTAGTACTCCTCATTGAGGTGACTAAATTTAAAAATAAAATTATTACGGAGTCTAATAATTTTTACAGTGGAGTTTCATTTTATCATAATTAGTAGGAAGAAATTTCATTGACGTGACTAAATTTAAAATATTCAATTGGCAAGTGGATGTGGTTATGTCTCTTCACATTGGAATGTTTCCATTATATATGGCCTGGCTTGAAGAATCTAATAATTGACGCAAAGAGGTGAACATTTACCCAAAAAAAAAATGAAAAAACATTGTAAAAATGCTCCAAAATATTCTACACATACTTGCGGTATTTAGATTCCTATATCACATACACATTCACACTTTACACTTTGTCTTAAAAAACGGTATTTTTTTAGACTATTTTTTTCACCCATATTTAGATGTATGGTAATCAAAGTACACATGTAAGTCAGGACTTACAATAAGTTATTGTAAGTCCACCTCATTTGTACCCGTTTATATAGCTTTTGTATTATTTAAGTGATAATTATGATTAATTGTTACTAAATTTCTTTTAGTACCCCTGTAAGTGACTTTAATAAATTTATTTCATGATTTTGTACCATTTTAACTGCAATTTGTACTTTGGTCTCATATTAATTTTGTGTAAGTTGTGCCTTACATGAGAATTACTGATCAAAGTATTTAGCGACGCTTATATTACATTGGTCTAAAAAAACTGTCACAAGAGATACTTCACACTTTGTGGGTCACATATTACATATGCACAAGAGAAAATAACCTCCGAAGATAATATAATTGACAATTGTAAAAAAATAAAATTAAATATCGCTTAGAATGAGGAAATTTTAAATTTATACTCCGTACTTCATACTCCCTCCCATTTTTTTTGATCTTCCCACTTGTTTATTAAATGAGTGTATTATTTTAATAAAGTGGGAAGATCAAAGAAAATGGGAGGGAGTATATTATTTCATTAATGCAAAATAATAAATTTAATATTTTTATTATATATTCATAATGACTAATTTCTTACTCGTATTTTACATGAATACATGACTAAAATATTAATTTCTTACCATTACATGTTAGATAATGTGAAATATAGTTATTTTCACCTAAGAAGATAACTAGAAAAAAAAAAAAAAAAAGTTACTAATTATGCGTGAGGTCATAATTATGATCTGGTCGACTTATTGAATTATCACATAAAGTATAAAAGTTTGTATATCTACAATACAAAATACGATGTATGGAGTACAAACTTTATCACTTAAAAAATCTATTGTTTTACGATCTATAAGACTAACCCTAATTATAATACTTTAGAATTACAAATATAAAACCTAATAATAATAAGTCACGAATAGGGATGTCATCGGGGCGGGGCGGGAGCGGAGGAAGGGTCCCCTACCTCCGCATCCGCGAACAAAAATTTACCTCCGCATCCGCCCCACGACCCGTAGCTAGCGGAGGTCAATTTTCGCTCTTACCTCCGCTCCACGACCCACTAAACTACGTCCTACCTCCACTATAACCGGGGCGGATGCGGGACGGTATCCGCATAGACCCGCCCCACCGACATCCATAGGAATAGGAATGTTTGGTTGTGTTTATTCTTTTTTTCTGAATATGTTAGAGACTTAGTAGTTGGACTTTTTAGACTTCAAGAATTAAGAGTTCAAGTCCAACTTTCACTACTTTTATTTAACTTATTTTTTCTGTTACTTTATTTAAAATTAAAATTTCATGTGTGTGTATAGGCGGGGCGGGGACGGGGCGGAGTTTAAATTGACGTACTCTACCTCCGCTCCACGACCCGCGGTGGAGGTCAATTTTTTCTCCTACCTCCGCTCCACGACCCACTAAATTACGTCCTACGTCCACCCTAACTGGGGCGGATGGGGACATAATTCTAGCAGACGGTAAATGTATGCGCACAGCGCACAGCGCACGTGCAAATATATGAAATAGTGATACAATTCTAGCAAAGAGACGACGTTAAACAAGTTACTGACATAAAAGAGAAAAACATGGAGAGTACACATATGAAGTCACAAACTATTGGTTGCTTCGTACATAAGATATGAATGTAATTGTGACGCTTTGACCACTACCAATTCGACACCCTAATTTTATTTTTAGGTTAACGTTATTTGTCATCTTATGGTAAACGATAATTTTGTCTATTTATAAACAGTATTATTGTACTGAATTCAAAAAATAAGTGTAGTGTCAAATTGAACAATTATACTCCGTATAGTTTTGTACCGAGTACTATCTAATAAATCTAGTTTATTTTATAAATGTTACTCCCTACGTATAATTTGTCTTCAATAAATTCAATCTAACTTGAATAAATTTCGCCCAACTCTTAAACTCCGTATGAGATTATTCCAATACATTGAAATTTCCAAATAATAAGGTTTAGTTCAACTCAATAAGTTCAACTAAGCTCCCGTAAATTCAACACAACTCTAATTAGTTAATAAGTTAAACTCGACTCAACTTAATCCAGTTAAGCCAAAAAATATGGGGCCATTATTCGGCCATATATTAATTATAGTCACCAACATGAGTGCTTTATATTGATAACTACTTGCATAGGTTCCTAATTTTTTTTTCCAACTTTTTATTGTATAACACTAATAAAATAATTTTTTTTATAAATAAAATTGGACAAATTAGATCAAAATAATTTACAATACGTTGTTCTGGGACCTCATACTCCTTTACATGTATTCGCCACTTCCCACTATAAGTTGTTTTATAAGTTTATTGATCGTTGAATGCAAAAAATTGTCTTTTTGACCTATATATGTCATTATGTAAATTAAATTTAGTCAAATTTGATACTCCTTTTGTCTCAGTCATTTGTTTACACTTCCCTCAAATTTTTCTTACAAAAAAGTCAAACTGTAAACAAATCACTGAAACTGAGGGAGTACTTCCATTTGAGGTCAAAACAATATATAATCCCAAATTTATACTACTCCCTCTGTTGCAATGAGATAGCCCCATGGACCTACTTTTTGTGAGGAAAAAAGTGGAACCATGGGGCTATCTCATTGGAATAGAGGGTATAATTCATTAGGTTAAATTGGGTCAAATTTCCAATGGAATGATGCTCTTGACTAGACCTGTCAAACGGGTCGGGCGGGTCGGGTTCGGGTTATACGGGTCGGGTCAAAATACGGGTCGGGTCAATACGGGTTCGGCTCAAATACGGATCGGGTTGGGTTCGGGTCGGGTCGGTTTCGGGTCAAATTACGGGTCAAAAATACGTTTTTCGCGCCTTTTTATTTATTATTTTTTTAATTAAAAAAATTCTTTTATTGTTATTTTACATTATGTAAATATTTTATTGTACATATGTAATACTAAAGTTGATATATATTCATTCTTGTAATTTATAAAATTAAAATAGTCTATTTATGAATATATTCATAATATTTCAATCATAATTTTCATCATCATTTTGATATTTCAACTTATAATATTGAGGTTGTAATAATTATTAATATTAAATTTTTTTTTCATGAAATATTAATTTTGTAGGTTCAAAAAGTCTTTATTCACGAATTACACTTGACCCATCGGCAGATCAATGGCTCTTGACCCTAAATTAATCTCATTTCGGGTTTTATTTCAGATCACGGTCAAATTTACGGGTCTTGACCCTAAAAAAAGGGTCGGGTCGGATCGGTTTTTCGGGTCGGGTCAAATTTTGACAGGTCTACTCTTGACCTAAAATCATAGGTTTTGTAGAATGAAAAAATGTGACACACTGCACCTTGAAATGTGATGCATTGCATCACAACCCCTAAATCAGACCCGACAATTAGAAATTGCCCTTTACCTTGACTCTAAAATTATTGAACCCAACAAAATAAAATTGTACGTCTCACTACTATTTAATTTGCTCTGAACACTTCATTCTTACACGCTATGTTAATTGTGGGTCATTTTTGTCCTACAACTACAACGTTAGGCAAATAGGGCTTCAATTACATTGTATTGAAGGGTCAAAGTCAAAGCGACATGAAGACCACCTCTCACCCTACTTCAAATTTTTTTTTTTTGAGGGTAGATCACTACTAGACTACCTAGATACGGAGTATGTTGGAAGAATAATGTAGAAGAGTCTAGAGTCATATGGGTAGTTAGTATCATTTAATATTCCTAAGTTTATTTAATTGTAACTTACCCTATATATAGGGTAATTCATTCCCTTCCCATGTAACCAGATTTCCTAAGAATAATATCTCTCTATTCAATCTCTGATACCATGATAAATACTGTATAAGAGATTGAATAGAGAGATATTATTCTTAGGAAATCTGGTTACATGGGAACTCTAGAACCACTACAACTTGTCTTGTACTTTAGAGAACTCTAGAACCACTTCCAATTCACTTATTTCCTTTTCCAACACTCATTTCTCAATATATTTAACATGGTATCAAAGCCATTTAGGTTCTGAGTACCGACCACGTAAATTTTCCGCTGCCTCGCCGGTGGGTTCATGCACAATACCCACCGGCGGGATTTCAACAAAGATTATTCTCAAAATCACGTACCATCATCCTTTGATTGACATTTTTTTGGTTTAAGTTGTTTTCCTCTCTCAATAAATAAATTTATCACCTATAAATTTTGATGCTACTTTTATAGGGTGATGTTGAGGAAGCCATTAAAGGTGGATTTAAGGCCTTCAGATTGTGGTCCAAATGTTCTTGTTCGATTACGTTTGACGAGTCTTATACTCGTTTATGTTACCAAATTTGCGAAGCTTTCAACTTCAAGATAGAAGACCGAAGAAACTGATGAATTTTGAATATATGTCGTTTTCTTGTTTTCGCAAACCCATGGAAATCTCGACTAATTCCCATGGGTTTGAGGGGGGTATTAGGCCGTCTCCTAGGTTATGCAACATCAGGCTGTCTCCTTGGTTATACAAATAGTCATATTTATTTGTCTTGTACTTTAGAGAACTCTAGAACCACTTCCAATTCACTTATTTCCTTTTCCAACACTCATTTCTCAATATATTTAACAAGATAGATGGGTTAAATATTTTCTCGGTTTCATTTGATTGTATACAGGCTATTCAGTTTTACAAGTAAGATTACACACGGAGTTGATTGATATATGGAGTAATTCTTTTATCTTAGTAAATTGTTAATATTTGTTCTAATGTCTCTTCACAAATCAAAGCAAACATTAACAATTTAAAGAGAGTACAAATTAAAATATACGGAGTATATCAAAGCAAATGGATAGAGTCGAGAACAAAAACAATATAGTTATGAGAAACATGTGAAATAGTTGTGTAACACATTTGTCTTAAATATATGAGTTGTTTTTACTTTACAGAATTTTAGAAACTATAAAGTAAAAATGAAAATAAATTCATCTTAAGCAAAGACTACTTTGTATCATTTGTCAAATAACATTTCAATTGTAAGTTACTCCTTCTGTTCTAAAATATAAGTCGTTTTCACTTTTTGAGACGACAACTTCTCTCTTAGATATCTCCTAAAATATAAAAAATAACATAATGAAAATAGTACTCATATGAAATCATTTTTCGTGAGGAATTTAATGGTATAATTTTTATAATTTTTCAACAAGTAACTTTTTGTAAATACAAAAAACAAAGGCTTACATCAAAAAACGAAAACGACTTATATTTCTAAACAGATGGAGTAATATAACAGCATTAAATATAGAGCATTAATTAGAAGTACTCGGTACGTTATATTTGTATATGACTAAATTTTAATGTTATTTTGTGAAATCAAAAACGGGTTCGGGCCACACCCACAAGTGTAAGATAGAAAATTCACCTCATAGTACAAAGGATTTCCAATTTTCCATCTAGAACCAATTGACAATGTAAGCTCATTAAACAAACCTTAATCTGGAGCTTAACAATCGTGAGATTCTTCTCCATGACATACAAATAACGCGAAAGAAAAGAGGATTGATATGTTTATAAGAGATTTCATCCACTACTTCAGTAACAAGACCTTCTACTTTTGAGCTTAAGTAAGAATAACGGGCCCAAAAATGTGCATCTCACCTATAAGTGAGATGTATTACGACGATGGTGGGTCGAGCTGCTATAGCCACACCCACAAGTATAAGAGTTTGCGTACCTCATAGGCCCAAGGGCCAGACTTACATATTTATATAACAACAAAGGATTCTTCACATATTTTGATCTCTTTTTTTAGTAGAAGTATATATTTTATGTGAGAGAAAACTATTCGAAAAATAAAATAAAAAGCGAGATAATACCATGATAACGTTAAATTAAAATATTGTTGTTTTATTATTAATATATGTAAGTCATATTGAATTTACGAGTTAGTGGTCGTACTATCAATGATTTATTAGCTACCAAAAGTAAAACTAATATCACAATCACAATGAAGAGTCAAACAAATATATCACTCATATATACCACAAAGTACATTTTAGATGACCAATAATTATAAACTTTGTTTATAAGACCGATATATGACTGTATTATCGATCAAATTCAAACTCAATAAATGTAATCGACAGGAGTTCAAAATTCCAACAACCCAAACATGTGAAACTAAAAGAAAAACGAAGGAACATTTACATAATAAGAGAGGTGTGAGTACGTGCATGAAAAGAGTGAAATGTACGTGAAAATAAAACAAGCAATATCCAAAGTGTAAAAAGTGTAAAATAATAAATGGTGTTAAATTTTTTGAACGTACATTTTTACTTTTTATGGTACAGAGTCACATGCCCAAATTGGAGGATATCGTCCATTTATTGAGGGATTGATATGACTTAACATGCATTTTTTACTACCATTAACTTTTATTTTTTTTTGCCCTTCGAATAATTATTTCACCCTTTGGGTAAAACCGCTTGAAAAAGTAAAACCCTACTTACTCTATGTTAGCCCTACATCGGTCGATGATTGAGGTAAAAAGCAAGAGAATTTATTGACTTGGACTCTTCTGGCTTTAAAGTTTCACTCCGTAAGAAAATTAGTGAGTCTAAATTGCCACATAAGTTTTTCAAATAAGAAATTACAGAGTATTAACGACATGATATATACAACTTAGTCCCGTTTTGTTTTACTTACTAAAATTAAATTTACATGTTCTGAGTTGAACTATATGATAATTCGAATTTGTAAGAGCTGAAATTAAGTGGAAAAGAACAAAGCCTTAGTTATAAAAACGTAACTTTTATTTGTACAATGTAATGTAAGTATTAAGATTCATAAGATGTACGAATAATTTTTTTCATCAACCGAAGCATACAAAAGAGAAAGAGGAAGAGGAAGAGGAAGAGGGAAAAAAAAAGTACTCCATATGACATGATGATAATGATTAATGACAGTGTGAAAGAATAATATTAGTACAGGAGAAAATTACTCCGAAAAATTACGATAAGTATATCCTAATAAGAAATACTTTAGACAACTATAAGGCACCATTAAGTCATCACCGTCTCATATGCATGAGGCGAGTTTCATAAATTAAATATTTCGTGCATAATTAAAACAATAAATATTTATGAGAAAGACAAATTGTTATATAGTATGAAATAGTTTTATATGATAAGAAAAGACCGGTGATTACAAAAATTCAAAAATTAACTTAATATCCTTCAATTCTAGCTGACAACCTCTATATTTCTAAATTCGCATTTTTTTTTATAGAGAAAATAATATTACTAGATGATGATATCTCATTTCCAAATAAAAAATAAAATAAAATAAAATAAAATAACAACTTCGTAGAAATCAAAATAAACAAGTGAATGTTTGCAAGGCCCAAGTCAGCCCAATTTAAATTAGTGTTAGGCCCGATGGACACTAGCCGAAACACTAATAAGGCTTGACGAAACGGACTACTTGGGCCCAAATTTGACATCAACTCTTTCAAAATAAAATTAATAATGACAAATTGCTCAATTGCTGTATACGATAGTCTTTCCAAAAAAAAAAAAAAAGATTTTCTTTCCATAGAAATATTATATTAAGACTAGATCAATAGTAAGTTAAGTCCAATTTAACTACGAGTATATCCTTACTCTTAATAAAAGAGTGAATAAAGTCAAGTGTGGGTTTGACTTTTGCGTAACATTTGCATACTCCACTTTTGCGTAACATTTGCATATTCCACTCTCCCAAACTACAAGTACAAGTACTATTCAATATTCATCTTGTTTGTAATTAACTACGTTGAGTGTATTCCATGATATCACCGGTTGTTATTCAATATGTTGAGTATTTAACTATAAAATCTAATTAGTTATTTATTTAATTTTATGCATTTTTTTAGTTTTAGATCTCCGTTACAATATGTAGTTTTAAAAATCCAATTTGGAAAGTTTAAGCTAGAAAATATCCGGATTAGTTAACATTATATGTAGTCCGACATAAACTATAGCATTAAGAAATTAAATAAAGTTGACTAGAATAATATGAGCTATTTAACAACGTAAACGTAATAATTTTTATGAAAAGGCTATAGAGTATTTCTCCGAACATTGTGTTATTATGAGTACAAAATTATTATATTCTATGAACAACAACAACAACAACAACAACAACAACAACAACAACAACATGAGATGCTCTCGTGTTAAGCTAGAGTGAGACCCAATTTCAACCACTACATACATTGAAAATATAAATAAAGAAAAAAACTGTTATTAGATGTCTTTGTCTCACGATAACAACAATGGTTGATCGTGTAATAAAAATATCTGAAAATTAATAATTGCAACTCCTAAAACGATATAAATTCTGACAAACTAATATTCCGTATCAAAATCAAGCTAAACAATAATGACACTAATGCCTCATTTACTCTTAGTTCTGATATCAATTCGACTTTAATAACATATATCGTCATTTTGATCTATTTATAAATCACACTAGTGAAAACGTGTAAGTCTTGTGTGAAACGGGTAACCCGTTTCTTGTGAGAAACGGGTCAAATATTAAGCAAAAAGACAAAGGACAAGTGGGGAAGAACATCTTTCTTCCCCACTTGTCCTTTGTCTTTTGCTTAATATTTGACCCGTTTCTCACAAGAAACGGGTTACCCGTTTCATATGAGAATTTGTGAAAACTAAAAGACATTGTTAAACTATGTTTTTATTAAAGACCCGTGCGTAGCACGGGCCTCACACTAGTTTCACAAAATTTTATATTGATATTGAAGATTCTATAATGACAAACGACAACTTTAAATTAAATGATTTTAAATTAAATACTCTATCGACCTATGTTAGAATCATGTAACGGGCCTGGCCAAACCCGAGTGGAAGAGAGCGAGAGCCCGGTTTACAAGTCCAAGGGTGTCCACATTTCTCAAAACCAATTGGCAATGAGAGGAGTTCCCTTAGACTTTATAAACAACACCAAACTCTCTTCCACAATCAATGTGGGACTTCTCACATGTGGGCAATAACACTCCAACACTCCCCCTCACATGTGAGGTCCCTCGGAAACCCAAGGCGAAACCATGGGAGCACACCGGAGTGGTATAAACAACCCGAACTCACGAGGGCGGCAATAACCCGAACCCACCTGAGCAAGAACCCTCAAAGAGGACCTCCTCCGGTGGCATAATTTTTTTTCAAGGGCCAGTTTTAAACTTATCGAACCCAGGGCGAACCCGGGCTCTGATACCATGTTAGGAACCAACTCAACCAAAAGTTTAAGCTGATGGTTGGAGGCCCAAGATCGATTATATACTCTAACACGCCCCCTCACGCAAATGCCCTTTTTTGGGCTTGAAGCGTGGACGCAACTACAGGCCCGTCTACCTGATGCGAAATATACCACTTTGAAAGTGAGGGGTGGTGAGATTCGAACCCGTGACCTTTTTGTCACAAGGCTTTGATAAAAGTGGGAGTTATCAATCAAAAGTGAGAGTTTCAGAGTTTAATTTTGGATTACTACTGGTCTATTGTTATAGCTAGTTGTATAAATAAGACGGTTTCATAGAACGCATTGTGTAAACTGTGTTTATTACATACTACTCCGTACTATATTAATTAAAAATTATTTTACTTGGTCTTTACTTAATACATAGTATTAGTCACAATAATTATTATTAACTTTTATCATATTCTTAACAATGATGTCTCATTGTCTTGTTGTACATTGTTTTATCAAATGTATACATACATTGATAGAAGATTATTGTACTATATATAATTAATCGTCATCATTATGTAGGAAAATCATTCCAAAGAATAATCAAGTATTTTCTAGTTTCATTATGAATTTGGTTATTAGACGGAAGCAATATACTCCGTAGATAAGATGCAATAACAATGGCCCATATAACATAATGAACTAACTCAATTAAGTACAATAACCAAATGAGTGGTCTATTATTAATTTTTTGAGCAAATTGGTACTCTATTGTACTATTGAAAATATAATTCTTTTTATCGTCACAAATGCTCACATATAATTGTCTCACGCGTGCGAGAGAATATTTGCAACTAAAATTTGTCTACTTTAAGGTTTAATGTGACTATTTTAACGCGTTAAAATGGTCACCTTAAGCATTAAAATACTCAGAATTATTCATAAGAACTCCGTCGCACGTGTGAAACGGTTTTATGTAAGACTTACTCTTTTATCGCGTCTTCTCTTTTTGATATTTTTTTTTTCTAGATCATGATACTGATTACACGGCCGACATATTTACTTTTTCTTTCTGTATCGAATATATTTTTTTCGAAGGAGTAGATAGTTAATTGGCTAGTTTAGTGTACTCGTGAAACATTGATTGAATGATCTCTTAACCTCATAATTAAGGATGGTGATAAACATTGTATTGTCATATTGTCTCTTTCATTCTGTCAATAATTTTATATGTCAATTTTCGTGAGAAAACTTAAAGATTGAGACTACTTCGTAAATGACTAAATTAAAAGATCTATAATCTCAAATTCCATAAATATATTTGCATGACACTCAATCTATTAACACAAATTCTTGTGTTGAACCCTAGGGTAAAGAGCTTTGATCAATTGTTTTACAAATATATATGTGTATATATTATATAAATATATGAATGACAATCTAAGTTCATATACATGGCTAAGTGCCTAAGTACACTCAAGAAGTTAAATACAATACCTTTGTACAATAATATAATTCCTATATGTAACTATCTATGACATATACAACTTACATGACATATCTAATAATGTCTAAACTAAACACAAAATAAATTAATTATCAATATCAAAGTTTCACACAAACTTCTAAAACACAACAAATAGTTATGTACTTGTTTTCTTTCAATATATATAACTATATAATATATATATACTCCTTATATAATAATAATGATGTACCCTATAATTTTGTCTTACCTTGTTTTTGCAATTAAATGAAAATTGCACCATTACTATCATCTTCAAACCCTACATCTCCAAACTTATTATTGCCATTTTCTTCAAAATTATCCATGTTCCATAAAAAACCATAATCATCTTCATTATTATCCTTGATATGGTGGAGAAAACTGTTAGGGTTTAGTGACAATAAATTATTAAAATTATTATTCGTCGAGACGTCACAAATCGGGTCATTTTTAGAGTTCACCATGATATTGTGGATGAAATTTTGTTTTTGAGGAAACAATGGTGGATTATTTGAGGAAAATGAGTTGGGTTGTTGTTGTTGTTGGCATTCACAAGGAATTATTGTATGATTATTATTATTATTATTATGAATAATATTAATATTATTATTGTTTGTTGAAGAAGGTGGTGATGCAACCAAAGGTGGAGGAGATGAGGTGCTAGTTAAGCTATGATCAAACAAATATTGTATTTGGCCATTATTGTTGTTGTTGTTTTCACCAACTTTGCCCTTGTTAAATACTCTGCATAAAACCCAATCTTCCTGCATATATGTAAATAAACTCATGTTAAATATTATTTCACTTTGTAATAATAATCTACCGTACAAAATATATAGTAAATGATACGGAGTATTAAATAATTAAGGGCGATGATAAGGCTCTTTCGGAAATAAATTATGTAATAATTTAAATTACTCTCTTCCTTCAAGATCAAATGGAGTTTCCACTTCATCACGTTTTTCGGAAAACATTGTGAAACAATATAATAATGTCTATAGTTATACTATGTAAAAAACTATACAAATTGGATCTTATTGTAATACTCATAAATACGAATTAAACAAGATCACACATAATCATATTTACTCGATCTTATAAATTGTGAGAAATATCGAAAATTCTCTCGATGAATTAAGAGTTTAACAAGACAAAACAGTTCAATTGAACTTGAATGCAAGGAGCACTAGTTAACCATATTACTCAACAATCGATAAATATATACCAACTTGCGTTGTAGTCTTGTATTAGACATTGTCTGACACGTTATATGAGTTCTAATGGAGTATACAATATGATTATATTGCTCTTATCATGAACCAAATCAATCCAAAAGTAGTATAATAATCATTAAACGTCGCATTCAATTCAATAATATACATTTAAAACCTGCCAATAATCTTACCTACGTTTTATTTTTTTGCGATAAGTGAGAGTGAGGTACTATAGAGTTAATGCATGATTGAATAAAAAAAAAACAGTGAGCACGCACGTAAACAAGAAATGAGAGTGAAAGATGAAGCCAAGTTTGGATGAATTTTTCCACAAGCCGTAAAAGAAGGCTCAATTAGATGCGAGATTGTGACTAAAGATAGCGCCATTTTAGAAAGCCTTTGTTCCCTCCCTCCAATCATTGAAATATTTCACTTAACTTTTACTTTCAATTCGATGTGATATGTTAATTTGATATGATGCATGCATTTTTATTCCTTTTTATCCTAAAACCTTCTACAACCATGCACCATTTTTGCATGCTTCTTCACCACTTTCCATTTTAGAATTTAAATTACCTTTCTGTATTATATTGTCTATTTCGATAAATTATTATCCTAACGGAGATTATCTCCGTAAAATAAGTGAAAAGATAATAACAGTCGACTAGAATACAAAGATATACAGTACTATGTAGTTGTTCAGTTAGCTAGTTCGAGGATGGTGATATAAAATAAGTGAAGAGTTAGGTACCTTAGGAGGCATATGTGGACTCTCCAATCTAAACTCGTGCATGATCCAACCCGTTTTGATCCCATTAGGGGCCCGATTTCGATAGAACACCAAAGTCTTTCTCATCCCAACAGCTTCCTTTGATTTCGGGTCCAATATGACCCGATCTTTACCGGTCGCTTTCCAATACCCACATGTCGTCGCCCTATTCGTCCTAAAACCCGTGGCATATTTCCGATCACGGAAACTAAAGAAATACCACTCGCTAGTATTGAGTTTAGCCACCTCTACGGACACCAAAATTAAACACACAACATCGTCATAATGTAGATAAGTACAAATTTAATTAATGCAACAAAATAAAAAATAAAAAACATAATTAAAACCAACCAATTAATGAAATTTGCGTGTAAAATTAAAGTACAATGATTGTCTTTGATAATTTAATTTATTTTTCACGGAATTTAAATGTGAGTCATATATACATACGAGTATCAGGCTCGGTTTTGAGGGTAGTTTTAAGGGACGGTGGTCCAGGGTTCAAGCTCAAAGAAGGTCCAATCTTTTACTTTTTTTAAAATTAATAAATGTATACATTAATACATTGCTGTTAGATTAATACTATTAACCTCATTCTTTAGCGGTTTTACCCCTTCACTTTTATCCACATCAGATCACTCGAGTTCAAACCTCCTTGGAAGCCTTTTCTTTTTTAACCTTTTTATTAAATGAACATAACATTAATTTACTTTCTCATTTTTTTAAAATTTTTTAGACGTTGCATTACATTTTGATTAGCAAATTATTGTTTTTTTTCCTTTTTAATTTACCGCAATCTTAGTTTATGTTCACTAATCCTTATTTATGTTCCCTAATTTCAAAAAAAATTCTATAAGATTAATAGACTTGTGTTACGAGAGATTAGGACAATATTAAGTCCTCAATTTATACTCCGTATAATCTAATATTTCTGGATAACTTCTTGTAAGTGACGTATACGAAGTAGTATATTTTGATATATTGTGTTACATTTTCTTTATCACCTGCGTCTGGAACAATTGAATGACCTTACCATTTTAAAAGTCGAGAAACAACTTTTGACAGAGATCAGTAAAGTTGTTTACGAGTTATTCGAACTAAAAATCGTTGATGATTTTTTTTTTTAATATAATTAATATCGTACTTTAAATTTTTATTTTTATTATGCTTTATATAATTTAAAGGGGCCTCAAATCAACTATTTTGCTTAGGGCCCTAGAAAACTCAGGAATAGACATACGAGTATCATGTATTGCCGCTAACATAAAAAAAAAAAAAAAAAAAAAAAAAATTATGTATTGCATGGTAAATAATACTCCGTATAACTAGATTATACGAGTGTTATTTAAAAATTATAAGCCGTACAAAATGTACTCCGCATTATTTTTTTATTTTTTATTTTTTTTGGTGAGTAGCATTATTTGAATTATTGAAAGGCAGTTTTTATGCTTATTGCTTGCCTATATATGCCTACGGACTCCATAGTTTCGATTGTTTTGCGCACATTGATCTTTTAGATTTGGCTTTATTTTATATCATGTAATGTCCCGCATGTGACTACGTAGAATACCTATTTTAATACAAAAATAAAATAAAAAATACTCTAGTCTAATGGTTCACGGTTGAAATACCAGTAACGATAGTGTCGATAGGTCACAAACTCACGTATACAAATCTACATCCCCGTTATTGTACAAACCTTGTGGCTCATATTGGCCAAAAAAACAAAAAACAAATTGTTGATATAAAACGATTTTAAACCATAAAACCAACCTAAATGGATGATAAATATATTTTGGTCGCTAATTTAAAGGTTTTACATTTAAAACTTGAAGTGGTTATTTATTGGCTTCTCTCCTATATATTAAGTCGTCAAATTAAATGATACGGAGTATACCACAGTCATATAGCAAATTAGCTGGAAAAAAAAAGATCGAGTAATATTAAAATTATGAGAGGGGACTATACTATTCTTAATGACTCTACCCGACTCAAATTCAGACGAAATAAAATGATATATTCCTAAACCAACAACTTTAAAATTCTATTTCCAACTACATAACCTTAATCTTTATAAACTTTGTAGCTAAATTCCTAATAAAATTATTGTTCCTAGAACTAAAAGGGTCTCTTTCATGCAAACTTTGCTAGCCTAAAAGTGGTTAATTATACTTTATAATTAAGTGATCTAATAATATCTAATGGAGATAGAATTAATAATATAATGCAAGTGATTAAAGTTTATTTTTCACCTTTTTTTAGCCCTCTTTTTCTACCCTCAATGATATGTCCTACAAAGTGAAAAATAAAGGGCTAATTGTCTACATCACATAACCTTGAGCATTGAAATTATAGAGAATTAAATCAAAGAATCTTCACTAAGACTTTGTGTCTTTGTGTCTACAAAATCAAAAAGTTAAAGCAACAAAGTTATCTTTTGATATACGAGTAATCAACATCTTATAAAAAAATAATTAAATATATCTTTTATATTAATTTAATTTAATTAAAATGATATGTGATCATCAATCATACAAGTAAGCATATTCTTATTTATACCACTCATGTCAAATACGAGTACTAGTTAAAAGTGATGGAATCTACATTTGTGTCGTGTATAAAAATCCATGTTAAGAAAATTTCGACCCGTCTTTGTTTTTGGTTTGGTTTTTTTTTTCGGGTGGACCCTCCGTATATCTTCTTATATAAGCTTTATAGTATGTGTTGTACCTTATGAATGATTATTACCATAAATTTTAATTAGCATGAGTACGATTGAGTTTCTATCAGTTAATTAATGTTTTAGATTGAAATGATTTTGCCATCATCTTAAATGTTACACGGTAGTTCGTTGACAATTTAAGTTTAAAATTATAAAAGTCTTCTCGATATATTTGTTTTTAAGTGAAAATTTTCTAATACGTGGAATAAGGATAAAGGCAGCAGGCTGGTACTTTATATAGCGTATTATATAATTATACGGCGATTTATTACAACACTAATCACTGATAAATATATTTTGAGGTCATTTTCTTTGAAAATAACTTTTCTTTGTACTTGTATATGAAGTATATCAAGATAATAAAGTTAGTATTAAATTATATTGCTAGGCTATTATCATTATTCAATATAATGTTTTGCTAAGAATAGATAAATTATTTTGCCAGATATACATATTTCATATTTGTAGATTGTAAAATATAATAAAGAAGACGTACCTACGCGTATGAGCTAATAATGTTGAAATTATATAAAAGATGTATCTTCACCACAATTATTTTTAGACTACAAGTCTACGATTATATGGTTTGTAGTCATTTGCTTAAATTCACCGAAAGATAAAAAATCATACACAAATAGAGGTGGTAAAACCTAGGACTTGCTAGAATTAGCTACTTTTTCACGTATTTAATGTTGAAATTATAGCTACCAAAATTAAAAAATTAAATCAACTAAGCAAAGAGTTTGAAATAGGTGATAAAAATGATAATAATTAGTCGTGGAAAGTTTTTTTTTTTTACCTAGTATTCAACTTTTCTTTTTTCTTATATACCGTGATAAGATTCAGAATATAGAAAATAATTCATTAGTAAGATTTGTTAATACCTCACATTACTAGAAAACCCTGAATAATAGATTTTGGGTTCGGATTCCCCCTCTTCCATTGTAATGGTCTAGTAATATCTTCTTTTTGACAAAAAAATAAAACAATACTAAAAAAACCCTAAATCTAATAATAATAATATTATAACTTAGAGTATTCAATAGGATAATAATATTTCATATTATTATATTGTATATTATGATAATATATACGGAGTACCCTGTATATCATATTTGTTATTTCTGACCTAATATACCAAGTAAATTTTATCAATATACACGATATATCTTAACATTACAGATAAAAGTTAATAACCAATATTGTTTTTGTCACGATATATCTTAACATTACAGATAAAAGTTAATATTACAGATAAAAGTTGATTGAACTTTTTTGTATGATAGAATTATGTGTTCTAATATTAAAAAAAGATCAATAATTACTTCATTTGATTAATCATCTACTTACTGTTTTATTTTAAGAAGGGATAAATATTGCCGTTTTCATTTGACTTAAAATAAATTTGATCCAATACTCAACCAAGATAACACAAGTACAACTATTTTCTTCTCGTCTAATGATTTTAGTATTGAAAGACATTTTTATATGGATAAAACCATCAATTTACATTATTTCTTAATATAAAAAGAAAACAAATGAATTTCAATAAATAACAAAATTATTGGACGTAAGAAAACTTAATTGAGTCATAAAAGAGTCGATAAAATCGTAAGTTTCGTGAAAATAGAAAGGAGTCAACCTTGGCAATATAAAACGGTTTCAAAGGTTTGCGAAATTCTTCGTCTTCCATCACAAGCCTTCTTTATGTGGAAGTAACATTATAATAACTACGCGTTATAAACGTGTCCGTTAAACATTATTTTTTGGAAGAATTTTTGTTTTACGATTTATTTTTATGTGTTTATCATATTTATGAGATTGATAGAAAATAAAATCCGATGAAGTTTGTTGGGATTGAATTTTGTATGACATTAATTTTATTTATTTATTTATTTATTTATTAAAATACGATATAAAATCCCTATGAAAACAACGTGAAATGAAATCATGCATGTTAATGGTGAATAGAGGATATACAGATTACAGAGTACTCCCTCTGTTTCAGTCATTTGTTTACATTTCTCTCAAAATCCCCTCACAAAAAAAGTCAAACTGTAAACAAATCACTGGAACGGAGGGAGTATATGATTTGCAATTATAAAATATTAAATAATACAGTCCTATTATATATTTATAATGCGATATTCCGTATTAATTAGATTATATCGCTCATTTTTTTTCTTTGTTCTAGTGTAAATATAATCGGTAAAACTGTCTTATCGAAGGATTACTAATTTCTAACCAAATTAGTAGTGCAATGGTAATTCATTTACACCGTAAGAGGATTATAATGTATAATAGAGGTTTAGCTTTACTTTCCATATATTTAATTACTAACAAAAAGATGTTTTTTGTAAGGCGACGGTAAATAAAATTTATTTATATAACTGTATATTATTGTCAAACAAAGATTTGGTTATTTTCTTAAAAGAACTTGTATCATTCTTATGAGATTTTTTTAAAAGTTAGTGACGAGTTAGTACGAGTTGTTTTTTTTTTTTTTTTAATAAGAATTTTTTAAAGTCAGTTTTTCTTTAGTATATATGCTCTGATCGTAAAGCATGCATAACAGCTTTAGTTATTTAGAAATACATGTTACATGTGCCATGAGTTTTCAAAAGAATTATAACACTAAAGGACGTAGTAATTATATATTTTAATCAGAATACTTATTTAAAAAATAGTTTATGAAAGTTAAAAGTTGTAAAATCATTTCCAAATGACAATTATTTGAGGTGAAATGTCATTTCATTAAATCAAATGCATAATATGAAAGATGAGATAATTGTATTATACGGAAAATGTTGCATTACAACAACTGTAGTGTAAAAATAATTGCATATAAATACTATAGCAAATAAGAAATTCATCATTACGTAGAATTATACGAAGTATTTAATATTTTTGTGGACATCAATTCATTAATAACCATGTCATAAAAAGATCTTATAGAATTACGTTTGCCAAAATGTCGTGTGGGAAGATAAATAGGCTTTAAATTTCTCGTGATATATATTTCGATTTCGTGTCACAGAATTAATATGCGCATAAGAAAAAGCTATGAGCGCAAAATCTACCAGAAAAACATATACATGCATAATACAGGTCAGTTAGCTGTCACGTTACGTTATTCGGTAAACTTCTAACAGATGCATGTATATCTTAAAAATCGGACATAAACTATGTGCTAGAATTTTTTTGTGCAAAGATTCACTTATAACAAAATTAATTAAACAGTGTTTTTGACTAATGAAAGATTACAACAATACATACCCATTATTTCACTCTCTCCCTAACGTTACGTTCTTTTTTGGAAACATGACAACTTAATTAACACATGACTTTATTCAATTATTTCATAATTAGTTTCATCTATTATGGGTTGATTGTTTAACTAACAGTGATCGAAATCATAATAATGATAACAATACAAAAATCATCATTATACGTACAATTTGTGTATAAAGTACGTACACTATCAATTAATTCCAATGAAATCCATCTAAAAAGATGAAAGAAAAAGTGATTAATTAAGAAATAAAAAAAAGGTAAAGTAATATAGGTTACTTATTTGTTTTAACATCAAATCATACGATAATCATGCATCATGCATGAAAAAATTTAACCTAAATATCAAGTGGTTAAAGAAAAAAGAGAGAAAATTGTACTAAAATAATGGAAAATTCAATAAAATGTAAGGGAAACGATTAAAAAGCTCATTATTATCGTAATATATACTCCGTACACGTTATTATGTGAATTTTCACCTAGATGATCAGTTTTCTTTTAGTAAGTAAAAATTAGGCAACATTAATCCCGATAATATAGAAATTTAACTAATAACATATAAACTGATGATACAGATAGTACCACGTAGAAAAACCATAAACGAAAACAGAAAGCTAAGACGAAACAAGTAAAACATAATACGAATCGAAAAAAATAATAAAATAGTAAAAAAAAGAAAAAATTACCAGGAAGTTGCCAAGGCTCACAAATATGCAAATCAATTTCAACCAAAGTACCCTTAAGAGCATCTTCATTAATTATTTTTTTGCGTAAATAATGACACACTAATTCTTCATCACTTGGATAAAATCTAAACCCTGGTGGAAGTGTTGCTCCAATATCTCTTAAACCCATTATTATAATTTTATTAATTATATTATCTTTTTTTCTTTGATTATTTTTATAATTAATTACAACTTGATTTTATTTATTTGTATTATATGTTTTTAATATATATGTAATATTGAAAGAGGGTGTATATATATTATATATGTCTAATAAAGAGAGGATTTTATACGAGTTTGAGGTATCTTGAGAGAGGTATATATAAATATATGCTCCGTAGTATTATTATTATTATGTAAAAAATGTGTAAAAGTGTGTGTATTTATAGAGGACAAAATATTATAAAATAAAGTGGAATTAATAAAAGAGTGAGATTTTTGTAACAATAATGTTTTTTTTGTCATAATCTTGGCTTGTGTAGCGGCTAAGGGCTAAGGTGATATAGAATGCTTGTTGAGTTAGTTAAGGTGGGGAAGTTTCAAGAGAAAAGCCAAAGTCACAAGAAATCATATTATTGTTATTATTATTATATTATTATTATTATTATTATTATTATTATTATTATTATTATTATTATTATTATTATTATTATTATTATTATTATTATTATATTATGTAAAATAAAATTAAAACTATACAATTTGAGTTGTCGGATAGTGATAAAGCCGACTAAATTTTGTGACCGACGACGCTGCTGATAAATATTATTCCGTAAATTATACTATGTAAAATAAAATTAAAACTATACGGAGTACAATTTAAGTTGTCGAATAGTGATAAAGCTGACTAAATTTTGTGACCGACGACGCTGCTGATAAATATTATTCCGTAAAATTTAGTTCTTCTTAGACATAGTTTTGAAATTTTATTTTGTAATTATAGAGTTTTAGGTTATCAGTATTTGAAGACTGTATTAATCTGATCAGAAATATTTAAAAACGGTATTAATTATAAAATTTGAATTATCAACATTTGAAGACGGTATTACTAGCTTGGGTGCGTTCGTATCATTCACGATAAGGAAAGTCTATTTTGATTAAAAATGATTATTTTGTAGAGCAATTAATGTCATAGATGAATATATGGCCAAATGATATTATTAAGGCTAAACATTCTTATAATAATAGTTGTCTAGTATCATAGTGATTTACCCATTATTAGAACATTCCAAATTCTTACGGATGTGTAGTAGTGTTATTTTTAGGAGCACATAGAATTGGTGCTTTGTTTGAAGATATGATCAAATAAAATCAACATCCTTAATTCTAATTATTTCCTAGTAATTTATGATCGAATTATTGTACGGAGTAAATATTAGGATTGAGTTTTTATTTTCGATAAGTTTGAATTTTGGTCAACAAAAATAATTATTTTCTCGTTCAATAAAACTGGAATAAGATAGTGATTGAATTATTGTAAAAATTTAATTAATAGTGTACAATATGTGTGGTAGGATGATAAATAATTATGTTTTCAGTGCACATAACATTTCAAATTGGTTAGAGCTAGCATATTTTTTCTAATATTTGAATAATCGATCCTTAAATAAGATGATCATACATAAGATAATTCTTAATTTACTTATTCAATCATTATTTGTTTACTCTGTGATTATCATACAACACAGTAATGGTTTCATACAATGTATAGATATTTCCTTTGGGGGAAAGGTACATATTAATTTGAACTCACGAAAAGTGAATGATGCGATAAGTATGAGCTAAGAGATTAGCATTGATCGATTAAATCTTAATTATTGTTGGGTCATGAAATATGTTTCTACATATATGATGTTCAACACGTAAGTCGTTGCATAGTGCATGAGTACATTTTACCTAATTTAAGAATGAAATTAACGTGTGTGTAGTAAAATTCATTTCACTAAATTTAGGATATAAGATATGAACAATCATAATAATCAGAATACATATTCTTGAAAACTAGCAAGTTAATTACTCCGTATTCATTATTTATATTAATAAAAAATCCAAAAAAAAAAAAGAGTAAAATTGTTGGAAAATAGCAAGAACATGTGCATAACACGGAAATGGATAAAAAAAGAGGGAACAAAAGATTAAAGTGAGTTTGACTTTAAGATGATTCTTCAAGTTTAGGACCAATTTTATTACACAATTTGGTCCTTCCTATGAAATTGCCAAGTTAGCCTAAATGTTTAGTGGTTTTTATTTTTGAAAGAATCATTTGTAAATCAATTACTCCGTAACATATACTTCCTCCATTCCAATAGGTTCTTTACGTTTCACTTTTTTGACACTATTCACAAGTGTGTATAATCTTCGATATAACTTCTAAAATACAAAATAAAAAATAGTCATGTGTGATCTTGTTTTAATTGTCGTGACGAAGCATTATTAATATCAAAATTTTAAAATTTTCGAGAATACGAAACCAAATATATGAACGAAACAAAACGAGTATTGATGTACGTGCATAAAGCAAACGTAAAGAACCTATTGGAATGGAGGAAGTATATAACTTTGTCAATTCTTGATCAATAGGACGATGTTTGTTCTTTAATAATTTTAGATTCTAAATTCCTAAATATCTCGTGAACATGTTTTTTTTATACACAGTCTGTACTTAGCTATGCTTAAAAATTTGTGAATAAATTTACTGTATACGATATTTGGTTGGAGCTTTTTCGGTAACAATGAGAAAAATTGCAGCTTTATTTGGTCTTTTATTTCGAGATGTATAATGGAAAAAATTTCAGGTACGTATATATAGAGTACTCACTAAGTTATTCATTTTTCTAACTCCGTATTATGATGATACTTTTGATAAAGTACGATATGAATTACGGAGTACCATTTTAGACAATTAAATGAAGTAAACTAGGACTACAAATCTAGAGCCACATAGTAAAAACTGCACACACTTAATAGTTATCAAAAATTAACAATAATCTAATTCTTATATAGTACTCCGTAGATCATTTCAATCTTTCATGATTTTTATAGAGTGACAATAAATACTTTGCAACATTGTTACACAATAAATACCATGTACATATATTTTTGGTGTTGTTATGAGCCAAATTAACTATTAACTATATTAAATTAAACCTAAATGAATTATTTATAGACAAAATAACAACACACACATAAAATTCTTCATCATAATGTTCTTCACCGATTCAACCTTTGGAACCGAAGCCCATCACACCCATAACTTTTGCTTCTTAAGTCTAAACATATAACCAATGGACCATAAAATTAAATGGAATACTCATGAATATAATTACTCCATTTATATATTATTTTCCTTTTATTAGAAAAGGCCACAAAATTGATGATGATGGTATATAATACTCGTATTTCTTAAAGTATATAATTGATTATAAGTTTTTAATTATCAGCTTATTTTTTTTTTGCTGAGTTGATTCTTTAATATACTCAATGTGACGAGAAAGTCACACATATATAAGACATATCAACAGCCACATTTTTCAAGTGAAATTTCAAATTTAAATTTGAATTTTTGATGAAGATTAAGTCACTAACGAAACTATTTAGTATAAACATTTGAAGTTTGTATGACCTAATAATTATATAATAAAAGTCATTTCCCATCTCAGGATTTGACGGACCTGTTAAAAAGAAAAATGAGGATCCTTCCCCAAAAACACCAATTACGAAATTAAATGTTATATAATGCTACAATTAAAATGATTTTGTGGAATTAATTATTAGCAACATAAATCCATTTGGAAAAAAAAAAGTATTTTTCTAAAAAGATGATGAGCCATATTTCTACAAGAAACTTTAAATATTCCAAAATCTAATACTTTAAGGCAATGTAGTAAGATGTATATCTGTCTATTTGCCATTTCATCAAGTGGATTAGAGAATTTTGTGTCATTTTCCATGATGACCTTAATTTTACTTTTATCAGTTTTTTTTAGACTTTTACTCCTATTAGTATTTTTTTATATTAATATATGAATTTTATTTTTCTAATGTACTGTTGGAATAATGGGAACACTAAGATAATAAGAGAATTAGTAGTAAAAAACTTTAGGGTTTTTTTTTTTGACTTTTACTCCTAGTATTAATTTATATTAATATATGAATTTTATTTTTCTAATTTTTTTGTCAAAATAAACCTCCACCTTAGAGGTCTTTAATGAAAAGGGATGGGTAAAATGCGTATTAAGGGAACTCAAAATTAACGGCGAAATTAACCTTATGGTGACGGAATGGAGATTTCAAATAAAAACTAAGTTCGATTTCTTATAAATTAATAAGATATGCAATTAAAGAATTATTTTATATGTTTTTACCGACAAACTTGAAACTAAGAATTACTACTACTCCTTCTATCTCAGTTATTTGTTTACATTTTCTTCATTTCTCCCTCACAAAAAAGTCAAACCGTAAACAATTCACTAAAACAGAGGAAATATTACTATTTCTCTAAGTTGATCTGATTAGCAAGATTTGAATTGATACAAAATATATATATTACACTATATTTTAAAGAAAATAAAGAAAATATATTACTTACTTCATATAATTGTGATTACTATACCAATTAAGTGTCAATCTATCTAACTTATGATGATATTTATAATTATTAATATTAATACTATTAATTATGTGAAGAAGACCCTTATTAACTTTACATGTAAATCATCGATCGAGAGTGAGAGTTCTTCACTTTATAAGCAGAAATTTCTCCCATCACCAATTGGTTTTGGGATGGAGCATCTGCGCTTATGAGCGGGATCTCTCCTTCCATTTCATGGAAATATTGGTCGTCTGCAGTTATACAAATTATATACAATATTTGCCAGCAATGCATTATACCTTTCCTTATTTTGTATAATTATTAAATAAATATGATTAATTTTCCGTAGGTGTTGGTATCAGTGGTCATGTAAGAATTTTAAAATGCAAGAAGTTAATTGGTGTTGTGTTTTGTTGTCATTCTTCTAATCATTATTTTGGCGCGTATCATGGGGTCGTACACGAATCTCTTATTATACCCGCATATTCATACTACTTCCTCCATTCCGTTTGGTTTTATACATTTGACCAAAACACGGTAATTAAGGTAGAAGAAAATCAAGTGGGGTAGACAATAGAATTACCAAACTACCCCTACTTTATTCTTTAAAAAAGACATTGCAAGTGGGTTGGGTGGGGTATTAATAAAGGGTATATTGGTCTTTTAGTTTAATAAAGTACGAACCAAAATAGAAATGTATAGAATTGATTGGAATTTCCGAAAAAAAAATATGTATAGAATCAAATGAAATGGAGGAAGTATATCTCACCGAGTAGTTTCTCTATATCAATCCATTTACCTTGTAATGTCAGGATATCTTTATCAATTTGTATTTTGTAACGATAATATGTTTACATTTACATCACAAAAAATTATAAACACTTAACATTACGAAATAAATACGAAGTAAGAACAGTCATTATAATTTTACTTATAAATTGCCCATGATATTAAAAATTCATTAATTTTATGAATACTGTCAATTAAATATGATGAATGAATTTGAATTGAGGGTCGGAGTAACTTTCATATGAAAATATATATATGTTTTCTAAAAGAAAAAATACTTTTTCATTTTTAATTCTTTACTATATTACAGAGTATTTATTTATAGCGTAGAACTATTTTATTTTCTCGCTCTAAAATCTTTTATTTTTGGAACTTTTATGAAACTCTCTACCATGTGTACATGTGATATGTGGATAAGTTAAAAAAAAAAATGACAATATTATTTAAAAATAAAAATTTAAAGAGCTTGATAAAATTGTGTGATCCATCGCGTTTGAGACTCAATTGCATGTGTGAATTAGCTCAATTTATGATAATTTGTATTGATAGAACAAAAGTAAATCTTCTCTAAACATATTTAACTATATATTTCTAAACATTTCATTTTTGACAGTAAAATCAACCGCATTTATATGTTAACTGTAGTAAATTTATATCCAATACAATCAGATGGTATATTTAAGAAGTTGTACGTACTCAATACGTTTACCAGAAATGATTGATTTATAATTAGATAAATAAATAGTAGTATAAAATCGACTATTGTCTCTTATTTTAAGGGCATCATGACCTAGAACTTTTTTGTTTGGATACAATTTGTTCAAGCGAAAACTTGAGGATTCTAATGACATGATAATTGTTCTTTGTTATTGATTTAATTATTCCCTAAATAACGTGTCATCTCCCGCTAAAAAAATTATCCAAATAATTATTATCTTCTTTGAATTTGCAGAGGATGAAGCGTGTAACGATGCAGACAAGTTTCACATACGTCTCATGTATGTAAAATAATTCTTTTGATTATGATAATGACTCTTCTATCAAATAAATAAATAAATGTTTAGTAAATATTTACGTACAAAATTACAATGGAATAACATGGATAATAACATGAAAATGATTGGAAAAAAAATAATCATCGATTAATTTGGTATTAAACTATGTTGACTAAGTGATGACTTTGTCAAATGTAATTCGTTCTTATTTTCAACTCGGGTAAGAAAATAATTAGATGGAAGACTGCTTTATGTATCAAACGAGTCCTTTATCATTTTCAAGCTTTTTGCGTTACAAAGAAGTACTAGTAGTAAAAACTAAATATATAATTGTGCCATAAGTAACCAACTAATTATAAATGGTATCGATAATTCGATACGTAAAATTGAAATATTCGAATTGAATGAAATTCTTGGTCTTTAATTTTATGTCTCGGTATGTATGTTTGGCACTTCGAACCAATAATTTCCTGGCTTGTAATAAACTTAGTCTTTGTTAAATCAATTTGAACAATTATAACATTGCTTTATAATAGATCTTAATATAGATCTACTTCTCACTCACAATTAAAATGCTATATACTCGTTATATTTGGGAGACATATACTACTATATAAGCATGCATTAACTAATAAAATCGACATATGCCTACAACTAGGTATGTATCAATATGTGATCGATTTTAAAAGTAATGTGAAGTTTAATCAACGGCCAAATTGTGAACATTATCCTGAGAATTTAATTATTCAATAATGATCACAATAATAATAGTCATTGATATATCATAATGTGCTTTTAACAACATACTCAAAATATCATTAGAATTACACTTCATACTATAAAAGAAATATAAAAGTGACTACGACACATTAAACATTATATACAACAATCTTAGAATGAACATAATTTTGAAGTTAGGAGAAACTAGTAGTTCAAACAAAAATAATCACACAAATTTATAATGAGACCGTTACAAATATAAAACAAATATATTCTGATAAAAATGTCACCTACATAACACCATATTAAAGGCAAAGTCTAAAATAAGACCGTTGTGTACATACCAACAGCAAATCGAATACTCAACACCTCGTTTGATGCTGTCCATTAATAATGTGTTAAATAATTTTATTAGTCATTATACACATACAACTGTCTCAGTCTAAAATTACACCGTACATTGTTTTTATATATAACTTCGTTACAAAAATAAAATAATGTAAACAAATCACTTAAATAGAACAATAAGTCTTACTTAGACCATCCCCGTCCAATCAGCTTAAGACGGTCAAATACTCTTCCACTTGCACATAAAAAACGAATCTATTACATATTTTTTATCCACTTGTCTTTTGTCTTATTCTTAATATTTAACCCGTCTTAATTTAAGATGGATATACCCATCTTAAATAAAAATTTGGGTAAATCGAACCGGTACATCATTGGACAATCTTATGGGACTATAGAGAATTTATTTTGTGATACGTACGAGTATAAGAGAAGTACTTTTTTTGAGGTGGAAGATACTATGCACCTTTTGGTGTAATTATGGCAAGATCAATTATTCCGCGTTTAAATGACAAATGTAGGAAACCAATTCACTGGTTTTAAACCAGTAAATAGCTGTCAATGGATTCCTGACTTTTAGACATCATTGATGATCGAGTTAATGCTGGCATTTGACTATTTTGCTCTACTTTCTTCCCTTTTTAATCGATGTTGAAATTCACTCTCTTTTTTAGTTCCTTCTTCTTCACTAATCATTGACTATCAAGTATCAACCCTATAAATTATTCTTATAATAAACGGTGTTTCATTTTATGAGTGAAAAATCAGTTTTTGAATATATAAAATGTGACTAAATTTAGGTAGATAGTGAACATTATCGACTAAAATCAATCACTTTTATACTTGTTAATTGTGGTCAGTCTGGTCACAATACATTTAATAATGGTCATAATTAATTTAAATGTGATCATTTTTTATATATCATGAAATCCGTCTTCATTCCCAACTTTATTACCCATTTCAGTCAGTTACTCCATATCATTTATATCTGAATAACATTTTTCAAGAAAAACTTCAATCAAACATAAACAAATAGTCAAATATTGGGGGAATTTGCCAAAAGAGGAACGCACAATATTGGACTATTGGTTATTACTATCATTGCTTCTTACATGCCAAAACACACAACATACCGATCAACCAAGTACATAAATTTTAAAATACTGTTCGGGCCATCTCATGCTAATAGTTAATGGGAGTTAAATGGAAGTCCAACCACCATATTCATATGTACATTCAACTACACCAAATTCATAGTACTGCTAGAAAATGAACTATACTTTGTAGTACTCAACGGTAACATAAAAGGTTGAGAGACGATTTACTGTTACATAGACTCTTATTAATTTCATATATGAGTCGCATAGTGATCATGAAAGTGAGAGTTGTTCACTTTATAACCTCTAAAGTTTACTTCTCCCATTGTCAATTGGTTTTGGGATGAAACACAGTACGTTTTATGGAGCAGACTCTCTCCTTTGTAGCCCGGACCCGTCTCATGTTTCACATTTACAACAAAGAAAAAACATAGCCACGAATTGAATCACAAAAATAATATAAACTGACACTTCATATCAACTATCGACATATTCACTCACATATTGACTATGGGACCTAGGTAAAAAGTTCACTTTGAAAGTTCAATGAAATTACAACACTAAAAAAATGCAAAATTCAATGAGATGTGATATTTATATGTGCATAATCAAATGAAACAAAAAACATTAAAGTAAAATCGTATGTTCATCATGAAGAGAAAACTCAATTTTCTCAATTGTGGACCTTTCCTTATTTGGTTATAGTGATTAAAATTTCGATCAATGTGTTTACGACAACAACTGTAGAACATCCTAAATCAATTAATTTAAAATATTATCAATATAAAAATGACATCAGGCTCTATCTTTCCCCCTTCAATAAAATTAGTATACTACGTTGTACAAATTGACCATCTAATATTTGACCTTTTTCAGACACCTCGATCCATAGAAATTGTAGATCTACATACTCCGTAGAAAAACAAAAAAAAAAAACGGTAATTGTTTAAACTTTCTATTTCGGGATGTACAAGTTTTTTGTTTATACTTTTAACAAATAGTAATTGTGGAACAATGTGTAAGTGAACTCTTATTTCTTAAATCAATTATATTACTCTGTACAAGATAAGCATCATTTTATACGTAGTTATAACAAATTGACCCCTTTTTGTATTTACACAATTAGTTTTTCAATATTTTTCATTAAATCTCTCATCTCCTAGATAATTGTGCATAAAGTAAACGTAAACAACTAATCGAAACGAAGAAAGTATTATTAGTAGGCTAAGTTAAAGGCCAATCCAAAAGGAGGAAAAAGGCTTTTGATTGCTTAACGGTAGGTTTGGAATAAAGTGTAAAATATTGTAAACTACTTCTCCTTCACATTTTACCCTTTTTTACGACTCTACATTCCGAGGATTAGCTCAGAAAATGACACCATTTTTTCAATTAGTTGCATAACAAAGTCCCAAGATTTGTTTCACAAGCACAAGGAACATTGTGGGGTCCCCTAGTTAAAATCATTGTCATTTTTATATACAATAATTTACTCCGTATTAGAATTATGTTAACTTTTAACCGTTTAATAATTATTATTAACCGGAGATCAATTTCTCACACCGCAAAAATGCTAAATAAAAATTTCTACTATAAGGAAGTGTGTAAAACCATTTAGTCAAAGATTAGAAGTTACACACAAATTTACATAAAAACGTTAGAACTGAGTAATTGAGGTTTTCATTATATAAGAAAGTGATCATATTAAATAAAGGTTTTCACAAATTCTTGTGTGAGTATGATTAATTATCACTAAATTTTGTAGTATCCTTTAGTAAATTTATTTTGTATATATATTTTTGTTTTTCACTCCTTTAACTGCAATTTGTACTTTGGTCCCACATAAATTTAATGTGAGATCGAGTCTTACATGAAAGGTTATAATTACCATTACTATTACTCCATATCAACTAACATGTGACCGATATATATCTTAAAAAAAAAAAAAAAACAGGGTAGTCTTTGACATTTGGGGGCCCTGTTTAAAATTTTAGTGACACTAGTCATATTACTCATACATGGAGTATAAAATAATAGTGACATTTTATTAGCGAGTTAATCTTATGTTAATCATCTTTGTTATTGATAATTTGGACTATCACTCATTCAAACTGAAAGACAGACAAAAATAAAAATTTCCATGGATACACGTAGTGACAAATACTTTGCAATGTTCATGGTTGAAACAAAAAGAAAATGTTGTCAAATACTATATTTATGAGAATCGGGGGCACATTTCAGGAACCAAATTAGATACACTTATTAAAATGTCTTGTAAGGAACCAACTCAACCAGAAGGTTAAAATGATGGTTGAATACCAAAGAGGTGAGATTTGAACCCGTGACCTTTTTAGTCACAAGGGTTTGATACCATGTAAGGAACCAACTCAACCAAAAGCTTAAGCTGATGGTTGAAGGCGCAAGATCGATTTTTATACACTCTAACATGCCTTTTCATTTACACAGCAATCACTCGTCATACAATTGAAAACACATTTAACAATGTGTATGATGATCATGCATCGACTCTTCCATAAAAAAACGCAATTTCAAAAACTATTCGATAAGGCGATAACTTTGATTGGTGTATTATTCCTCAAGTAAAGTCACACAAATCTTTTACTCCGTATGTGTTAAGTAATTATTGAAGAAAAGTGTAACATCACCACATCAGTAAGATAGAAATACTATGCAAGATTAGAATTTGATGTAAACATTGATTTAAGCTAAGACCCATATAATTATTGAACAGCTAGGTACGGAGCATATAATAATTTCCCAAAAACATTGATACGTCGTACGTTTAGTGGTGTAGAGCATTTTTCGACGTGTTTCATTTTTAAAAGGGGTCAAGTAAATCAGTTATAGTCACGAGTTTAAATCTTGACTAATTCTCCATTAATGATGTGCGCAAAAAGTTAAGACTTGTCATTAGCCAACAGTATAAACAAGTGGAATATACCGACAATAATAATATTTATATCGAACCGAAAATGTTATGGCCTAGTGTTTAGTAGGGGTGTGCAAAAAAAAACCGAACCGATAAACCGAACCGAAAAAATCGAGAACCGCACGTTTTATAGGTTCGGTGAACCGAACCGTTAAGAAATAATGGTTCGGCGCACCGAACCGTTAAAATTAACGGTTTACGGTTCGGTTTAGGTTCGGCATTTTGAGTTAACGGTTAACCGAACCGAACCGTTAAGAGCAAAAATATAAATAAATTATACTTATATATACAAACTAAAACATAAAGTTTAACTTTACAACTTTCATCAAATTTCAAATATCAATTATTTATTCTACCGTATTTTTCTAACAGTCAAAAGCCTCATTCTCGTAAAATAAAATCTCATAAGCACCCTCTCGCTTCAATTTTAACATGTTTTTTGCTTTGTTATTGTTCAATCGCATTTTTGAGTTAAAACATTTATAAATTTTCTATTTACTACAGAGTATAATTAATTTAGTTGATAATGGTATATTAGATGTGGCATTTGTAATTTGTCGTTTTTATTTTGGACCGTTAGTGTGTTGTTAAAGTGCGTCGTAATCAATAATTAACTTACAATTTTTTTTAATTTGACAGAGTAAACGGTTCGCGGTGAACCGCATAACCGAACCGTTAAAAATGTGAACCGAACCGTATAGTAACCATTCTTAATGGTCGGTTTAGGTTCGGATTTTTCCCGCACCGAACCGTTAATGAACACCCCTAGTGTTTAGGACGGAGATATCCTGAGTAATAGATCTCAGGTTCGAATCTTCTTGACGTACCAATAACGATAGATCACGAATTTGAATACCCCTATTAAATTCCACGGGCCTGAGCCACACCTGAGAGAGTCCGCTTATAAGGTCTAGGAGGTTCCATCCTAAAACCAATTGGCAATAGGAGTAACTCCTAGGCCTTATAAACAAGATCAACTCTCATCTCATAACCGAAATGGGATCGCAATGTGGGAATTTATATTAGGCTGGATCCATCTCCAACACGCCCCCTCACATGCGAGCTCATTTTCAAACCAGACTGGGGGGGCACTTGGCTCTCTTCCAGCTGTACAACGCAAACCGGGGGTAAATTTTGTCCTCTCTTCCAGCTGCACAAAGGCTCAGTTTAACGAGAGTCCCAGGTCACACAACCATGGGCTCTGATACCATGTTAAATTTCACGGGCCTGGGCCACACCCGAGAGTATGAGAGAGTCCGCTTATAAGGTATAAGAGGTCCCATCCTAAAACCAATTGGCAATAGGAGGAGTAACCCCTAGGCCTTATAAACATGATCAACTCTCATCTCATAACCGATGTGGGATCGCAATGTGGGAATTTATATTAGGCTGGATCATCTCCAACACCCCCTCCCATGTTGTATTGCTCTTGTAACTCTTATTTGACCAAAAGAATGGAGTATTATTTATTCCCTCCAATTAGTTAAATTGATAACACTTTATTAATTAGTTTTGTGAGGAGGATCTGGTCAAATATTAACAATTTGACCGATCAAATGAAATGTGTGGTCAAGTATTGTCGATCACATGACTTAACCTATAAAATTATGTAAATTGATAGCGGTTCTAAAGACTAAAAAAGATTGAATCTATACAAAATATGAAAATAAGAATAGGATAAAAAAGGAAAAAGAAAGGAATTCTAGTCCAAGTATGAAGAAAGTGATCCAACAGTTACGGCCTACACCGTCTACCTCAAGTTAAAGCCCTAATATATTCTCATCTTAGTAAATAAACATTTTAGCAAAATTGGAATAAATTTATTTCTTTTAGAAAACTTCAAAATGACTACTTTAAGATATACGAAGTATTGAACTAGAAAAATTACAGATATCTATTAACTTACTCTAAAGATGAGAATTAAGACGAATTTCATCAGTTAAAATGTACTCCTTAAAATATTATACAGAGTAAAATTTACATAGATAATATATTGGAATTGTTGGAGTTTAGTGCCCACAATGTGAGAGTCTCACATTGATTGTGGAAGTAAGTGTAGTGTGGTTTATAAAGTCCAAGGGTCCTCCTCTCATTGCCAATTGGTTTTGAGAAATGTGGCCCTTCCACTCAGGTTTGGCCAGACCCGTTTCATAATTTGAACAGGAATAATTGCAAAAAATAATCTGAACTGATCCTTTTATTCCATAAATAAACCGAACTAATCCACGAATAATTTCAACTATTAAAAAATCATTCCATTATTGTACTTGGCCAATTTCAATCGACTCTAACACGTAAAAAAAGGGTAAAACCGACTCTAACTTTACCTCACTCTTATTTTAAGCAAAATTCAAACCGATTTCACATCTTTTTTTATCGATTAAAGAAGGTTAAAATTGACATCATTAGAATGGGTTTTTCAATATTAAGATTATTCGTGGATTAATTCGTATTCAATATTTGTGAAATAAGATGATCAGTTTGTATCATTCCGGACATTGAATCCTAATATATTTAATGGCAAAACTAGGCTTAGTTGGAGCGGGAAGATGATACAAACATGATTTAATTGCTATGAACATCTAATATTTGAGCCATATCGGTTTGGGTCGAGTTTAGCTGGATTTGGGTAGAGTTTAGTCGGATTGTGTAAGTCTCATATGAAACGGGTAACCCGTTTCATATGAGAAACGGGTCAAATATGTGGGAAAAAGACAAAGGACAAGTGGGGGAGACATCTTCCTTCCCCACTTGTCCTTTGTCTTTTTCCCACATATTTGACCCGTTTCTCATATGAAACGGGTTACCCGTTTCATATGAGAATTTGTGAGTCGGATTTGATTGAAATTTCACATAAATAGGCCAAATCAGGTGATAAGGGGGGAAGATAAGGTGAAGTATCTCGTAATTCATGTTATTTTTTGTATATATTACTTCGACTCTAGAACCACATAGGCACATAATGAAAATAAGAAAATAAAAATAAAAATAAGATGTCTTATGTTTCCCAAGATTTTAACACAACATAATAAATACAAAGAAAATTATATGATTACTACTCCCTCCATTCATATCCACAAGGCAAGTTTGCTTTTTGGACACTATTCATACTTCGACATTTAACTTCAATTATCTCTCGATATATAAATGTAGATATATTCATGTATGATCTTATTTGATTCGTCTTTACGAGTAGAAAATTAAAATATATTTTTTATATTTTTTGAATAAACGTAGCTAAAGATATTTAACGCGCAAAACGCGCGTTGGCAAGTGTAAAAAAGTAAACTTGCCTTGTGGATATGAATGGAGGGAGTATAAGACACCCACGTAAAATATCGGTTAACTTGTACGTTTTCTATATTCCCTAATCCAAATGATATATATGATGTTCTAAAAAAACGACGGTATAAAATATGAGATGTTTATTATAAAATCTTATGATACTATGTTTCAATCTTTTATATTGCAAAAAAATTTGAAACACTCTTTAGACCCATAACTAACGTTAAAAAGATAAATTCCCCCTTCATTCTACTTTAAGTGCTACTTTTCTTAAAATAATTATCTCTTTCATCGCATTTGAAAATACCTAGTAATACTGTCTTCATCGCATTTGCAATATTTTCATTTTATCATTCTGAATCTTATCCATGCAATTTATTTTATAATTTTACTTTTTAGTAGAATTATATTACGTCCACATCATTTACTGATTTGTCCCATCAAAAAGAAAAAAAAAAGATCGAAATAGAGGAAGTATAGATATCCTATTTAAATTCAAATGAGAAGAATACAAAATTTACATGCAAATAAGTATACCCCATACTCCTATAATAGGAGACGAAAATCAAAAGAGAACAAAATGGTTGTTGCCTTGCCAATTATTGTTGCTTCTTGAAATGAATAAAATATACCTTGAAAATAGCCGAATAAAAACATATTTATTCCGTCTAAATTATTTATATACGACATAATGAATGTAAATAAACACTAACATCGACATAAAAATAATTTGATGAATATAAAAATGTCAACTTGATAAAATTGGCCCCGAAAGCTAATATCTTTCAGTTACCCTCAACAATGCAGAATTTTACTAGTCTTTTAAAAATAGTCTCGACTTAAGATTTTCAAATAATTTCAAACTGTAACACTTATTCCAATTTGGCACCCGCGTGGCCACGTCTAATGATACGAAGTACTCAATATTAAATTTTTAAGTTAAATAATACCCTTTTTTATTAACTTCAAACACATGCTAAAATTTAAGAAAATATAACAATTTCGAAAAAATTTTTTATAAAATTTACTCCTAACTTATACTTACAATTTTGAAAAACATACTACTAACTTAATTTTTCCTCGAATTTTGTTAAACTTAAAAATTGAGAATAATGGGAATAAGGGACGACATAAGTAACGAATAAAAATTTTAAGCAAATGGTCATTTGATAATTTTAAGCAAACGGAACCCCCTTTGTACTTATATTATTATTTTATTAGTTTTTTCTCAACCTCTCTCCTCACATCGATAAATGTGTATAAAGTAAACGTAAACAAATCACCGAAACAGAGGGAGTAGGCAAAAAAATACATTTTTTAATAAGTTTTCAAGCTAACAAGCATGCTAAGAATAAAAATTGAGAATAATGGAAATAAGGGACGGCATAAGTAACGATTTAGTTAAAGACATTATGTACTAATGTGTTAGTTAAGTAAGCTTATCCAAAAAGCGCACTGAGGCGTTTTGGCAAGTGCCTCATTTAAGGCGCGCCTTTCTAAACTAAGATTCGAGTTTCGGGTCAAGTTCAGGTCTTAAAACTTGACAGTCATGTCCAGTTTAAATCGGGCTATTCATATCAAGTTTTTCGAGTCTTATTTTCGAGGTCACTTTAGTTTATAAGAGTCCGAGTCAGCAATGAAGGGGATGCAATAAGAGACGACAGATGTCGAATGAGGACAAAGTATATGACGAAGAGGGTGTAGTTTGAGAGGGACGTCACAAGCCTCATCCTTGCAACATCTTAGGCAGGAAGCCAAATTGCCTCCATTTACATACGCTATCTCCCTCCCAAGGCCCCAACTCATGTGCGCCGCCATTGTACATCTATTATTTGCCTACGTGTATACCGTTATGTGGATCCCACTTACAAAATAACTTTAAAAATAAAATTGTTACGTACAAATTTTCTAAAATAATATTGTCTACGTGTATAACTTTGTGTGAGTCTCACTTATAACAAAAGTAATTCTACCAATAATTTTGTGCTTTAGGTAACATGTGCTATACACAACTACATACAAGAATCAACTCAAAAATGAAAAATTTCACGGAGTACTTAAGTTTCGAATAATAATAATTGAAATAATGAAATAATTTTATGTCGTTGAGAAAAGATTTCATAAATAGTTTTATAATTACTTCATTTCTTTCCTCCAATTCAAATTTTATATACTCGTAGTAATCTGTATCATCCAATCCAATAAAGATAAAATTCGAAAGATAAATGGTCAGATTCCCTTCCCTTCCGTCATTTTCTCTTCTCTACTTCTTCCTCCCCTTTCCCTCTATTTTAGTTATCCCAACAAAATCAAAGTGACTATCTTAACGTTAACTGATCAATTTTGGAGGTTTTAGGATGGTTTGCTTACTACAATAATCAATTTATATGTTAAAATAGTCACATTTTAAGCATAAGAAAGTGAACACACTTCACACGCATAAGACGATCTCACCTACCAGACGAACACAAAAAAATAAAAATGAGAAGATCCCTACTAGGGAAAAAAAAAAAAAAAAAAACCTGACAAATGAGCAGTGGGGAAGAGTGACCCAAAAATCACGTTTTAAATTCGCGAAAAGTCGTTAGTGTAGGGAAGACTGAGTACCCTACACCCACAATAATAAGCTAATTATATTAAGGCTTTCATTAAACCTAGTAATGTGGTATTATCATCATCATTAATGACTGACTTGTATTGTTCACTCCATAATTAGCGACCACCTGAATCCGCCAACATTCTTCAGTCTTCGCACACCATTCTCCACCTCTATTTTGAGTATCACAAATTCTTATTTAAGACGGTTATGTTCGTCTTAAATTAAGACGGGTCAAATATTACAAATAAGACAAAAGACAAGTGGATAGAAAAGATATACTCCGTAATAGATTTGTTTTTTATGTGCAAGTGGGAGAGTATTTGACCCGTCTTAAGCTTAAGACAGATAACTCGTCTTAAGTAAGACTTATTGAGTATGTATATACAGTGTACACTAACAAGGCAACGCATACACCTCTAATTTTAGCAAATTCAGTGTACACTAACAAGGCAACGAAAACATGCACTCGAGTTCACTTTTTATGGACGTGACTGAAAAGTTCCCGTGGAACAGTTCGTAAATAGAAAGTAGAATGTTTAAAACGGAATTACACAAAATCGATGGTTAGTTCTCTGCTTCTCTTCTCATTCTAGGCACGACTTGGGAGTTGAAAGACAATGAATCGACAAATTCATATGGCATTGTTCACCCCTATATCGACTCTCGAGTACATTTATAGTAGGGTATTATCTGACACCAAAATAGAAATAAATGTATCGGGACTATAATGTACCCAAGCAAACCTTGAAAACATGAAGGCTTGGCTATCAACAGGTCAAATGTTACGCCCAACAATGAGACCTAAAACATACGCTATATATCCCTATTTGTTATGACTGTGGGTACATTGGTAACCGACCTTACGTGGACCTCGAACAAATCACACAGATGAGAAATAAATTGCGATATAGAGTAGTGTATTTCTCAGATGAAACGGTTTCACATCAGATATATGGAAATCATCTTTACCCACCACGCTAATAAACTTTGACTCAAAATGAGGTTGTCGGACACAACTACATCATGAATTGTATACTCAACTGTCAATATTACGTTTTAACCGCAAATCATGACGGTGAATTCGATAGTTCCTACAATCATAAGAGCAGAGAAGAGCAATGTATTTGATGCCTCAAAATCGGGTACACGATTACGGCGTATCATTGATTGATTACTAAATGGAGAAATGTGAGGCCACACACCACACAAAAGAAAATTACTCCTAAACCAATCATCCCTCAATTTCAAATGATAATGATAACAAAACAAACGTACAACTTAGACATCTAAATCACGTAATGTATTAGATAATAGGCCCACCTCCTATGCATAGGTTAAGCTTTAGCCCCATGATTTTCGGAATCGTAACACTAATCCCACAAGTAACACAGCATAGTACACTTTGGCTTCAATAGGTAAAGAAAAAAGGTCGATTTCGAACATTATTAACTAATCGGTCATCGTCAATAACGTATTTTTTTGGGGGGCAAAGTAAGGGAAGAATAAATCGACAAAGAGGGCAAAGCAGCATAGAACGAGTAACAAGACAAACGAAATATACGAGCAATCTCACCTAGCAGTCTAGCACTGCAAACTTAAATTATATATCCTTATCGACTAAAAATAATTGAATGAACTGAATTGTAAACTAGGTCTTAGCGTGTTGCATCCACTTGAGAAACACGGACCCTAATGTTGACCTAGTGAAGATACTACGCTATTTCGAAGGACAACACGGCGAATCACGAAATCCTGAGCAAAGGAAGGAGAGTAGCCGTTTCTGAGCTAAAATAAACTTCATCTAAATGTAGATTTCTAACGGAATAATTTGACACGTATATTCTTCCCAAACTAAAATCATATTTCTTGAAAATAACTCGACATAAAAACGTATACATGTGATTTTTAACCAAATCCAGCTTCGTTCTAACATTGTTGTTGCAGTCACCTCACATTCATTCCTATTGGAAGTCACAACTACCTAATATTATCTCATCAGGACAACCATGACCACCATAACATGTGAATTCCGAAACCGATTGGGGCCTCTAACATATATCATTATCTAAGACCATCCAAACGACAATAAAAAAATTCAACAAATCTTAGTATACAATGTTAAAGAAACCGTAAATATAAAAAACTGAAACTCCGTATAAACAATCTTTGGAAATTTTTAAAAAAAAAGGCTCAAAAATATCGAGAAAAAATAAAATAAAATAAAATAAAATAAAACTATAATGGAGAAGTTTGAAACTTTGAATGATAGAAAAAGTAGAAACATACTGAAAATAATGAAAAAGAGATCGAATCATAACTAAATAAAATAAATAGATTAACATTTTGTTAAAAGAATATAAAGTAAATAAAAAATGAAATAGTTTTCCCCCATCTATTCGCGGATTTTGTCTCTCGATTAAGATCTTCGAAAAGCCGTTTCTTATTTCAATAGTAAATCTCACAGCATATATATTTGTAATACTAAAAACCACAAATAGCAAAATCACTGATTTTTTCACAAGACTTGAACATGCTCAAACACATCTCGGTAAGTTGTTAATATGTTGGTTATATGACTCAGCCTTTTGCTCCCGTCTTAAGCAATGCAACGACAGCTAAACTAATCCCCATTTGTACTCTAATTCATCTTAACTAGTCCGATTAATCGAAACTCTTTCCAAAATCCAAATTATCAACCAAGTCGATATCAATTCCAATATGTACTCTGTCGCACCATAATTGGTCAAAAAACGAGTGATTTCAATCCTATTTCAGACTGTTTCTATATTATTGTTTTCAAGTTTAAACCAAATTCAAAATGGGGAATAATTGTCATCCGAGGATAAAATACACTTTAGGGATACGGCTTCATTCTCCAATTTGTTCAACAAAACCTCGCTTTAAAACCAAAATTTGTACTCTAATTCATCTTAACTAGTCTGATTAATCGAAACTCTTTCCAAAATCCAAATTATCAACCAAGACGATATCAATCCCATGTGTACTCTGTCGCACCATAATTGGTCAAAAAACGAGTGATTTCAACCCTATTTCAGACAGTTTCTATATTAGTGTTTTCAAGTTTAAACCAAATTCAAAATGGGGAATAAATGTCATCCGAGGATAAAATTATACTTTAGGGATACGGCTGCATTCTCAAATTTGTTCAACAAAACCTCGCTTTAAAACCAAAATTTGTTGTCCTCGTCTCAATACCACAAGTCCACAAGACCACAGCCGTGCTACCAAAATTTTGGCAACTATTGTGAAGAAAACCTATATTAATACTCACATGTAACTCTTTTCTGGTCTAATTATGGGTTTTCTATCCTCGACTTTACAACTATGACAAGAAAATAACACCTTCACTGATTAACATTATCCTAACTTAATAATATCTGGCATAAAGCAAGTTAAGCAGATGGAATCAAATAAAGTTTCAACTTTTAACAAATAAATTACGTTTTTTTCATCAAAAACCTTTCTTCGAAGAGATAAACTTGGTTGCAAAGGAAAAAAAAAAAAAAAAACATCTTAATCATAAACCTATTTACACGACACGTGGCAAAAGCTGGTGCAATCGTCAAACGAAAATTGAAAAAAGAGATGGGGGCGCGTCCTTAAAGGAAGCATATACCCCTATCATCGTCTCCAAAAGAAGAAAATTCTCCGAGGGTGGGCCCTACGGAAATGCACAGCGAGGCGCTTATCCACCAATCTACAGCATGTCTGTTATTTTCCTAACTAACCAAGCAACAGAAGCAACAAAATCTCTAACAGTAGTTCTACGATCGAATTTGATGGACATGTAACAATCAATAGCAACTAAGCATATAGTATTATAAATTGATATGCAAGTCCTTGTCATATGATTGGTGCTGCCACAAATCATTAGTATTATACGCAACTTAGATGACTGGATGGTTCCCCTACTTATACAAAAGGACTGGCGGTTAGTTTCTAAAAACGTGACCCGCAAGATCTTAGTCTAGCGGTTAAGACTTGAGCTCTATATGTTACTTTAGGTCTTAAATTTTAACACTTTACTTTGATGTAGCGTTCCCTACTTCCGTCGTTGACGGCACCTATTGGATCAAAATTTTCACAACTGAAACTTTATGTCTAGTGTAACTTTAATTCTCTATAAGTGTAATTGTAAATTTAATCCAATTTTTTGTAACTTTAAATCTCAACTCTTTATTTTTTCTTGATCTAATATTTTAGTTAGTGGACTCATTCGAACTTGCCTCTATATAGACTTATTAGAACTAAACTTGCAAGGAGATGAGCTGGACTTCTCAGAACTGAACTGAACTGAACTTATTGGAGGTGAAGTAAAAAAAAAATTGTTTGTAAATTTGTACTCAATGGGGTAGAATTGAACTCATAAGAGTTTAGGTGAACTTTAGATATCGAGCTGAATTTATAGGAGCTACATAAAAGCCAAAATTAAGCCGAAAAGAACGGTACCTTATAGGGATAATATTACTTCGTATTTAACAGTAATGAGATTATTTAAGAGAAATACACGAATTGATATGTCTAGCTTTAAGATAAAAGTTGGCTTTAACCGTCACAAATGAACTTTTAAGAAATTTTAAAAACCCCACCATTGGGGGAGTGAAATAAAGAAGCCAATTAGAGAGGCCTCACAAGTAACTTGTATCCTACAAACTTCAGATCAATTAATGAATCATGACTCATGACTCACACCCTAAAAAGGCTTTACTTAAACTCTCTCTTTAAAGACCTTAAAGCCTAATCTCATCCTCAAGCCAGAATATTCTCAATGTTTTGTAGAATATCACCATTCAAGATTCTTCAAAATATGTCGCAAATATACTACTCCTTAATCCTTATCAACACTTCATCGAACGTAAACCGTAAACGTTATCGAACAGGTCCACACTTCATCGAACAAGTCTATTATTAAGGACTTAGGGTACCACTCTAATCATCAGTTTCATTGGATCTAAACATCGAACTCACTGTTTTGCCTTAATCAACACAGTGAGAGCGACAAACTAGATGACCAATCTGGCGACAAAACGTTAAATATACAAAACAGACTATAGTCATCTCCAAACATTTTAATTTTTCACCCAAAAGTTTGTTATCAACTTTCTATGATACCTTTGGTTCATACTCCTACAGTCCTACCCTATACTTAACCGATCCATCCGGACGAAAACTTGGGATTCACTGAAACCAATTCTACAACCTTCGGAACAATAATATTACATAAACTACACTAAACTTCAAAGATTTAAGAAAGATTTATAAAGTGTTTTGACAAAAAAAAGAAAAAAAAAAGTAAAAATAAGACGAGGAGAACAAAGCCTAGTTCGATGGTCATTCCTCTAGCTACTGTACGACCATGTGGTCAAGTGTCACATACGCAATTAATGCAAATTCCTCAACAGAACCATAAGACACAGTCACAATCAATGGGCTTCTATTCCCTTAATAGGCTTTTTAAATTGAAAGCAACAACTACGTTACTATCGGTATCACTCACTATGGTTGTTACATAGTGGGTGATTGAGTTGCCTCCTATCACTACAGTTCGTAAATCACAAGATGAGATAACCAGGAAAGAAATCAGAAAACCAAAAAACACTGTCGCCAGAGTTTTAAGTAGTTAAGTTTACTCGTAAAAATTCTTTGGTTTATCCAACAAAATTCTCTACCTTTGGATATCCAGCCAAATACATTTAATTTCATAAAAAAAAAAAATCAACTAAAACAATAAATTCATCGTACTGTTCAATCATTGGGGTTGGTGGCAGTAATAAACTTGCCGATTCTACACTAATTAAATCGATCTTGCCTATTTGATTCTCTAATGCCAGCTCTATGGACATATTAAGGGTTGTTCCGATGATATAACGCAGAATTTGGACACTACGTTCCTAAAAGTCGATATTTCTTACGATTTATGATTCTCTAAAGTATAATTGCGTTGAGAACTGCATCAAATTTATAATCACAGTAAGTACAATCACTGTTACTGTCGGATTAGAAAATAATCTACAGAAGCAGACGCCTTATAAGTACTAGTCATGATCACATGAAGGGACAAGTACGGAGTAAATAACTTCCAACATCCTACATTTCTACTAGCTTCAATGGACATTAACAGCAAAAATAATACGAAATAAATAATATATAAATAGAGGAGTAGATAAGAAAACCTGTAATATGCAGAAATCAGAAACATAATTGCATAATCATCTAGTCCAACGTAACTGTTTGAAAATTTCACCAACTGCTTCTCTGTTTAGTGTCTGCAGAGTAAAGTAAGATGGCTTACATAACTGGTAAAGCTGAATTTACTGTCAGTACAAGTGTATAAGCATCATCATCGACAGTAGATGGTTGAATACTGTAAATAATTACGGAGTATTATTTACCCCCAAACTGAGGTTTTCGCTGTGGAAGATAACATATACATGAAAGGCAGAATCACCTATAGTTTTCAGCAGTAAATCCTTCTAAGAATTGTCCTAGAGTTCGAAATTTTAAAACATCATAGATGTGGTGAATACTGTAAATAATTACGGAGTATTGTTTACCCCCAAACTGAGGTTTTCGCTGTGGAAGATAAACATATACATGAAAGACAGAATCACCTATAGTTTTCAGCAGTAAATCCTTCTAAGAATCTTCCTAGAGTTCGAAATTTTAAAACATCATAGATGTGGTTCACTATAAGCCCATATGTATATGTTAGGCTCGCTACATCTTGAGTTTGCGCTTTTGTTGGCTCAAGTTAATTGGGCCCTTAAATTGTCAATTATAGTCTCGTAACTCACTTCATTGCTTCAATTATTAAAAGAACAATTTATATCTCTCAGCTTCCTGCAACTCGAGTCATTCTGCGTGTTATTTAAACCTCACAATTTCCCATAGCAAATTACAACTCATTGATCGAGAACAGATGAGATGTGGATACATACAACCGGTGAAACGTGTATGCCCTCGTAACACCGCACTTAGCTTGTGTCTGATTGGTCAACTCCACACTCTCGTCAAACTATCTAATCCTAAATATTTCCGGAACAATAGCCTAGAATACCTGATTTTGAAAAATTAGGCTCTGAATTGTTAGAATCATGAAAGCGGGCGCGACCAAAGTGGAAGAAGCGGCGGTTTACAAGTCGAGGTGTCCACATTTCTCAAAACCAATTGGCAATGAGAGGAGGACCCTTAGACTTTATAAACCACACCAAACTCTCTTCCACAATCGATGTGGGACACTCACATGTGGGTATTATACTCCAACACTCCCCCTCACATGTGAGGTCCTCGGAAACCCAGGGCGAAACCATGGGAGCGCACTCGTAGTGGTATATTCAACAAACCCTCAAAGAGGACCTCCTACGGTGGCATATTTTTTGAGCAACCGCGAAACCATGGGAGCGCACTCGGAGTGGTTTTCAACAAACCCTCAAAGAGGACCTCCTCCGGTGGCATATTTTTCAGGGACCAGTTTAAACTTTATCGAACCCAGGGCGACCCGGGCTTTGATACCATGTTAGAATCATGAAACGGGCCTGGCCAAACCCGAGTGGAAGAGAGCGAGCCCGGTTTAAGGGTGTCCACATTTCTCAAAACCAATTGGCATGTTAGAATCATGAAACGGCGCAGCGAAAGTGGAAGAAGCGGCGATTCTGAGTCAAAGGTATCGCATTTCTCAAAACCAATTGGCAATGAGAGGAGGACCCTTAGACTTTATAAACCACACCAAACTCTCTTCCACAATCGATGTGGGACACTCACATGTGGGTATTATACTCCAACATGAATACCCTATTAATTGCTTCAAAAAAATCTGGTTGGGGCCAAAAAAATAAATCATATAGGTACGTGTTTACGTGAGTGTGTCATTTTCATGTCATTGCACATACGTAAACGCTAGCAAATTTATCAGTTTCCACAATATATAATCTTAACACGAGAACAATTTACGGAATTAATTAACTGTATTCATGAACTGAGCCTAAACAGATAGAAGAGGAAAATCAAAGTTTTGCCACCCTAAACAGTTGAACCGACTGTCGTAGCGAAAACGCAAACATACCCAATGCATTATTCATCATGTTTATAATTCAAGATAACAGCAATAAGAGTTCCTCCAAATCATTGGATTTTCAACATTAAAATTTCGGACAATTCGCATTCGACATCCCCCAAGACTGAGAAAACTCACAATCAGCATTCGACAAAAATAGCAACTAACAAAATTAGGGCCTCTAATTAACAGATACAACACAGTATTTTTCTTAGCGTATCATAGTTCAGAAAGATTTATCGAGAAATACACTTCACAACACGAAAAATCAATAACAACAACACAGCGTTGGAGTATCAATTTTTGCATGCTTTCGGAAAATGCAATTTCCTCAGATTCAACCTCAGTTTGATGAAATTCTTGCGGTATTTGCTCCTAAGTACTACTAACACTTCGATTACAACGACGAATCCTAATTGTTCATTCTATTCACTGACCAAACTGACTACGTACCTTCGACAAAACCGAGTTACAACAACACTCGAGTTCAAAATTATCGATGAAACACGCATACGTATATTACAGCCACACTACCTCCGGCAACAACACGAGGTTCGATAAAATTGATGAAACACGCATTCTTATATTACAAGCAACGAGTATCGCTCGTATCAACTAACGCACATTCTCACATTATGAAATTCTAGCAGATCTACGAAGAAAAATAGCAGCGAATTAATCGAGCGAAAGTAATCAGCACAACAATAATCAATACTACATGAAACAGCGAAGAATTACGCACATTGTAACCACATTATCGCAACAATTCCACGAAAAAAAAAAAATTAACAATGAAAATAATACACTGTTAAAATTGAGAAAATGTATGAGTGTAGAACCTTCTGATGATTGTGAAATTGCGCGCAATTCAAACTGCAGCAAAAAATAAATGCGGTTAAACGTGAGAAATTGTACTGTAAAACAATAACGACGATTAAAAATTTGTTTAAAGCACAAAATAATTGAGAATTTTAAAATCATGATTTTGGAAAGATTGATTATTAGATGAACTCACATGAAGAGAGAGATGAGAGAAACCGTCGTCGCCATTGACGACTGAGTCGCCATTGTCGAGTAGCGAGTGCAACTCGCTTTTCAACATTTTCTAAGAGGGGTTTATACTTTATATAATGCGGATTTTCAAATTTTGGATTTATTTAGGAGAAATAAAAGATCCAATTTTTGCTTTTTTTCACAGTTATAGATCTATTTAACAACGATAATATTCATAATTACGCATAATACAGTAATATATCCGTGAAAAAAATGGTAAATTTTGGAGTTGAATTAAGGAGGTACAGATAGACTTTTTATTTAAATTTGAGTACATGTGATAAAACTTTACGAAAATGAAAACATCTAAAACTATAAAAGAGTTACTAAAAAGAAAATTTAAAAGAAATCGATTAATGAGAGATCATAACACCTTATTTAACTTTTTTACTTGTGAACAAAATAAATAAATAAATAAATTGTTTTGTTGTTAAGGTAAGAAATAGTTTAACGACTACTCCGTACGATACACGATTTACTTTGAGAGTGACAAAGAGAGCAGCTTCAATATTTATGTACAACTTTTGACAAGATCATTCATTTGATTCACAATAAGAGAAACATAATTGTGTCGATTCCCGATATTGTTTGGCATTACTTCTATTCAATGAAACGACGCCACAACTAAGGCAACAACCGATCAAATTTCTAGGATTGATGATCGGTTACCTAGCCCTCCTTGAATTGGGGTAACCTTGAAAAGCGTGTCCAACCACGCTCTTGAATGTGTCTTTTGCACACCCAACCATCACTTGTCGTGCAACGTTAATGGAAACATACAAGTGATCTTACACGGTTGCCTATCCGCGAGTTCGAGAGTTGAGTACAAATAAACGAAAACCCTTCAAACTTATAACCATATAGGCATATACGGAGTATATGATATAGCATGTTATTGTGAAGAAATTGTTTGTACAAAATGTATGCAAGTAAAACATACACCATTGCCGTTTGAGTGACCCTCATTCGAAACAATCGAGGTTCTCTCTCATTCCGTAAACAACACTCTAATACATAGGAGTCGGCTCAGAACGCAGCCCATCCCGCTGCACTGCTTTTCGTTGCCGCTGATCCCGCTTTCGAAGGAAGATTACGCTGCAGTAACCATCATACACAAATCACGGAATGAGCGTGTGAAGTCAAGATACACAGATATGTGAAAATTTTCGATTAAATTATGATTTCCCGAAGGATTATTATAAAAGGATCTCAAATAGGTTATTTTCATTATTGTTTTTATATTTAACGACTTATTTTGCGGGGTTAAATTTGACGAAGGTTGACTTCAAAAATTATATAATCCAACTAGAGTTCTATGGAGGGAGTATCAGATAACGTGTAAAAGAACGTACCTCGAGTTGTGAAAAATCGGACAGAGGGTCGGTAGCGTGTCGTGTGGTTTCCTTCGAGCCTTTGAGACCAGAGGAAATTCTCGCAGCAACGGGATCGTTTGGAGGCGGTGGGAGAGGTGTTCGAATCTTTCCAGTAGAATTCGGCGGTGGAGCAAGGCTTAGAGGTTTTGGGTTGCTAGCACTAGAAGAAATCCCGGACTTTCCTACGGAAAGTATACTCGTCCCACCTGCTGGTTTGTGCTTCACATTGATCCGTATAGTTTCACCTTCCTGTGAAGACGAGTAATACAAATCAGTCGACTCATGAGACGACACCGATTCAAGACAAGTACTACTTAAAGACCGTCACCGATTCAAAAAAGGCAAGGAGCAACAGATAACGAAAACTAGCATGCAAAAATCTTCTATGTTGTGTCATGTTGCTGCATATTCACAGGTAAGCAACCCATCAAAACTATTAGTTACGCGCAGCTGTAATTAGCGGGACGGAAAACATTCCTTTGATATCCTCCTCTTACTCAAAGGGTGTAGGCAAATTGAAAGATACTCCGTAATTTGTTTTCAGTATTCACCTTCTACAAACTACGGAGTACAAGGTATAGTATAGCATAGTGTAATCAAGCTCGGAATTCAGAGTTCAGACCGAAAAACTTCAAAACCGTAAATAGTTTGTCTCTACAAATCTTCCCCTATTTCCTGCAATCACTTATTTCCGCGTAAATCATTTCCTCACTGATCACTCAGCCCTAGTACTCACATATGGAGCTTCACATTGTTGTTGATGATTTGTCGTCGGTTGGTTTTAACCGGGGAACATATTCTAGGTCAACAGACTATATCAAGCAAATCGCTAAACGGTGAACACAATCCAACACCATTATCGTTTATCAATCATCTCAAGTGCCAGCTTCCTCGACTGACATTAAACTCGATCAATGTCATTAAGCATCGAAATTTGAAAACTATCCTCGCCAACTATACCATATCAAGTTGATTATGCTACAGACCTACAGTAATCAAATAACCTAGTAATAATACTTTCTGAAAAATCGGTAGTTATTCACAGATGCAAAATCCTCAGCTGAAAATTACACTTGAACAACATCTGATTTATGTCCACACTACATTCAACGAAGCCTCACAAATTTTTATATAGGGATATTTCCCACGGTACCCTCGAACTTTGGCAGATTACACATGGTACCCCATGTGTGAGGTTTGTTCACATGGTACCCCTAAACTTTGTAAATATGTGCCCAATATGCCCATTTTGTTACGGAAAACTTGACGACGTTAATTTTAAAGAAGAATGCACCAATTATGAGTTTAGAGTACAATTAAAGCCACATTATTCCTCAATTAAATGCTATTATGTGTTGATTAATTAGTATAAATTTTGTTGATTAGAGTACAAATAAAAGCATTTAATCGGGGAATAATATGGGTCTAAATGTACCCTAAACTCATAATTGGTGCCTTCTTCCATAAAAGAAACGTCGTCAAGTTTTCCGTCACAAAATGGGCATATTGGGCACATATTCACAAAGTTTAGGGGTACCATGTGGACAAACCTCACACATGTACCATAATCCAAAGTCGAGAATCATGAAATATCCCTTTTATATAATCTGTCATTACGACTAAGATCGAGAACGAGGTTAATCTTTGCAATGACGCAGCACCTAAATCCAATACTACACTCACAGCTCACCAGTAGATATCAAGCAACTTGTATCCTTCAAAATCAAAATGATTATTAACGGTGGATCAAACGATAGAATCAATTAAATCTCCCATAATTCTAACAAATGATTGATTGACTGCATTCACAAGCGAAATTCCATTAAATATAAACAGATCAAAAACGTATATCGTATCAGAATTTTGAAATCTAACTGCATGCGAGTATTAATCAAGAACAACAATATTAAGAGCACAAGACCTGCGATTCCTGCATTATCAACCGATAAATGCAAACATAAATCAGGCATTACTAAGCATTGCAGCAGCGTACTTCAGAATCAAATCAAACAGCAAAATCATATAAATAAACGGATCAATGAAAGCATAAATCAGGCATTACTACACTACCGCAGCTGTAAAATGATAAAATCAAATAAAAAACGCATAACAATCGAAAAATCGACGACAAAAGCGAAGAAGAAACAGAATTCAACATACTTTTAAGCGATGATTAACAGCAGGATGAATATCAATAGACTGAGCATCAACACCGCTACGATCACCACCGCCATTATCAACATCAGCCTCACGCAACACGTGCTTCTCATGATCAGACAAAGCGACATTGAAATCAAAAGCTTCGTTTCGCTCAGCAAAACCTAATCCAACAAACGCGTGCTTTCCACGGCCATCCTCGATCTTCAGCACGAAGTAACGGCTAGAATCGAGAGCAGGTTCAACGGATTGATCGCGTTGACCGGCGTTGACGTAACACGCGGCGAAGAGGTCGCCTGAGGAAGGATCTTCGAGGCGAATCTCGGCGCGTGACTTGCACGACACGACACGGAGGCGGCCAGACCAGATCTTGTCGGAGTTAAGCCACTCGCCGCACTTGTAGCCGCCGGAGGTGCTGCGCGGCGGAATTTTGAAGACGGAAACCTCGCGAACAACAAGGAGTGTGTGTTCGAAGGATTCTTCTTCTTCTTCGATGACGATGTCGTTGTTGTTGTTGTTGAATGATGAAGATGGTGATGTAGTTTCCGCCATTGTTGGTGAGTTTGTAGGTTGGAGGATGAATGAATGAATTGATGGTGAAGGAAGTTAGATTAGTGAGGTGAGGTGTTTTTTTCGATTTGGTGTGTTTTTGCGTGTGTTTTGTAAGTTTTGTTTAATTTGTTGGATTGAACTTGATACTTACGTTAACTCTTCTTTTTTGCAAGGGAAATTCTCATTTGTGTCCTTGAAAAAATGACTTACCGATTGTATCACTTATAATCTTCATGTCTCAATTATCTGACCTTTATTAGTGAATATCAGCGTAATAAAATTGATTTAGGCGTCGATTGGAGTAAATTAATTGCCTTATTGTCACTAATTAAGCGCGTGATATGGATTCCAATTATCTTTCCATTAAGAAACTCGTTTTTATGATCTTTTCCCTAATTTTCGCCAAAATTAATTGGATTTTAAGATGACACTTAACTGCTCCAATTAACATTTAATCCAATTTTGGTCACATATAACCTTTCTAATAAAGGTTAAGGGTATAACTGGGATTAAGAGAATTGCAGGGGTACAAGTGAGAAAAGTCATTTCTTTAGGGGCACAGATGAGAATTTCCCTTTTTGCAAATAGAGTAATTCTTCTGAAAGACGGTTTCAAGTTAACTTAACGTGAGACGAATCAATATCAACCACATATATAAAGGAAGAATAGAAAAAAACAAAAAAAAAAAAACCTAAAGTAATCACCACCTTGTGAACGGGATAAGTATTGGTGTTTCTCATATATCCATCTTAATTTAAAACAGGATATGTATTTTGTATTACGGAGTATAAAATAAAAAGTCAAATAAATAGCAGAAAGAAAATATTCATCTTATATGATCAAAGAAAATAAAAATACTTCCTGTTTTAAATTTGATACAAAAATTCATCTTATATGATGAAAGAAAATAAAAATAATTGTTATTTTATGAAATTTTGAACAAGAATGTAATTATACTCCATATAATAATCAATTACAAAAATTTCAAAATTTGATATTAAATTAAATCGCCATTTTAAGCCGTGTATATATCCGCGATCCATACTAATCTTTAGCTACAAGTATAGCGTATCCACTAATTCATCCACGGTATTGATGCTTACTACTCCCACTGATTCATCCACGGTATACATTTTTGGAATAATTCATCCATTTTTTGTACTAACTCTGTCACAGTCATTTGTTTACACTTCTCTCAAATCTCTTCACAAAAAAGTCAAAATGTAAACAATTCACCGAAACGGATGGAGTACATTGTTTTAACTAAACCTTTTTACTAAAATACAAAAGTAAATGTAAAAGAACTGGTGAATGGAAACCGAGTAAATCTGGTGAGAAGTCTTTTCAGCATCCATTCGCAAGCAATGTAGCAGTGACCCTTGTGACGCACGAACTACACTGTCAATTCCGCCAACAACCGAATGACATTTCCATCAAATTACACGCATGACGAAAATGTTACAGTCCAAATTTTAACGTGTTTCGACATAGTCGATCAATCGCTGCTCCATCACCCGAGAAACAAGTGAAAATGACAAGACTGTATAGAAATTTCCGAGAAGTGAAAATTTTCACTCGGTACAGAGTACTATTTACAGCATGAGAAATGAAATAATTAGACATATTTCCTACCTCAATACTACAAGAATGAGTTGCCTGTACACCTTGCTTCATCGACAAACGCAAAACAGAGGGTAACAGTCGGACTGTTCAAACAAAAGACTATTGATACTCGGGCTTTAGAACCCAGAATGAGCCACTTGAACGTTTCTCTAGCATCGCAATTTCTTTCAAGAGGCTTTTGAAAACAGGCAAATCTTTCGACGGAATTCGGTCTTTGAAATGATCCACGATGGTGGCAGAGCTCGTGCTTCCGCCTCTCTGTTGGATGAACGTGCAAATCTGACGGATTAGAACTTCGGGTTGTACGCTGCCGAGATTCTGAGGCGGTCTAGACGGACCAGCTTCATTCGGTCTAGTCTTACTAGACGGGCTCGAAGACAAAACAAACTGATGCTCGAGACCGTCACCCACTGCTTTGGCTTGGTTCCCGCGAATTCGGGCGAGTAATTCAGCGGATGACAGAGCTTTGCCAGACGCAGCTCCTGCTGCTAAACCAATTGTACCGTGTTTCGGCAGATCATCTTGTGAAGCGGACTTTCTGACCAAGTTCGAGTTCACGGTTGACCCGAACTTCTGACGGAAAGATGACGGTGCACCAGCAGCGCCAGATTTTCCGGTCCAAGTTGGAACGGAAATACTCTCTTTGCTTCTAAGCATTCGTGACTGACGGAGGGCTTCGGCTGCTCTTTGTGCAACCTGAGACGCATGTTCGTCCATCCTTATTTTGTCCTCATCGTGGGCGTCCATTATAGCGTCATGGTTTACAGCACTCTGGGAAACAATAATAATATTATGACATAAGCAGATGCATTTGAGCAAGACATCTTACATACGATATTAGTGGGGCAGCGAAGGTGCGAAAAGAGCCGATTTGCATAACAGCATAAATAACAAATTCAGAATTTGAAAAACGGAAATATTAAGACAGTGATTTGCGGGCAGAATTATGTCGAAATGATAGAGGCAAATCTTTCGACGGAATTATGTCCTTGAAATGAACCATCGTTTCAGACTAAACCACATAGAGCTAAAACAAAGGAGATGATTAATGATCACAAGTACACAGCAAAAGTTACCGAAATCTTACATGTATACCATGCGCATCAAAGAGACTCTTTAGGAAATGTGTTTCATCATTCTTGTCCGTGCCATTCTCATCACTACCTTTTTCTTTATCGTCGGAACAAACCTGTTGTAAACCATCCGTTTCTTTGGACACGGTGCCATCTGTAGCAGAGCAATTCTGATCTTGCTGGTCATCTTTCTCAGTGCCGACAACATTCACTTGCTCAGATAACTGACCGAAAATGTTTGATGTTTCGGTTGATCCAGGATGTTCTTCATCAGTAAGAATAAACAGGTCCTTCAGGTCCCTGGCTTTAAAAAACCTTCGCTGCTGCGGATTCTTCAATATTTTATTGGTTAAGAAGTGTTTGTAGATTTGCCTATGATATACTTTTTCCTCTATTGTTCCACGCGTAATTAATCTGTATACTGTTACATCTCGTCGCTGACCTATACGCCATGCACGTTCCCTTGCCTGTTACATGCATTAAAGCAATCGAAAATTCAGAAGAGTATCCCTCCTTAGAAGAAAGGATATTCGAAGGTTTTGAACTTTTGACAAAAACGAAGTAACTAAAACACGTCAAACTCAATCATCGAAGGATGAAAACGTTGTACAAGCTAAGTTGGCAAAACTGACCTGCATGTCTGTTGAGGGATTCCAATCGGGGTCGAAGATGATAACTCTATTTGCACCAGTTAGATTAGTCCCCAAACCACCGACTTTGGTAGTGAGTAAGAAGACAAGCACGTCATCTGAATTATTGAACTCATCTATCAAAGCCATTCTATGTTTAACAGCGGTGTGACCGTCCATTCTCCTGTAGCTATAGTCATTAGCAATTAGAAAGCTTTCTAGTATATCAAGCATCTGCTGAGTTTGTGCGAAGAGCAACACTCGATGGCCCTGCTCTTTCCACGTTTTCAATACTTGAGAGACAACTTTCATTTTACCGCTTCGTACAGGATTACCGTAGTCTGGATTACCAGAAGAGTGCTCTCTCTCTAGGAGGTCTGGGTGGTTGCATATTTTACGCATCACATCGATTCCGTAAAGTGAATTCCTACTCCCATCAAAGATTTGCTCGACTTCGGAACTCGCCAGAAATGCTCGATAAGTCGAACGCTGCTCAGGGGTAAGACTGCAGAAAAGCACATGCTCCGTCTTCTTCGGAAGCTGTGCGTTTACATCAACCTTCATACGTCTAAGCAGGTAAGGCATTATCAAGTCACGCAAGACAACTGCACACCTGCGCAATGGGAAGACGAAAAAAAAAAACTTCACAAAACAACACTAATATCTGAGCTATCATACGCAGCAACAAAATAAAACAGTCAACACAAAAATCCTCATGGTTTCAGAAACAAAAGAATGAACTACCAAAAGCAGCAACAAATTATACCTGTAAGCGGTGGATACTTGTAAAGGAGAAGCATTAGCATAACCTCCAACCTGTATGGGGACTGCGAATTCCGCTTCAAATACAGGAAGAACGCCTAACTTTCCAGGGAAGACAAAGTCAAACAAGGACCAAAGTTCAGACAATTTGTTTTGAATTGGGGCACCAGTCATTATGATACGATGAACTGTTTGCAGCTGCTTGCACACTATGGTGACTTCTGCATTAGGGTTTCTGATACGATGACCTTCATCAAGCACTGCATAACCCCACTCGACGTCAAGTAATTTCTCCCCCAAGATACGAAGTTGCTCATAAGTAGTGATAAGCAAACCAGCGTCTGATTTCAAAACCTTGTTTATCAGGGTATCCCATTTCTTCGCACCTTTCAATGGAGTACCTCTGTCATTATCACTATCTAACGACTCATCAGTTTCATAATCACTTTCGTCAGATTCTGACTGCTTTTTCTTCCGAACACCATCAACCGCAGAATCGTGAAGAATCTCCACGTGAAACCGAGGGTACCACTTTTGGGCTTCCCTCTTCCATTGTCTTAACAGCGTAACAGGGCAGATAATTATACTTGGCGTGTACATATTGCTAAAATGCAACGACCCCAGAAATGCTAACACCTGAATGGTCTTCCCGAGACCCATTTCATCCCCGATAATCCCCCCTGCCCTTTGGCAGTGTAATTCCCATAGCCACTGGACGCCAACCTTCTGATAGTCGAAGAGGTTGTTGAAGATCGTTTCAGGAATGTTCAGTCCACCTTCAAGCGTTATAAAAGCAGGCTCACTGATATCTCCATCCACGGCATCTTGCATTCCAGTCGTGAGCTCATCCTGTAAACTTTCTGCAATTTAGGAAACAAAAACAGAAAGAATTGCTGATGTTAGAGAAAGGCATGTATAATCAACTTCAAAACATCAAAACATGAGATACGTGATTCTAAAGTGTACATATGCCTGAAATCTTAGCCTTTTTCTGAGAACAATCAAACTAGATACGACCACGATGTCCAGCAAAAAATGACTAAATAATAGTAGTGCACTTACATACCGGGTTCAACTCCCACAATCTCTTCTTTATCGACGCGTTTCCTCCACTTCCTACCAGCCAAAGGTCGTCTTTTTTTCCTCTCCGGACCGTTACTGTTCTCCCCATCACACGCTAAGTTACCAGAAACCTTCAACGGTCTCTTGAGTCTATTGAAGGAATGAGTCGGTGCATCAAGTTTCGGGAGATCACTCGGGCCAAGAAGCTTGGTAGTTGGGCGGGCTTGTGCAGCCTCTGCCAAAGAGCGTGCCACCCGAGCAGCACTTTCGGACGCACGATCAACCGTGTCGTCGCCATTTTCCACAAGACTTGCTGGTTGCTGTATAGAGCGTTCGAAGCCCTTAAGTTTATGAAAAGGGGTCAAAAGCCCTTTCCGCACAAGCTCGTCCCTTTCCTAAGCCACAGAGTTGTTAGACATCATACTTTTATGGTAGTTTGATAAACGGCTTATAAACTAAAAACAGGAACCTAAATATTCAACTCACCGTTTCGACAAATCCACCAGATGCTGCATTTAGCACAGCATCAAATTCATCATCCTCTCGATAAGAAACCGTCTTTTTTTTCTTTTTCGCTTCTTTGCTCCCGTCCTTCGGTTTGCTCTTTGACTTTAACTTCGACTCTTCCCTCACCAAATATCGTAATATCTTATCCTCCACCCCACCACCTTTACTATCTTTGCACACACTCGTAAGCTCTTTACGTAGCTCCGCCCTCGTCTTTTTCAAACTCTGTAGTCTATCAGAAGCCAGCGCGTGTTGAAGGGTATGATCATTAGGAACAGCCTTATTACTACTTCCCCCACCGTCTTCCAAAACATCCTTTTCACCATCACGACCCTCCGATTTAACCTCTTCGTTGCTTCGCACGTTCTTCGCCTGCTCAACAGCAGATGCCACAGCATCGATTTCCACGTCTATTGCCCTCAACTTCTGCAACAGCTCTACTTGACCTGCTGATGAAGAATGATTTTCGACCAAATCATTGCAAACTTGGTCACCTGCTCTACTTTCACTCTGTAAACTACTTTCCGCATTACTTCTAGCCTGCAATAACAATCCAACATAGCTATAATTCGACTAAACTCAGCTAATATACAGGCATTTTTGTTCAATACTTTCCCCTTATATTACATTGCATCAAAACATACAAATCCAATTATCGACACGATACATTTGTGGTAATTTTCACCTTCCAATCACCTCTACCGTAAATGCATCACTGGAAACTAATCATTTTTCGACAATCAATACAATAACTTCACCAGTAATCAGTAAACATCATGACTCACAAAATCAATCACTTATTCAGACATTCAGCACTCACATCACTAAATTCTGATCATCAATCACAACATTCCTCAAATTCCAACAGATTTTTCGACTCCACATTCAAAGATAATCAACAAACGATACAAAAAAGTGGACATCAATGCAAAATAAATCCAAAAATTATGTCAACAATTGTAAAATATAAAATTAAAGAAGAATTGACCTTATCTAAAATGTGTTTCTCAATATCCTCAGGATTAGCAGAAGTAACCCCTAAACTGTTGAGCAAAATTGCATCATCTTCTTCAACCTCCATCGAATTTCTGCAAAATTAATCGATCAACAATAATCGAACATCAAATCAATCGAAACGTGATCGAATAAAGTTGACGAATTGAGGGTTTGTTTGGGATTATCGAAGAACAGAAACCCTAATTTGGTGTTTTCCCTGAGAATGTCGATAAATTCGCGGGAAAATTAGGGCACAAAAGTAGAAATGAAATTAAGAGTCGGTGAATTGTAAATTTGTCATGGCTCTAGACGTAGAAAAAACACAATAATTTTACTGACTTATACGGAGTAATAAACTAGGATAACATCTGTATAAATGCACGGGACTTATAAGTATAAGTTAATAGCTAACTAGTTTAGATCCCGTGTATAAATGTACGGTTATTAAAGATATTATATTATTCTAATTAATAAAAATATAAGCAATAAATTATTCGAAAAATAATAATATAATATAATATTTAATTTAATGCGATTCCAATGTAACAATGAAAAAATAAAGATTCTCTTAAAAAACAATAAGGCAAAATATATAAAGTGTATAAATTTTATTTTTATAGACTTTATTGGTAAATCTTATGCCTATCATTTATTTTTGATTAAAAAAGAAGATTTTTTTTTTTTTTTGATATAGTGAATAGGTTTAGTACTTTACAGTAAGCTATAAATTTAAATAACAATGGACAATAAATATATATAATACTTGTTTGGAAGTTTAAAAAATAGGAGTTGGAAACAAAATAATAGATTAAGTTGCTTAGCTGTCGATTTTATCATAGGATTAAAATAAAAAGTAAAATATTAAAATAAGTAAGTAATAAATTTAGTACAAATATTATATTGTTAGTAAAACCAACATTTTATTTTTCTTATGTATAAAATTATTATAAACATGATTATTGTAGATAATGAATGTAGATTTAAAATCATATTATATGTGGAATGATGTAAGCATTGTGTTTTGGCGGGAAAAAATTGCACAGAATCGCGACATGTGGCATTGATGATGTCAGCGAAAACTGTCAATTAGTAAAATAAAGATTGAAAATTTTGGTAATTGAATTAAATATTAAATTAAAATAAGAATACTTCGTAGTAATAATATAAACGCAACCTAAATAAACATGTATTCTTAGATTAATGTGTGATTAAAGTACAAATTGTAATCAAAAGGGTAAAAAAAAAAAAAAACCTGAAACAAATGTATTCAATTAATCATAATTATCACTTAAATGGTAGAAAAGTTATATAATCGAGTACAAATGAGGCTGACTTACACTAATTTATTGTAAGGCCTGACCCTAACAATAATTTGTGTTATGCACAAGCCACGCGTTTGGAAAGTACCTTTTTTTTGGGTAGGACTGTTTGGAAAGTACTAATTCGATTATAAAATCGTTTTATGCATATTACGATCAATAGACATATCGAAAGAGCTCATGAGTTCTTCTAATGCTACTTATAAATACAATTATTAACGTGTTTGATAAGTTTATTATATTCATGCAACAGTCTCATTAGTTGTACTCATACAAAAGTTTTTAAATGAGACGGTTTTATTATAAAACTTACTCGTATAATATAGTTTTGCACTTCGCGTAATTGCACGTATTTTATGCCTCCGGATGCATATATTTTATTCATAAAGTATTTAATTTGTACCCTTATATAGCTTTTAATTCTCTATTTTATCTCTCTGTAAACAAATTAAACCCATCCAAAAGTATTCAAGTTATTCTTGGATTCGTCAAATAATTGAATTATGGATCGAGATTTGTAAATCTCTCTTTTTTTTCTCTTTTTTTTACTACTTTGAATTTGTTTCAAAATTAGTTAGATGATTAAATTATTTACAAATTAGTTTATGATCAATATTAAGAATTTTATATGGAGTATTAATTTTGTTAGCTAGTGATTATCGAAAGTAAAATAAGAAAAAAAAAAATTGGTCCATTTATAAATATAGTTAGTTAGGGGTCAAGTATTATTTTAGCTGAATACATATGAACGTAATGAAAATGCACTTAATGATTGGAATATAAATGAGCCAATGAGGCCATAACAATCATCATTGAGAGGGTGCTAAAAATATTTAAATCGTTATGGTACTCTGTAAAAATAAGTAAAATTAAATTATCGTAACTACTTATCAAAAATATATGTATTAAATTTTGAAAAACAATCAATTACGGATTAATTGTTATGCTAAAATTAGAATTAAACTTGGGGTTTGATAAGCTTATGGTAGTCATGCATGGTTCTTGTAAGAGGTAGTTGAAGGCACGAAGGCATGGTGAAGAGCTGAAGGTATCGTTGAAACGGCGCGTTTTAGTTATAATAACTTCTAACAATTCTTTGAAATGATAGTAATCTTCTGTACTTGGTATTTGTTATTTGCTTACGTAATTGATTTCAAAATATTATTGTCGAGTAAGAATAAGTAAAACTTGAATACGATCAAGTAATATTTTTTTAAATTAACCTTAAAATTGAAGTATTTGATCGACATTGTGTATTTTCAAAATTACGCACGCACATTTAAAAAACGGAAACTTAACTAAATAATTGAATAATGAGAAAACGAACGACAGGAACTGACACTGGGCTAGTGGGCTCAAACACAAAGAAACCAGCATTCAACTAGGAAGAGGGAGATGGGCCAATTTGGACATACATTAATAATCGTTTTTTTCTTTTTTCTTTTTTTAGTTATGTAATACTCGTATTAATTTTTTGTAAAAGTTAGATATTTATAAACTAATGTTGTAATGCACTAGATAAGACGAGCAAGTATACTGTAAGATCGTTGCATGCATAAAATAACCAATAAAAAATTCTCAACACATTATTTATTATGCGCTCATTAAATTAGGTGATTATAAATTTTATTGGCAGGTTCACACATAAAACAGTCTCATTTTAAAATTTATCAAATTTGTACGTCTACGTAACTATTGATTACCAAGAATGGCTCACAAAATAGCCTATTTAATCTTATTGATTATAATACAAGATCGTGGTTCGATAGAGTACCACAAGTGGCACAAGTTATCCTGAGCGTACGTAATCTCATTGAACTTTAATTTATCATATCTATGCAGTGAAATTTGTCGTCTCCTAACGAAAATGGTATATATGTTACTTTGTTTTCGCAGCACTAACAGAAGACAGTTTCACAATAGAGTTTATTTCTATATAGTTTATTTCTAGCGAAAATCAAGATCAAATCAAATACTACAAAGTTAAAAAATAAAGGGAGTAAAACAAACTTATTTAAGCCTTATAAAACATTAAGCAGCAAAAGAAGTTGTAACATAGTTGAGATTTATGATGGGTGGCAAATATATATAAACTACGTAGAGTAGTCTAGTACGTAATTTTCGGATTGTAATTAATTGATTTAAGACCTTCGGCTAAAGGTTTAAGCTGATAGTTGAAACATCTGCAGCAGCGACAACAACGGTTCAGATGGAAATTTTGGATAATTTAGGGTTATAATCCAAAGAGGCATCGTTGTAAACATCCCACCACAATTTCACCAGCTTCTTGAGATCGTCTCGATCTAAGTTCTCGAGGCTCTCGTGCCTCCACGGCTTAAGCCCGGCAACGCAATAGTGTACCACTTTGGCTTTGTTTAAGTCCACCTTAGTAGGGTGTCTCCATAAAAATTGTACCATTAAGTTGTACTCTAGTGGCAATGGCTTGAATTTGTCTTTGAAGTATAAGTTCAAAAAGTCCTACGCACGTAGATAATAAACACAATTTTTTGCTTAATACGATATATTCATAACTTAAAACGGGTCAAACATATGAATATTTTTTAAGAAAAAAAAAACCGCTTATAGGTTCGTAAATGGCTCACTATTCTGTTTAACGCTACTGCGTACATTGTCAGAATCGTTTTAACTTTAAAACGAATTCCCCATCTTCAAAGAGACTAAATGAATAATATACAATTACTACTTTAACGGTTATTGTCTGTTGTACAAAAATTGACATGTTTCCCATTAGTAAAGTGTATAAATTTACTCCGTATATATATATATCTACCAATCGGTTACTATCTACTCCGTATACATATGACTTTATTTATGAAATTATAATACGTCTAATAATAGTTTTATAATACTAGCTTCTACATCGTAGATATGTCAGATTGTTGTATAAATTCAAAGGAATACGGATAGTATTAAATAGTTATAAAATTTGGTTAGTTGAAGGATATTTTGTTTTGAAAGAGACTATTACGGAGTATCATTTACTATCATACAACTTGGTTATTTATGAAATTATTGATGGTCATGTTCCTCATGTAGTAGTTGATCGACTTGTTTTATAATACTACCTTTCACATCGTATATGAAATTGTGTATATTCAAAGTGATATTTTGAGATGACATACGTATCTTTCTATTTATATTTCGCTAGTAAATGAGATATTATATACGTATGTTATGAAAATATGGTTTACAAAATTATAATACTCTGTGTCTTTAAAAACAGTCACACACTGCACGTGTATAAATAAATGATTTATTAAACTTAATGATATAGAGTCAAGATCTTTTAAGCCCAAGTAGAGGTGGCCAAGTAAGGCAGGCCGGCCTCCAGGCCGGCTCCAAAATTGAAGCCGGGGCCTGGGTGAGGCGGGCTCTGAATATTAGGCCCTAGCCCGGCCCTTAGGCGGGCCCTTAAGGGCCGGGCCTAAAGGGCCCTCTACAATTATTTTTTTATTTTTATTTTTTAATTTTTTGGGCGGGCTCTTAAGGGCCGGGCTCCAAAAATTGCCCCGGGCCCGACCCTTAACTTTCGAAGGGCCTAACAGGGCTTTTAAGGGCCGTGCCTAAAAAAATAGGCCTCGAGGGCTGAGCGGCCTGCACGTTTGGCCACTCTAAGCCCAGTAATGAGGAAAGTCATTGAGTCAGAATCAGCAGATTTTAACACAAAATTTGAGATTTTAACACAAAAATTTGGGCTGAGAAATTCAGAATATTTGAGATTTTAACAATGTTAAAATCTCAAATATTCTGAAATTTTGCAGTTCTAAATTTTTGTGTTAAAATCTCAATTTTTTGTGTTAAAATCTCAAAGCGGATGTCTGGACTCAATGACTTTCCCAAAACTTAGGGCTTGAAAGATCTTATTTCTAATGATATAAAAGCATAATGAGGGAATATTATTGTGAAACAATGGAATATGTTGTATATAAGAAAAATAGTGGAAATATGTTTTATATTTATTTTACGAATTTAAATTAGTGGTCATGATGAAAACTTGCACATTATATTCGTATATAAGAAAAACAGTGGAATTATATATGTACAATGCTACATATATGGTCAAGTAATGAGAAATTCGACGAGTACCTGCTCAGCATAAGCGGTGGAAGGTGTCACGGCTAGGGTTTTGAGCATATCACGGTAAGTGGAGACACTCGGCTCGAACACGAATACGCCAGAGTTGAAGTAGTTAGGATGATATAGGCCTAAATGGGCAGGCCACTCCATCTTATCTGCGAACTGCTGACAGTAACCGATTTTATATTGGGGCGTTTCTTTCCATCCTGGCTCGCAAAAACAGGATACGACCGCATAGAGATACCCTTTAGGTAGATCAAATAAATGATCAATGTTGTCAAATATTTGCATATCCGCGTCCAAAAACACAATCCTCTCATACTCTACAAACTGCACAAATCAATCAATTATACCAATTACAAAGCACGTTAGTAAAATTCAATGAGATCTTATCTTTACAAAGTGAATAATAAATTATTAGCAACAAAAAAATAATGAATATAGTCGATGCCCTCGCGCGAATTTCAGCAATCACTAGGCGCTGTGCGTATCAACCCGTGCAGTGTATGATTAAGGTAATCATAATACTTGTATATAACTTTGAAATGGTCTCAATAAATAAATGCTCCCTCGATTTACTTACTAAAAACCTGTTCTTTCGGACTTTTTAGAGTTGGATTGAATCGAATCAATCGAATAAATCAACTAAATCAAATGAAATTGAATCGAATCAAATGAAGGAAGTTCAATTATATAATATAGGTGTGCTGAATTGAATAAAGCTAAATCAATCAAGTGAATCGAATCAACTAAATCGAATCGAATGAATCAAGTGGCTGAATCAATCGAATCAAATGAGATGAAAATAAGCTGGAAAGAACAGGTCCTAAGTTCCGATTACATTTTAAGAAAAATTCAATCAATTAACCTCATTTTCAAATATAATACTATAACTTTTAACATTAAAATAAAGAACAACAATAGTTCTTTCTTTTTTGCATTTTCATTTCATATAAAGAACCTCTATATTAAAAATAAAATTATTATTTATATATGTGTATTTTTTTCATTTTCTTAATATTTGTGTCAATTCTAATGAACTAATTCACATATTGAAAAGAAGGGCAATATACCTCCCAAATAGAAAACTTAGAGTAGGTGACGGCGAAATAAGCACGGCTTAAGGCGGTCGTGACAATAGGAGGAGGGTCGACGGGGAGAATATCCCTAAGGATACACCCCTGGTCGAGCATCAACTGGCGGTGTTCCTCAGGAACGTCAGAGAGCACCGCCACGACCAAAGGGTACGCGGCATTATGCTTCCTTAAGCTCTTTGCCAACCCCACCACTCCCTTGACGTAATCCCCTTTTCCAGCCAAAAATGTTACGTACGCGTTTCGAGCCATTTTTGTATACTCCGTATTAGTTAGCTAGCTATAGTGTAGGTGAATTTTTTTTTTTTTGGGGGGTGTTCGATATATCAATATATGAGAAAATTTATGAAGATCGATATATTATAGGTAAGATGTATGATGATTGTTCTTGGTGCGTTGGCAAGTTGCGTTATACGGAGTATGTATTGACTAACAAAAAGGCTACACTTACACTGGGTGCACTAAAAAGCCTTTGGTACACTTTGAATCAAATCACGCCATGTGGAATTTGTTTTAAAAAATAAATAAATTAATTATACTGATTAACTTCCTCAAACTTACCTCAAATTAAGTAGTTTAAAATTTGAAATTTAAATTAATTCTAACTTCTCATAAAATCTTTCCATATTCCATTTTTAATTATATCAAACTTCTTTTTTTATTTTCTAATTTTTAGAAACTGGTTTTTGTAATTTATGGGAAAAATATTTTTCATTACTTTTAATTAATTACAAATCAATTAATCAATTAATTGTGTTATGTTTTTGGCGCATTTACTCTTTCAATTAGTCGCCTAAATTACTCCCTCCAAATTAATTTTTCAAAAAAAAATTTGGCCCCACTTAACACGTGTCAAAATTTTATTGGTTGTGTACTAAACATACAGGTACACTAGGTGTAAGTGTAGCACTTTCGAGGCTTCGATTAACTAATGTAATACTCCCTATTTGTTTTTATTATTTTCTCATTTTTTTTTGAACTGCTATAGAATCAGTTTCACCATGTTTTTACATGTTAGAGTCGATTAAAATTGGTCAAAGTATGTATGGTTTTTCAATAATTGAGATTATTCATGAATTATTTTGAGTTGAGATTATTTATGGAAAATTCAGATTATTCTTGACAATTATTTTTAAATTAAAACCTCCACTTTGATCTTCAACAGAGGAAATATTTATCTACCTAATTGATTTTAAATGTGTTGTTGAATATGAACGAGCAAAACTTGAACACGATCGTGATTCGTGAATTGTGAATACCCTTTAAATTGACCTTAAAATTGAAGTATTTGACGTCGTGTATTTTCAAAATTACACACGTTTACAAAACAGATGCTTAAATAAATGATTGAATAACGAGAAAACGAACGACAGTAACTGCGCACCAAAAATGGTTGGAGGAGTTATTGTCATTAGAGTTTTTAAGAGAACGTGGTAAGTGGGACGCGTGGTTAGTGGGCTCAAACACGAAGGAACCAACATTGAACTAGGTAGATGGAGATGGGCCCAGTTGAACGTACAATAATACTCCGTAATCGTTTTCTTTTGTTCATAATTTTAGTTATGTAATACTCATATTATAATTATAAATTTATAAAAATTAGATATTTATAAATAATGTACTAGATCAGATAAAACAAGTAAGTATATTGTAACACTGTTGCACGTGTGAATGACCAATAAAAATTCTCAACACTTTATTAATTACGTCTGCATTAAAAGAAGTGCTGATAAGTTCTATCGGCGGTTTCACGTGTAAAACGATCTCATTTTAGAATTTGTCATATTTATATGTCAATCTAATCATCACTATTGATTGCCAAAAGTAGCTCACAAAATGGCCTATTTAATCCTATTGATTACGGAGTACATAATACAAGATCATGGTTCGATAGAGGACGACAAGTTATCACGAATGTAACCTCAACGAACTTTGTTACATCTATGAATGAAATTCATGTAATAAAGTGAGCATTTATTCTCTTTTTTTTCACAACACTAACACAAGACAGTTTCACAATAAACTTTATTTCTATCGAGAATTAAGATCAAATACAAAGTTAAAAAGGGAATAAAACAGGCTTACTTAAGCCTAGTGAAAAAAATTAAGCAGCAAAAGAAGTTGTAACATAGTTGAGATTTATGACGGCCTCAGCCTGAGTATAATGGCATATGTAAATAAACTATCGTCGAGTTATTGTAGTACTAACAACATCAACGGTATTACTTCCTCTGTTCCAGTGAATTGTTTACAGTTTGACTTTTTTGTGACTGACATTTGAGAAAAGTATAAACAAATGACTGAAACAGAGGGAATATGTAGCAACGACAGGCGACGCAGTAGCAATAGCGACAACGACAACAACAATTTAGACGGAAATTTTGGATGATTTGGGGTTGTAATCCAAAGAGGCATCGTTGTAAACATCCCACCACAATTTCACCAGCTTCTTGAGATCGTCTCGATCTAAGTTCTCGAGGCTCTCGTGCCTCCACGGCTTAAACCCAGCAACGGAAAAGTGTACTACTTTGGCTTTGTTCAAGTCCACCTTAGTAGGGTGTCTCCATAAAAATTGTATCATTAAGTTGTACTCTAGCGGCAGTGGCTTGAATTTGTCTTTGAAGTATAAGTTCATAAAGTCCTACGCACGTAGATAATAAACACAATTTTTTGCTTAATATGATATGTTCATAATTTAAAACGGGTCAAACATAGGGATAATTTTTTATTTTTTTTAAAAACGCCTACAAGTTAGTAAATGGCGTTGTACTATTCTATATATGTACTACTATTCCGTACATTGTCAAAATCGTTTTAACTTTAAAATGAATTTTCCGTCTTTAAAGAGACCAACTGAACTACTGAATGGAGTAAAATACAACTACTACGAAAGCACAGATTATAACGGTTATTGTCTATCATACAACTTGGTTATTTATGAAATTATTGAATACGGAGTATCATGTTACCCATGTAGTAGTTGACTTGTTTTATAATACTACCTTTCACATCATATATATCAAATTGTGTATATTCAAAGTGATGAAGTATTTTGAGATGACATACGTATCTTTTTATTTATATTTCGCTAGTAAATGAGATATTATATACGTATGCTATGAAAATAGCTTTACAAAATTATAATACTTCCTGTCTTTAAAAACAGTCGTCACACACTGCACGTGTTACGTGTATAGATAAATGTTTTATTAAAATTAATGATATAAAAGCAAAATGAGGGAATATTATTGTGAAAACAATGGAATATGTTGTCTGCCTCTAAACTTAATATATACCGTCATTTATTTACTATTTTATTTTACGAATTTAAATTAGTGGTCATGATGAAAACTTGCAAATTATATTCGTATATAAGAAAAACAGTGGAATTATATATGTACAATATAATGCTACATATATATGGTCGAGTAATGAGAAATTAGACAAGTACGTACCTGCTCAGCAAAAGCGGTGGAAGGTGTCACCGCTAGGGTTTTGAGAATATCACGGTAAGTGGAGACACTCGGCTCGAACACGAATAGGCCAGCGTTGAAGTAGTTAGGATGATATAGGCCTAAATGGGCAGGCCACTCCATCTTATCCGCGAACTGCTGACAGTAACCGATTTTATATTGGGGCGTTTCTTTCCATCCTGGCTCGCAAAAACAGGATACAACCGCGTAGAGATGCCCTTTAGGTAGATCAAATAAATTATCAATGTTGTCAAATATTTGCATATCCGCGTCCAAAAACACAATCCTCTCATACTCTACAAACTGCACATATCAATTATACCAATTACAAAGCATGTTAGCTTAGTAAAATTCAATGAGGTCATCTCTTTACAAAGTGTTCTGTTTCAGTGAATTGTTTACAATTTGACTTTTTTATGAGGAAGATTTGAGAGAAATGTAAACAAATGACTAAAACAGAGAGAATAATACAGAGTAATTTATTAGCAACAAAAAAAATAATGATTAAGGTAATCATTGTACGGAGTACTTGTATACGACTTTAAAATGGTCTCGATAAATAAATGCCCCTTCCATTTTACTTACACATTTCCATTTACGTTTTAAGAAAATTTCAATCAATTGACCTCATTTTCAAATACTCCCGTATAATACTATAACTTTTCAACAATAATTCTATACTTTTTCATTTTAGTTTCGTATACAGTACATAATATAATGAACCTCCATGTTAAAATAAAATCATCATTATATTTTCCATTTTCTTAATATCTGTGTCAATCCTAATGAACTAATTCATTGAAAAGAAGGGCAATATTACAATATACCTCCCAAATAGGAAACTTAGAGTAGATGAGGGCGAAATAAGCACGGCTAAAGGTGGTCGTGACGGTAGGAGGAGGGTCAACGGGGAGGATATCCCTGAGGATACACCCTTGGTCGAGCATCAACTGGCGGTGTTCCTCAGGGACGTCAGAAAGCACCGCCACGACCAAAGGGTACGCAGCGTTATGCTTCCTTAAGCTCTTTGCCAACCCCACCACTCCCATGACGTAGTCCCCTTTTCCCGCCAAAAATGTTACGTACGCATTTCGAGCCATTTTTTTTATATTAGTTAGCTAGTTATAGTGTATGTTTTTTTTTTTTTTTTTTTTTTTTCGGGTGATCGATATATGAGAAAATTAATGAAGATCGATATATATATAGGTAAGATGTATGATGATTGTTCTTGGTTAATTGCCGTTATATATTAATTAATGTAATATATTAATATTAACGATCAAGTGTGTAATAAGAAACTACTACTCCGTGTGACCGTGTATGTCTATAAATAAGTATCGTTCTTTATTCTGAAAATAAAAATAAAATTCAACGCTTTTATTTGGATCAATTTTATTTGTTTTAATTGTTTTCATTATTTTCTCAATTTTTTTATACTGTTTATGTTTGATATATTTTGTATTCCACATTTACTATATACTTTTCCGCCAAATCTAATTCATATATGAATATGTGAAATTTTACTCCGTCGTAAGTTGGAAAGAACGAAGCCTAACTTCAATGTACAATTAAGAACATACGAGTATATAGTACTCCGTACTAGTTAGTTACTTGTACCTTCATAGTTTAGACTTCAGATGTAGATATGCACCAAAAGAAATACTTCGTAGTTTATATGTGGATGTCTTTCGATATTAAATATTAGAGTATATGTACGATATTATACTACTATTAATCTATTATCATTCATAATTATTACTCCTCCACGTTTTAATATATAATTACCTCCTCCATTTCACTTATCTAGCCTCATTTCTATTTTTTATCACCTTTAACCATGAAAATAACAATTATACTCCTACAAATATATTCATTCTATCAAAATACCACACACTTTTCCTTTAATTAATATGGGTCTTACCTAACCAAACTGCCAAAATTACCATCAACTTTTTCAATTTTCTTAATATTTGTACAAAAGTAAATGACGTTATCCAATTAAAAAAAACGGGAGTACTTTTTTCATATTTCGAGACGATATCCTAAGTAATTACATATAGGAATAGGTACACAATTTGTGATGAAATATTGTTGGTACTAGTCGTAGTTAATGAGTACGTCTCTCTTAAGACGGATATATTCGTCTTAAATTTAAAACGGGTTAAATATTATGCTATTTGCACACAAAAGACAAACACTTTTGTTTTTTTCTAACATATTTTGTTTTTGTATTATGTTAAATATATATTTAACCCGTTTTCAGGTTAAGACTAATAATCCGTTTTAAATGAGATTTTGTATCAATGTACTCCGTAATATTATTGTCACTAATATTTTCACAAGAGGACCTACGACTCTAGGAGTACAACTCAATTTAATTTGCTGAAAGCTGTCCATTATTCATAGAAGAAGTTAGTCGCACACACGTACCAAGGCACATGGTTTAGGTTTAATAGGTTTGGAGTATATAATATAAGTACTCTCTCCGATTCATCAGATTCTTAACATTTTAATACATTATTACGAAAGCAAAAAATTGGGTAACAGTGGGGAAGAGTATTAATCAAAGAATAAATAAAACATGTGTTAGTAAAAAAAACTATCCAAAAAGGGAAATGTTAAGAAATGGAAAATCACCCCAATAAGAAAAACGTTAAGAATCTGGTGAATCGGAGGGAGTATATGTTATGTTTTCAAGTAGTTTTATTTAATTGCTGCCACTCTTGCAACTATATGTCCACTAATCCAACAAGCATGAGTTTTAGTAACTTTTAAATGACTAATTGATAAATTGATCTATTTTTTATTCAAGAGTCTTACTTTATTGTAAATTAACTCTAATAATTAAGGTACTCCCTCCGTCCCGGTCATTTGTTTACAATTTCTATTTTAGGGTGTATGGGTCATTTGTTTACATTTTCATAAATGATCGTGGACCCATACTACTTTAACCAATTACATCTATTAATTTTGGTAAAGTGGGTTCTCTATTGTACTTTTGTTATTATTTTATTAGTTTTTTTTTTATCTATTACTTTCATCACATTGATAAATGTGTATAAAGTAAATGTAAACAAATCACCGAAACGGAGGGAGTATATATTTTGAAACCCCTCAAAAAAAAGATACGAAGTATATATTTTGAAGATAGCCTCATATTAAGTTTAATTAACATGAGACGAATTACAAATATTAATAAAGAAACTCCCAACTACTTTTATTAGTGAAAGCTCCTACTTAACTGCCTCGAGTCTTATTTTATTTCAAAATAGAGTATAATTTTTAAAGTCTTAGTTTAATTCAAATGATTAGAATCAACTTGCTTAGTCTACGCTAGTCATATTATTATAAGAAATTGAAATGTGTTGTTAGCAACTTAGCAACCAATTTACAATTTTAGAAAGTATAAATTATACTGTAATAAAAAGGCATTAGATAATTTAGGGTGGTAGGAGATCGGTGGGTTAGGTAAGTTAGGGTTTGGGTGTGATGGTTTGTGTGGTTGTTTGCGAGTTATGGTGATTATTGTTGTGTTGGAGTTGGTGGCCAGGCGCTTGTGGCCGGCATGGCTGACCAGAGTTGGTGGCCGCGTGGAGTGGTCACGGTTGGAAAAATTGAAGAAGCAAAACAAATAAACTTGTATATTTTGAAAGTAATCAAAAGGGTATACATGCAAAACTAAATGAAATAGTATATCACATGACTAAATGCACCAGCCAAAGATGCTGCACACTGATTTTTGTCAGTATATTTTTTTACGTATATGAAAAAACAATACGAACGTTAATATCAAATTTTAAAGCATTATATAATGACCAATCATCATATATAATATCGTTGCAAAATTCGACTCATGTGAAATACAAATTCTTGTGTGAGTCAGGCACTCGAGCTTTACAATAAATTATTTTAAGACCGCCTCATTTGTACTCGATTATATAGTTTTTGTACGATACCATTTTAGTGATAATTATGATTAATTGTCATCAAAATTTCTGGTACACCTATAAGGTTATAAGTATTGTCATCAAAATTTCTGGTACACCTATAAGGTTATAAGTGATTCGTTTCATGTTTTTGTATCATTTTAACTACAATTTGTAACTGGTCTCACGTTAATTTAACGTGAGATAATTAACGTGAGACTGTCTAACAGAAGATTTACTGGATATGGACGAAGTAAATCTTTCGAAAAACACAAATGCTCACATAAAACCGTCTCACGCGTGCGACATGGTATTTGCAACTAAAATGTGTCTAATTTAAGGTTTAAAATGACTATTTTAACGTTTAAAGTGACAATTTTATGGAGTCACATCTAACGCTAAAATGTTCACTTTAAACATTAAAATAGTCACATTTCACTCATAAAAAATTTATCGCATGCGTAAAACGATTTTATTGCGAGACTTACTCTTCGAACAATTGCCTTACTTCCCCTCCCAAAAAAATACCGAAAATACAAATGAAAGAGAGAAAGCGCGCGCGCTCATTTCCCGAATTCTTCGCTTATTCCTCATATTCTCTCTTATTTTTTCATTTCTACTTTTTTTTTTCTTCCATTTTTTTTTTTTTGTTCTATTTTCATTCCTTTACTTTCTTTTCTTTAATTCGGAAAATTTCTGGAAATTTTCGCAGGCCTACGATCACCATTGCACACTCTTCTTCGGCTCTGCGAATTTCCCACGGTATTCTCTCTTATCTCTTTTTTTTTACGCATTTTTTTCATGTTTTTTTTGTGAATTTTTTGAATTTGCATTGTAATTTTGTTATGTTAGGGTTTCGATTTCTAATTGCTTCGATCAATTTGATGTCGTTAATTCGTTATGCTGTATTACGGTGTTTTGATTTGCGTATTTCATTATTTGTTGATGATTTGCATGATCGCTTTGATTTCGATTGATCTTGCGAACTTTTCTGCGTTGTGATTTTTGATCTGTAGCATGTATGGAGTATTAATTTCTCTTAGAAACAACAAATTTCGTCGATTATGCGAGATTAGGTTTTCGTTCGTTTGAATTTTTGTCCTCTCTTTGTGCGTTGAGATTGTTTAGCTTTAGGATGTACTGAGTATTTAGTTTTGTTAGAATTGATGAACTTTTGTCAATTATGCGAAATTAGGTTTTTGTTCGTTGGAATTTTGAGTACTTTCTTTGTTTCGGTCGTTTGATTACCTTTCGATTTTAGGAATCGACATTTATCTACTGTTATCGATGTATTGAACAACATAATTTGATCAATTAATCGAATAATTTGGCAGGAATTCAGTTTGGCCGATAATTTTGGACAATAAGTTGATCATATTGTTTTTTGCTCATAAAAAACAGTCCAATAAATGATCGAAACAAAGCGAACAATATATCTAGGTTCAAAATTTGTGTCCGTGATTATGATTGTTGATAATACCTTTTACACCTCATTTGTATGGACTATTCTTCTTCAAGGATCAAAAATGTTACGTCACACTGTACGCTCCTAGCTTTCACCTTTCGCGTTGAGCTTATGTTCGATATCATAGTTACTCAATCTAGAGTTGCCGGATTGCCAGTCATATGTCGTGCTGTGATTTGATGAATATATCAGTCAAGCGTCAAAAAATCGTGTCTTATTTTGGTACATTAGACTGTTGTTCTATGTAATGTCGGTACAAGAGCTGTATTAGACATGCTACACGCTGGCTAAGTGAGGTAACTAAGTGAAGTCAAGCGTCAATATCGTGTCTTATTATTGGTACATTACATTTGTTTCGGCCTTTTCAACCTTGAGAGGCTGTAGATGATTGCCACGGTTTTTATATTATAATAAAAATGAAGGCGAAATGCATTTAAATTTTTTGTTTCAATTCATCTCAGGTCACACGAGACTAGGATTTTCCCTATTTTACACAATGAATTTGGATTAGTTCACGTGATTGGTTGAGGTTTTCGGTGGTTTTTTAAAACTTTTAATCACAGACTTTGCAATCCTTACAAACTTGATAGACGACCACTGTATCGTTTTGAATATTTTTAGTAAGAGAAGAAAATGGATTCAGCCAAGAGTTGGTTACATAAATTACAGCCTCGTGATAAGTTGAGGTCTGGGTCTAAAATGAAGGATTCTGAAATGGGGGGCATGGAAATTCCCGCTTTTACAGCAGACGATGACACACCGTCAAATATTACAAGGCAGAGAGTCGCAGCAGCAAAGCAGTATATTGAGAAGCATTACAAGGAGCAAATGAAGAATTTGCAAGAGAGGAAAGAACGGTATGCTTCAAGAACATGTGATACGTGCTGGATTATAATGATCAACTTTTAACATGTTTAAAATCTGTGATCACTCGATTAATAACGGTCATTTGTCTACTGCTTAAGCACAGAGGGGAAGCCACGTAGTAACAAAGGGTAGCACATGTTACTCCTAAATCGACAAAAATATACAAAAAATATAGATGTATGTTACCCCAAACTATATACTTATAAGGCAAAAAATCATATGTTATATTCTAAAAATTATTTTCGCTACCCCGATAATAAGTTTCTGGCTTCGCCGCTGCTTAAGCAGTTATATTGATCATCACAACATTCTTTCGGATATGTGTTCACCAATGTCATACTTCGTACACATTATCTAAATGCATGATCATTTACCATTTTGTTCTCGTAAGTTACTGCATGTCTTTGTTTATGCGTGATCGTTTACTGCATTTTATTACTGCATGTCTTTGTTTATACGTTGATCATCACAACATTCATATTTATTACTGCATTTTATTTGGACCTACATAAATTTGTCAAGTACATTGGATGCATGAGGGATGTCTGAATTTTTTGATAACTAGTGATTTGAAGGTAATGTAAAGTTTAAAGGGTTAAGTTAATTTTACCACGTGCTATTTGTGAACAGTCGGAGTATGTTAGAGAAGAAGTTGGCAGATGCCGATGTGTCCGAAGAAGACCAGAACAACCTACTTAAGTTCTTGGAGAAGAAGGAGACCGAATACATGCGTCTTCAGAGGCATAAAATGGGCGCGGATGATTTTGAATTATTGACTATGATCGGAAAGGGTGCATTTGGCGAGGTTTGCTATTCTGAACTTCTTTAATTCACGAGTTTGGATTTTGTTCAATTTTTGTGAGTGGGTGTTTGCAAACTGCAATAGATGATGCATGTTAGAAGAATTCCTCGGAAACAGATTGAATTAATTTCCTTTTTGCTACCCTACTAATAACCTGTTCTTTCGGACTTTTTAGAAATCAATCGAATCAATCGAAGTTGAATCGAATCGAAATGAGTGAATCGAATGAATCGAATGGAATGAATCGAATCGAATGAAGTTCAATTAAATAACATATATTGTCAATGAATCGAATCGAATCAAGTGAGCGAATCGAATCGAATCAAGTGAGCTGAATCGAATCGAATCAAGTGAGCTGAACTGAACTGAAATGTGCTGAAAATAAGTTGGAAAGAACAGGTCCTAAACACGTGTCTCGACTTCTTTTTACCTAAATGAACAATTTGGAACTGAAACCATGGTGTTATAAGTAATATATTGACATGAATCAATTGGTATTTGAAAGAATGTAATATCACTGTTTAACTGATTTATTATGACTGAAATCACGCGCTGACGAGATTAAGGTGCTGCATGATCTTAATTTAGTACGAGTATTTATTGTATGATGCATCTGTATCGATTAACTGGTCGTGGCTCTATGCTGCAGGTCAGAGTCTGTAGGGAAAAGACTACTGGACACGTTTATGCCATGAAAAAACTAAAAAAGTCAGAGATGCTTCGACGAGGACAAGTACGTCTTTCTCTATTCAGATTATGTCATTTTTTTTTTTTTAATCTATAGCACATATGTGTTACATATTTTAAACGCTTTGATCTCATGAATCTCAGGCTGACGAAAACACGATAGTATTCGGAATTCGGATTGGCTTACTGACAATTTACTTTGAATGACAGGTAGAACATGTCAAAGCAGAAAGAAATTTGCTTGCAGAAGTAGACAGCAACTGCATTGTGACGCTTTATTGTTCTTTTCAAGATGAGGAATTTTTGTATCTCATCATGGAGTATCTTTCTGGTGGTGATATGATGACATTACTTATGAGGAAGGATACATTGACCGAGGATGAGGCGAGATTTTATATCGCAGAGACCGTATTAGCCGTAGAGTCTATCCACAAACACCACTACATCCACAGGTATGTGACAGATTTTAATTTTTTAGATCGTGATGGTTTGACGATGTATCTTGTTAACAACACTGACCGACCTTTCATGTTTATCTTCGACAGAGATATTAAGCCCGACAACCTGCTACTTGATAAATTCGGGCACTTGAGGCTATCAGACTTCGGCCTTTGCAAACCATTAGACTGTAGTACCCTTGAAGAAGACTTTGAAATTAGTAGTGGAGTTGGAGGATCTCTCACCGATGATAGCTCTTCAAAACCAAAGCGTACTCAGCAAGAGCAGCTTCAACATTGGCAAAAGAACCGTAGAATGCTAGTATGATCACTATGCTTGTTCATTAACTTCTTTGGAAATACGAGATGGCTTAATGTTCTGCAGATCTTTATTTGGTATGGTCGAGCCTCATATTTTCTAATGCGGTTATAATGGTGATGTGCAGGCGTATTCAACTGTTGGTACACCGGATTACATTGCACCAGAAGTTCTACTTAAGAAGGGTTACGGAATGGAATGTGATTGGTAAGAATTTTTGAGTAGTTTTGTTTTTGTAATGTGAGAAAAGTTTTACTCCTATTCTGTCAAATTAGCGATTTCCCGTCACATTTTTTAACTGATTTGAATTAATTGCTTATTTCAACGGACCTATCAATTATGGTTTTAGGCTTTTAGCCGTGTCATCCCGTGTTTCACATTGGACGCTAATTTTGTAATGGAAAAGGAGTTAATATTATGAGAAGGCTGAAAAATAATAGAGTAGTATAAAAAGCGCAGATAGTTTAGGGCGTATTTCAAATCCATATAATAGTGAGACTTTGTCTTCTTTGCAACCGAAAAATCTGTATGTAAAAGTCGATGGTGCCTATGCTTCTGATGCGGCTACTCTTGGATTTGTAGCCCCTTTTTAATGTTTGTCGGAATGTTCTTTCCGCAGGTGGTCGCTCGGTGCAATTATGTTTGAAATGCTTATAGGATATCCCCCTTTTTATTCAGATGACCCCATGACGACTTGTAGGAAGGTAAATAATACCGATATCTACCGACTTGTTCTGCTCCATTAGGGGGTGCTCTATGCTCCAAAGATGAGCTGCATCTTGTTTTATGGAATTATTTCGTCTGAGAGCTAGATTTGCTTCAATTATTTTTACCTTTTCTTCAGCTTTCTTCAAATTAATCTTTGTGTAACAATTGGTAACTGTCAGCATGCCTTGATTGCCTGAAGACGCTTGCTTGATCTATTTTTCTCGTCATCTGCGTATTTCTTCATTTGTTCTGGAAATTTAGGTAGTGCGTGCAAATTACCGAGTGATTTAAACTGCTGTACTTTGCAGATAGTAAACTGGAAAACTCACCTAAAGTTCCCTGAGGAAACGAACTTATCTCCCGCAGCAGAAGATCTTATTCGCAAACTCTTGTGCAATGTCGATCAGAGACTTGGTTCAAATGGCGCTGATGAAATTAAGGTGCTGTATAATCTTATTAACGTGGGTAAATTACTAGATTACTTCAATCCGAAGTCCAAACGCTTTAACCCAAATTAGATGGAGATTATGAACCTGTTCTTTCGGACTTTTTAGAGCTGAATCAATCGAATCAATCGAAATGAATCGAATCAAGTTCAAATAAATAACATATCTTTGAATCGAATCAAGTGAATGAATCGAATCGAAATGAATCGAATCGAATTGAAGTGAGTGAATTGAATCAAATGTCTTTGAAAATAATTTGGAAAGAAACGAGTCCTATTCTACAGTAGGGTAAATTAGTTGTTCTTGTCGCTGCTGTCACCGCTGTTGTTGTCCTTTGATGATGGTGTTATCTGTCTTTCGTTGATCACAGGCGCATCCTTGGTTTAATGGAATTGATTGGGAAAGGATATATCAAATGGATGCTGCTTTTATTCCCGAGGTCAACGATGAGTTAGACACGCAGAATTTTGAGAATTTCGATGAGGTACCGTTTCTTTTACATGTATCCTCTTTGGACGTGTGAACCCTTTTTTAACGACTTATACAAATTTTTTCAAACTTTGAAGGCCGACAATCAAATGCAATCGACATCGAAATCAGGTCCTTGGAGAAAGGTAGTCATACAATCTGTAGTTCCGCCTTTTCCCCGCTCTCTCACACTTAATTTTTAACCTGCGTTTACTGCTTCTGCAGATGTTATCGTCGAAGGACCTTAATTTTGTAGGTTACACATACAAGAACTTTGAAATTGTGAACGATTATCAGGTTCCTGGCATAGGTATATTTCTTCTCTCGATGATTATAGTCGACACTCACCGACTGAATAAATTGCTTTCGTTTGTTTGTCGTTAATATTTTATTTTATGTTTTCTAACGATTCTTTTGCGCGTAGCTGAATTGAAGAAGAAAGACACTAGACCTAAGAAGCCGTCAATTAAAACACTTTTTGGTATGTTCCAATCCCTCGTACGTCTGCTTTTTAAATTTTGCTTTTTTTATAACGAGAGATTTCATGGGAATATTCTATATTATGCTCCATCTTCTCAAAACATTTTAGGTAGCGTTTGGGAACTCGAATTTGATTTCAAATTTAGGATTTAGAATTAGACATTTGAAATTGAGGGTTTTAAAATTAAATTACTAGTTGTGTGAGTTAGGATTTGGAAATGACACCATTTAGGGTGTCATTTGAGGTTAGCTAGTTTTCTTAAGGGATGGATTTGGGTTGGATTTGACTCAAATACAAATCCAAATTCTCCAACTTTCCAAACACCTAATTTGAGCCAAATCCGACATTTCAAATCAAATCCATGTTCCCAAACGAACCATTAAATTATTGTTAATTACGCAATTAACACATCATTCTCAAAATATACCAAAGCCATTTTTCTTAATTTTTTAATTTTTAGCCAGTAGTAGATCAGAACCTTAGGGTTTACTCGCACCTCTAGCCAAGACGTGGGCTTCCCTAACTTCCGATCGATCACAAAACCTAATACAAAGACAATGAAAATATGCAACTAACAATGTATACAAATTCTAGTGTGAGGCCGTCTCATAGTATGAGACAATAAATCGATAGTTACTTTTGAAGAATAATTGAGTTACTTTTCAAATATAATGGTGTTACTTTTGAACAAAGCAACTGATCATAGAACGACGATAATATGATGGTTGAGAGAAATATAATTATTATGGTCAAACAAGATATTGACATGTGTTTGATAAATCTTTTCACAAAACTTATTGGTTAAAGCATAAAGATTACAAAATTAGTAAAAAAGAAGTGAGAATTAATTTAATTTAAGTTAAATTTTATTGAAATAAAGTGTGTCTCATAGTATGAGACAACCTCGTAGTAGAATTACTCAAAAATTTAATGTCATTTAACACCACCCTATTATGATGTCTTATATCAGTAACGTTCTTCAGCTGGTTGATGATTGTCTGACAATTTGATTGGAGATCTAAGTCATCAAAACAAGAAGGAGATAATTTTTTTTTCGAAAGGTTACTCAAACTAATAGAAAGCCTTAAAATATTTACCACATTAGACTATTATGAGTAAAAAAATTACGAATAAAATTGTCTCAGTATATCTTGAAAATGAGGGTATGTTAGTTGGGTGTATTTTGAGATTAACGTTAGTTAGGAATGTTTTGAGAAGAATGATACTCCCTCCATTTCACCATCTTCTTTCCACTTTTTCAAAAAGAAAATTTCATCATCTTTTCTCATTTTTATTTTTGTCAATTTTCAATCAATTTTATCCACACAAATTACTTTATTATTTTTCTAATTTTAATTTCACCCACAATTCACCCATTTTAATTTTTGGGCCGTACTAATATAGGAGGAACATAATGGAATGAAGGGAGTACTTAGTAATTAGACTTGGCAAACGGGTCAATCGGGTTTTGAATTTGATCGATTTATTGATTCGGGTCGGGTCATTTGGGTTGCGGGTCTATTTCGGGTCGCCTTTATCGGGTCAATTTGGGTCGAGTCGGGTTGGGTCAGGTTTTTTCGGGTCAAAATGCAAATTTTTGGTAAGAAAAGACGATTTTTTTTTGTCAAATGGTTACTTTTAAAGTTTTTATGTATATAAGTGGTGTTAATTGATTTCACGATATCAAATAAGTTTTTTTTGAGTCATTTGAAGTCATGAATAATATTTTGTATCTGGTCAATTCGAGTTTCAGGTCAAATTCGGGTCAAGGCATTGTGGGTCGGGTCTGGGTCGGATCAGGTCATTTCGGGTTTCGGTCGACTTCGGGTTGTGATTACCGGGTCACTTTTGGATCTTGGGTCAGCTTTATCCGATCTGGTCTGTTTTACTAGGTCTACATAGTATGGTATATTCCCATGATAATTTCAATTTCAATTTTCCGTTCAAGTGAAGCTACGCACTTGTATTGTTTGATTTTGAGAATGGTAGACTAATTTTGAAAATGGGTTACTAAAATTTTCAGAACAAGTTCCTTTTTGTTTTGAACTACTCCCTTCCTTCGTAAGCCATTTAGTTAAACCACTTAATTTTTGTGTTGGTCTTGTTACAGATGAAGAATCGCCAGATTCATCGGCAGCAAGTAGTGAGGGTCACTCTAGTCAAGGGAGTTTTCTAACTCTTTCACCTCCACACTTCGAAGTGAACCGTAGCAAAAAAATCCTCACATAAAATCTCTGATACTCTCCTTAGATCATACTCGTACGTACAAAGTAGTATATATTAGCTACGTATTTTACACCTTTGGGTGTGGTCAAAATGTTTTAAAAAGTTTTTTGACCTGCCTTTCTTTTTGTACTGTAAAAAAAAGAAACCTTCCATAGTTAAAATCGATTGTACAGTGAATACTATATAATCTGATTAGTTGATAAATATCCCCATATTTAACTAACATGCATCAGGAATTCATACCATCGAAGCTGAAAATATATCTGGTAGTACGACCATGTCCAACATGAAAGCAAAGCACGAGTCAACTCAAACCGTTTGAATATTAGAAATTTGAGAATGAAAAACCTAATTTTAGTATCTAAAACTAAACATGTCTTCACCAAGGTGCGTAACTTACAATTTCTTTCGATAATCAGATATTTTAAAATTTTAAAATAAAAGTTAAAACTAGTGAAAAAACTGTGAAAGAATTAGTATTAATTTGAATAAAATTAAAACTAGTGTAGGATAAATGTGGTATACCTCATTACCTCTCAGTTGTATGTTTTAAAAAAAAATAAAAAATTCAAATCGGAAAGTGCATACTTACAGGAGCACTATGATATGAACTTGTCGCGTACTGAAATGACGGTGTCAGATGCTGAAGAAATTCACAGGCACCCTTCACATTCATATATGGAGCTAATTTCAAAACCGATTTTCCGCTATAACACGTTCCATTGGCAATCAAGTCATCCTACATTTGGCATATTGTCCAGGTTTAGAAGAACCATCATTCCCGATGACATCGATATGAACTCTGTCATGAAGCCTATTGTTACGATTTTTTTTTTTTTTTTAATATAATCAGTATCTAAGGATGATTTAACTGCAAAAAAATCACCTCAAAGATGTCGAAATATATTTGCCGTTTGAATCATCTGCCTTGGTCAATGAAGGGTCATGTAGTTGGCCTAGTCATAGTAGACAAACCACGGCCCCCGGGAATGACTCCATAATTGCCTTCGGCTGATTCTTCGATCTCCAAAGAAGAACCTGTGGATAAAATAAATCTCAGTTTTCAGTTTTTCTACGAAGGAGAAAGCACGAACCAAGAGTGAACATGATAAATATCTGAACCACAATGATTTAACTTTTCATAGCACATTAATGAAGCATGATGACGAGAAGTGCACACCAAAACTGCAAACGTAATTCTCAATTATTCTCTCGATTTGGTATTGGGATTTGAACTCGATTAAAGGCGAAGGATTGAGGGTGGCGAGTTCCAATCGTCCCAAAATTGCCCTGAATCATGGCTCTGGCATTGTTTTCAAGTGATTACAGCAAGCTTACGAAGCTACTATTGCAACCCTAACGAGCCCAATCAAAGTTCACTGAGCCAAAGCACAAACGTGGCATTTGCAAACTTAGCACATTACGCAAAAGATAAGATCTTTGATCACCTGAAATTTCGTTTCCAGCCTGATCTCCAGCAATCCCGATGCAAGAATACAAGGAATCTTCATCCACCTTCAACTGGTTATACGCAACATATATATCCTCAATCGTTGCAGCCTCATAAAGAAATACCAAGTCTTTTATGCAAGTCAAGTCCTGGAGGAGAGGAAAAACTTTTATCAGGTCTCGCTCTTAAAGGCGCTAGCAAGTAAAATGGCGCACAACCGCACAAGCTGGTAAATAAACTGAAAAACAAGAAGTTTAAATCATCCCGAAGAATTATACTGAGGTAGAAAGTTAGGGACAGAAGGGGGGAAACAAACAATTTCTTTTTAATGGTACAAAAATAATACTCCGTAAATATATATATATATATAAATAGTTCTCGAAAACATTATAGCCTTTGAAAGCAATCTATGTTACCTTTCTTGGAACAGAAGCCGCTTGTAGATGAGCTAACAGCCCTAACCAGTACGCATTTGCCTTTATCTCAGCTTCATGTCTCATCAATAATGTCCTCTTTGCCTAAAGATACCAAAAAAAAAAAAAAAAAGGAATGAAGCACGGAATGATAGCAGAGACACTCAGGATTCCATGAAGTTGAAAGTGTGTGAAGTATGCTATAATTAGATGGAAAAATACATTTGTAAGATAATTATTTATCACATAAAAAGGCAAGTAAATACGGAGTAATATTTTAATTTCATATAGGGTAAATTTCACCAAATTTCAAGTTCATGGAATCCAAATCCGAATTATTCAATCATGAGTGGGCCATCTTCTGTATGCCGATAAAATACTTTCCCACTAAATAAATCATGCAACATGCTTCCCTATCACAGGAAACACGCTCGATCTAGATCTGTTGGTAATATACATGATAAGTAAAACGAGCAACTTTAGAGGCTGCAGTTCAAAAGAGAGAAATGAGCTAAATATGTCTGTCAATGACAAAAGATGCTTTAAAAGGTAGATTGGTTGTTCTCTCAGTCCTAAATTTGCCTTTTTTTGAACTTTTTGAATTGACATATCTCAACTCGACTAATGTGTAAATAATTTTAAAAAAAAAAAATAAAAAATTGGATGAGAGAAACTTTCCCAATTTTACGGAGATACTAACCCTGTCTAGCTCTCTAGGAGCAATTTTGTTGCTATGCAATCCTCTGAGAACATTCTTGCAAGCTTCAACTGCTTTGTGTACCTGTACACTCTAGCAATTAAAAGTGGGAGCAAAAACAAAGAAAAAAAAAAAAAGAAAAAAAGAAAACGAAATGACAAATATAGAGGTTCAAATTTAGTACGAACCTTTTCCGGGGTCGATGTCACTGAGATCACATACCACCCAAAATTTAGCCTATCAAATAAGTTCAACTCGAAAGACACGTCATATGTCAAGCCCAAAGAATCCCTAACTGTAGTGAAAAGCCTGCAAACGGAATCAAATATTGTGAACGAAAATGAGAAAAAAGACAAACACTTGGCACTTTCTCGCAACTCACAACCAAACAAGTAAGGATGAAAACCAACAAAGTTAGCTCAGACACAGAAAAGTGAAGCATGGACTTGTCCCAAGACTGATATCCTTACCAGCCACAATGCGTGACAAAACTTTCTTAGGGAATACTTATTTACGAGATAATTAGTTGAGTATATGCTGTGGACAAACCGATCTCTCCACCGCCTTTACTTAACCGTAATCAAACTTTGCAGTTCGGGTCTCAGATAATCAGGATCATAGGAATCCCATCCCACTAAATTGGGAAGAAACATAAGTATTGTTTCAGCTTAAACAGAATATGATTCACTAAATGCAAAAGCACATCTTTTTTTTTTTTTTTTTTTTTTTTTCACTTGGAAATATAGAGTATACCACAGCTTCAAGTTTGAAGTCTTTATCTCTAGCATTTTCAAAACAGTATAAGGGACAAAAGAAAGGGTCAGATTGATTGTTGACAACTGGGCTTTACAGTTTAATAACAACCGCTGTACTCCCTTTACATCGTAAAAGCTTTTGAACAAGAGATCGAAAAGCATTGTCAATACCAAAGCGCACCACTCAATGCATTAGTTTAGTGAAATGCTAAGACTAAATTCACGTGAGAAAGGAAACGGGACTTCAAAGTGACTCCAATTTACTCATCGTACTAAGTCTTTTAAAACAAATTTCAATGTGTCCACAAAGAGGACAGTAAACACACACACACACACACACACAAACACATTAGTCCAGTTACCTTGAGTTTATAATTTCTGCTAACAGCCCCATGGTGATCCCAAAGAAGAGAGGATGACCTTCAATTTTGCTCTGCGGCGATACCTCAGTTTTTGTCGGCTCGCCTGAAAAACAGCAAAACATCTGATCAGCTTTTTTCACTCCTAAACTGAGCTATAACTTTATGTGTGCATTCAATTACTTCAGAAAGGGTAGACAAAAAGTATCAACTATCAAGTATAATTTAAACATGATAGACTCTAGACAACATATGGTCAAGAATCAAGATCATGGTAAGAAGTCATCGAGTCCGTTGCTAGGGTATCTATAACGAGCACGGTTGAAGTCACAAATCATGAGTACTATAACCAGTGGCACATTCAGACATTCAGTGATGTATATCCGCAGCTTGTTTTTGCATCGATCATAAGCATTGAGCATCACTTACAACATACTGCTAATTTTAATGTCAACAATTGGTCCTCGCTGGTATATTCTCGATTGTTTTGGTTGCAAAAGAACTTTACCACCTTTTGCAATTTAACAAATGACATAATGTGTTCTTGTGCAAGTGTGACGGCGAGTAAGTGGGTGCTAAAAAACCAAGACCACCGGAATACACTACAGTTGGCCCTATGGCCATATCCTGAAAAACAATTACCAGCGTCGCGTGAACCGATCTGACTTGATTCAAAAAGATCCGCCCCATCAACGGTTAGGCCCCATCTGTTTGGTGCAGGGCCAGCAATGAAGGCACAAGCTCTTTCGTCCGTGTCTTTTAGGAAAACCTGTGAAGTTTGACAAAAATATGTTTACATGCTTCATAATAGTCATTTGCCGAGGGTCCACACATAGATGACAAAGTGATCTTAAAAGTGAAGCTCAACTTCAACAGCAACACTATGCCAAATAGTATGGAGTAGGGAGTAATCAAGACACTAAAAAAACATAAATTCATTTTACCTGCTGAAATTGCATATCAGATGGTGGACGGAAAGTAATTGGGTCAATGGTAAGCCCTTTCTCAAAAGAACGAGTTGCGGTAATTGTGCCAAGGTAATCAAGGATACAAGATTCGATCTCCTCTTCTGAGAAATCTCCGACAATACTGACCTGAATATTCAGAGAAATGATATTTTTTACAAAGGATGCTTTAATGTAATTGAGCATAAATAAATGTTAGGAGAAGACTTACCTCCATGTTATCACCCACAAATTGACTCATTACAGCCTCTTTCACAGACTGCAGCGTTAACTTCTGCAATGACTCGGGTGTGGGCTCCACAAACCTTTCATCTCCATTTAACATAGCTACCATAAGCTTATGAGCTGTCGATCGCTCCAAGCTTTTGGGAATTGACCGATAATATGACAAGTATAGTTGTCTTGCTCTATCAAATGCATCATCCAGCCAGACACTATGCTGAAGATCCAAAAGAACATAACAAAATCAAAACCATTGAAACAAAGAACGGGCTTAAGAAAATTACAGAACAGTCGGAGAAGCAGGCCCAACTTTATGGCAATTACACACCCAATCTGAATAACAACCATATACCTCATTGTATGTAACTAAAATTCAAAACTGAAACTTAGTACAGCATGTCCGATAAGAGAACATTTGCCTGAACATATAGAAGAAATCCTCATATTCATGTGTAGAGAAAAGATCTTTTAAGCCCAACTTATTAGAGAAAGTCATTGAGTCCTGAATCTGCTTTGAGATTTTAACACAAATATTTGAGATTTTAAAACAAAAATTTGAAACTGCAAAATTCCAGAATATTTGAGATTTTAACAAAATATTTGAGATTTTAACATTTGTTAAAATCTCAAATATTCTGGAATTTTGCTTTTCTAAATTTTTGTGTCAAAATCTCAAATTTTTGTGTTAAAATCTCAAAGCGGATGTCTGGACTCAATGACTTTCCCTAAACTTTGGGCTTGAAAGATCTTATCTCTTCATGTGTAATTCTGATATAACCAAAGGAAAAAAATTAAAACTCAAGAGCATGCAACATTATCATTCAAATATAAAGGCTTTATCTACTAAACAAATTGATCTATCATTCTATCTTAACTTTCCAAATATGACTAGAAAAGCTAGCAAAAGAACTGAGTATATACAGGTAAGATGTTCTCAGCACAAATTACCATGCTTTTACATTGTATAAACCAGGTAGTTCACTGCACCAGAAATCACAAGAATCTTTAAAATATCTTGGGCTAAAGTAGTCTATGAACTGTGTGAAGTACCTCAAGAACCATGTGTAACAACTGGAAAGCAGCACGCATTCCATTATCCCGCAATGTGAAACGGAATTCCATACAGATAAACTCCTCTGTTGATTCCAGAGAGCAATTTATCAGATGGTTCACACAGAAAAGCTCAACCTGAAAGAAGTAAAATAGAAATAGTAAGCACAAAACTAAAATACATAAATCTAAATGTAAGCCATTTGAATCAATTGATGCATCACTCAAGAGTTAGTTAACAGCTTAAGAATGCCATAAAGAAAGGGAGTGACAGAACACTTCCTTTATCTCCAAACATTGTGCACTGTCACTCAAACTCAAGTCACAAAAATATGCTTAACATAGGCTTTTGCAAATATTTTTACTTCTCAAATGCACGCAAATTCTGAAACTACAGTAACGCAGCAAACCACCAGTAGTCTACTACTAAAGAGTATATTCTAAGGATGCATCCAACCATAAATTCTAAAACAAACTTCACCTGCTCTCTTGAGAAGTTTCCAACACGACCACCCTCACTGAGAGTTCGAACTCCGACAACAACAGACCCTTTTTCACTTGACCTCTCCACAGCTCTTCCGCCGCCAACAATGAGCCGCATAACACCACTCTGGCTTTCATGTCTTGAAATCTAAAATAAAATTAGGTTTTATAATGTTAAAAGTGCAATAAAAAGAAAACCAGAAAGGTTCATACAGTAATCATGGGTAAAAATAGAATGTAAAGATGAAATCAATGTGCAGTTTTGCATCTGATCGACAAACAAGACTTTTCCTTTGTAAACAGTCAATCCCAGTGATGGAAATTCATGAAACAAAGAGCGTGTTAGCACCTTGAGAAAGGGAATAACATAATGTAAAAATCCTATAGTAAATGATAGCACCAGAACATACTTGAAAGTTGGAAGTTAGAAGTATTCAGGAAATAAAGCAATGCAACATGAATGATGAACCTTTTGCCTCAGTCACCCACGATGAGATGAGGCAAACATAGCATACTGTACCTTGTAGTTCACTGGAATACCGTTGGAAAGGCGGACCTGAGTGATCCCTGTCTCCTTGTCAAAAAGTTTAGTTCCATGTTCTGCCGTTAATGATAAGAATGTTGGGTTGCGTTCCAATCTTAATTTCTGTAGCTGTGATGAATTTATAAGGTCCTTTGGCACCTCAAGCTGGAATACAGACAGAGAAGCAACAAATTAATAAAAATCTAACCCTTAAATATGAATCAAATTCAAAAAGGTACTCTTATATTTAAAGCATGTCACCTCTGGCTCAGCCTCAATAGGTTGCTCCAACCCTTCTCTTATGGCTTCAGATATCTCATCGGGAGATATCTTAAAATTAGTTTCACCAAAACCGTCGGAATGTTCTTTCTTAGGAACACAAGCAACAATTGCTGCAGGAGAAGGTGCAGTTGATGTGCCAAAATCGGAGATGAACTCCAATACTTCAGCACCAATGGAATTGACCTTCAACCCAACAACAAGAGTTAGTCCAATACATTCTGAAGATATTTACCAGACTATTTAAACCGTAACGACATAGACCATGCAAATGGTTGCCTTTTGCATAATTATCCACTTCTTAATTTGAGGAGGCCCGAGGCGAGCCACTGAGGCAGTAAGGGGTTCGAGAGAACAAGGCACAAGGCAAAGGCGTGCACCTTCCCTTGTCTGATACTTGAGAAAACATAAATTCACACCACAATATCAAAAGGAAGTAACATAATTTTTTTTTTTCACATCTACAGGCGCACATACTAAGGAAGTAATAATGCATAGAAGGCAAAGACTGAGAGTACATAAAGGAGGCTGTAATTACAAAGCTACCAGGGGAACACTATCAATCAGCCACATACAAGAATTAAGACGTTAGCTCATAGTAAGAAGGGAAGGCCCCGAGGTTATCTTAGCTACCTGGGAATGCTTTCAATCCAGCCTGTTTTGGGCTGGAGACAGTCTTATATGGCCCAAAGCATGCCTCTTAAAAAGATCATATGTCTAACGACAATAATAACAACGAAAAGAGTGACGAGTTCCAAGTTCGGGCATGTTTTCCTAAGCATAACAAAAGTCAAAGACATAGTTGATACTTCCCTCTCACTCAATTATTCCATTTTCTTATGTGAAAAAAAAGGGGTCAAAACAGGCTACGTAAGTGAAAAGAAAGGTGTGGTAAACAATTCTCAATAATTTCAATATACCTCTTCTTGCGTGACAGTTCCAGCAACAGCCACCAAACATTCGTGACCCTGCACTTGGTCCATCAATTTATGTCCTAACGCATCGCTCTCCATGATAAAATCCAAATTGTCCACCGAGGGAATATTATCCATCATGGCAGCTAAATGTTCACTGTCTTTCAACAAGGCATCTCTGTACCGAGCTAATTCACCTTTGGTCACACCGAATTCTTTCAGCCTACGCACCTACATAAATTAAAGTATTATATCTAGCTTGGAAAGCATGTAAATTTCTAATTCATTCATTAATGGAAGTACAGGACATGATGATGCAAAGAAATAACATGATCAAGTACAAACCTCCTGAACTGCAACTTTTATAGCATCACGCCAATTCTTAGGTTCAGCAGTAACAGTAAGGGTAGTAACTGTGCAACCTTCTCTTCCAGAATCACTATGGTCCAACTCAATTGCGGTGAAAGGAGGATTTGAACTCTGCACATTTTCAAAAAAATAACGATTTCCATACGAACTAATGAGTTATCAGCTACAAGTTCCCATTCATCTTGTTAAGAAACAAAATATTCTTTTAGATTAAAACGCTATCCTCTCTTCCACAACCCTGTACCAACCAACAACACCATTGAATGTCCTCACTTCGTCACCAGACTGCATCAGCAGTCTGCATCCTACCACCCAAACCACCATCCACACTTGACCCATCCCACTTCCGATCAACCACCAGAGTCTAACTATAACCAGTCTACCACCTCCGACTCACCACCATCAGCCACCCAACAAACTCATTAATCACAAGATTTAACAAACCACTACAACAATAAACCAAAATTGACTCACCACCTCCATCGACCCACCAATTTTGACCCATCACCATCACTTTTTGGAGCCTTAACCAACTATCCACCAACACCCTGGTCCTATCAAAATTGACCCACCAATGAACCCTTACCATCAAACCACCAGACTCGACGCTAGCACCACCCCGAATAGCTACCATCAGTTACCACCATGAGCACCGTCTTCATTTTTCCCTTGCCTCACTTGATCCACCAAACAAGACCATCATTCAACGGCCTTTTCATACATCAGGGACTCCGGTTTGGGTGGGGAAGACAAAGAGGGTAGGCATAGGGTCGGATTGAATGGCTTACTCAACAGTTTTCCCTGGTGGGCAGTGGCTATGTGTGGGTGTGATGGGCTGAGTGTTGGATGAGTGAACCATTGGCTGCGGTGTGGATAGGTTGAGGAGTGAGGATCTCCTCATGGAAGCATGAGGAAAGATGAATGGATGTTTTTTTTTGTTTTTTTTGTTAGGGGGTGTATTAGGGAACACAGGAATGAGTACTCCTAATATGCAAGGAAAATGCAGAGATAGACAAATCATTTTCAAATGTGATAAAGCAATATACCATCCAATGAATATAATCTATTGCCTAGATTCTCCATGCATTATAACCAAAACAAACTTCATTGAAACTACATGTAAATGTAGTCAAACAAAAATGTAGGAATATCCATTAACCACCTTGTCAATATCAGAACTTGTAGACTGGGAAACTGTGAAAAAAATGTAAAGTGCTACTGATAAGTTTTTAGACAAACCTTGTAACGGGTGTTTATCCTGAAATGTAAGGCAGAAAGCACAATTCTCTTCATAAGTACATTCCGCAAATCACCATATGTCCTGACCTTACTAACAGGCACCTGTTTAGATAAAAAACAAAAACAGCATCAATATTAAGTGAAAATTTGGGAACCGCATTGATGGTCCACATCAGGAGAAATCCCCCTTCTTACCCCGTCTTTTTTTCGGCAGTTGGAGTTCCAAAATCTAAATAACAATAAATACATAGAACAACTTTCTAAGGACACTAATTAAAATATGCATCAGTGCATACTTGGGGTTAAGCTTTGTAAGTTTGCAGTTGTTGGAGAGGGCAACAGGGGAAACTAAAAAATTGGAAAGCAGCAAAACTCTACAGACAATATAATAGTATTCTTAGGACATGCAATGTTAAATTGTTAATTTACCTTACAAAACATATTAAAAGAGAAGTTCTGAAGCAGCTCATGTTGAAAAATCTGAGGGGGTTCAGGGACACCACTACTTTCGGGTAGAGACCAATAATGCTGAACAGGTGGCCGTATGGCATGTCTTTCCCTTTTAAAGTTCTTGGATCGATCAGAACCTGAGGAATTCTCATGAGCAGTTCCACCGAGCCCCACTGACAGCTTTGGTACAAGAAAACTAGTCATAGCACCAAAAACATTAGGTGTTGAAGGTGGGGAGGCTTCCAATTCGTTCTCCAATCCAGTCTGGCTAAATACAGCCTACAGTTGTATCAAAGAGTACAGTGAGACCAACAGCTACGCATTTGAAATAAACACAAGCATGATTGATTAACGATCTGTCAGCATGGCTAACAAAGTAGTTCAATACAGTCAAAAGTCAATCACCTCAATTTGGTAAATTGTCTTTGAGATATTATCTATATCCCCCACGATGTACAAGGTAGCATTTGCTGGAAAATACCACCGCTCGTGAAATTTTCTAATTTTATCGACATCCCACTTCTTTATCTGCTCCTCTAAACCTATTGGAAACCTTTTACTTAGCTTGTTTTCAGAATGCAAATGCTGCAGCAGCTGTATAAAACGGCATGGAAAGCAACAGTCAAATAATTGGCAGCATATACACCATTACAAGTAAAAAATAATAACTTGAAAAGTGGAGCATCCTTCTCCACCTGGCAGTCAACGCGATATTCTATAGTATTCATCATCTGCAGTTCTGACAATATGGCTCGTCTTTCCTTTTCAACTCTTGATGCAAGAAATTTCGGATGAAAAGCTATCTGAGTAGAAGAACAGTAAACATGATTACTACATCTCAAAGGATGATTTCTTGATTTTACAATGAAAAATCAAAAGTGAATAGTGTACCTCATTTAAAGCATCAAGCACAAAAGGAAGCAGATCACCGTCGGCCTCCTGGCAAACACCACACGTATATTGTTATTTTGTAGTACTTTACAGTACTATGGGGTGTCATGTCTGTGCATCACTCAAATGTGTATTTCCGTATGTGTGAACACATATGCGTCCATGCATGTTCTCATTTGTGCATGTTTTGTACGCATATGCAAGTACATATGCACAGACAAAAAAGTCTAATTATGGTTTCAAGTTGAGGACTGGACAGAAACAGAACTAGTTCCAAGCATGTCATAGGTAAAGAAAGTCTTCTGGTACAGCAGCAACAGGATCATATCATTATCCCAGTGCCTTAGAGGCCCTCCCTATGGGGAGGTAAAGGGGCAAATGTACACCAAACACACAGAGACCAGATAACATAATGGAAATTGTGTTGCGACAAACAAGTACCGGACATGAGAACATCAAATAATTACTGAGATACAATGCTGAGCTTTGCCTTGAAAATCGAGGCAATGACTGATAGTTAATTGTAGCTTTCAGTTTATATAATATAAACACATATTGAATATCTAGCTCACAATTTTCTTTCGACAAAATACTGCTTCTTCACAAGCATATCTAGAAAGCTATTGAGAACAACGAAAATAGATGAAGATACTTCTAGTGATCCTATTATGACCACTGTGAAAACATAAAATCATAGTGCTTAAATGAAATACCATAAACATGATTACAAAAGCAACAGACCTTTGCACGAGTTGTAGAATGGATATGGAAGACTGTGTGGTGGAAGTCTGTATAAGCATTGGAACGTGCTCCCGTCCCGAGCAACTTTTCACGTTTCTTACTACCTAGAAATGCAACATGTTCTATCATATGTGCAATTCCCTGCTCATCATCTTCCTCATCAATAGACCCAACATGAACTTCCATATGAGCTTCGAACCTTAGATAAGACGAGATAGCTGTAAACATATGTGCCAATCCAATGAAAAGAAGTAAACAAGTAGTGTGCTCATGACAGTAGACTTAAAAATGAACTTCATCTTATCGAGTTTATCTTCAGGGAAAAAAAATACTAATCTCAGAAGAGAATTTGAGCAGCTACAAAGCCTGACTGGTCCTAGAAAATTCCCATGGATGATATATACACCCCTACCCGCCCCATCTATCCACATCTGAACAATCTAGTGGATAGAACACTACTTCACAAGGATACCAGTGCCTCAGAGGTGCTTAAAATGAATAGCATATTATCCACGCCTTACTATGGAGAACCCTATCGCAGACGGAAGAAAATAACATATGAGTACTTTCCGCAACTTAAAGAGCATGATCTTCCTCAATCACTCATTACGGTTTCATGGGGCCTTAAGTAAAAGGGGTAATACAATTATACCCTCTTACAAAGAAAATAAATGTATTCAAGTAAGGTATCGTGATGTTTACGGCTAAGGAATATGTTCTATAAAATCCAATTATCTGCTACTAACTGTTACTCCTAAGCAATGAAATTCAACAGCATGCACACTATTTTTGGAGAGGGGAACACTAAGGTGTAGATGGTGGTACCTGTTCGGTGGAACTTTATTGGGCAAAATAATATAGCGCAGTCCATTTTTCAATTGTCCTCGGTATAGTTTAGGGTGAGATGGAAGTTCAACGTTCAAATATTCCTTTACATCTACCCTTAATGTCCCTGATTCATTCTCCATAAAATCCCATGCTGGTTTCTCCACGGTTTCTTCTGACCAACTTGTGCTTACTGCATGTGGTTCATCTGGACCAACAGCAGAGCATTGAGCACGATGTTCCTTTGCCTATAGAATACACAAACATGACAATAAATGAGTGGCAAATAAATAACTGTCTCTAAAAGTAGGGAGTTTTGAGATTTGATTTACTTGATAAGTCAATCATGCGGTTTGAAAGAGGTCACTCCTATTCTATAGAAGAGAAAAAAGAAGCACCGCCCCTCGTACTCATTCTAGGATCTTGCATACCATTGAAGACCTAATGGTTAGACAGATGAGAGAGCCTCGGCCTCCATAAACGACACCACCCATGTGAATCAGACCAACTCCCCAAATACAGAAATAGGGAAAGAACACCGGTATGTGATCCTTGACTACTGTGAAGAGACAATCTTAACAGGAAAAAGGTTGAACACATAATGCCTTACTCCCGACCTTACCCATGCAAGAATGTCTAACAGGCATGTGTCGATAATTTTCAGTCTTCGAAAATAGTAGCTCTTTCTTCTCATAATGAATAATGTTTATGACAAAGCAGTTAGTAGCCTCCCATAGTCCTACCATTGTCTTTAGAGATATCAGCAATATCCACCATCGTAAGAAACTCTACAGAATCACATGGAGTGTAAACAGACACTTATTCGGGTGAAACTAGTTTAATCTAGAGATCATCTAGAAGCTTCACATCTCCCAGATATCAAAATCAAACTACAAGTACACAAAGCTTTTAATCCCACTAGACGATATATATAAAGAGAGGGAGATTCTCAGCTTAGCCATGCAAAGACGCTGAAGATTACTTGTATCGTAAACCTTATCAAGAGATTTGAAGGGGCTTACTTACAAAAACATTATCGGGCGAACTCTTTGACAAAGGAAATGTTGATCTGTTAACTGTGAATCTCGAACTAAAACACTTAGGATACGACCCCTTCCTTCGATGGATGTGGTTGCAGCACCTGTGCATTCTATCTACTGATGGGGTTATAATGGGTCTCCGCTCCGGGAAAATGAGACCCTTCTGGTTCCACAGATTACTTCTCATACAAGGTGCAGTTGAAGTGCTAGCTTGATTATCATGCGACCACCTATTATCCAAATAAATCAAAATAAAAGAGGTACACAATTATCGAATGAAAACATATATGTACACAGAAAACTAAGGATTTTACTCAAAAGTCAAAGATTCAGTGTAGAACAAGAAGTCTTAGACTCTTTGTTACAAATCAATGATCAGTCCAATGATAATTAACTTGAGTTAGTGTAGTCGGAAAAGTCGATAAACAGCAACAAACTTAGCCCTCGAAGATATTAAAAAGATGGGATATAGCTCAATTGATTGTCTTTGCGCATACACAACATCAGCGCATACACAACATCAGATCCTACCTCCTCATACACATAGCACATACACAACATCAGCGCCTCAAAGGCTCCCACATACAGTGTGGTAAGGTGGTTGAATATATGCAAGATTATCCTTCTCCTAAAACATACAGATTGTTTTTGGATGAATCACAAAGAAAATAACATAGAAAAAGTAAAATCGGATATAGGGACACAATTTATTAATGGCTCAACCATTCAGGAGTACTTTAAATGCCTGCACCCAGTTCAGATATATGCATTCTCCAAAAACTATAAGGTATCACATCTCTTAATTGCAAGCCGTGATTCAGCAGGATGACCCATGGAGTATTGATTTATTCTATATAAACTTTTGTCAAGGAAAAATAAGAAACATATGGGTGAAAGTGAAACAGTTTGACTAGCTTCACTACATAGAATGTGGACAACTAAAACTTCGCTCACATGAGCTAACAACAGCCAAATAATTTCTGTCATGTATGCCGAATATCTAAGAAAAATAGCTAGAAGGGAGGGTTAAAATGAGACCACACTATTTCTCTAATGTATTCAATGCCATAGGTTGAAAAATCCGCTCAACTTCTTAGTGAAATGTAAATATATATACTCCGTAACATGCTATTTTAAGAGCATATGGCGAATTGTTGGTTATGTACTCATCACATATCACGGAGCCTTACAACAATTAGATTCAGTTAACCTTTATAAACAACAGACATGCGAATTGTTACGCTTCAACGTGAATTCACTTGCAGGGAGTCCCTAAATTCAGTGAGCTGTATCAGAAGATACGGTTGATTTATTTCATAAACTACCTCTACCACTTCATAAACTACCTCTACCACTTCCTCACTGCAAAAATAATCCAGTCAAAAAAAGTAACAACTTGCTACACTTTTCGATTTTCACTATCAACAACGATTTAATCTTCTATCACTTCACCGATTCCACAAAATCTAACTGTTCCTCTTGCTCACATCTCTAACAGCACTGCAATTTTCTAATTTCAACTTCGATTTGTCGTTTCATCGCGTAAAAACATCAAATAGTAAATTCTAAACAATAACGCCATAGTTTTATAATCAACATACAACATGAACAAAAATTACGTTAAACAGCAAACATAATCCAATCGAAATAATCAACAACTAGCTACACTCTACGATTTTCACTATCAACAACGGTTAAATCTTCCATCACCTCACCGATTCCACAAAATCTAACTGTTCCTCTTGCTCACATCTCTAACAGCATTACAATATTTTCTAATTTCAACTTCTATTTGTCGTTTCATCGCATAAAAACATCAAATAGTAAATTCTAAACAATAACGCCATAGTTTTATAATCAACATACAACATGAACACAAATTAAGTTAAACAGCAAACATAATTCAATCGAAATAATCAACAACTAGCTGTTCCTCTGACTCACATCCCTAACAACACTGCAATTTCCTAATTTCAACTTCTATTTTGTCATTTCATCGCAAAAATAAAACATCAAATATTAAATTAAGTTAAACAGCAGTACAATTACTCTACAACACCACCAATCAAAGTCATATAATACCTGCACTTTGAAAATCCAGAAGAAGTCCGCCTAATCGACGACAACCGAGGAAAAACCGAAAAATTCCGAGACGACGAAGATAACATCACAACATTCGCTTGATTTCTCGAAAAATCGCCACTACCGTTTCGATTACTGAGCTGATTATCATTCGGTAAACGAAGTTTCGAAACGCCGCTCACCACCGTCGACGTAACCGAAGCTAATGACGCCATTGTTAAACCCTAATTTCACTCCAACAACTGCTTCACCAAAATTCACTGCTCAAAAACCTGCAAAAAAAGTTCAAGTATCAAAATAAAAAAAAAAAAAAAAAAAAAAACAAATTGATGAGAAATTGATGAATTTAATCGACGATTGAAAGATGAAACGGATGAATTTACCTGAGGAGAGAGAGAGAGAAAAGAAAAGTATGTAGTTGAAGTTGTTATGAGAAGAACGAAAATGGTGAAGCCATGGAAATGAAGTTTCGAAAAAAGTGTTGCTCTTGTTATAAGTCTAGTATATATATTTGCCGTTCGTCGATGATGTCTATGGTTATACAACTCAAAATATCTCTTGTTTAAAATTAAGGAATAATTGCGAAAAATAATTCGAATTGGTCCTTTTATTTCATAAATAATCCGAATTCAAATTAATCCACGAATAATTACAACTATTTAAATAACATTTAATAATGTAATTTGACCAATTTCAATCGACTTTAACACGTAAAAAAATGGTGAAACCGACTCTAACTTTAACTCACTTTTATTTTAAGTAAAATTCAAACCGATTTCACCTCTTTTTTTATCGATTAAAGCAGGTTAAAATTGGCCAAAGTACATTATTGGAATGTTATTTCAATAGTTGAAATTATTCGTGCATTAATTCGAGTTCGGATTATTTATAGAATAAGAGGACCAATTCGGATTATTCTTGGCAATTATTGCTAAAATATAACCTCATTAATTATGGTCTTGCTAAAATAATTTCCTTCAATTAACTTCGCTTTCATCCATATTAAATTAAATTAATACATTAATTTTATCAATCCTTTAACTCTTGAAATGAAATTAAAAATTATCGCATAATTGTTTTTACGTCGTGAAGAAGTTTATTTACACCAAATATGAGTATATCATCATTTTTTTTTTTTACTAACTCGATTTTTTAGGACAACTTGTCAAAATATTATCTGTTATGTTTAGTTTTTACCCTTGTACTATTTCACCTTTTTTTTTTTTTTTTTTTTTTTGCTACAAAACCCATTTGTCATCGTATAATTCGCTTTTTTACTCAATGTTGGTTCAATCGATTCGCCTAGAAAATTCACTAGTCGAATGAAGAAGTAATTGCTTGTCGAGTGAAGTAAGAATGTATTCTACATATCCATATTTCATATTGTTCGTTCTAAAACTCGCCTAGGAAATTCACTAGTTGAATGAAGAAGTAATTGCTTGTCGAGTGAAGTAAGAATGTATTCTGCATATCCATATTTCATATTGTTCGTTCTAAAACTCGCCTAGGAAATTCACTAGTCGAATGAAGAAGTAATTGCTTGTCGAGTGAAGTAAGAATGTATTCTGCATATCCATATTTCATATTGTTCGTTCTAAAACTCGCCTAGGAAATTCACTAGTCGAGTGAAGAAGTAATTGCTTGTCGAGTGAAGTAAGAATGTAGTGGAATCAGTTCGATTTTGCATACTTCATCAATTGAGAGGCCGCTTTTTTTTTTTTTTTTTTTTTCTTGTGATAGTAGCAATGTAAGGAGAAGTGGAGTCGACTGCGTCTAAGAATCTCGAAAAAATTAGAGGGTTTCTTGAGCAAATTTGTGCTCACAGGGTACGATTACTGAGCAGAAACTATTTCGCGGGTTCAGAAAATGAGCGAAAGGAAGAATCTGAATGACGGGTTTGTTTTTCACGAACAATTGGTTGATCAATTTTTTGGAAATCTAATGCCCAAAAATTTGTTAACTAATTATAGCACAATACCTATTAATGGTGTATTAAGAAAGAAAACTATTGGAGAGATTTGAGACAGCACGGTGACGATTTGTTTTATCGAAGACATAGTATCTTTAATTTGAAGATTTTAATTGTCTTGAGATAGACAAAGCGCAAACAAATTGAATTGGTTGTGTATCATCTCGCAAGTCTCTAATAAATTTTGGGAAGAATTAGCATTTGATGACGGATAATTCAAAAACCAGTTCTCCTTCATCTGGAGGACTTGCAGATTCGGCTGAGAAGGTGGTAGAGTCTAATGATGAGGAATCCCTTGTCGATTTTAGCGACGATAATGAAGAGACAAGCCCAAGTGAAGAAGAAACAGAATTCGAAGATGAATTAGAAGGGGAAACAAACGAGTCTAACAACAAAATTTTGACCAACATCAGCTCGACGAAGGAGCAAACTGAAAGGAGGAGGAGGAGGAGGAGGAAGATATTTAGGAGGTGGAGAAAAGGAAAATCTAGGAAGGCTTTGTTTGAATTACGATCGAAATTGGAGGATGCGATTAATTGTAATAGCCTCTTCAACGAAGAAGAACGACACGGTATGGTCCAAAATCTAATGGACATAAGCCTTTGGGGGGTGCCCTTATTGCCAAGTAAAGAACATGAAGGTACCGATATAATCCTACTAAAATTCCTGAAATCTCAATCGTATAAGGTCAATGAGGCCTTTGAATCTCTTCAACAAACATTAATTTGGAGGGCAAAAGAGGGGATTGATCATATCACGGACGAGAATTTAGGGGATGAAGATGAACTCGATAAAGTGGTTTACATAGAAAGTTCGGATAGGGAAGGGCACCCCCTGTGCTTTAATCTATATGGAGCGTTTACTAACAAGGCGCTGTATAAGAAAACATTTGGGACCGAGAAAAATAGGAGGGAATTTTTACGGTGGAGAATCCAGTTTATGGAGAAAAGCATTAAGAAACTCAGTTTTAAGATTGGCGGGGCAGATTCATTTCTTCTGATTAGTGACATGAAAAACGCTCCGGGACTCGCTAATGGAATTGGCGAGCTTGGACCGATAAGTAAAGATGCTGTTTCGATTTTTCAGCAGCACTATCCGGAGCTCATCTATAAACATGTAAGCTCATGTTCTAATTTTTTGTATGCCATCTAGTTTTGCTATTTGTGATATACATTAACAATGAATCGTTTATTTTGATTTGCGAGAATTTTTGAAGCAGTATCAATATCGAAACCAGACATGAAAAGTATAAATTTGCTCATGTTTATTCACACCTTGATTTCGTAAATGTACCCTAGGAAGTTGCTCGCCTCACACATAGATATTGTCACCCGTGATCATCATTCGGCCATTCGACTGTTAATTAATGTCTTAAATGACAGCTCCAAACATATTGAGCTTTACATCAAATGGATTTACATTTATAGGCATAAAATATTGAATGTGCCTCAACGATAGTGAAGTCGGAACGAGGGCCTAAAACTCGTGATGATTTCTGTGTTTCGATTTTGCAGATAATAATAAACGCTCCTTTCTGGTACTATATGTACCATGGTTTCATCACGCAATACTGCACGCATGGGACTCGGAAAAAATTCGTGTTTTCAAGGCCTCATAAAGTGACTGAAACATTGCTGAAGTAAGTAAGCTATTCACTTATGTCCTTTGATTATATAATATGACAGTTTTATTTGTGGAAAAAAAAGTCGAGATATTCTCGATCCTCCAAATCATATGTACTTACCGCTGGTAATCGCTTTCTACTTATGTAAACTTGTAGGTATATACCTCCTGAAAACATTCCAATACGGTATGGCGGTCTTAGACGACAAAATGACGAAGAATTCACATCCGACAACCCTGTCCTAGAGTTTGGTCTTCGGGGAGGTGCTGTATCAACCTTCCAACTACCCGTCTCCGAGGTACAAAATTTCAAACCAATTTTTTTTTTTTTTTTTGATGACGAGGGGTTGAATCCTCCCGGGCACTTGCAATACCCTGCAAACCACATGTGCCATGTAAGTCATCCCTTAGGATGGCAGGTAACCGCATGCCTTTTCCCACCTTGGGAGTCGAACCAAGGAACTCGCAGTTCCTGCCTTTTCAAACCATTTTACTCTTTCTTAAAGTACAGTTTTGATGTGAACGAGTTCCAACCTATCACCCTAATATAGTCGTTAGTCGTTACTACTTGCTTTAGTCAATATCGAGTAGTTACGTTACGTACAAATTTTGCAAAATAATCTTAAAAACGATATGTTTACAATTTTTATGTTTTTTTTTCGTTTTGATCATTTCAAAGGGAAAGGTGACCATAACATGGGAGGTAATGGTGGTAGGGTGGGACGTTACGTACAAGGATGAATTCATTCCCGACGACGAAGGGTCATACAAGATCTTGCTTTTTAAGGAGAAGAAAATTGAAGAGAGTGTAAGGAATTCATTTTACATAAATGAGCCAGGGAAGATATTAATCAGTATTAAAAATGCTACTTACATTAAAAAAAGAGTTTATATTAGGTATAAAAGTAAAATTACTTTGCCTGTTTATATGACTTCATTTGAACAAAAACAATGAGAATGTTTTTAGTTGTAAGCAAGGAGAGTGTTTTTAAAAGCAGTTTGTTGTACAAATGTTAAGATTTGTATTTGAGGAACTATTTAAAATTAATTATGAATTTTTGACTTCATTTACAAGCTTCTGGGTGGCTAGAACCCGAACCGCCCCGTCTAAGAAGCAAATTTTGGGTCAGACCGTCTTGTGTTCACTCAGCCTAGACCGCTCATTGGCCAGCCACATCTGAGCCGGGCCAGGCATGGCCAGTTATCCTAGTTTAGCAGACCGATAAACTAAAGGCCCAACGAGCGTATTTGGTCTTATGTTACTCAGACTCTTAACACAGTGTCGTCGTGTCTCACATATGTCAGAGTGTCGGACAAGCTATTTTGTGCGATATCTTCAAATTTTTTTGGTTTAAAACTAAAGGTCGAAGTGTCGTTTCGTGTCAGTGACGACACATGTCTCACCTGCTATACGGTAGCTAAGTGAAGTGTCTCGGAGTAACATACTGTTAACCCGTCCTAGCCTGGCCCGGCCCGTCCCGTTTCTGTTGTCTCTACAGAAAGCCATGAAGCTGTACATGTCCATTGTCCCTGCACACAAACCATACACTTGCCAAAAAACACAGAAAATAGGTGTAACATTTACAAAGACACAACACCATGCAAAGTGAAGAATGTCCAAAATACATGCAACTTTTTTACTTACTTACCCCTTTCACTTCTCCTATATATACTTTTACTCCCTTTCAAAACTTCTACAATTCGCCGCTTACATCATCAACTAAATACTTAATTAGTCTTTTTGTTTGGTGTCCCCCACAAAAAAATGGCTAAGTTCAAGAGTTTGATGATATGTTGTTCTTTGTTAGTGTTGTTTAATGTGTGTTTGGGTCAAGGAAGGCAGGAGTTTAGGGGAAGTGAGTGCCAAATCGACCGGCTTACCGCCCTCGAACCGACTCGACGAATCGAGGCTGAAGCCGGTGTGACCGAAATTTGGGATTCAAATGACCAGCAGTTCCAGTGTGCTGGTGTTACTGTCATGAGGCGCACAATTCAGCCTAATGGTCTCCTTTTGCCTAGTTTTACTAGTGCTCCTGAACTTGTTTACATTGTGGACGGTATGTTTTTACTGCCATAATTACTGTCAACTACTGCTCGTACTATTTAGTCATTTGTTTACCTTTCTAGTTACTGATCGTTTTCTCTCTACAAGAATATGATTAGTTGAAAAGTAAGCAAATGATTGAAACAGACAAATCATAGTCGATCATTTCATTTCCACCAATGAGCGGAGAATGATCTATTTTGGAGTACATATCTTTATAATATGATGGAATATGTTAGAATGACTTGCTAGATTGGTTGTGCTTCGTATTTGTTTTTCGTTTAGTTAACGTATTAATTTGGGGTGGCAGGAAGGGGAATGCTCGGGTTGATGATCCCGGGTTGCCCCGAGACCTTCGAGTCAATGTCGCTGCGGCAACAACAACAGCAACCATGGCAAGGCGAGGAACGATCCGAGAGGTCGGAAAGAGGCATGAGGGGAGGCAGCTACCAAGACCAACACCAGAAGATCAGACGTTTCCGACGTGGTGATGTCATGGCATTGCCTGCAGGAGTTGCTCACTGGGTTTACAATGATGGAAATGAGCCCATGGTTGACATTATCCTTGTTGACACTTCTAACAACCTTAACCAACTTGACCAAGACATCCCCAGGGTATATTTCACTCTATATATACCTCCATATTTTCCGCCTAAATTACAAAAGAAAAAGTCCCGTTTAATATTATACGAAACACAGTTAATCATACGAAACACAGTTAATCAGTTATTACATAGTGATATCAAGTTTGGATATCATTGTCTCTCACATGTTTGATGTGGTCCCTATAAAGTGACGTAAAAATATTGCGACCATGTGGGAGGGTGGGGTGGCCATGTAGTCCTTTGTTCCACTTTATGTCTTATCTTATACTCCGTATCTTAGAAATGAAGGGGACATAAATGTGGGACATATGATCTCAACTCGGTATTATCGTTCTAACAAAACGTCATCAGCTGAAACCCTAAGAAAGATAATTATCTAACTATGTAATATTTTGTATGGGCAGAGGTTTTACTTGGCGGGTAAACCCGAGCTAGAGCAAGAAGTGGAGGGACAGCAGCGACAAAGAGGAGACCGAGAAGGCCAAAGAAGAGGCCGCGAAGGCAGAAAGGGAGAACGCGTAGGAAACGTCTTCAGTGGCTTCGACACCCAAATTCTAGCTGAGTCATTCGGCGTAAGCGAGGAGACAGCAAGGAAGCTCCAAAGTGAGGAAGACGAAAGAGGCAACATCGTCAACGTGCAGGAAGGTCTACACGTCATAAGGCCTCCAAGAAGATTCGACGAGAGGGAGGAGTCTCAATCTCGACGAGGCCGTGGTGGGTCCTCGTGGATGGATGACGTGGCGGAGAACGGCGTGGAGGAGACCTTCTGCTCAGCCAGGCTCATCGAGCACCTCGACGATCCCGAGCGTGCAGATATTTACACGCCACGTGCTGGAAGGCTTAGCACTCTTAACAGCTACAACCTTCCCATTCTTCAGCTCCTTCGCTTGAGTGCTGAGAAGGGTGTCCTTTACAGGGTATTTTTCTCCTAGACTTCGTTTTTCTTTTTTTTACTTAATACTCGTTCTGATCAGTCAAATTTTTTTTACGTCTAGAGTAATTTTGAACAACATTTAAGGGAGTACATTCTTATTTGGTCAATGAAACTTAAAATTTTGAATCACCGCGACTATGCTTAAAATAATACACTAAGTGTATACGTATCATCTTCCGAGAGATTTAGGTCCGAGTTAACTTTATTTACTTAAACTAATGCCTAAATGATTTGTTGCAACAGAATGCAGTCATGGCTCCACACTACAACCTAAACGCCCACGACGTAGTCTACTGTGTGGAAGGCCGAGCCAGGATTCAAATCGTGAACGACCAAGGCAACCGAGTGTTCGACGACGAGCTAAAGAAGGGTCAATTGGTGGTCGTTCCTCAGAACTTCGCAGTTATAAAGCAAGCAACCGAGGAAGGGTTCGAGTGGATTTCCTTCAAAACAAGCGAGAACGCCATGTTCCAAACCCTAGCAGGCCGCACCTCAGCCATCCGAGCAATGCCCGTTGAAGTCATCTCGAACATCTACCAAATCCCACGCGAGCAGGCGCAACAGCTGAAGTTTAGTCGACCCGAGACCACGTTGTTTCAGTCGAGAAACCGAGGACAACAAAAGAGGGCCCTTGAGGCTTAAAATATGTAGTGATGGTGTTGGTTTATGGTCATGTAATGTACGGAATAGTTTTTTTTTTGTTTTTTTTTTCCATGTAAGTGAATAATGAAGAAAATAAATGAGTGTTTTTAAATTTCTTTTCTTTGGCTACGGCCATGTATTGCGTCAATGTTTATACGATATTTAGTCACTCGTAAATCGTAATGGTCGCGCTAATAATAATAACGTTTTTTTTTTTTAAAACACGTGTTCTTGGAATACACTTTAAGATACTAACCCAATGAAAATATTATCGTGTTACAACAATTAAAGGATTTGTAACATATTTTGTTACTTAAAAAATGAATATTCATACTCATATAGATTTTCTCAGAAGGTTTCGACATATTTTAGTTATTTATGGTTGTTATGTTATACTCTGTAAAATAAACAATATAAGGGAGTTATTTAAAAAAAAAAAATGTTAAAAAAGAGTGATATTCAATTAACCAAAAAAAAAAAAATTAGGGGTTTTTTCATTTGTACCCTCATATTTTTCACTTTTTCCAATTGTACCCCTACGTTTAACGTATTTTCAGTTGTACCCTTAAACTTATAAACGTAGTTCCAACCGTAACCAAACTAGAGTAAATCGTTAAATTTAGCGTATTTTTAGTTTTTTCCTCCATCTTTTCGCATTAAATACCCTACTCTACCTCTATTATAAGAAACAAGGTGTTTAATGTGAAAAGATTAAAGAAAAAACTAAATAAAATGAGTGAAAATTCATATAAAACAAAACTAACGGCTAAATTTAACGGATTATTCAAGTTTGGTTACGGTTGGAATTAATTTTAGAAGTTTAAGGGTACAACTGGAAATACGACAATACAAGATATTATACCCGATTTTATAGTCCCAATCTATATTAATTATATATAACAAAAACCATCCTACACATATTTTCCCTCCAAATTTCCCACCAACTTTTACATATTTTTATTCCTTTTATTTTATTTTATTTTTATCCCTTTTATTTTATTTTATTTTATTTTCTTTTTGAAATTATGTCATATAAGTAAGTAAAGATCTTCTATGTAATATGTAGTATATATTTTTTTTTATCTCTTAAACTATCCATTTTTATTTGATGTGTTCAATATAACATTTTATCTCTTAAATTAACCGTTTTTATTTAATGTGCTTTCAGTATAACATTTTAAGCACGATTTACCATATTATTATAAATGATGAATTTTAAGACAATGTATTGCGATACTTTGATCGGTTTTCACCAAATTATGATATATTTTTAAAAAAAATTATAACTCTATTTGTATAAAAAAAAAAGTTCCACTATTCTAAATTTTTTGTTATAGTTTCAATGTTTCCATCATCTAAATTTTGATAGGTAATTAAGAAATATCAAAATTGAAACTTTCAAACCTATTAAACGGGTTAATTAGAAGACAAATACGGGTTGAATGATTTAAATATTTTCATAATACTTAATTACGTTAAACAGGTCATATACACGAGTTTAATGTTAAATAAATACGTGGACGGGTAAAATACAGTTTGTTGTATTTTGGGTCTAAAAATACATGTTTATTTAGGTTGTGTTTATATTATTATTCTTATTTTAATTTAATATTTAATTTAATTACTAAATTTTTCAATTAACTACTCCGTATTAACTTATTTTTTCCCGTGCAGTTATGCACGGGTATTATCCTAGTGTCCCATTATATAAAAATAAATTCTGGTTCATTGGAGGTTATCTTCCACATCGTCCACATATCAATTCAAAATTTGAAATCATGGTGAAATTTAGAAGATAAAAGTAAAACCTCCCATTATACTCTATCTTTTTAGGTAAATTTTTCTTTACTTGTTATTATCTTCTCTATCAACTTTTTTTTTTTTTTTTTTACTACGGAGTACTTTTTTAGAAGTGTCAAAAACAAAATGTTAAGGGTCGATTGGTCTCAAATTCCGATCGATATATTAGGCCAAATAGTCGACGATTATTTAACAAATGTCGAGGATTATTTGATTATCTGTCGTGTTTGTCGATCGTGGTACGCGATTGCTCGAACCTTCGATAAATCCAAATTGAGAAACACATGGAGTCGTCAAATTCCGTTGTTAATGTTAACTGATGGCAACGACACCGAAACTCACCATAATTCTAACCTGAGGACTGGTAGGAGTTCGGGATACTATTCTTTTAAAAAACCGACACGTAATATAGGACGTTTTAATGCTGAAGAATATGTCATCGGTTTATGTGACGTGGAGGACGATACTTATGTTCAAAGTGAGGACGATGAAAACGATACAAATGAAGGCGATATGGTAAGGTGTATGATGAGTTTGAGTGACGGGAATAATAATAATAATAACAAGTGCTTCAATGTGAGCCTTCCAGAAGCGTATAAAAAAGCGTATTGGGGATCGCAGTATGGTTGGATAGTGACCTTAGGTCGTGATCGACAAATGTCGTTGTTAAATCCTCTTACAAAAGCTACGCTTGCTCTTCCTTCACAAAGGACCTTCGCTTACTCGTGGAAAAGGTCAAGTGGTAAAACCATCTGTCATCGCTTTGTACATAAAGCGGTCTTGATCAGAGTTCCTAGAGACCAACGTCTTCATGGTTATATAACTCGCGATTCTCCTTGTTGCGCTTATAATGACGGTAATATTTGGGTTGTCGTGGTAATTCATCAAAGAGGCGTACTTGCGTCGATTGCAAAACCGGGGGACTATTTATGGGCACCTATTCTTAGACCATCGCGGAACAGGTGTTCTCGTAAGTTGCACGATGTTACATATTGCAGTCGATTGAACTCTCTGTTATTTGTGGATAGCGACGCTAATTTGTTTAGTTGTAGCCTCGAGGATATCGAACATCCTCAAGTGCTAATTCAGTTTATGAATGGCCCTTTAAGCGTGCAGCATTCGATAATGTTTGGTTATGAAATAAGGCGTTATATTGTAGAGTATGGTGATGATGATGTTCTCGTAATCACACGCCATATAGTGGGACGCGATTTTCTTGCCGTGCATAGAATAATAGACGGTCGCAAAGCTGAAGATTTCGGTGAATTCGATAATTACTTAACCTTCAAATTTGAGGTACACAAGGTCAATTTCATTACTCAGAACTTTGAGGAGTTAGATGATTTGGGTAATTGTTCACTGTTTTTGGGCAATAATTCTACTATTTTGGTGCCTAGGAACCACATTGGATGCGAAACAAACTCCATCTATTTTTGTGACGACCGACGTTGGGGATCTCATTTTACTAGAAATGGGGTTGGAGGACACGATATGGGCATATTTAGGATGATCGATAAAACAATTCGGCCATTTTACGATGGACACAGATCGAATTCCTCTTATTGTTGTCCGATTTGGTTTTGTCGATCCATTTGAATTTGTCATAGTACTCTTTTTCTTTGGTTCGATAAGTTTGTTAGGATGCTCATATCTCTAATATTGGGCAATAATAAGTGTCTAGCTCTACATATTTTCTTGTATAAAGCGGTTTCACGCGTAAAACACTAGAATTTCTAATTATGGTTACTCGATTTTTAATTTCTGGAAAAGATATTATCATTTTTATTATCATCCAGTGCATAAGTTTTATCCTTATTGTACGGGTACATGCGTCTCAAGTTTAAAACACGACAACTTTTTGCATTTGCTCCTTCAATTTCTTCTTGGCAAAATCAAGTTTGAAGACCTTAAAATTGAAAGTTAAATGACTCTCGAATTCGCCATAATCATCGTCATCTTCATCGCTATAATAATTTGTGTTTTTGTCCATATCTTGACCTTTAACATATTCTCTAGCATTGAATAATCGAGTCACCTCGTATTCCCATGATGAATAAATCTGGTAACTCGTACCCCTTTCGGTAGAATCGTATTATCAAAACAAACAAAAGATACGACAACTAGATTTACCAGATTTATCCATCATGGGAATACGATGTGACTCGATTATTCAATGATTGCTATGACAAAAATTGAAATTAAAAACAATTATTATTGCATTGAATTGATTATCAAAGTTGATAATTGAGTTATTTAACGATTTATTGAATTTAGATTAAAAAAAAAAGTTAGAAAAGAAAAGTAAAGAATTTTGTATATTTTGACAGTAAAAGAAAAGGTAGGCGTAGGACTGAAAAACAAAATGAAAAAAACTATACAACGAGCGTAAAACTCAAAAAATCAATTACGTATTATTATTATTATTAAATTAATGATAATTTAAAAATAATTGTGGAGTGGTGGGTTACTTCACGCCGTCGGCCTGCGCTTTAAGAGGGGTGGATAGCTACTTTAGTGGGCCTGAAAAAGCCCGCAAAAAAGGCACAAAACGGCACGTTTTGTATATTAAAATGGGTTTTTTATCAAACACTACCTTAAATATAGGACGACTTGTGAGAAACTACCTTACATTTATTTTTTTGTGAAGAACTACCTTACATTTCTCAATGTTTGTGAGACACTACCAATTAATAAATTCCGTTAATTTGGATGTTTACCGTCAATGACTAACGGAAAATTCTTAATTAATAACTAACTTCCTTCATTTCTTCCCCTAATGTCCCCTTTTGAAGGTGTTCATATTTTTCATTTCAACTTTCCTTTCTTAATTCTAAATTAACCCTATTCTTCAATCAAAGAAACATAAGTATAGTTAATTAAGTTTCAAATACAATTTTTACTTACAATTGTATGTCATTTTCAATATGAATTGATAAAGTAAAAAGGAAATATGGTTTTTCACACTAAAGTTTATGCTCTTTTGTCCTATTTTTTTTTTGTTATATTTGAGAAATTTTGAATTTCAAATACAACCATATATTAACAAAGTAATAAAACTATTTACTCAAAATCAAAAATATTTGGAAAATATTTTTAACTTAAAAATTCTAATTTATGTAACAAATAACAACGTAGGAATAATTATTTATTTACATGAAATTTCAAAATTGAAAAATAATTGAAAGTTATGAGCTAAACTAAAAACTATTACTAATCGGCACTAAACACTTGTAGTTCTTCATAATCTTTCAACAACAATGACAATTAATAAACATAATTATGTGTACTTTGCAATTATAGAAGTTAAAATTGAAAAAAATTAGGGTTTTAATTTAGGTAAAAGTGTTTTTTTTTTTGGGATGCAAATAATTTGGGTAAAAGTGTAATGGGTTAAGGAGGGAAGAATATGAGAGGTAATAAGAGGGTAATGAAAAAGTTAGTGATTTTCCGTTAGTCATTGACGGTAAACATCCAAAAATTAACAGAATTCGTTAATTGGTAGTGTCTCACAAACTCTGAAAAATGTAAGGTAGTTCTTCGCAAAAAAATAAATGTAAGGTAGTTCCTCACAAGTCGCCCTATATTCAAGGTAGTGTCTGACAAAAAACCTAATTAAATCATCAAATTATCTTAATAATCCCAAAACAAATCTTAATAAAATCTGATTTTATCAGGAATAGTGTACGTAAAAATGTTCGATTTTCTAGTTCACATTTTTTTTTAATACGGTCTCACAATAACGTTATTATGAGATCTCTCGTACAAATGAGTAGTAATTAACAAAAGTAACATAGTTTTCGTAATTAACTAAACAGTGGGTCATATATTGTGAGACGGTCTCACAGAGTCACATGAGACCTCCTATTCTAATCATAATTCATAAACCCCTTGATTTTTAATATTCGTTCTCATTTTATATTTGGGCAAAAATAATAGTGGAGTTGAAAACAAAAATGAACTAAAAATACGTATGTAATTACAAACAATAAGAACCACAAATTTAGGTATTTGGTATAAAAAAAAAAAGTGTAAACAAACAAATAAATAAATAATTAAATAAACAAAAAATGAAAATAACAAATAAAACAAGAGGATAAAGTACTCCGTATATAGAAATGTCTTATTTACAAAACAATTTTATATGAGGTTTTTAATATTTTCTTTGTCTCAGTCATTTATTTATACTTCTCTCGGATCCTTCTCACAAAAAAAATCAAACTGTAAACAAATCAATGGAATAGAGTGAATATTTGAAACAATACGATTGATTACTTGGATTTTAAGTGACAAGTACAAGCCAACAATATTATTGTTGTTGGTTCTCGTTGTACACTACAGACTACACAGTAATTTATTGCAAAATCACATGATACATGAGATTCATATAGATAGATATTTTGTACGGAGTATTTGTCAAGGATCAAATATGACATCAAATGACACTAATCAAAATTAAAACAATTTCAAGCGCGTTTAGACGATTATTAACTAATAATCCGTTTCATCTTGAGTTTACAAAATATATACGGAGTAATATTTTTATGTTTCAGTTACGATTTTGAAGCGTAGATATAGGAATATTCTGTCAATATTCTGTCGCCAAAATATTATTCTTCTGTATATTTTAGTTACCTATTTTAGTGCTCTTAATTATAGTATAGTATATATTTTAGGAGCTATTATAGGAGGAAGGGAGAGCTATTAATTGTATATATAAACTTGGATGCATAATGAACAGAGACACGAAAAACTTTACACACACAAATACTCTGCGTTACTTTTCCTATATGGTATCAAATTTTGGTTGAGATCCTGTGTTTCTCTTTTCTTCGTCATGGCAGGAGGTGACAAAACTCCGCCTGTTATTAACCCACTCTACGCTCTTTCCACTCAAGATTCTCTCGGGTCCAAAATTACTCATGTCGAGTTCAATGGATCCAATTATACGGAATGGGCGAAGAGTCTTCGTAACGCGTTGGGTGCCAAGCGTAAACTCGGTTTCGTGGACGGGTCAGTCAAACCACCTGCGTCAAGTTCGGCTGACTACGCCGACTGGTTTACGGCGAATTGCACGGTCATCGCGTGGATCTTTAATACTATCGAGCCCACCCTCCGTTCAACTATATCTTATCGCGACACGGCGTTCGCGTTATGGGAAGCCATCCATCGTCGCTTTTCTGTTGGTAATGAAGTCAAACTTTATAATTTGCATTCTGACATTGTGTTGTGTCGTCAGGAGTCAGATGAGAGTGTGTTACATTATTTTGGTCGCATCAAGAAACTTCTGGATGAAGTCAATGATTATGACCCGCTTGATACATGTGAGTGCTCGGGATGCAAGTGTGGACTCACTGATAAACTTGAAAAGAAGCGTGATAAGGTCCAGGTACGCTCGTTTCTGATGGGGCTTGATTCTTATTATCAGCCTGTTCGCTCTCAAATTCTTGGGACCAAACCTCTCCCGTCTCTCGAGGATGCCTATTCTCGTATCGTACAGGAGGAAGATGGGCGTCCTAAGTCTACGACACCCTCGGCTGTGGCCTTTGCGGTTCGTGGCTGAGCAGCTTGTTCCCGAGGCTGCTGTTGTTGGTTCTGATTTGCAGCCCTCTGTTGTCCCTCTCACGGATGTCGAGCAGCCCCCCCTTGCTACTGCCGTGACTCCTGAAACGAGTGTGGATGAAGATGCTCTTGGTCGTGGTCACCGTGCTAAGTTACCTAACGTACGCCACTCTGATTTTGTTCGTTGGAATCACATTAACATGACCACGTCATCCCTCGCCACACCGTCCTCTGTCTCAGGTAGTTTGTCTCCGTTAACTCGTTATGTGAGTTGTGCTTCTTTTTCTCCTACGTATCGTCACTTTCTTGCGGCTCTTGCGACTGAGGTCGAACCAAAGTCTTTCAAAGACGCCATGGCTGATCCGCGGTGGCAGTCCGCTATGGCAGACGAGATAGCTGCGTTGGAATCCAATAATACCTGGACTATCGAGGATCTGCCGGCTGGTAAATCCGCTATTGGGTGTATGTGGGTCTTCAAGATTAAGCGAAAGTCGGACGGCAGTGTCGAGCGATTTAAAGCTCGTCTTGTGGTTCTCGGTAATCATCAAGAGGCAGGTATTGACTATACTGAGACGTTTGCCCCTACTGTTAAAATGGTTACGATTCGTACTTTTTTAGCTGTCGCTACAATTCGCAATTGGGAGCTGCATCAGATGGATGTTCACAATGCGTTTCTTCATGGCGATTTATCCGAAGAGGTTTATATGCGTTTGCCGCCTGGCTTTAGCCGTGGTCATTTTGGGAAGGTGTGTCGTTTGCGTAAGTCCCTTTACGGTTTACGCCAAGCCCCACGTTGCTGGTACGCTAAGCTATCTCGCGCCTTACTTGATTATGGTTTTGTTATGAGCTCCTCTGATAACTCTCTTTTCACTCTTCGGAAAGATCGTGTTGAGCTGCACATTCTTGTGTACGTTGACGACTTAGTGATCGCGGGCAATGACCCATCCGCTATCTCCGCCTTTAAGCTTTATTTGAGTACTTGTTTTAAGATGAAGGATTTGGGCAGGTTACAATACTTCCTTGGTCTTGAAGTGGCTCGTAACTCCACCGGTATGTTCATTTGTCAACGAAAGTACGCGCTTGACATCCTTTCCGACACTGGCCTTCTTGGGTGTAAGCCGTCGAGTGTTCCTATGGACGAAAATCAGACTCTTGCAGAAGCTACTGATGACCTTTTCGAGGATGCCACACAATATCGCTGCCTCGTGGGCGACTTATCTATTTGACGCCACTCGACCCGAGCTCACTTATCCGATTCATGTACTCTCTCAATTCATGCAAAACCCGAGGCTATCTCATCGGGGCCAGCGCTCTTCGTGGTCGCTCGGCACCTCAAGGGCGCCTGGTCGTGGTCTTCTCTTTAAAGTCGACACAAGACTGACCTTAGAGGCTTATTGCGATGCTGCCTACGCTAGTTGTCCCCTCACTCGTCGCTCCATCACCGCTTACTTTATTTGTCTTGGGGGTTCGCCTGTTTCGTGGAAGACGAAGAAACAGCCCACCGTCTCTCGGTCTTCGACGGAGGCCGAGTATCGTGCCATGGCGAGTGCTACTTGTGAGGTTCTTTGGCTCAAAGGCCTCCTTCGCTGCCTCGGTGTGCAGATTCACGATAGTGTTCGTCTTCATGTCGACAACCAAAGTGCCATTCACATTGCTACTAATCCCGTATGTCATGAACGCACAAAACACATCGAAGTGGACGTTCATTTTATCCGTGATGAAATCAAACGCGGCGTCATCTCTCCTCACTACGTGCCCACTCATTCACAATTGGCAGACATTTTAACGAAAGCGCTTGGTCGCGGGCGTTTTCATGATTTGTTACGCAAGTTGGGCCTTTCGAATCTCCATGCTCCAACTTGAGGGGGGGTATAGGAATATTCTGTCAATATTCTGTCGCCAAAATATTATTCTTCTGTATATTTTAGTTACCTATTTTAGTGCTCTTAATTATAGTATAGTATATATTTTAGGAGCTATTATAGGAGGAAGGGAGAGCTATTAATTGTATATATAAACTTGGATGCATAATGAACAGAGACACGAAAAACTTTACACACACAAATACTCTGCATTACTTTTCCTATAGTAGATCAAAATCAAAACAAGCATATAAGTAGGCTCTTTCTTTTCGGCTTAATTTAACTCGTTAAATTCACGTCAGCTCCTCCAATATACGGAGTAGTTCTATCCCACCGAGCACGAATTCGCAACAAATAAATTATGTTCCAGCCTAATTAACTCAGCTCAACTCAGCTCGGCTCAACCAACTTCTATAATTTAATCACACTCTTAAAAATTCAAATCGAAAAAGTCGAAAAGAAATGAGCCTTACTCCATCCATCGATTAATAAAATATGCATACTTTTTAACTTTTTCATTTTTTTTTTTAAGTATGGATTTGTCAAATCAATTCCAAAAAAGACAGAATACTGCAAACATTTGCACATATCAAATGGTCACAGGATTTATTTTCCCAAAACAAGTACAAAACTTAGAATAACTCTTACTTAAGACGGATAATCCGTCTTGAAGTTAAGACGGGCCAAGTATTATTAATAAGATAAAAGACAGGTCAGATTGGAATGACAATATATTAAGACGCATTATCCGTCTTAAATAAAAATTTGTGCAAAACTTAAGGTCAAAGGTTAAAATTTTGTAACCGTAAATACAAAATAAATACACTGTAAATGTTAACAAAAAACACATAAATTAGTTGTTTATGTGTATAAAATTGATTTCTAAACTAACTAAACATACGGAGTAATTCATTTAGATGAAAAGTATGTGAATTGATGGACTAGTTTTACACATAATTTCACATTGTGTAACCCCAAAAGAAAGAGTTAATTCTAATTTTTTAACATATGATCACTACATCAATTCGATAATTTCCGGTATTTCAAGCGATTTCATCAAGAGATTATCCCAAAAAACGTTCATATCCTCCGCGTTTAAGTTAGTGTCGAATACAGGATCCATACCGAGAACGTGATCGTCTGACTGCGACATGCTAGGCAAGTCCTCAGTCGATATGGCCGTATCCTCGACCGATAGCACTTCCATCCAAAAATCATCGTTAATTTCAGGCAAATCACTCAAATAGCCAGGGCAGGTACCCGTCTTTTCGACCCGTTTAAGGTCAATTTCGTCTCGGGGAGTGTCGGTCTCGCTGCGTGTGGTGCTAGTACTCGTGCTCGTGACTGTCGACAGTTCGCTGGTGCACGGTTGTGGCCGTGGGGGTGAGGCAGGTTCTGTTTTGATTGTTTTGGCAATTATAAGTTCCATGCTCTTCTCGTGGGTTGATGATGACCTTTTCTTGGGGGGCCCACTCCTTTTGGACTCATTTGCCTTTCGGGACCGCTTCTTCGTGGGGCCTGCCGCCGAATTATTTTTCGTAGCGGGGGTATCAGTGGTGGCCGTGGTGGGGCTGAGATTCGACGTTGGTAGCCTCTTCTTTAAGTGGGTGTGCCACACGTTCTTAATTTCGTTGTCTGTTCTTCCTGGAAGCCTTGCTGCTATAGCCGACCACCTATGTTGTAAAAAAAAAAAATGACGCCGAAGGATTATTTACTATTTTAGATCATTTGTACAACACGCGATTAAATCGTTATTATACGTTTACAAAATTTACTTTCATTTCTCATGTAAGTCAAACCGTGTTAATAAAACGTTCTTACTGAAAACCTATTACTCCGTACAACAACGTTAAATCCTTATTTCCAAAACGTTTGGGGACAATTAACATACATCATCGTTCAGAACCGTCAATCCATTACACTATATGGAAAAAAAAAATGAAAAGAAAGAAAGCAAAATTTTGATAGTCAATAAGACAATTGATTTAAGCTAAGATATCAAAATAAAATCAAACAAAATCAGTCAAAAATATTTTGAAGAAAGAAGTCGCATAAACAAATGGGCAATATTTTAATGCAATTCAATATAAAAAAAGGAGGGTCAGTTGTATTCAGGAATCTTTACAGTATTGAAGCCCACATGTCATTTAATAGTCAATCCGGGTATCCGACAAATTTTATTTTTGGCCCACTTTCGTCGTGAAACATGGTGGATTATACTGCCTGGAAATGATTATTATTTGCTGATTTTTGTAGAAGAGAATTTGATGAAAAGATAAACAAATAATGTATTACTGCAGAGAGATAAAAATACTTTTTTAATTTCCTTGATGTCTCAAACATTTATTTACCCTTTTCTCAAATCTTCCTCACAAATAAGTCAAAATGTATACTCCGTAATTTATAATGTAACTATGATGGTTTCACTTTACATGACTTGTCAATTATCATGATATTAGATTGAGATGTTTTAGATTATCAAGATCCTTGCCATTTCTTTTGGTATTTTTTCATTTTCGGTTAAAACGGGGTAAATTTAGTTGGATAAATAATGTAACGGTTAAAAAACTTGCAATAACGAGTAATGAAGCACCATGTTCTTTCTTAAGAGTACTTTTATCACTTGAGCTACCTCTTATTGTCAGCGATGAAGCAACATGTGAAGATTACGTATAGTATTTTAACTCGGAAGTATTTCACATATTGTACTCCGTGTTTAGGTTGATAGTACATTATAGACTAAAATCCGATCATTTTATATCTCTCTATAATGGTCTCATAAGATAGCAATTAACTACTCCGTAAATATGATCACATTATATACATTATAGAACGCATTTGTGCTATTTTTTTTTAGTAAAGACGGACTTTTTTCTAAGACATTTTCCTTTAATTTGATGGTTAATCTTGAAAATTTTACTAGTCAACAAAGATTTATGAGCTAGTTTTTGTAACAAATTATACGGCATATGACATAGGAAAAGTCAAGTTGTTGACAAACCCTAAAAAAAAAAAAAAAAAAAAAAATATTGGGTTTTTCTACGGTGTACCCTCCAACTTTTTTTTTTCTATCGTATATCCCTATTTTTTTTCACTTACACGGTGTACCCTCAAACTTCATTTTCCATTCTCAACCGTGACCTAAAGTTACTTAACCGTTAATTAAACACTAACACCGTTACATTAAGCTCTCATTTCTCCCTCTTTTCAATATTTCCTTCTAAATTTATGAATTTCAAATATTCATGATTATTTTATGATAAAGTAAATCAATAAAGTTTATGACTTTTAACAACAATTTAAAAAAAATTATATACTATAGAAAAAAAAAAATGAATAAGGATGAAAAATAGTGGAAAATTAGAAAAAAGAAGGGGATATTTCATAATTTTGAAGGGAAAACATAAAAAATAGAAAAAATAGGAATTTATTCTAACGGTGTTAGTATTTAGTTAATGGGCTTAGTGACTTTGCGTCATCTTATGTAACGAGAATGAAGTTTCACAGATACCTATAGAAGGAAAAAAAAATAGGGGTAGACGATAGAAAACCAAAAACTTGGAGGGTACACCGTAAAAAAACCCAAAGATATTTTGGCTTTGTGTAAATGAGCATACCAAATTTGACCCAAATTAACCAAGAAAATTAGTAAGCGTTTTGTGATTGTGAGTCTAATTTGTCTAACTAAATCAAGAAAATGTGCTACCAAATTTGACTTGTACAATATCAAAATTTCTAAGATTAATTTCAAATACATGAAAATTACGAATATACGGTATTAAATCCGTACATTCCAATCCTATATTCATACAAAATAATTATGCAAATAAAATCCATCAAATTCATGGGATTTAGTCATGATCATCGTAAAATTTCGATACATTTTATGACAACTATATTCACATACATCTCCTAAAACCTAGGAAAATCTATTTTATAAAAAATTACTCATGAAAATTAATTATAAAATTTATACCATTGATTAAATTTGTATAAAAATAAATTTATAGCAATATACGTTTTGAACTGTGAATTTAACAAAAAAAAAAAATGACATAAAAACGCATCAATATTTTGGCTATCAAATTGATTAAAACACTTAAATTACAACATGAGAAAACAAAAAAAAAAAACATACCGATTTCCAAGCATTTCATGCAAATTAAAGATAGTTTGTTCCTCCTCTTGAGTGAAATTACCCCTCTTAATATCGGGTCTCAAGTAATTAGTCCACCGTAATCTACAACTTTTACCGCATCTCAGTAATCCTAGTAACATACATTCATGTATTCAACCATAAGTTAAAAATAAAAAAATATTATAACATAATTTTAATTCTAATTACATTTTCATTAAATAAAAACATACAATAATAGTAATCACATGCATGCATAGTACATCATATGTGAGATTATTTATCGTAAAAACCGTCTCATACGAGAATTTGTGAAAAAAAAATTACCTGCTTGTTTAGGGAGAGCACGCCAATTGTTATGACCATGAAGGTTAATGTAATTAACTAAAATATGATCTTCTTCAGGAGTCCATGGACCTTTTTTTAACCCCATTTTCTCACAACATGGAGCTCTCACCATTTCTCTATTTATATTTATTTAATTTTAATTAAATAATAATTAAGTTAAAAGTTAATATTAATATTAATATTAATCTCTCTTAAAACATGAGATTAATGAAATGAAATGAGTTTTTAGTGAGAAAAATTATTTCTTGTATTTTGGACCCTCTTTCTATTTCTCTCTCTATTAATTTATTTTTATTTGTAAAAATGTGTCTCACTACTTCCTAAATTGCACTAGAGAGAATTATGATTTTTTGTGCAATTTAAATACTTTTGAAACATAAAATTTATTTAATTTGTTTTATTGGTGTATTTGTTTTGATTGTATATATAATAATTAATAAATAAAGGAGCGCCCACAGTCCACAATAAGCATGAAAAAGGAGGTGGGGGAGTGTAAAATAGTCCAAAGGGGCCAACTCTTGTTTTGGTCTACTTGTTCATTGAAAATACCACATCTTTCTCTTGTTATTTGCTCTCTAATTAATGGGTTTTTTCGATGCTTTTGAAGCTCATTTATGTATAATGCGACATAATTTAAAGTGATAGACAAATTTTAATATCAATATTTTAATATTTTATGTTAATTGGTTATAGAGAAAAAGCTTGATAATGAGAATATACTTTCATATATTCACATGAAAATAAAAAAAAAATTATTGACTTTCAGAATTTCTAATAAGAAATAACGTCAGAATATTCTTAATTTTCAAGCTATTATCATGCACAAAGAATTTCCTGCGTGCCTTAGTAATTATAGGCGGAAAAGTTGTTTTATAATTTTGTTCACCTTCATAATGTCAAGAGATATTATTGATATTTATCGAGACATATTTTATAATGACAAAATCTATAATTACGTATTATAAGAAGTTAATATTCATATTGTTTTCAGCGAAACAAATTAGGGAAACTGAGAAAGTAAAATGGTCCTCGACAATATTTATTGTTACACCGTACCTGGTAGTGATGGACAATAGATAACTTTTATGTTAGGAGTTAGGCACAACTAATGAATACTCCGTATAACAAATTGAGATTTGTCGTATATTCAATGAATAAGGTAACTTTCTCAATGATGTTTTAGCCTATTGGTTAAAGTTGAAGAACCAGTGACGATATGTCACAAGTTCAAATCCTCGATCTCCTCGTCGTACCAAAAATATTTTGTCTAAATTAATTTCTTATGATTAAAATATTATTTTAGGCATAAAAAATATAATAGTAGAAGAAAATGTGTAGTTGGAGTTTAGTGGATAGATTGTGAAACTCATTTGAGAAGAGGAAGTACTCCGTAGGAACTAGGAAGGCATGAAAATTACCAAAATGAAGTAGAAGCACAACTCTTAAGTGGTGAAAGGCTTGTTAATTGAGGTATAATTACTTGTATTACACTAGTACATAATTTACACTAGTACGGAGTACATAATTTGTAATGTACGTATTGTTAAAAAAAATATGTGAACGCATTATACATGTGAATATTACATGATGAATTTAGTGTCGTATTTAAATTTTATTGCACCGAATTTATTAATTTTGCGACATATGCCGACAAAAATGAAGAAAAAAAAAATTAATAAGTTGCTATATACAATGAAAATGACTACATTGTGGATTGAGTGAAAAAGAAATTTTGATTCATAATATAAACCGTTGTATTTAAATTTCATGTCATCGATATGATGTTTCTCAACTAAAATTTTAATGATTTTTAAAAAATACATGTGAACGCATGCACATAAATATTACAAGAAGATTTTGGTATCTTACTATCGTATTTAAATTTTATCACATCGATGTTTCTTAACTCAAGTTTATTACTCCGTATTTTATGTAATTTACCGACAACAACAAAAGGAAAATTACTCCGTAAAAAATCGATTAAAACACATAAAAAACACAAATTATATTTGAAGCAGAATGCTTGTTTCTTGTAACGGTCAAATATTAAGCAAAAAGACAAAGGACAAGTGGGGAAGAACATCTTGTCCTTTGTCTTTTTGCTTAATATTTGACCCGTTTCTCACAAGAAACGGGTTACCCGTTTCACACAAGGCTTACACCATAAAAAATGACCACATTGTGTATTGAATGAGGAAGAAATGGAGGAGTACAAGCCAAGTTGCCTCGTTCTCTAGTCCATTATTACTCGTACAATGATTAAATAAATGTAGCAAAAGTACTAAACTAAACTACTCCCTCCGTTTCAGTGAATTGTTTACAGTTTGACTTTTTTGTGAGCGAAAAAAAGTCAAACTGTAAACAAATGACTGAAACAGAGGGAATAAAATTTATGACCTTTAAAAAAAATAAAAACTACTCCATAAAATTTATGAGTAATATTTTAAACTCAAATTAACACACTTGAATGCCACTTGATATATACTCCATATAAAATTAATCATGAATCATGGTATTATTTGGTAAACATTATTGAGATTTACATTGCTATTGTCTAGCTGGTACATTTTGATCATGACATATGACGAAACATCTTTATTTTAATTTTTTATACGTCGACTTTAATTATTTTGATACTTTAATGTTCTTTAGACCTTATTAGGTATAATTTGTCTAAGATATGGTTGTCTAATATGCTTTGTGTACACAACTATATACGAAGTATATGTTATTTATTTTTGTACTCGTATTATTTTAGGGTTTGTTCAAATGTTTGAAATAAATAAGTCAATTATGGAGTATTTACAACTTTATAACCACCTATTATTGAAAATTAATATGATCAAATTAGTCATTGATCACTAAATAATACGGTTTCGAACCTCTAAAACTGCATTAAGTTTTCGCTAAGATCTTCTTACGGGTAAGGATTGCACGAAAGTTAAAAGAAAACTCTTGAAATGGAGAAGTAACCACTATTACGTGAGACGCCTTATTACGGAGTACGTACATTTGGTCCCTTGAAAGATCATCTCACGCGATTTTAGAGTGAGACTTATCTAATTCACACTTTAAACAAAATAAATTTTGAAAAATAAATAGATAACTACCTATTATTGTAAGAGGTGTTATAATAAAGTTTTCGTGAGACCGTCTCACATAAGAATGTGTGTACGTACGGAGTATAAAGTTATGTATAAATTATCTGAGAATTTGTACTAAAATGGGGTCGATAACAATAAAAACGGTTGATCAAATAATATCCAAATTGAACATTTTCATTTTGACACTAGTGCATGTAGAGAACCGTAAATATATCTGTTTGATTTGTTTTCATGAATGCATTTAAAATATTAAACTTTTATAATTGCTTAAGTCATAAAATAAAAATTATTATACTCTTTTTAAATGTGCATTTCCAAAAGTACAATAAAAAATAAAGTGATAATAATATCGAGCAGTAATTTTCGGTTTAATATTTTTCAAAATTATAATTTCATATAATAATATGAGATGAAGAAAGAGCAATGGGGAATATATAAATATAGAATAAAGTCCATAAATTATTATGTGCATAGGGAAGAACACAAAAGGTATATTCTGATGGCCAAGAACATTTTGTTCAAAGTCTTTTGTTTTCGTTCGACTTTTTTTATATTTTTATTAATTAAGGTCCCTCACTTTGCCCTCGTGGGATTTACGTACGTGTAACGTGAACGAGGCCAAAAAAAAATGTTCGTACTTTTGATAATGAAGTCAAGTAAAACGTGCTACATACCAAATTTCGTATATAGGCTGATTCTTAGAATATAATGTCAATTTGTGTATTTAAAAGACGATTATATCGATACTGATTTAATTGTTATGTAAGTCTGTGAAAAAATGATAAACTACGTACTGTTAATCTTAAATGAAAATTGTGAATACTCGTATATTGCATGGATTTACGGAATATATACAATGTACTCCGTACTTCTTAAGTTTGCTATGAGTATGATGAAACAAAAAAACTGTGAATATATTGCATGGAATACAATAATGTTCTTTTTGTGAATATTATTTACACTAATAGCATTTGATTGATGATTATATACATTAAGTTGTACTTCGTATTACGTAATTATTTATATAATAAATTGAACTTAAATTTTGCTAACATAACATATTATATAATTAAAATCACGAACAATATGGTGAAATAGTGGGTTCATATATTCCTACATTTCACATAATATTATTTGTTAAGGAGAAATAAAATTAGAGTTTGTAACAAAAAAATTCTTATATTACCAAAAATAAGATAATACGGAGTATTAATTTTTTGGATTAAAGAAAGTACTACTCCGTACACTTATTAAGTACTCCATACACTGTATACATGTAGCAGATTCTTAAAGTAACACTATCGCTTACTCGTATAATACATATTCCGTAATTCTTATACTCCGTAATAAAAATATATACTTTGTACGAGACTACGAGTACATTTTATTTGAATTGTTTAAAGTAACACTATCGTTTATGATGATACCGGACTAAATGCCATAAAATTGCACATTAGTCTTGAATGTCATATCGTTGTTCTTGACTTCTTTAGTATCATCATATATTCATTTTAAAGTGTTTTTTAAGGATATAATTCTACGGTAAATTTCTACGGACCACTTCATTTTTGTTGTAAAATTGACTAAAAAATACTTGTAATAGTTAAAACATAAGCTCATGCATGACGAAATGCATGGATTATTAAGCCCCATATATAAGGATAATTTACAAAGTTGGCGGCTCACTTTTATTTACTTTCAGTCAATGTAATCATGCAACTTATGTTAAAAACTGTTTTTCTCAACTAAATTACTCTTTACTAATAATTGAAATCAAGGGCGTCTTAAAATAAATGGAGGCCCAGTGCACCCTAAAAAAGCACAATTACTATACGATGGAACGAATTACTTAAAGATGGAAAGTTTTAGTAATATATTGAATTTATTTAATAATGAAATTACTATTTTGCCCTTGTATTATTATATTATTTTTTAAAGTTGTTTATATTTTTTTATTATTATTATTAATTTATATTTAAATATTTTTTTTTTTTTTTTTTTGTTTAGTTTAGTGTTATAAGTAGAAGAAAATTTGCTAAAAATAGTAAAATAGTTAAAAAAATAGAATAAATTAGTAAATCTTGAAGACAAAAACAGTAAAAAAAAAAAATATGGGTTTTTTTGTTAAATTGAAAGAAATGTCGGGATCGGACGATTCAAATATTGCAGATCAGGTATTCCTAACCTTGTAAATTAATTTCGTTTTGTAGAAAATAATTATTATGACCTAATAATTTGTGTAATCATATTAAAAAAAAAAAAAAAAAAAAAAAAAAAAAAAAAAAATGGGCCGTGAAAATCCACGGCCCAGCGTGGTACTAGTGAGCAGGTAGATTGGCTCATTGTTCATGTCAAAGTGCAATAGCCGTGGATTTTCTACGGTTCCTATATTTTTTTTTTTTTTTTTATTTTTAATTTTTTTTTTTAAATCATATGTTAAGTTTGATTTTGTTTAGATTATAAATAGTTGTATTTTTTTTTTTTTGTTTGATTTTTATAAATCATGTTGTTGTTTATGTTTTATTTTTGTTTACGGTTTAAAAGTTGACGGTATGAAAAATAAATTATTCATAACCCTTTAAATTAAATTTGTTTTGTAGAAAGTAATTATTATGACTGAATAATTTTTGTTACGGTATTATTAAGTATGTAATTTTATTTTAAAAAAAAAAAAAAAAAAAAATAGGGACCGTAGAAAAATCACGGCCGACCACCATGGGGACGTGAATAGCTCACTACCCAACCACCTCGCTGCACTGTCTCACTACCATCCTCGGTCCCGCCGTGAATTTTCTACGGTCCCTCTTTTTTTTTTTTTTTTTTTTTTTTAAAATCATATGTTGTGATTTTGTTTTTTAGGTTATAATTTTCGGATTTTATTTTGGTTATAATTGATATTGTTGTTTCATATTTGTTTAGATTAAAATTGAAGGTATAAAAATTATAGTAATCATTTTGGTTATTAATTTTTTTTAGATTTTTTTGAAAATTATAAATAATTTCTGATTTTAGTTGGATATGTTGTTTCAGGGTTTAGTAGGTGACGGCATTGATTATAGTAATCATTTTGAAACGAATTTGTTGTTTGATAAACTGTCGGATGCAGTTGATTGGTGTAAAGGAAAATCTATTCCACTTGGTTTTGGGTTGAAAATATCCGGTACTAAAAAGGTTAGTGCTAGACTTGCTTTAGCTTAAAAATATTTGTATTGCGGATCAAGCGTTAAAATATCGACCAAGGTTTCGCTGAAGGGGTTATTGAACGCTCGACATCAGCGACAAAATTGTGTGAATGTCCGTTTAAGTTGACGCTGCTTTACTTGTATACCGGATGCGACGTTTTCACCGAGAAATGGGTCAGTGTAATGCGAATACAGGAATTCACAACCACGAGTCATGCGAGTGTATGGTGATGGAGATCGGTGTAGCGCCGCGTTAATCGCACGCCGAGAAGACGCCGATAATGGAGCAGTGCAGTGCTCATGTTCCACCTAAGAACATTAGTTTGTCTTTGCACTACCGCCTCCCGATAAGCCACGACCTTCCATGCGGCGTATATACAACTCGGGGCAAAAGGTTAGGTCTCATTGGCGTGGTAGCCGCAATCCGCCGCAAAGAAATGTTTAATTTGGGTCAATGTAGCGGTATTACCTTGACTATCTTGTTGAAGCAGAACCGAACACAGTGACGCACATTTTCATGGCCCATCCAGTTAGCTTAAGTCTACTTCGTGCGTACCCAGATGTGGTGGAGATAGATTCAACGTACAAAACCAATTTATACCACATGCCATTTGTGGAAATAATTGGTGTGACTCCAGTCGGTAAGACGTTTTGCATTGGTTATTGTATGATGGCTGATGAGTCAATTGAGAGTTACGATGTGGATGTTGGAGAAGCTACAAACGATTATGGGTGATCTAAAACCAAATGTGATTTTAATCGATCGTGAATCAAGCGCTGGTGGCGGTGCCGGAGAGGGTATTTGACGACGCCCCCATTTTCTTTGCTTGTGGCACATTTATCGTGCAATGAGGCAAAGAGTCGTTCTTATACACAAACGTAAGACGTTGGGAATAAAATCTCTTCTGTACTTTAGGCGATCGTTGAAGCGCCTACGGTTGATAGGTTTGAAGCGGCTTGGTTGAAATTTAAAGAGAAATGGGCCGGGTAGGCTGATATGTTCAGATACTTGGATGAGGTATTCGACAAAGTGGGCCAAGTGTTACACAAATTCAAGTAGACATTTTGGGAACACCGCAACTTCTAGAGTTGAATCGCCCATGCGTTCTTTGAAAGTTGGTTAGCAAGTTCGACTCTCGCCTTGGATTCGATTTGGCATCGGGTCGATCATATGCTACAAGGCCAACACGCCGAGATAAGAAGATTGTTAGAAAGATCTCTGAGTTCCGTTTCTACATTCGAACATGGAAAATTATTTTCATGATTAACGGTAAAGTTTCGCACGGCAATATCGATAATGAAAGATGAGATTAAACGGGTGTTAATCTTGGTACACAATATGCAGAGATGTGGTTGTCTTCCTGGCCACTACTCATGGGTTACCTTGTGCTTGTCGAATTATTCACGAGCATTGCGGACGACGTTGTTCATTTGAACGTTATTGATGCATATTGGCGTACTTTGGTGTTGGACATGAACTCAAGAATGCTAGCTTGATGAGGATGGACGCCACAAGAATTATTCACCGAGATTCAAGCGTGATCCAAATTGTTAGGCGATTGTTCATCGAGTCCATTCATGCACAACTTCACCCAGAGTACGAAGATGTTTTGGAGCCTCAAGTTGTTGCACGCCCTGCAGGTCGCCCTCGACATTATCTACTCGACGAGACCCTTCGCCGTTTGAACATGCTAGAAGACTATTTCCAGATATTTAGCCGTGAGTACGACCCCCTGTCCAGCGCTCCGTCTATTGTTCATTCCACGGCTCCGTCCACGGCTCCGTCCACAGACATTGGTTCATATAACTTTGTTCATCGTAAGTATTTTTTTTATTCGATTTCTGTATTTATTTGTCACGGTTTGATTTTGATGTGTGGATAAAATTGTATATGCTGTGTAGGTGTATGTGCGCCCATGGAGTTGAATTGGCATAGTGAGGATTACTCGCAATTTCCTTACCAGCAGTACATACCGGGAGTAATTGAGGACTCCGTAATTCGCTGGTTTGATCCTCAGCCGATGGACATTGCGGTTTTCGAGTACTTAGTCATGCACTGAGAGGTTCCGAAAATGATTTCGGTATGCTACGTATTATTTTGCTTGAAGAGATTAGTGATTATCGCTACGCAGTTGCTTACACTGATCGTGAGTACAATGAAACAAATTACAGCCGTATTATTTGTGACATAACAACGGGTTGTGGTGAGCGTAATTGGATGACGACATGTGACTTGCACGCATTTGCAACTAAATTCAACTAGTTGATTGTCGTTGTAACTGCACAGTACTACCGTGACCGGTGGAGTTGGGCAGGTAGTTGTACTTACGCCCGCCGCCGGTGGCGAGATGGAATAAATTCAGATTTGGTGAATTATGGATCGCCCACGCGGAATTCACTTCGCATTTAATCGAGTTAACGACAATTGTCCAATGCCTCCGATGAACAATTTGTGGCTGCACACCAGAGATGCTAGTGTTGCGAATTTGTTGACAGAATCGCACCAACATCGTTGTGCGGCATGGCGGCGGCATTTCGATGGGGAGTTTGACCACGATGTAATAGATTTGGGGTAGTTATTTAGAAGCACTTCATTTACATGTACTACAGTTAAATGATGTTGTCATTGACTTTAATGAACATGGACTGTAGTATTTTTTAAGCCGTCGAAGCGTCATTATTGACAAATTCAAAATTTTGAAAGTTCCTAAAATTTCAAATTTCCCAAAATTTTCAAATTTACAAAATAATGAAATTTCAAAAAAAAAATCAAATTTCAAAAGAAAATCAAATTTCATTAAAATTCAAATTTCAAATTTCACCAAAAATTCAAATTTCAAAAATTTTCAAATTTCCAAATAAAAATGAAAATATCAAAAAAAAATTAAATTTCTAAATGTAATAAAGTTGTTGGAGTCAATTAAAAGGAAAAACATTATTTAAAATTCAACTATCATTATATCATTACTAAACATTACACATAAAATTACCTCATTACTAGACATTACATATAACATTACATTGACAAACTGACACTTAACAATACATTAAAGATGCCTCTTAAAAACGATTGCAAGTTGAAAATAACAAAAGCTAACATGACAAGAAACTACACTAAACAAGATAAGCTAACATGACAAGAAACCACACTTAATTTATTCATTACTACTACATTGAAGAACATGATGGTAATCCGACTTAGCCCTTCGCCACTTTCTTCCTCACCGCCGGTGCCAGGGTTGTTGTCAGAACGTGGAAGATATTGTGCCAAGAATTCACGGTGACGCTGCTCGCTCAAATCGTCACCAAGTCAATCGATAGTACAAAGCGCCAATCTTCAAACGAGGACGCCTTGCAGGAAGATTGTAGAAGCGATTGTCGCCATTCAACAAGTCACCAAACGCGTGTTGAGTAAGAATTTGACTATACTTGCGAAGGTAGTCCACCACTTGCGTCTTCAAAGTACGAAGAAGAATAATCCTTGCATTAACATCCGCCGCATAAACCGCATTTCACCGCACCTGTGGTCCCTCAAAGCGTCTGGGAAAACCGCGTCTTTGAATAACTCCTCGATAAAGGGTGTTCGCGGTTCCTTGTACATTTCATCGAGGAAAAGCGAAGGTTGGATGACTTTCAATTCGATCCTTAAATTCATAAACTTCTTCGACAATGGTGTTAATGTGAGTTTGAATTTTAATTATCCGTTGTTTATTGGCATCCATTGTTGTCGAAATTTAGTGATTTCGTTTTGTAGTAAAAGAAATTATGGTTGAAGGGTGTTAATGTGAGTTTGGTATGGTTGAAGGTGTGGGTTATTTATAGAGTTGAAAATATTTAAATTATTAAAAATTTTGAAATTTGTTTTTAAATTTGGTTTTTTTTGAAATTAAAAGTCGTGCCTTATACGAAAAGTCGTGGCCTTATACGAAAAGTCGTGGCGTTATACTTAAAAGTCGTGGCGTTATATTAAAAGTCGTGCCTTATACGAAAAGTCGTGCCTTATACGAAAAGTCGTGCCTTATACGAAAAGTCGTGCCTTATACGAAAAGTCGTGCCTTATACGAAAAGTCGTGCCTTATACGAAAAGTCGTGCCTTATGTAAAAAGGAGTGCCTCACATAAAAAGTCGTGCGTTATGTGAAAAGGAGTGCCTACATAAAAACGCTGCGTTAATCAAAATTAAAGTAAAAACATTAGAAAATGAAAATTAAAGTACTACTAAAGCGTACATTCAACTAGACACCTAAAAACCATTACAAAATGAAAATAACATATTGCTAACATGACACTAAAAACGACAATAATTAAAAACGAGGATTACATTAGTTGTTGTTGTTCGGAAGGTTAATTCATCTTAACGGCCCCTAAACGAGGATTACATTTTGCAAAATTAAAGGAAAAGCAATTAAGATATTTTAGAAAAATGAGTGGACCAAATTAAAAGAAAACCAATGGATGTAAATTAAAGGAAAACCAACGGACATTAATCAAACGAAAACGAGTGGATCAAAATTAAAGTAAAAACAACGGACAGAAACTAAAGCAAACCGAAGGGATACAAATTAAAGAAAAAGCAACGGACAGAAATCAAAACGAAACTAACGGATACAAATTAAAGTACAAACAACGGACATAAATCAAAACGAAACTAACGGATACAAATTAAAGTACAAACAACGGACAGAAATCAAAACGAAACTAACGGATACAAATTATTAAACGATAAACGGACAGATATAAAATACATTAGTACCGGTCTCCCATTCTGGTATCATCGGCCATCGATGACGATGACGCAGGGCCCACTTCTTCAAACTGGCTTTTGTTTATGTGAATCAAACTCAGCTCCTGTTGAGGAACGTTGGTCATTTGATCAGTAGGAAGACGACAGAGCATCGTTATGAATGGCCTTTGAAGAAATGATTGTAGGCGTAGAAATAATACAATTACCTCGTTATTGATTTCTTGCAGCTCCTCATTTTTTGCCAAAAGATCTGATGAAACACGTACGTTATTGTATTTTAGACAAGATGAACAAAATTTCTACTACACAATTATGTAAGGTACAATTCATACCTTCAGTAAGTGGACGACCATCAATTGGTGTCGATATTTGAGCGCCCTAAACGCATAATTTCGTGATATCTTACGAAAGGCGTTGGCGCTTGTTATACAACTTTGACCTTGGTCTAGGGACAAGGACAGTGGCCAAACGATCGAATAATGTTCGAATGTCGGAGATATTTCGCCGATAGTGGTTCGACGCGTGCTAACATGGTCAAAGAATTCGTGAATCGGTCTAGACATTATTTGGTTTTTTTAGAAACGAAAATTTGAAGTAGAAGTTGAATTTGTAGGTTGTGTTTTGAATGGTTAGAGGGTGGTATATTTATAGGAAAACAAAAAAATATGACCGTTTGGCACTTTTTAAATTTTAAATAAAATGTTAACTAGAACATATTAAAAAAAAACAAAAAAAAAAAAAAAAAATTATATATATATATATTTTTTTTTACACGTCTGGGATGCCCATTCGTGTAAAAAACACGAAAATATATAAATTTTTTTTTTTTTTTTTTTTTAATTACCGTTAACTTTAAATTTTTATATGTGGATGGCACAACATAACAAAAACGTACAAAAACGTTAACCTTTAAAAACTTTTTATTTATGAAAAGTACACATAACATTACATTGCAAAACGACAATTATTAAAATAAAAATTAAAGTTCTACTAAAGCGTACATTCAACTAGACACCTAAAAACCATTAGAAAATGAAAATAACATACTGCTAACATGACACTAAAAACGACAATAATTAAAAACAAGGATTACATTAGTTGTTGTTGTTTGGAAGGTTAATTCATCTTAACGCCCCCTAAACTGCCTTTCTTGGACGTACTGATTGTAGAAAAGAGTTAACTTTAAAAGAGGATGCCTTCGGAAACCGCCACTCAGCAACTCAGTGAAAGCCTCTTCAGTAAAAATTTCGCTGCACTTGCAAAGGTGGTCAACAGCTTGTTTCTTTAGAGCACTGGCAAAGACTTTCCTCAAGGCCGATATCATCACGCTCAACAAGGATCCTAAACATGAAACCAGATCCCTAAGAACGCATGGAGTACGCCCAACAAGATATAACTCCTCGATCCATTCATCGAGGTTCTTTTAAAACTTCATTGAAGAAAAACTAGGTTTAATGACTTCCTCAATACGAAGTTTTGAACTCTAACAAATCTCCCAAAATGTCATTTATGGTTTTTTGTATTTTGAGAACAAATGCACTTATTAGTTTCAGAGAAAGCATCCATAGTAATAATGTTGTAGTTGTTGTTGTGATAGTGGAATGAAAGTGGTTGAAATCAAATTTATAGGGATATGAAATTTAATTTTTTAAAAAAATATTTCAAAATTTAAAAATTAAGTTAACAAATGATAAAGACATGTCATACCGAAATACGGGCCTTACATAAAAAAACGCGCCTTCTATAAAAAAACGTGCCTGACATAGAACGATCGTGCCTTACATAAAAAAGCGTGACTTACATAAAAGAAGTGCCTAACATTAAAAGACGTGAATTACATAAAAACGTGCCTAACATTAAAAGACGTGACTTACATTAAAAATCGTGCCTTATATAAAAGTTGTGCCTTACATGAAAAGTTGTGCGTTATGTAAAAGGAGTGCCTTACATAAAAGGCGTCGTAATTTAAAAAAGCGTGCTTCACCCTAAAGTAAAGCAAATCGATTAGATAAAAATTAATGTAAAAAAGGAAAGAAATGGAACCGAAAAGTAATCTGATACAAATTCAAAGGAAACTATTGTACGATACAAGACCGTTGAACGAAATAAATAGTAAACGCGTTACATAAAATACAAATAAAATAAAACGTTAAAGAGTTAAATTCAAGAAATTCAATTCTAAACCCTTCGATCACGCGTACTAGTCGGTGACTTTGGTCTTCCGCGACTTTGTCGATACGCTTCCGCCTCCCAACGCCTTCGTAAATGGTGTGAAGTCGGTAAACATGCGGACCAAGTATTGTTCCTGCTCAGCCCTTCAGTGACTTCAAGCCCTCTATACAACCGCATCATCAAATTCTTATTCACCGTCTAAATCAAAAATACTAAATTAGTCAACAGTACAAAAATATTTAAAGTAATAAATTGACTTAATTTAAAAAATATTTAACGTCTTAGCTACCTCTCGATAATCCCCAAATGATTTTGTACCACTCTCCCCTCTTCAGTAGAAGGGTCTATGATAAAAGGGTGCGAATATTTCATGTACCAAACCATGTACAGCGGATCTGAGTCGTCTGGTGTTAGAGCGACTTTCGACAACGACGATAGCGGAGTACGATGCATCGGCCAAGTCCCCCAAAGATGATCTGCGTGTGCCCACCGGGTCAACTCAGATCCTTTTCCCGAACCCGACGATGACAATCAGCCGCTACGCCGCGCATCGAGCCGACGGATCCGCACATGCCCAAATTGACGCAAGCAACGATCGTCGATATGGCTCGACAATGTCCATATATCTGATAAACCCATGATACCACGATCGCCCATGCAAACGATCTGGCCTCGTACTAAAAGGCAACCACTGAACTTCACCACTAGTTAGGTGATCTAACTGCCTACGATACTCCGCCAACTTCACCGCCGTATTCTCGAACCTCGGTGCATTCACCCACGCAGCGGCTCGAGGATCTACCTTTCACATCGCAGCGGGCATGCACGGCCTGAAAATAGGGAAGTACTCAGATATCCACACCGTAGTAGTCCCAAACAACCCAGAACCCCACGTGAGGAAGTACGAGTAAGAACACCTAACTCCCGATACAAGTACGCTAAAATACCGCTTCCCAAGCGCATTTCGATACCTTAGACAAATGACGAACCATCGGGAAAACCAAACTTTTCACCCTATCACTAGACTTGTCCACGAAAACAGTCATACCCAACAACAGAAAAATATAACCCCTTGCCTGCTCCTCAACAGTCGCAGTAGGAATAGCATCCATGACTGCCTCCACTAACACCGCTCCACCTTTATATATTGGCGCCGAAACACCAGGCCTATAAGGCGCCTTGATTCAGGTAACCCTTACCAAAAACTCAAGAATCAATGTCGCAGACGCACTTGCCACTGCCACCACCAAAACCCCACACTAGGCCATCTATAGGTACGCCTAGGATAAATGCAACATCATGCAACAAAATCGACATCTCCCCAAACGGCAAATGGAAAGTGTTCGTGTCTGGCTGCCAACGCACAATAAATGCCGATATTAATGGCAAGTTCAAATGCGTTGAACGCACTCATATAAATGGCCCAAACCTGACCTCTGCACTAAACGGACAAATTTCAATCGCTAAAGGCAACCGCGTCAAGGTAGACAACTTATTAAACCTATGATATCCTAATCAAAACGCCGACACCCAACATCGCCCCAAAGTTGTCGAGCAATGTGTCCACCAAAACTAGAATAACATCGGGAAGAAAAAGGTCCACCAGGCATTCCCCGTGATAATCCAACTACGATCAACCTTCCCTTTACTCTTAGAACTACTAGAACTCCTGCATACCCAAAGAATCGACCGGTCTTCGCTCGCTTAGCTTGGAACCCGACGCCTAACTCCTCATCACTAGCCTCCTCAAACTCCTCATCCGCCTCTCCTCCATTTCCTCCTCCGCATTTATCAAGGAATTGAGGATCTATTCGACCAACATAAGGCGATTCATCAACATTACATCTTTTTCAAGTTCCATGAACGCACGATACTCAACCCGTCATCTTCGCTTCCTTCCCTTTATCGACTATCTACAACGAAAATAACAAATTTTCAAAAATTAAAAATATTAACAATTTCTACTACAACCAAAAAAATGATTTTAAAATATTACTAAATCAAAAATACAAACAAATAAAAACTTCTTTTTTAAAATATTACTAAATCAAAAATACAAACAAATAAATAACTTTTTTAATAAACCTAAATAAATAAAGTAAAACAAAAAAAAAATATTAAAATTAATTTTTTTTAATAAACCTAAAATAAACAATAATTAAACAAAAGAAAATAAAATAATTAACTTTTTTAAAAAAATAAAAAAAAAAAAAAAAAAAAAAAGGTCAGTAGAATATCTCACTACAAGCCAAATTTCAACCGTGGGTAATCCACGGTCCATCCCCACCCCGACCGTGGACTACTCACTACTAAGATCTGCAGAGCCGTGGATAATCCACTACTCTTCAAACCCGCTTTTATTTTTTTTTTTTTTTGCTTTTTTTCGGCCCAAATCAAACTAACAACCAACAACAACATCAAATTCAACATACAAATGTCGATCAAATCAAAAAAAACAACAACAACAACAACAACAACAACAAAAACAACAACAACAACAAAAAATTAAACAACAATAAGGAAAACTAAATATAAACATAAAATAAAAAAAATTGACAAAATAAAAACTTACGATTTCTATATTTTGTGTTCGGGTTGAATCAAGAGCAAGCTTAACAGATTTTAATTTCTAGAAATTAATTTGGGTGAATTTAAAAGGGGTTGTTGTTGTTTTTTTTTTTTTTTTTTAAGAGTGAAGAAAGGGAAAATAGGAAATAAGAAAAGGAAAAATTAAAATAAAGTTAGTTTACTTAACTAAAAGATTAATTAGGGGGGAGGGCAAATTAGTCATTTGCGTTTTCCATCTTTAAGTAATTCGTTCCATCGTATAACAATCCCCTAAAAAAGAGGTCCCAAATATGAATATTACATCGATAACGCTTATAAATTCTTTGTGCAAAACTGAAGGCCCTGTACCCCCGCGCGTGGTTTCACGGGGAGTTAGACGCCCCTGATTGAAATACGAGTACTTAATAAAGTTTTAGGTTTTTTCAATGAATTTTAAAATCTTTTCAAATGCTTATGTTCAAAAACCACATAAAAGTTATTGTACCACTTTTCGGCAAAATTAAATGTAGAATTTCAGGAAATTTCACATGGAGAGAACACGTTACACGTCCTAATTGGTTACTCCGAATTATTTTTATTTTTATTATTTTTTTATAGGTGTCTTACTTTCTGTGGTTTAATTTTTTATTCAGTGTGATTGCGAGAAAATAGTTACATGAAATTTTTTAAATTTATTTCACTCGAAACATAATTTTATCGGAGTACTCATTATATATGCGGACCATAAATAGTACAATGAAACGAAGTGGACTCATGCTTGGGAAGGTTATTTGATTTAGCCCAACTTGTATATAGGTTTCATTTCCCTTAGATGGGTTCAAAACAATACTGAATACAAAATGTCGTCGTTCGTTCGAAATTATTTATACAGAGTACGAAATAATAATTCTCTTATAAGACCATTTTATACCATAAATCGGATCCAATAAAGAAAAGTCCAATTATATTGAGCCAATTCCAAATTCCAATAATCGTTGCTCCTTAGATCTGAAACTTTGATATCATAGTATCAATTTCGTTTATTTTTTTTGGGTGGATAAAAATCATAGGATTACGTTAATAACTGAGAACATGATATCTCTTAAACTTGGCAATATTCCAAGATGTAATATTTCAAGATATTGTAACCCTGCATATCGGATTAGGATCCTCTAGAGTGTTACTATATAACTTTGCACCGTAGAGTTTTGATTTTTACACTAGATAATCATAATAAATTTATTTAATTTTTATATTACGCTTATACAAATACCCTCTTATGGGCTCCTCATCGATTTTTTTTCCCGGAAAAGGGTTTAGGGTACAATTTTACGGTGCCGTGCCGCCGAATCCGAACTAAAAAATACCCTACATCAACTTAGTAAACCCGTTTGGGAAATTGGTGAAAAGAAAATTTTTGTTATACGCAAGTAAGGTGGCGGAAATTTAAAAACTTTACCGATAGAGTTATTTTACAAACTCTAGAGGATCTCTACACAGTACACGGAGTAGTTTTCTTTTCTTACATGTGTGGTTTAAAACAATACTCCGTATTAGTTACGCAATGTCGTAGACAGTTTGAAATTATTATTCATACAAAACGGGTTCACGTCATCAATCCATAATTTTATAATTTTATGAGTGTTTTTTTTGTTAACATAACGGTATATGACATCTGCTAATGGGATAGGGTTTTGTCTGAGCCGTAATTAGGTCAAATTTATATTAGGTCTTAAAGAGTATTATATAAACTCTCTAAGCTTCACCCTAGTTCACATGCTTATCATACCGTTTGAAATCTGTAATCTGAAAACTCCTCTCAAATTACTAAAACTCTCTCCCTTCTGTCCTGTAGACGTAGCTAACACACTGTTAGTGAACCACGTAAATCTGTGCGTTCTTTCTTTGTTGTTCGTTCTTTTCTCTTTTCTTTGCATTTGTTACAACAACAACGACTAGCCTCCTCTTCCATTCAAGACAACACCGCCTTTCTCATTCCACGAAAAGCCACACCAATCGCTATGGAGGAGCACGATTTCCTGCGAATTAAAAAAATACGAAGTAGAATTATAATTTACTTTATCCGTTTCACTGAGTTGTTTACCCTTTGACTGTTTTATGATGAAAATTTGAGATAAGTGTAAACAAATGACTGAAACAGATAAAAGACAACAAACCAAAGCAAGGGTGTCAATTGCTGATCTAAAATTCTGATACCATATTATCAATTACATTTTTTTTTTTTCTTGGGTAGATAAGATATGAGATTACCTTAATAACGTAGTACGAGTACATGTTAGTAAGATATCCCTAAAATTTGGAAATAATCTAAGATATAATATTTCAAGATATTCTAACTTTTAAGTCTTTCAAGTTTGGTAAAATTAATAAATAGACAAAATTACTTGAAATTAAATACTACTCTTATATATTTTGCACAGGACAATTCACAATTTGATAACTTGGCCAAGTTCGAATTAAAGACAAAACTAAGCCTGAACTTTAGTCTTTTCCTATAAATATTACGGAGTAACAGGTAAATTTCTCCCTACTTATTATTGTGCGTTCATAAATTCTGGACCGTAGTATGTTTTTAGTGGTCCGTGTTCTAAAATTTAAACGAGATGTTATAAAATTAAAAATAAAAAAATAAAAAACGAAAAATATTTGTCTTATAGACAAGTATTATATACGAGTATTATAGACCAAAATCATTTGGTTCTCATGTCCTTAGAACACGTTGAATATACCGAAAAATGGCCTTGAATAAACTTTGATTTAGAAATTATTTATATGATTGATTTTCTTTATTATTTATTTTTAAATTTCTCTTAACTATTAGTTGGGTATCTTAGTTAGACAAAATGAGAAGGATGGAAGATATATTGACCCGAATTGTAGAGGATTATGTGACGAGAGTCGAGGAGTACAAGCCAAGTTGCCTCGTTCTCTAGTCCATTATTACTCGTACAATGATTAAATAAATGTAGCAAAAGTACTAAACTAAACTACTCCCTCCGTTTCAGTGAATTGTTTACAGTTTGACTTTTTTGTGAGCGAAAAAAAGTCAAACTGTAAACAAATGACTGAAACAGAGGGAGTAAAATTTATGACCTTTAAAAAAAATAAAAACTACTCCATAAAATTTATGAGTAATATTTTAAACTCAAATTAACACACTTGAATGCCACTTGATATATACTCCGTATAAAATTAATCATGAATCATGGTATTATTTGGTAAACATTATTGAGATTTACATTGCTATTGTCTAGCTGGTACAATTTGATCATGACATATGACGAAACATCTTTATTTTAATTTTTTATACGTATGTTCCTATCTCGTGCGAATTTTTACGTATGAATCACGGGTATGTTCTTTATACTCAAATCACGGGTATAAAGAACATACCCGTGATTCAAGCATAAAACATCTTTATTTTACGGAGTATAAAGAACATTATACGTATGTTTTTTATACGTATGTTCCTACTAAATTTTCGCCACGATTTTAATAATTTGTGTGGTGCAAATGATTATTAGCCCCAAATTATTTCCCTCTTGTGGCATAAATACCTGTTTTTGCCACATGCGTGACTTGATTTGTGATTAAATAAATATTTTTACCACGATTTTAACTAATTTTGTGGCACAAGTGATGAGATATAAATTTTTTTTTCGTGTGACAATCAAAATGGCCTTTTTTCATGGCTAAATAATACTTCGTATTAGGCTACATTTTGTAGATCTCAATTCAGGCTTATAGGATCAGTTTAGTTGGGTCATTAGAATCAGGTCATATTGAAGAAGCTTATATTCAAGACAATGATGGGAAGTGACAATATGGGACCCATATTTTCGTAAATGGTGGGAGTTCAACCTTTTTCGTAAATGGTGGGAGTTCAACCTGGTGACTATCAAAAACCAAAACTGGGCTGGGATAAGTACCGAACTGAGCATGATCTTTATTTGCAAGAGGTTGTCAAAATTTATACAGGCGTTAGACGCATGGACTTGAAGGAATTCTTCTACTTCAACCACAACCGCATCTGCTCCAACACCCCGAATCACGGAATTCCTTTTTTAAATGGGTAATAGCCAGGCAGAACATAATTTATGGCATGATTATAATAAACTTGAGCTTTTTGCTTGTAGGTTCCTATGCGAGGAAGAGCGAGTAGCAGGTGTTGCCCATCTTTTAGAACACGTACTTCTACGAGGTGTTGTCAAGGCGACAGACTCCCCCTTTGCACAACACAGGTTCTCACATGAACACCATCACACTTCCCAAAGCTACACCATATTCTCTTTTCAGGTTCATGGTGAGTTCGAGTTTTCAGAAGCCATGAGGATGCTCAATATGATTGCTAAGCGACAGGTAGTATCTTATTTGGTTCTTCTCGGTTTTAAATTATTATTCTTATGCGGTTTTTTCTTTCTATCTATATCTAATCTAATCAAGTTCTTGTCCACCTTATTTGAAAGGTGCCCATCACAGAAGAGCATGTGGAACTTGAAAAAAAGATCGTAAGAATGGAGTATGTAACTAAGTTTCAATCTACTTCACAAATCGCTTCGATTCGCTCCAAATAGCTTATTTCTGTATCAATAGTTCGAAGCAAATTTTCGCTTTACTTTTGGAAATCGAGCAGAGGGTAGGTCGTTTCAGAGAGAGGGGCCTAATATTAATTTTCATTTTGGTGGTTGCAGACTTCAACAATAGAAACATGTAAGAAAAAGTTGACAATGATTAAATCTTCTGATTTGACAAAGTTCTACAGTAATTGGTATGTACCAAGTCAAATGGCTTTTATTGTGACGGGGGTAATTTCAAGGTAACTTACTTCATGTTTTTTTTTTTTTTCTTCATGAAATAGCAATAGCTGTCTCTTCACTTGTGGCATTGGTATTAATTATTTTTCCATGCTGTAGAAGTTGCTGATTGAAGGGAGCTGCCCTAAGAAAACACTCTCAAATGATTATCTTCCAAGAGCTGTCCCACCACCAAGTTGGACACGTGAGTTAGAAATTCTGAATGATAACAAAGAGGTAAGTTATTTACTCGCACTAGTTATATAAAATGGAGATGAATTGTGTAACCTCTTTGTGCATACTTGTGAAGTATGTGGACAGTTTCATTTGTGAAACGATCTTAGCAGTCCTATGATTATTAAGGAATTAAGTTCTTTCATAAAATAACATACATTTGACTAACACTGCCCTTTTTTGAGGTGAAATATTAGAAGGCAGAATCTTCTTAATTGCGTGATTAAAATGAGACTTTCATATAGACTGTTTTCGCCTGCTTACGATTTTTTTGGCGCTGTATTTTTTCTTTTGCTCTGCTTTGTAGAGTAGCATGGTAATTATGATTGTTTTGAACTTTTGTAGGAAAATTTTTTAGTTTTCAAGCTTCAAAGGTCACCAGATCTGCTTCGGAATGTGGTTATAGAGATTTTGCTAAGTGCCACATCCCGAAGACTGACGTCTGAAGGTGGTTTTACACGCAATATTTGCAAAGGAATGGATTTATATATTGTTTTCCAACATGGCGATGTAAAGAGAGTGGTCTATGAGGTATAAGATCTATGTTTTTCTCATGTGTTCTTATCTTTTTTACCACGCTGTACCAGTTGACACTTCCTGTTTTTTTCTTTTTCTTATATTAGCTTTTTAGAAACTCTGTTTTTTTTTCTTTATGTTAGGTTTTTAGGCTAAAGCAAATGGGGTTAACTGAGTCTGAAGTTGAAAGAGAATTGAAGTTGGTTAGCAGGAAAATGAGGAGAGATGCTGAGTTGTTTTGTTTAGATGAATGTCATCAAACTGTTGTGGTGCAGAACAAGGTTCTAGATGTGAGATATGTTTACTGATTCTATATGTTTGTTTAATTATCTACCTATTTTATTGAATGCTTGCTAAGATCTCATTTTTCTGTAGAATTTTCTATTTGGCTTTCCCATCAAGAGTCCCGAATCTGAATTTCAATTGCTCAAAAAACAAACAACTGAATCCCTACAAGGTAACATATTATGTAACAAACAACATTTGTGTCTAATAAACGTCTGTTTTTACTTTTTAGTGGTTATACTATTGACTCCATTCTTATTGACTTGATTCATAGCTCTCGCACTTGAATTCTTGGGACTTCTAAAATTTGAGGAAGCAAGGTTGTATGTTCAAAGTTCCTACTCCGGAAGTTCCTGGTCCAATTTATTAGATGGAGTGAACGTGGAAAACCTCTACCCATGGGAAGATACTGAAGAGGTCAAGCTATTTGAAGAGCATTTGTCTTGTGAAGATATGTAAGCAATTTGCTCAACAATGTTTCTTTGTTATAACCCATTGACTTCAGATACTAGGGAGTGCATTGTGGAGACAAATTGCGTAACCTCTTTGTGCATATTTGTGAAGTATGTAGACAGGTTCACTTGTGATACGATCTTAGTATTCCAATGGTTATTGAGGAATCAAGTTCTTTCATGAAATGACACTGCCCTTTTTTTGAATGAAATATTAGAAGGCAGAATCTACTTAATTGCAGGATAAAAATGGGACTTTCATAGAGACTAGTTTTTGTCTGCTTACTTCCATTTTTATTTTTGGCGATGTATTTTTTGTTTTGCTTTGCTTTGTAAACTAACATGGTAAGTTTTACAATTATTTTCATTATGCAAATCCGGCAACAAAAGTGTATACTAATTTATAAGTTTTCACGTTTTAGGGTTCCGTGTTCGACAAAAGACTACTGCATACTTGGTATGAGGGAATTTTGCTTAAGAAATGGCATGCGTATTCTATTGTGCAAATCCGACAATCCTCCGTCTGAGGTACACAGTCTTTCCTTTTATATTTTAACATTTTGCAAAAGCAACGCTTGTACTATTAGTGATCCACAAGTTCAAGAAAAAGTTAAAATTTATATTTATTTTTGTAGTGTCACATTGAAGGCTTCGCTCACGGGGGGCTATCCGATGTAGATGAGGATAATTTTATCCCATCGTTCTTCGGAGTATATATTGTAGATCAGTTCTGCTCCTTTCCATTAAATTTTCGTTTACGTGGTGCTGAGGAGCTCAAGGTACTTTTAGGTGTTAATGCTTACACCAGAAACATTCAAGCTGGTTTTGACGTGTCTGATCTAGAACAGTGTCTACAGGTCACACTCATATTATTAATTATGACTCATATATTATTAATTATTATCGTTAGGTGGGAATAATTTTGTTGTTGCTTTCTATTTCTTGTTCTTGCAGTACATTTACTTGCTGTTTTCTCAAAAACCCCGACTAGATCTGGAGACGGATCTGCAAACACGTGTGCGTATGGCTGTCAATCAATGCTTGGAAAGGAGGAAGGCGTCGGACACTGTGTATGAAATTGCTACTGGTTACAACGTAAGATGTAGTTTCTCTTTATTTTCTCTTTGATTGATTTTATTTTCTCTTTGCTGTGTTTTGTTTTGTCTGCTTATCTAGCTAATTTCAGGTACCTTCCGATGTTGATCCTGCTGGCATTGACTATCAGAATGCAACAAACTTCATCTCTTCTTGCTTTTCAAACCCTGCTGATTTTACCATTGTATTAGCTGGCGATTTTGATATGGATGCAGCTGGGAATTTGGTTAGAAAATATATGGTAAGCTGCTAATTGTCTTACTCATTCAAAATTATTAGCTTATATTTAATTTCAGCTAATCATGTGCTTCTTTTTCTTTGAAAGGGTTCAATCCCTCCCGTATCTTCCCGAAACTTTCCCACTGATAGAAATGGCATTACTGCAGTTCCGGTTAACTTTCCCACTCTTAGGAAGTATGTCTGTCGTTCCTGATAACCTATATTTTTACTGATTTTATACCCACATTATAACTCTTATTTGATCCGTTTTGCGGTCTTAATTTGTTAAATAGCTCAACATTTAGTTAATTGTAAATAAGTGGGCTCGGTCATATTTTTATTTGACTTTCATCTATTTTATCAAGAAAACAGTACTACTTTTGTTATTATATTTTACAGGTACTAATTTAAGAAGAAATTAAGGCGCACTTAGAAAAGACGATAGAATGAAACGGACTAAACGAATCAGACGGACCGAGAAAGACTATGGCCCAAGTAAAACAAGCCCACCAAAAAGAAAATGAGGGCAACAAAAAATGAGGCAGCAAGTGGAAGGAGAGTAGAGTAGAGCACGAGAGCAGTAGACAGAAGGGTAGAAAAGAAGACAGACGCGGAGGAGTAGAGGAGTCGAACAACAGAGCCAATTTCTTCCATTTTTCTTCAGTATTTTCTCTCTATTTCAATTAGATTTAATTTTAATTAGTTTTTAATCAGTAGTTTATTATTTTAATCTACAATTTATGTGAAGATTTGATCTTTTTCATTTCAACTTAAGTTCAACTTTGTCTCCTATTTTACGATTGTATGATCTTAAAGTTTTGATCTTTATTATTTAATTGTTCTTAGTTTTATGTTTGAATTCCTTATTATTATGATTTGTGTTAGATTAGTTATGATTAGTGAGTGATTTTTGTTTAGGTCTGATTAATCCCTAGCTATTTTGTCTATTGTGTTGAATTGTTTTATCAAATTGTCGAAATTGTGGGTGGTAAGAGTCGATTTTTATTCCCTTAACTAATGTGTTAGTGCCATGGGAGTGGACTTTCGTGTTAAGTAAAGGAGACCTAGTACAAGCCCGGGAGGGGAGTTCTAGATATTTTAGAGGTAGCGACCTCTGAGCTTCGGGAGGAGTAGTTTCACATTTTAGACGTTTTCCCCCAATTTACGGTGATTTCTTATTTTGTATGCTAGTGGATGAGTCGGACTCTAATCTTTTTCATATCGATTTACTTCATTTACTTGTATTTTCTTCTTCTAGTTTTATTTATTATTTTGTTAAGTTAGAGAATTCTCCTAAACCAAATTTCGTTCGGCTAAACTAAAACGAAAACAAAACTTAGAGCCTAACAAATCATCCCCGTGGATTCGACCCTCTCATACTACTACGACCGCGTTGCGCTTGCGTGAGAGGTTAATTATAACCGTAACAAGTTTTTGGCGCCGTTGCCGGGGATGGTGCTTAGTTAGATTTGAGTCTTGTCTAGTTTTAGGATTAGTCATTTTATTGCTTTTTAAAAATAAAAAAAATTCAAAAAATTCAAAAAATTTATTTCTTGATTTTTCAAATGTCTTCTATAGCCGATCTTTGTAGACTCGACCTAAGTTTAATTTCTTCACCTATCGATATTGGGATTGTCGAGGCTACTAATTATGAGTTAAAACCGACTTTGATTGAGTTAGTGAGACAAGATGCCTTCCATGGGTTAGATGATGAGGATGTGATAGACCATCTTGTATTATTTGAAGAGAAGTGTGCAACCTTGAGAATTTGTGGTGTTCCCGATCAAACTATTAGACTCTTACTTTTTCCCTTTAGTCTTAAGGGTAAAGCTAGGGATTGGTTGTACTCACATCCCCCTAAGACTTTTTCTACGTGGAGTGACTTAGCTCAAGCATTTCATAGACAATATTTTCCACTCTTTAAGACTTGCAAGTTTACACAAAAAATTATTTCCTTTGAACAAAGCAAGTTTGAGAGTTTGGGCGAGTCTTGGAATAGGTTTAAGGGATTGTTGAGAGCTTGTCCTCACCATGGGATCCCACCTTGGTTAACCATATTGTCTTTCTTCCAAAATTTACTCCCACACACTAAAGAGATGATTCTTTGGGCATCTAGAGGAGATTTTGAGGGGTTGAAAGTTGAGGAAGCTAATGCATTGATTGAAAATATGGTTATGGCCGAGGAGAATTGGGGATGGGGAAGAACGACACTTTGTAGTAGACCACAACATTTTTCATATCATCATGATAATGTCCAAAATAATTATGTTCCCCCTTCCTTTGATAATGTGAATGTTAATGATTTTAGGGTTCATAATGTGATTAATGGTGATGATGATGACTATGATTGGCTTGTGGATTCTAATGAGCTTGATCTTGATGTTCGTTTATCTTCTCTTGGTGACGAGGTTTTGCATGTTGATTCCTCTCTTCCTAGTGATGAAATTGAGCTTTGTATGCCTTTATCGGATGATCAAGTGATGATTAGTGATGCCGATTTGATTGTGTCACATGAATTTGATCCTAATGTCCATGATTCATGTCTTGGTAATGCTATTTTGTCTAATGATCCTTTGCTTTTAAACCATGATTGTGAGATAGAAAGTGTAAAGTTTGATGTTGATTATGTTTCAAGTGAGGAGAATGGACCTCTTGGAGTGGAGGAGGTTAATAAGCTTAGATTGTGTGAGTTTGATATTTTGCTCTTTGATGTTGATTACGATTTTGTGGAGGAGTTGACTTGTAGAGGGGAAAGTCTAGAGCTTGACATGAGAAATAAGTCGTTGGATTGTGAGATTGTGGATTTTCTTGATAAAAGCCTCGAGATCGAGAGTAGTGATGATGGCTTTGTTAAAGAACCCGTTTTGGAGGGTTTCTTTGAGGAGATTTGTGAGGCTAACCTTTGTTTTGAGGTTGAATCTCTTAATTCCGTTGATTTGTCGTACTTAGACTTTTCTTCCTCTTATGAGCTTTTGTTTGATGATGAGTGGAATTTTTCTCTCGATGATTTCGATATCTCTTCGAATTTGTCACCTAAGAAGGCTTTAATGGATAGGCATGGAGATTTGCTAGACGAGAAAGATATGTTCTTTGATTTTGATTCTTGTATTGTGCCTTTGAAACCAAATGATAAGCCTTGGTGTGATTTTAATGCATTTATAATGCACAAAATTCTTCACAAACATTTTGTTAGTCTTCTTACTTCACTTTGGTATGGTTTATCATGTTTGATATCTTATGACCACTTTTGTGAGGATTGGTCAATCTTGTTTGATTTGTTAATGCGTTCTTTGACCGGTATTTTAGATTATTAGTTGACTTGTACATATTTCTAAATTTTGTTAGTAGATTTTGTTTTCCTTTGTTTTGCTTGGTTTTTACATTTTTGTAGGTAACACATTCCACTTCAACTTGACGGGATCACAAGCTTGTGCAAGTTCTATTCTTATGGTGACATCCACTTTGCGCTTTACTTGGTACATTCTTTTCCCCTTTTTTCCGTTTCACCCCTTCCCCTAGTATGAACATTGAGGACAATGTCCGATTTTAGTGTGGGGGAGGATGTTTTGCATTGTTATATTTGGTGGTTATGGTGATTGTGGTATTGTTGTGGATTTTTGTGTTGAGGAGTTCGGAGAATGTGTTTAGTGTACATATATTTTTATTTTTGTTTGTCTTTTATTTGAAAATTTTCAAAAATCAAAAAATTTAAAATTTTTAAAAAACCCAAAAAGAGTTTCTTGATGCCTTTTCATGACGTGACTTAGTTGATTATCTAGCTCGTTACTTGGATGATAACACTAACTATAACAACTTAGTCATGCATTTTTTTTTTTATTGTCGTTGATTAAGCTCCAAGGGTCACTTGTCGGGTGTGATTTCACCTCCATTATACCACCCTCATTGCTCTTAGTGACTTGGTTATCTCGTCTCAAGGTGACCTTTTTGGCTCGATTGTCACAAAAAAATTCCCAAAAAAAAAAAAAAAAATTACAAAAAGAAAAATACACAATAAAAGCTCGTTTCTAATTCATTTTGCAAGATGCTTTGATCTTCAAACTTTGTTTTTAGCTTCCAAAGTTCAAATAATGGGTTGTGGTGACCACTTCGATGCCACTACTAACGGTCACTTTAATTAGACCGAGTGGTAAAGAGTGAAAAGCCCGTAAGCTATTGTCGTGTACTCGCTTCGTGCCGAGAAAACATGTGGTGAGTCGGTGGCAATTTAGCGAGCGTGGGATTAGCCACACCCGATTCAAAAGAAAGAAAAAAAGGTGAAAAAAAAAAAAAGAAAAAAAAAAGGAGAAAATAATATGGAAGCTATTCACTTTTATGAGCACTTAATTTTTAAGAAACGAGCACTTAATCGAGCCAAATTGGGACGACCCTTCCTCCTAACTTTGGAGGTGAGACTTGATGCTAGGAAACTTAGGACATGAGGTTCCTTTCTCCCATATTTTCCCCACACTCCGACTTGACCACGAAAGAGTTTGATTTATCAACAATAAGCTAATGCATGACATAAAGTTCTTCTATTTCGTCTTGTCACCCAAGTAACCTTTTAGATATTTGACTTTGATGCGTTGTATTCTCGCTCGTGTTGAGAGCGAGAAAGCTACCTAGATGAGGAAAGTAAGCTTATTTGAGACTTAACCGACTTTTTCCTATGCTTGTTCATGTGCTTATATGAGTGTCGGTTTACAATTTTGAGCAAGACCCACCTTGCCTTGCACGTGGTACTTTTTCCTCATGAGTATTGCGTTGTGAGTTGAAGGGGCGGATGGACCCGCTAATTGTCCCGATTCGGATATTATAGTTAGATTAGTTTATGTATATATGCTTGTTTTATAATGTTTGATCCTAGTTGTGTTTTGAGCTTACTCGAGGACGAGTAAGAGTTTAGTGTGGGGGAGTTTGATAAGCTATATTTTTACTGATTTTATACCCACATTATAACTCTTATGTAATCCATTTTGCGGTCTTAATTTGTTAAATAGCTCAACATTTAGTTAATTGTAAATAAGTGGGCTCGGTCATATTTTTATTTGACTTTCATCTATTTTATCAAGAAAACAGTACTACTTTTGTTATTATATTTTACAGGTACTAATTTAAGAAGAAATTAAGGTAAGACTTAGAAAAGACGATAGAATGAAACGGACTAAACGAATCAGACGGACCGAGAAAGACTATGGCCCAAGTAAAACAAGCCCACCAAAAAGAAAATGAGGGCAACAAAAAATGAGGCAGCAAGTGGAAGGAGAGTAGAGTAGAGCACGAGAGCAGTAGACAGAAGGGTAGAAAAGAAGACAGACGCGGAGGAGTAGAGGAGTCGAACAACAGAGCCAATTTCTTCCATTTTTCTTCAGTATTTTCTCTCTATTTCAATTAGATTTAATTTTAATTAGTTTTTAATCAGTAGTTTATTATTTTAATCTACAATTTATGTGAAGATTTGATCTTTTTCATTTCAACTTAAGTTCAACTTTGTCTCCTATTTTACGATTGTATGATCTTAAAGTTTTGATCTTTATTATTTAATTGTTCTTAGTTTTATGTTTGAATTCCTTATTATTATGATTTGTGTTAGATTAGTTATGATTAGTGAGTGATTTTTGTTTAGGGTTCGATTAATCCCTAGCTATTTTGTCTATTGTGTTGAATTGTTTTATCAAATTGTCGAAATTGTGGGTGGTAAGAGTCGATTTTTATTCCCTTAACTAATGTGTTAGTGCCATGGGAGTGGACTTTCGTGTTAAGTAAAGGAGACCTAAGATGCCCCTGGGAGGAGTTCTAGATATTTTAGAGGTAGCGACCTACAAACTCGGGAGGGGAGTAGTTTCGTTACGGAGACGTTTTCCCCCAATTTACGGTGATTTCTTATTTTGTATGCTAGTGGATGAGTCGGACTCTAATCTTTTTCATATCGATTTACTTCATTTACTTGTATTTTCTTCTTCTAGTTTTATTTATTATTTTGTTAAGTTAGAGAATTCTCCTAAACCAAATTTCGTTCGGCTAAACTAAAACGAAAACAAAACTTAGAGCCTAACAAATCATCCCCGTGGATTCGACCCTCTCATACTACTACGACCGCGTTGCGCTTGCGTGAGAGGTTAATTATAACCGTAACAGTTCCAATTGCCCATATTTGTACACTGAATTATCTGTATTCTTTTGTTGCTAAATTTGTTCATTTTATAGGAAAGAAGTGTGGGCTAACCATACATTTAAAGATGTTTACATATGCATTCTCTTGAAAATGGACAAACAAAAACAGGTCTGTGTTTTGTAGGAATTTTACTAACACGTTCAAGATCTGGATTTCCTAGGAAATCACTTTTAACAGTTTACGTTTTTTTGTGTGTATTGATAACACAGGAGGAAGACACGGTTTACCTAGACTTTTTGAAGGTAATTGTTACCCACAAGTTATTTCGAGTTCTACGACATGAGATGGGGGAGGTATGAGTTGTCCATATTTCAAACTACAGTATTTTTTCCATGTCTTAAATTATAAATAAAATAGTCATCATAAGATTTGTACTCATTATTCCATACCTAATGATATACTATTCATTTTACTGTCAATAGGTATATAATATAGGTGGTTTGATTTTTTTCGATGGGAAGACGGACTATTCTGCCAAGAGTGACGTGGCTTTCCTCCTTGTTTCTTTTTCTTATGATGCTGATGGGGTTATGGACTGGGAGTTGGTGAGGTTTTTTTTTTTTTTCATAAATTTGCTTTTACAAATTTCTATTTGTTGTGATATTGATTACTTAGTTGGTTATCTGTCAACTAGGTGGAAAAAGCTTTACAATCAATTGAGAAGTTGCAGTGTGCTCTTAGTAAAGAAGATATTACCTGTCTCTCCTTTTCTACGGGGCCATCTACGGTTAGTATTAGTTCAGTGGAATAAGACTAGACTATTTTCATTAACTTGATTTTGTTTTGATTTTCAATTGATGCTGCATTTTCTTTGAAATGACAGGTTCGGAGAAAAACAGTACTTGAGAAAGCAATTAGTTCTTATCAATCAAGCAGTTATACAGGAGATGTGGGAAAAACAATGATGGTAATAATTTTATATATAATGACGTTGAATACTTACTAACATTAAACTAAGGGAGTGTTTGGTTGACTTTTGGAATGGGTTGGAATGGATACTCTGAGCAAGTATGGAAGTTCTAACTCGACAATCCGTTCCAATCCATTCTGATTCTTTGAACCAAACGACCCCTAAAAGGGTGGTTGGAAATTAGGATTTTATATTTGACTAATGTTGTATGTGGCTATTTTTGTTTAGGAAATGGATGAATTTGTTCAATGTATTCCTACTGATGATGTTAATTTTTGGAAGAACGTCTTCGACAAAATGATGCCAGATAAATGTAGTGAAAGATCTATTAGCGTGGTGTTTCAGGATAGAGGTGATGATTCTATATTAAGAACCAAAAAAATGCCAAAATGTATTTGCTGACTATTTGTGTCTTTTGATGATTTGTTTGATATGATAGTTATACATGTGGACGAGGAGTTCGAGTCTGACTCAGATGAAGAAAAGGAGTTAGAGTCTGACTCGGATGATATGAAAGTTATAGATCCGGACGAGGAGTTCGACTCTGACTCGGATGAAGAAAAGGAGTTCGAGTCTGACTCGGATGAAGATCCTCTGGTATGATTCTGACCTATTGAGGATTGATGGAATTATGAAAATATGAAATGCTTTAAGATAAATTCAAGCTGGGTTGACTTGCCCAAGTAAATCCAGTCAACATGTTATGAGGGCCATGCTGACCGAACTCTAGATCCATTGAGACCTGTTCACTGCTTCCATTTTCCACAAAAGTTAATCATATTTATGAGTCACTAATTTTAAAATCTTTTTTATTTGAACAATATCTCTTAAAAATAAGAAATGGTTGGAAGTTTGGACCGTTAAGAGTATATGTACACGGCCATTTTGTATGTGAAATACTTGAGGAAATTAACGAAAATATCCAACAGAAGCAAGTTAAAGAAAATAAATTAAATGCTCTTCAGTAATGTGCTTCAAGTCCTATTCAAAGATAAATGTCGTTCTTACAAGCAATGCTTTCAAGTCTACAAATTGGCTGCCTTTTTAAGTGATCTATGACTGTTGTATTTTACTCCCAGATACTTTCATTTGCGGAGAAGGGGTTGAGTGTTGTCCCTCCTATTGAATCAACTAATATAACAACACTCGATCTTAGGGCGAATTCTATTAAAGAGCTTCCTGTTACATTATCTGCCTGTTCTTCCCTTGAGGTATAGCTTATTGTGTGGTATTTTAATCCTCTTATGTATTTCATAAATTCAATATAAGCTTGATGTGCTGACTTGAGTGTTATCTTCATTGTAATGACTTGAGAAATGTATTTCATAAATTCAATATAAGCTTGATGTGCTGACTTGAGTGTTATCTTCATTGTAATGATAAATGTGTGTTGCAAAATACATTTATTCACCTCTCAGATAACCCATCAGAAGCTTTTGTTTAACCACGATTAATTGTACTTTTGGAAATGAAAACACTTGAGCTAAAGAAAGCTGTAGCATGAGTTTTCTTGTAGGCAATTGAAGGATTTGGGATGTTGAACTGATACAATCTGAAGAGGTGGTACAGGGTACAATTAGAAATCTGTTTGAAATGAATGCATTTTATGTTTAGAGTGTGAAATATGGAGGGTAAACGTATAATGGATGCTGAATACATCATTTCCATTATCCTAGATGATTTAGATTTCGATAGTGCTACTCTACTTATTCTTAATCTCTGTAGGTCTTGATTTTATCGGAAAACAAGATCAATGACTGGCCTGCAGATGCTTTGAGATCACTTCCTACTCTGACTCGCTTAAGATTCAAAAATAACCCTCTTAACAAGGTATAACTTCCGCATCAAATTTCATTACTTGATGACTACGACAGTTTTTTGATTGTCTTTCTAATACGTATTGTTTTGTATTACGGCTGCAAATAGATTCCGTCAAATGGGTTTGAAGCAGTTTCTAGACTCGAAGTTCTGGACCTTGATGACTGTGTTGACTCATTACTTGACAATCCTTCTTTTGCTAGCTTACAACAGCTGAGGGAGCTGTACTTGAGGTAATGTAGAAGCAAATGCATAGTTTTTTATATGATTTTGTTACCTCATTTGCCAGCCCTCATTGATGGCCAATTGGTGACGTATGTTTGTGCTATGCATGGTGTTATGCCTAAACACAGGCGAGTCAATATGCAAGAAGTTCCTTCAGATATTGTGTTGTTACGGAAGTTGGAAATTCTTGATCTAGCGCAAAATTCTCTCCGTTTTATTCCAGAGGTAATTGTTGTTAGGACATTTGGTCAATTGTTTTAACATTTGTGGGTTATTAGAGCCTTCTTGAGCTATTTGAGGTCATGACAGTCTTATACTTGGATGGAAGGATGGAGGGGTTTGGAAGTAAAAGGGAGGGAAACTGTTTAATTGTGCAGCTCGCTCTGAAAAATCCTGAACAAATATCACTGAATTGCAAGCCGAATGACAACATTCTCTTTTGGCTGACTGTCTCATTATTAGACCACAAGTGACAAAGAAAAATGTGCATTCTACTGTTTGATAACTTATTATTCTATCCCAATATTGCCTTGGTTATACAATCCATCGGCATTCCTAAATAACATGTTTTTGCACAAGGATTTTTATATAACATATGATACTCAATACTTTCTCTTAATAGGGCTTCCAAAATCTTACTTCACTGTACGTCCTGGACCTTTCAGACAACCATATTGAGACACTACCATGGGAACTTGTAAGTCACCTCTATCGGTTATTTCTCTTACACATTCTCATATTATTGTGTTATTGATGAGCTTGAGAGCATGTACAATGGAAGCTCTTGGATGTGGTGCTCTTTTAAAGCTCTCCAAGAAGGTTCCAAAGAATGGAGAGCAAACTGTTGTATTTTTCTACCATAATAGGGTGCTCTTTTGCACCTTTTTGTTTCACCTTTTTTGTGCTCTCGTTCCAAAAAATAAAGGATTGCTAGCTTTCCATTTTTTGTGATCTCCATTTAAAGCGTATAAAAAACTTTTGTGATGTAGAACCCAGGAGACTAAGTGTAATCTCGAGCTTTCTACTTCAACAATGGCGGAACTTAGAGAGAGAGTGTGTAGATGAGAGAGAGTGAAATGTGTTTTATTATTATTTCTGATAAAATGTATGTACAGTATTCATATGTATTTATACTATTGACCTCTTCTTAACAAACTTAACAACTATTGACCCTTTATTATAACAAACTCGTTTCCTCCTATAACATTCCTTCCTCCTTGAGACAAGACTTGTCCTCAAGTCGATACTTGAAAGGTCGGATACTTCTTCTCAAACTCATCAGCAAACTCCCATGTGGACTCACTAACAGGTAGCTCCTTCCACTGCACCAAATATTGCACCCTTGCTCTGTTTTGAGACTTCACCACTCTCCTATCCACAACAGCTTGAGGCTCCATGGCCGTAGCACTGTCCTTCCCTCTCAACCAAGTTGGCACAGTAGGTGAATCAGGCAAGGTACCTCTAAACTGTTTCAATTGGGAAACATGAAAAACATTATGAATTTGAGAATCTTGAGGCAGCTTCAACTTGTATGCTACCTTCCCCACCACAGAGTCTACCTGAAAAGGGCCAAAATATCGAGCTGCAAGCTTCTGATTACTCCGTTGAGCTACAGATATCTGCCTATAAGGCTGTAATTTCAATAAAACCCAATCACCCACCACAAATGTTCTATCAGACCTATGCTTATCAGCATAGATTTTCATCCTGTCTTGGGCTCTCCTCAAATGAAATTTCAAAGACTGAATCATTGCTTCCCTCCTCTGCATAGATCTATCCACTGTATCAACCTGAGTTTCCCCCGGCAAATAAGGAAGGTGAAGAGGAGGAGGTTGGTTATACACCACCTCATAGGGAGTGAGCTTAGTGGATGTGTGAAAGTTGGTGTTATACCACCACTCAGCCAAAGGTAACCACATGCTCCAGTCCTTAGGATGATCCCCACACATGCATCTCAAGAATGTTTCCACACACCTGTTAACCACCTCGGTCTGGCCATCCGTTTGAGGATGGTATGCAGAAGACAGCAACAGGTCAGTGCCTTGTAGAGTAAATAACCCCTTCCAGAAAGCACTCAAAAACACAGCATCCCTATCATTGACAATGCTCCTCGGCCATCCATGTAGCTTGAAAACATTATCTAAGTACACTTGAGCAACTTCAATTGCTGTGTAAGGGTGTGAAAGAGGGATAAAATGTGCCATTTTGCTCAACCTATCCACCACAACAAAAATAACATCTTTACCCCGTGACTTTGGCAGACCTGAGATGAAGTCCATTGAAATGTCAACCCAAACCTCTTCAGGAATAGGCAAAGGTTGTAATAGCCCAGGTGATGCCACAGCCTCATATTTGTTAGCCTGACATACTGAGCAATGTCTAATGAAATGATTAATGTCTTTATTAGCTCCCTTCCAATGAAATAGCACCTTCACCCTCCTAACTGTAGCATCTCGTCCTGAGTGACCCCCTTGATAAGAGTCATGCAGCCACTTCAAGATAGCATTCTTCAATGAGGGATCCTGACCAATGACAATCTTGCTGTGTCTCCTGATCAAGCCATCTCTGAGAGAATATGGTGGACAAGCAATCTGCTGTTGTAACTTATGTAGAATACCCTGAAGATGAGGATCAGTAGAATAGCTAACTCGAATTTTATTTTTCAGATCAGACTGAATGGTAGAAAGAGCCATACACAACACCTCTGATCCATGTACCCTTGATAGAGCATCCGCAACCATATTGTCTTTTCCAGCCTTGTAATGGATCTCATAGCTAAAACCCATCAATTTGGAGAGCCAAAATTGCTGAAATGGAGTTGAAATCTTTTGTTGGAGCAACCATTTCAGGCTTTTCTGGTCTGTCCTAATTATGAAGTGGTTATTGATGAGATATTGCTCCCATTTCTGTACTGCAGTCACTAAGGCTAGCAATTCCTTTTCATACACAGAAAGTTTCTGCCATTTGGGTCCTAGGGTTTTGCTGATAAAAGCCAGAGGGTGTCCATCTTGCATTAACACAGCCCCTATTCCAGTTTGAGAAGCATCAGTCTCCACCTCAAACTGTTTTGAAAAGTCTGGAACAGCCAACACTGGAGCATTACACATAGCCAACTTCAGCCCTTCAAAAGCATTTTGAGCCTCTACTCCCCAGGAAAACCCATCCTTCTTAAGCTGATCAGTCAGTGGCCTGGAAATGGAAGCATAACCCCTAATGAACTTCCTATAATAGCCGGTGAGACCCAAAAAACTTCTCAACTCTTTCACTGTCTTTGGTACAGGCCAATCCTTAATAGCCTTCAGCTTTTGAGGATCTGTCTCAACACCCTGGGCTGAAATAAAATGTCCCAAATATTCCACCTTTGAAATGGCAAATGAGCATTTGCTCATCTTAGCATATATTTGGTGTGATCTCATCAAAGTGAACACCTCCTTCAAGTGTTCCACATGATCTTCCAAACACTTGCTATAGACCAAAATATCATCAAAGAAGACCAAAACACATCTTCTCAACAGATCTTTAAAAATGTGGTTCATCCACCATTGAAAAGAAGCTGGTGCATTTGTTAGCCCAAAGGGCATAACCAGAAACTCATAATGACCAGAGTGAGTTTTGAATGCTGTCTTATATACATCATCCTTATACATTCTGAGTTGATGATACCCAGACCTGAGATCAAGCTTACTAAAGACAGTGGCTCCAGCTAACTCATCAATGAGCTCTTCTACAACAGGTATAGGGAATTTGTCCTTAATGGTCTTGCCATTCAAGGCCCTATAATCCACACAAAGTCTCCAGCTCCCATCTTTCTTGCCCACCAAAACTACAGGGGAAGCAAATGGGCTGCAACTATGTTGAATAATACCCCTGTCTAACATGTCTTGAATCAAGTTCTCAATAACATCTCTTTGTTTCAGGGGGTATCTGTAAGGCCTGATATTAACAGGGCTTGCCCCCTCAACCAAAGGGATTCTATGATCAAACACTCCCCTAGGTGGTGGAAGTGTAGATGGCTCAGCAAAAATATCACCATGTGCTGCCAATAAGGAATCAATAACAGGTGGTGCAGTGACAGAAGGCAGTGAAGACAAAGCAGTGATTGTATTGGCCTCCCCAAAAGCAGGAGACTCTACAGAAGTAACTTGTAAGAAGAACAAGTGAATAGCATTGTGAAATACTTTACTAGAGACTGAACCACTTTGAGACACTTTGGGAGTAATACCCCTCAAGACATGGTGAATCCCATTGTAGTCAAAAGACATCCACAACTTTTTAAAATTCCATTTAACAGTGCCCAATGAACTTAACCACTGAACACCTAATACCATATCACAACTCCCCAATGGTATTAGAAGAGCCTCACATGAAAAATCAGTGTTTTGCAACCTCCACTGAAAATGTCTACAAACACTTTGACAAGCAAGGTGATTACCATCAGCTACAGTGACAGCCTGAGGTGGGATCTTCTCTACTGACAACCCAAGCCTCTGAGCCAAAGAAAGGTCAATGAAGTTGTGGGTGCTACCAGAATCGATCAAGATGTGTAAAGGTTTCGTACCAACAAACCCAGTAACTCTCATGGTTTGAAAGGCTTGGTTACCAGACAAAGCATTAACAGAGATGCAAGGATCAACCAAAGAAACCTCAAAATCACTTTCTTCCTCATCTAAATCCAGTGAAACACTCTCAACTTCAATATCTTCTCCAGGAACCAAGATAGTAAACAGTTGAGACTGCTTAAAGCTACACTTATGCCCTTTTTCATAGGGTTTATCACAAAAATAGCACAACCCTTTAGCAATTTTAGCAGCCCTCTCAGCCATAGTCAATGACCTTTGAGGTACAAAACCAGAATTAGAGGGAGATTTGGAAGGTGTGGGCAAAAGAGGAGGCTTAGATGAATTATTAACAAAAGAAGTTGATTTTGAAGAATTATAGAATGATTTGGTTTGATTTTTAGCAGCCTCTACACTCTCCTCTTGAAGCCTAGCGAATTCAATAGCCTCAGACAAAGAAGTGGGTTTGAAAGCTCGCACAAAAGGTTTCACAACAGATTTCAACCCACCAATGAAGCTATCTAAGAAAAACGAATCAGGTAACAGAGGATTACGTTGTACCATCAAAGACTTCAAATGCTCAAAAGAATCGATATAATCCTCCAAAGTACCCATTTGAGAGAGTTTATTGAATTTTTCGACAATATTATCCCCAAATTTGTCCTTAAAACGAGCACAAACATCGACAACAAAGATAGACCATGGAACAGAAATTCTAACAGCAATGTAAGAATTGAACCAAGATTCAGCCTTCCCAAACATGTGAATTGATGCTAAATCGACTTTCTGATCATCAGGTACTTTACAGAGAGTGAAATGTGTTTTATTATTATTTCTGATAAAATGTATGTACAGTATTCATATGTATTTATACTATTGACCTCTTCTTAACAAACTTAACAACTATTGACCCTTTATTATAACAAACTCGTTTCCTCCTATATTATTACTGTAGATGTATATTTGTTTATGCTCTCTTATGCTAGAAAGTTTAAATGTACTAAGCAGGGGTTAAGCCGCAGCTTATCGGTGCTCGAATTGGATGGAAATCCGTTGAGCAGGTATGCGTACAATCTATGTATCAACTATGCTCGCCTTTGACGATGTATGGTCTTGCTGATATTTTGCTTATGCTTACCTGAAACAGCAAATTAATGACAATTGCTAGTTCCTCAGTAAAATAAACTTGTATGAAGCTTAGGACATGTTTATTAGTGGCACAGCTGGCACTCTTGTAAATTCTCCCACATTTACTACACTCCGTAAATGTTTTATTTGTGTAGTGGTTATAAGGCTCGTTCTCCTATTTGTAAAAGTCGTAGAAAACATCCACGCCCCAGCCTGTGACCTATATAAGATATTTTTTCGTAATGCCAAAATTGGAAGGGCGAATACCCGTGCTCCATTTCCCAGCTCTCTCCATTCTGCTTCCTATCCTACATTCCTACCCAAACAATGCCCAAAGTGTCTACTCTTTTACGAAGTGTTCCACTTCCTCTCGCCTCATCTCCCTGCAAGTCCAAATCTAGGCTTTAGACTTGATTGTCTAGACAATGTTAAATTTTTTACCAACTGAACTGAGCTTTTCTGATGCTATTTTGTTTGTGCTTCTCTCAGCATTCCGGGGACAATAGTGAATGGAAGAACCAAAGATGTTCTCAAATATTTGAAACGCCAAATCTGAGATGTTCGTTGGTGAATTTCATTGTGGATTTCATGAGTGTTCATGTCTTGGTGATCTCGTGATATTTCTAGCTTTCATGCCCACTCGTTTGCTTCGTGTCACTTCTCAAACAATTGTTATTGCATAGCTATCCTCTCAAAGCTAACTACTATGCTAGTGCTGTTTTAAAAATGTTGGTCAATGGAGTACCATTGACGTATATTTTGTAAATCTTTTACTCCGTAGAACATACGTGAACATATGTTAAACCTCAACCATTATGGTAATTGTGTGCGTCTTTCTTCAAGTCAACGGTTGGTTTTAGTTATAGAGGGTGCCAAGTGAGGTAGTAAGGTAAAGGCTAACTCCGTAGATCAGGAGTTCAAATGCTTTTGCCAAGGCGCCAACCTTATCCAATGCTGATTATGACATAATGACATGCTGGAACCAAGACCTGATTAAAATCAGGTTAATTGGGCTGTCAATATAAATTCCTCGCGGTATTGTGTTTATTTTTTCACTTCCGAATATCATATCGTGCACCCTCTGTTTTAGTTATTTCTTTACGTTTCCTTTTGGGACGAACACCAAGGAGGGACTAGTGGTCCATTTGTGATGGTTGTTTATTGGACGACAAATAGATAAGTAATGATTGATATCAAATTGCTCATTATTTTAATGATTTAGTCAATTAGATACCCAAAAACTGGATAACTAAATAAATTACTACGATATGCAACAAATATAGAAAGGTAATTGGCTGGGAATTAAATATTAACATGTGTGTAGGGTGACGTCCTTCGGGAGGATGGAAGAATTTCTCATAACCAAATTAACAATAAATAGAAAGCTAGTGGTGGGGCGAGTATAGGGCGTTAAGGGTGGTCCGGCGAGTGATGGGCAGTACGTAGGCATTGACACAGCTTCAGTGAGAGAACAATGTAGACTATAAACAGAGCAGTGAGTGAGAGAACAATGTAGACTATAAAAGTAAGAGAGCTGGTGTGGAGGGCGTTGCTGGAGCCGATGGTGTGGTAGGTGGTGAGAGAATGAAGGCACTCCCATATTTTAGTAAAGAAATTATTAACCAATTCATCTCGTCTGCTAATTCCATCTTCCGAACTCGCTACTTTCAATCAATCTCTGTACTAGAGCTTTGTCATGCTTTATTTGCAGTTGTTCGATGATAGTATTTGCAATCGTGTTGGGTCATGTAAATGAAACTCCATTTCGCTTGTATCACGCTGCCTCTAAATATGATACATACTGTTGCATTTATCACCCCCTTCTTTAGTTGAGATGCTCTTCTGTATAATCTCCATGTCAAAGTAAATGAAACTCCATTTTGAGGTATAATTACTCCAAGCCATTTTTGCCACAAGCCTGAGAATCTCCTCACTATAGATGAGGAGGACCAAAATGAGAATTAAATATTGTATCCTCCTCATGTGTATGTAGAAAGTACGTCTTTCGGTCCAAAACAACAACGATAACAAAAGGAATTGTATGGGAGTAGTGCAGGATTGGATGAAAATTGGCTGGATAAAGAATCAAAGATTGGTTCCAGATGGAAATGAGCTACTCCCTCCACACATTAATGTGAGGAGTATTTTAATGAAATGGAGTGAACATAAGTGTGTGGAGGAAGTATAATATAGCGGCTGTAACATGTATTCCCTCCTACCCAATATAATTGTTTTATTTTTTTTTATATAAGTAGAGTATTTTAATCAAATGGGACAATTATCCTAAATAGAAGGGAGTAGAAAACATAGTATGGTAGTATGGTTTTTTTCTCTCTGTTATGTTATTCTTTTGGTGTTCTATTTTTCATCTACGATTTTTAATAACAATTGATTATAGAAGTATGCATCAATTGTTTGATATTTAGAAAGCTTCAACTTCGCTATTAGTCTCAAAATAATAAATAATTGACGAATTCAACAGTAAATTAAACATTAACAAATGCAATTAGTGGATATATTAAGAACTTCTCATTTCTCATATTAGTTTCTTACCTAGAATCCATTGGGTTGTATTAATCAACGTCCAAAAATAAATTAATGATGGCATGTAGATAGCACGGACACTTCTCTTAATTAGTTGTCTCGTGTCGTACACCAACACTCAACGGACACACACCGAAACGTGTCGGACACTTATAAAGTCGTGTCTAACTTTCAACATTTATTTAGGCGCTTGTCCGACACGTGTCCATGGCATTTTGGCCGTATCTGACGCGTTATAATTAAAAATGAGTCATAAATAAGAGCAAATCTTACTTTCGCATATTTAAATTTGATATCAAATATTCTTATAAAAACAAATTCAAACGTTTATAACTATAAAATATATATTTTTAAAGATTTAAATAACGTGTTCCGTATCCTAAATTTTATGGAATATTGTGTCACGAGTGAGTGTCGTGTCCGTGCCATTCTGATGCTGACAACACCCTTTTCACCCTTTATATGCGAACTACACCGTTTGATGTGTTGCAAGAGAAAAAACAAAAGCAAGTTTCTTCCGTTTATGCTAGTCTTCTGTGTTGCCTCGTAGCAACAAACGTCTTAAATGACTCATACTACGCATATAACCAGCGTCTTTGTACTGCGGTTTCACATTTATGTGAGATTGCGCGCTATAGCAACAAATGTCCTGCGAAATATGGTCTTCAATACCTTGATTAAATGTTTCGCACGATTTTATACCGATCGCACATTGCTAGTTCTTACATTATGTTATAACATAATACGTATTAATTAAGTAGTAGGATTTGGGAGAGCGTCCAGGAATAATAATTAGATAGATAGTTTCTCCTGTAGGATGCTAGAATGCGAACACGACTTCATACTGAGCCAATCATCAAGCTGAGCTAAATGCCCTCTGAATGCGAGGCAGATTTCTTTCCGGCTTCTGTAGTGCACGACTTGAGCCCCTCCATCAGTTTTCCGGTTTGCTCATACGGCAATGTTCTGCGCCTTAGTTCATCAACTTGTGAGGATGCAGAAACATCTAGCATCAGCTCCTCTCTTTTCTCATGGCCGCCCTCCAGTCGACCAACATCTTGTTTTGCTTGCACTGTCTCTGCCAAATTCACACCCTTAGTCTCCTTAAGTTCATCAGCTTGTGAGGACGCAGAAACATCTAGCATCATCTCTCCTCTTTTCTCATGGCCATCTTCCAGTCGAGCAACATCTTGTTTTGCTTGCACTGTCTCTGCCAAATTCACACCCTTAGTCTCCTTAAGATCCCGCTTTCTTCTGTTCATATATTGCTTGATCCCCTTCTTAATCTTCCTCCTCAGCCTTTCCTTCTCCTTCAGTCTCTTGGATACAAGTTCAATCAACCTTGACAACAGTACACCAACCAAAACAAACTTATTATTTAGGCACCAATTAAGTAATACATCAACACAATCCATGCTACCGAGCTAGCTTATATATTCAACATGATGAGAGGGTATAACCCAAAACAAAAAAGCGACTAAAGACTAATAGATAAACAATGGTTAGACTAAAAAGAGTATAATTTCAACACAAAGCAGCAATTATCTTACACCTCAGCCAACCACAAGGATCAAAACAAAAATGGGTGGAACGCTGACAATAAGCGACTATCCTGACTAAAACGAACAGGAAAAAATGACTGAATACTATCCTAGATTCATAAGTTAAACATTTTAGGGGTCTCTATCATTTGGTATTGTGAGGATTAATTAAGTATTCCATTATGGCATCATGGTTTTAAATATGGTACATTTTACTTGAAAAAGAGGGCCATCAAGAGATGATTTAGAAATGGCAAAAAAAAAATGATGGGATCTCAAATAGAGCATTAGTATACTTACATTTCTCGACGGCGAAGGAAACCAAAGCGATTGTATCTAAGCACACAGTCTGGATCATAAAGTTTTTCTTCATAACTGCACAGCAAATTCGAATGTTGAACAAATCGTAAGGCAAAAGAGACAGTCCAGCAAGTGCTAAATGAAACAAGGAAAAAAGGGAGACAAGAAGATAGTATTACACGTCGGATTTCACAGAAGAGGACGGGAAACATGGGATAGACCGCTGGGGCTGTAATCCATCCATCCATCCATGGGGATCGGGTTCATAGATGAAAACACACTATTAGGCTTATTTACCTTTTATATTCTTTGTAAAGCGTATTTAAACAAAAGTAAACAAATCAACTTAAAATATGGTGCAAATAACAAAGACAGTAAATAGTTGATCTGAATGAAGGCAGTATTCATCTTACTGTAGATTAAGGATTAAATTACCTTTTCCAGATAATCGATGTATTTCATCCGGTCAGACATCCTCTTTACCTCTGGTTCCTTCATAATCCTCTCTATGCTTTTATAAGTATTTTTTATCTTCTTCATCTCCTTCATCTTCTTCCTCTCCTCCATCTCTGCAAATCAAATTAACAAAATTACAAATATTTTTTTATTATTACTATCATACCAAAGGAAACATGAAAATTTATTACTGAAAGAAAAGGAAGGCAACACCAAACGAAACAAGCACCAAGGATTGGATAAACCTATTGAGGGCGAGATTTATATACACTCCGTATACCATAAAGCAAGCAATTTCAACTATTAGATTAGATGCACAAAATAAACATCTTAGCCTTTGAGTCATATCGGGCCACCACTCTCCCGCCAATTTAGGACCTTCACGGAATCACAGGTTGTCGCCTTGGTTTGGGTTCGTTTTAAATGCATTTGTTAGGTGTTAGGATCCATTCTTGTTTCGGAGTATTTTATTTGTTGAAATGAGTGTGGTGGTGGTGGTGTGTATGTGTGGGGTGGGGGGAGGAGCTCTTAAGAAGTCAGCAAACGTATTTAGCGGCTGACTCAAGTGCCCTCCGAACCAACCCAGCTTTAAAACGAGAGGGACAGGTCCCGAGTTGTTTGAAAAAAGATATTTCTTTTGCTTTGCCCTAGGAAGTTGACTCGCTTAGTTGCTTCAAGCCTGGGCCTGGTCGTTTAAATCAGACCTCTTAAACAAGGGTTTTAAACTAGACCAGGTACCTAAGCTAAGACAAAGGCAACTTTTTCCAAGACTTTCCGGATAAAGACGACAGTAGACAAAGGAATTCAATGCCAGTGAAGTCCGTCACAACCGACAAAAGGGATCAAGCTTTTGAGTCTCCGTATCAGGGGTGGGATAATGAGATGAGATAACTAGCGAGCAACTCGAGTTTGCCTCAGTAAAAATCTTAGGCTTGGGTCATTTGCGAGTCAAGCTAAGCAAGCAGCTATGTTAGAAAAGCTTGGTTGATATATCTAATACTATAAATTACTATAAATTTACAATCTAAGGCTCATTATCAACCCTAATTAGAGGTTGGATTAAAGAGGTGGGGCAGGGTAACTCATGTTTTTTTTTTTTTTTTTACCTTTCTGAATTGGTTCATCATCCATAGGCATAGCCATTTCTTCAACTCTTCCCTTTGGTTCAGTAGCTTCAACATTAGCTGAGGACGCCATATATCCTTTGTAAAAAATAATAAATAAATTAAATAGAACAAAGTATGATTCTGTATACAAACAACACAAAATAAATACACCTTTCAAATTTCGAATCCAGAAAATCAACCAAACAAGTTATACTTTTTATTAATCAAAGACACAATTTTTATTTCTGAGCACAAAATCAGTATTAATGTATTATCTAAGTATTGTGTGTAATAAAAATCAAATACGAGGTTTAAAACTATGAATTATACCTGCTTTAAAGTAGATCAAGCGATTGGATTTCAGTGAGGCGGCTGTGTTGTTAGAGGAAGGAGAAGAAGGAAAATAAAGTCGGCTGTGTTGTTAGAGGAAGGAGAAGGAGAAGAAAGTGAAGACTGTGTTTTTTGGTTTTAGGGTTTTTGGAGGAGCAAGGGGAAATATTGATTTTGAGTTTTTTTTAACAGAGGTCGGGCTGGGTCGGGTACTCGGGTTCGGCCCGATTTTGAAAATTTAGTCCAAATGTGTAACTCTTGCGGCAGACGGTTTTTTATTAGATCAGTGTCACTAAATACTCAACAGTGGTCAAAAATCGTCTTTTTTTTTTTTTAAGACAAAGTGCCAAACAGAAGCCGTGTCCTCCCTGATGAGGTCGTGCAATAACGTGCATTGATGAGGCCGTGCGTGGTTGAAATGGCTTAAAAGAGATGAGTTGAATTAAACTCAATTGAATGGAGCTTGGAAAGTTAGAAAGTTGAACTTAACTTTTGAGCGAGGTCAACAAGGAGCCATTATATCATGGCCACTTACAAGGTAAGGTAACCACAATTTAGGTTAAAAGATTTATCATTTCATCATTAACATACGTATATATTATTGACACTAAATGAATGTATAAAATTACAATACAATATTACATGTATTTGTAGTAATACAATTGTTACAAAATGAATGTTGTCTCTCTTAAATAAAGGGTCGTGGGTCTTCATTTATCCCTTGCATGGAATTTGTGAAATGTCTGATTTAGTATATGTTTTTTTTAGGTTTGAAAACTTGAAGTTGGCGAGGTCAACAACTTTTGAGGAGCCATTACGGTAAGAGTATTATTGGTGGATCTTAAGACAAGAATCTTGAGACAAAACTCACTCAAAACCCCCAATAATCTACTCAATTGAACTAAACTCACGGAGGTAAATTGAACTTAATTGAATGGAGTTCGGACATGCCCAGTTATCTCTTGGCTCGGCTCTTGGCTGAAGAGTTGAGTTGAACTAAACTCAATTGAATGGAGCCGAGTCGGACTGAATTGAATTTTGGAGCGAGGTCAAGGAGCCATTATATCATGCCACTTGGAAGGTAGGGTAGCCATGATTTAGGCATAGTTCTAGGTCGTGCCCTCCCCGATTGAACTGAATCGAAATGAATGGAGGTGGAGCAAATTTAGAGGAGAATTGGGCTGGGGGGATTGAACTAAATCGAATTGAATGGAGGTGGACCAAATTTAGAGGAGAATTGGGCTGGGCCTGGGAGAAGATGAGCTGAGCTAAATGGAGAGCTTAAATGGAGCTTAAGTAAGTTTATTTGAACGGAGTTGAAATGAGCCGAATTGAATGAAGGTGAACTAGCGGCCTTACTAACCTTTCCATGTTATTCAAAAAGGAACTATAAGAAGCATGCAAAAATTTCAGTAAGCAAGGAAGGTTCCACATCAATGTGAAATTATTGACTCCCAACAGCCTCGTATTGGTTGTGGCTGTCATCCCATTGTTTTTCTACATTCCCGTTGGAAGTTATAGCTTGTGTTCTGTGCGCCCAAATGTTTTTTTTTTTTACTTTTATAATCTTACAGTTTCATATTGGCTATATCTCCTCCTCGGGGTGTTTGGCTGATGTGAACTATTTGAGGATCCTTCCACCATAACGAACAGCTATTTCTTTTGATACTTCTTTGTTGACACCTTAGCCATGCTGCCCTTTCCTCAGGTATTTTGAATGTCACTCTTAAGTTCTATTGCCTAGTCTATGAAGTAAACTTAGCTGCAATCCTGATTTCAGAACAATTGCATACATCTGTCGTCAGTGACGAGATGATTTTTGTTGTTCCTTCTAAACTAAACCTTTTTCTTTTGGAATGAGCATAGGTTTAGCAATTTCGGTTTTCAGTCGTACTTTAAATGAGCATTGGTGTATGAGTTAGCTGATGTTTTTGTTCTCTTGGATTCACAGATGCCTTTTTTAATAACAAGGATGGTTGGCGGTCATGTACTCATGTGACTTACAAGGGCCTTCCGAAGGTAGTTATTTTTAGACAATTTGCTCCGTGGTTCTTTCGAGTTTATCCTTTATACAAGGAGGTGAGGAGGATATTAGGCAGATTCACCTGGGCACCCTGGTGGAGTCAGCCAGAATCTCCTGGTTTGCATGCTTTTTTGCCATGTAAGTTCAGTTTACTGTTCTCATTAGAAAGATCAATTCTTGCTAGGGTTCTCTAAGCAAAAATTTTACTCTGGTTATGATATAAACTAAGTAACAATTTTAGAGTAAAAAATAGAGAAAATTTGGTCGTAATAATTAGAAGGAAGGAAGAACAAAGTCTCTAGGCTAATAATAATAATAATAATACTAATAAGGCAGATTTGTATACTACTACACAGTATAGTTGCATACTTGTCTATTGACTATTAGCCTATCCTACCTTCTACTTAGCTGCCCTTTTGCCGTCTACCTAGACCCCCTTTCGGGTTTTCAACATAGTTTCTTTTTCCCAATTTGTATCTTTCAGCTCACTTTTGGATTTTCAATCTAGCGCGAGGGCTCCCATTCCTGCCTAGGCCGCTCTCCTGGGTTTTTAACCAAGCGGCATTCTTTTCCAACACTTATTTTTCAGTTGAAGCAAAATTAAGAATATGTAGCTCATAAATATGAGAATCATCCCCTCCCCGGCAAACAAACATTATGCTTACAGTAACAATGAGAAATGAACAAAGGAAGGCCTCATGGGGGAAGTGGTACGTACTGATCACATCATGAATCAGAAGACCCTCCATTATCGCGCGTCCTGGAAACAAGTGCGCCTCCCGTCTAGCCTCTCGATCACTCTCTTGAGTAGCAGGCTTTGATCTAGCATGCCAAAAGTTTGGTCATGCATACCTGTCCAACGGCTGCCACGCACTCTGCCTCCGTCATACTTTCCCAATCGAATGCGGCCCTACGGTCTGCATATGTCATGGTATATCTCTCTCGGTTTAAGCAGAATTCGATTCTGCTCATTGGTTTGTAGAGTGGACAAGAATTCCAAGTGTAATGCTTTAAGTCAGGGGCCTCTCCTTTGTCATAAACCCTTCTAATCCCACCTTTCTTAATAAACTCCGGACTACATCTAACATCCCTAAGGTTTCCAAAGCTGGTACGTCTAGGAATTTGGTGACATGATTCGATTTGGTTTATCGAGCCTAGCTAGACGGTTTGATGGGGTTTTGTTGGGTGTCATAGTAGGGGTTTTGGATTGGTTAATGCCACAGCCTTTCTTTTCCTTGCCATTGTCAATACCAAGTACAACCACACAATATCCACAATTCCCAAAGAACTCCCTACGCCCTACAATACGACACAACTACGGCACTCAATACGGCAATGCAGCGGTTAGAAGAGTATGAATGACACTATGCTTAAGTATGCTTAATTATCCCGGCTAGAATATGAACCACCCACGTCTGATTGTCCCTCGGAAAATAAGAGATTGTACCACTATATAACCAAGGATGCTCTTTCTCCCATACCAATTGGTTTTAGGATGGAATTCCCCTTGTATTGTCAAGTGGTCTGTTTCTCTTCCGCTTCCGTGTGGGTGTGGCCGTGGCCCCACCCGTTTGCATGTTCTAAACTTCTAATAATTCCGAGTTAAGCATATAGTGAAATCTTAGTTATTAGCTATGATGTTCATGATTGATTGTATTATTGTTAGTGTTTGATCAATAATAATAATACAATCATTGTTAGTGTTTGGTTAATCCCAAAACAAAAATGGTGTGCTTTTACTTCTATATTATTTGTACCAAAAACTCAACACGAGAGGAAAAGAGATTGTTGATAGCCATACATTTTACCTCCATTTCAACTACTTCTCCAAACTCAAATCAAATCCCTAACAAGTACTCCTTTTTAGCCGCTCTTTTTTTCTATTTTTTTCTTTTTTATGATAGGATAAAATTTATAAAAAAAACAAAACGCTATATATCGACAATCTCTTTTAAACGGTTTAGCTTTATGTCGTGCAATAGTAGTGTCTAGCTTTATATATAATTTTTTTTTTTTTTTTTTATAAAGCAGTTTCACACTTAAAATACTAGATTCCTAATTATGGTTATTTAATTCTTCCTTTTTTAGGGAAAAATTATTCTGCATATCAATTTATACTTATTAACTTATTTGTTACGGAATACGGAGTATTAATCCAATTAATACCGTAATCCTCCTAATAAAAGCTAGATGATCATAAATTTCCAATTATGCGGCTTCTAATAATCAATCACATAATATTCTCTTTTTGGGGATAAATATGTTGGACCAACGAAATACTACACAAATTACTCCACAAAAATGTGCCAAATGTGTTTTACGAGCATCAATCGCGGGACTCATGTCACAACTCGCGACATACTCTTTGACATTAAGTCGGAATAGAGTAAAGTTACTCTCTGTTATCATAGAATAGGCGCCTGCACTCCGATCAATAATTTTGGTACCATCAGCGTAAACTTCAGCATCATTGCCATCAGTTAGCATTAACAAGGGAATTTCGCGACTCCACTTGCGCGTTGTTTCTCGATTTGGATTTATCAATTGCGCGAGCAATTGAGTACCACGAGCGACAAACACGACAAATACTCAAATAATCCTCGACTCTCGTCACAAAATCCTCCACAATTCGGATCAATATATCGTCTGCTATTCGAGACCAATCCACCCTTCTCATTTTGTCTAAGATAAACCACAGTCAATAAATGATTTAAAAAAAAAAAAAAAAACGATAACGCTTATAAATTCTTTGGGCAAAACTGAAGGCCTTGTACCCCCGACCCGCGTGTGGTTGCACGGGGCGTTAGACGCCCCTGATTGAAATAATAATACTTTATATAAGTTTTAGGTTTTTTCAATGAATTTTAAAATCTTTTCAAATACTTATGTACAAAAACCACATAAAAGATATTGTACCACTTTTCAGTAAAATTAAACATAGAATTTCAGGAAATTTCAGATGGAGAGATCACGTTACACATCTTAATAATTGGTTACTCCGAATTATTTTTAATTTTATTATTTTTTTATAGGTGTATTACTTCCCGTGGTTTAGATTTTTTTATTCAGTGTGATTGCAAGAAAATAGTTACGGAGTACTTGAAATTTTTTAAAAATATTTCACTCGAAGCATACGTAATTTTATTGGAGTACTCATTATATGCGGCCCATAAATAGTACAAGAAACGAAGTGGACTCATGCTTGGGAAAGTTATTTGATTTAGCCCAACTTGTATATGTTTTTTTTTTCCCTGAGATGGGGTTCAAAACAATACTGAACTTAATGTCGTCTTTCGTTTGAAATTATTTATATGGAGTACAAAATAACAATTCTCTTATATGACCGTTTTATACCATAAATCGGATCCAATAAAGAAAAGCCCAACTATATTGAGCCAATTCCAATAATCGTTGCTCCTAGATCTGAAACTCTCATAAGTGATATCATAGTATCGAATACGATGGCATGCCGGCTCATTTATTCAAGCTGATGCAACAAGATGCTGGAGGAGTAACTTGGCCTCGTTTTATTCCTTTCTATGCTTTCTAGTTTTGATTTTACGAGTGTAGTATCTTTTATTTTGGGTTAAGCCCGCTTCTTTGTCACCAAAAATAGTATCAATTTCGTTTATTATTCTTGGGTGGATACAAATCATAGGATTACGTTAATAACTGAGAACATGATATCTCTTAAACAGTTAAACTTGGCAATATTCCAAGATGTAATATTTCAAGATATTGTAACCCTGCATATCGGATTAGGATCCGGTAAAGTGTTACTATATAACTTTATACTGTAGAGTTTTGATTTTTATACAAGATAATCATAATAAATTTATTTAATTTTTATATTACGCTTATACAAATACCCTCTTATGGGCTCCTCATCGATTTTTTTTCCCGGAAAAGGGTTTAAGGTACAATTTTACGGTGCCGTGCCGCCGAATCCGAACAAAAAAATACCCTACATCAACTTAGTAAACCCGTTTGGGAAATTGGTGAAAAGAAAATTTTTGTTATACGCAAGTAAGGTGGCGGAAATTTAAAAACTTTACCAATAGAATTATTTTACAAACTCTGGAGGATCTCTACACAATACACGGAGTAGTTTTCTTTTCTTACATGTGGTTTAAAACAATATTCCGTATTAGTTACGCAATGTCGTAGACCGTTTGAAATTATTCATACAAAACGGATTCACGTCATCAGTCCAAAATTTTATAATTTTATGAGTGTTTTTTTGTTAACATAATGGTATATGTCATCTGTTATTGAGCTAGGGTTTTGTCTGAGCCGTAATTAGATCAAATCTATATTAGATCTTAGAGAGTATTATATAAACTCTCTAAGCCTTCTTCTAGTTCACATGCTTATCATACCCTCTGAAATTTGTAATCTGAAAACTCCTCTCAAATTAATAAAACTCTTTCCCTTCTGTCCTGTGGACGTAGTTAACACACTGTTAGTGAACCACGTAAATCTGTGCGTTCTTTCTTTGTTGTTCGTTTTTTTCTCTTTTCTTTGCATCTGTTACAAGTTACAACAATAACGACTAGCCTCCTCTTCCATTCAAGACAACACCGCCTTTCTCATTTCACGAAAAGCCACACCAGTCGCTATGGAGGAGCACGATTTCCTGCGAATTAAAAAAAAATAGAATTAAAAATTTACTTCATCCGTTTCACTGAGTTGTTTACTCTTTTAATGTTCTATGATGAAAATTTGAGATAAGTGTAAACAAATGACTGAAACAAAGAAAAGACAACAAACCAAAGCAAGGGTGTCAATTGCCGATCTAAAATTCTAATACCATATTATCAATTACGTTTATTTTTTTCTTGGGTAGATAAGATATGAGATTACCTTAATAACGTAGTACGGAGTACATGTTAGTAAGATATCCCTAAAATTTGGAAATAATCTAAGATATAATATTTCAAGATATTCTAACTTTTAAGTCTTTCAAGTTTGGTAAAATTAATAAATAGACAAAATTACTTGAAATTAAATACTACTCTTATATATTTTGCACAGGACAATTCACAATTTGATAACTTGGCCAAGTTCGAATTAAAGACAAAACTAAGCCTGAACTTTAGTCTTTTCCTATAAATATTACGGAGTAACAGGTAAATTTCTCCCTACTTATTATTGTGCGTACATAAATTCTGGACCGTAGTATGTTTTTAGTGGTCCGTGTTCTAAAATTTAAACGAGATGTTATAAAATTAAAAATAAAAAAAATAAAAAACGAAAAATATGTGTCTTATAGACAAGTATTATATACGAGTATTATAGACCAAAATCATTTGGTTCTCATGTCCTTAGAACACGTTGAATATACCGAAAAATGGCCTTGAATAAACTTTGATTTAGAAATTATTTATATGATTGATTTTCTTTATTATTTATTTTTAAATTTCTCTTAATTATTAGTTGGGTATCTTAGTTAGACAAAATGAGAAGGATGGATTGGTCTCGAATCCCGGAAGATATATTGACCCGAATTGTAGAGGATTATGTGACGAGAGTCGAGGATTATTTGAGCATGTGTCGTGTTTGTCGCTCATGGAACTCAATTGCTCGCGCCATTGATAAATCCAAATCGAGAAACAAGTGGAGTCATGGAATCCCCTTGTTAATGCTAACTGATGGCAATGATGCTGAAGTTTACACTGATGGTACCAAGATGAATCGTAGTTTGGGCTTCTATAGTATGACAACAACTAGGAACTATGTACCCCAAGTTAACGCCAAAGAGTATGTCCTCGGTTCTCACATGACTCTCGAGATTGATGACTCTTCTGTTCAGAGTGACGACGACAATGATGATATAGACAATTACAGTTCTAATAATGGTGATCATAGCAACACGTCGAGATGTATGTTTAGTTTGGCGAGAGGGAGAAACAACAAGTGCTTCATTGTGAGCCTTCCTATGGCATATAAAAGAGCGTGTTGGGGTTCGCGTTATGGTTGGATAGTCACCCTAGGTCGTGATCGACAAATGTGTTTGTTAAATCCTATTACAAAAGCCACGCTCCCGCTTCCTTCCCAAAGGAACTTTGTGCTCCCATGGAAGAATGCGAGCGGTAAGACCATCTGTCACAAGTTTATAAATAAAGCGGTTTTAATACAAGTGCCTAGAGCAGATCATCTTCATTCCCATATAAGTCCTGAATCTCTTTGTTGTGCTTATAATAATGGTAATATTTGGGTTGTGGTGGTAATACATCAGGCCCAACTACTTGCGTCGATTGCAAAACCCGGGGACTCCTCGTGGACACCTATACTTAGGCCTGCACGTGGAAATTACTACTTCCGTAGGTTGCATGACGTTACATATTGCAGCCGACTGAACTCTCTGTTATTCGTGGATTTGGACGCTAGCGTGTGGATTTGTAGCATTGAAGACATTGAGCGTCCTGAAATGCTAACACGAGTAGTCCACAGTGGCGTAAAATTGGTAACAGGGATGCGTTCTAAGACCCAAAATTACATTGTAGAGTATGGTTCCAATATACTCGTTATCTTACGCTATATACTTTTTAAAGATAACAGCAACGTAGACAGTCGCAAAGCTGGAAATTCCAGTAAATTTGATAATTACTTAACTTTCAAATTTGGCGTGTATAAGATTGATTTTCTGACGAAGAAGTTTGAGGAAGTATATGATTTGGGTAAGAACGCGGTTTTCTTGGGTAACAATGCAACTATTTGGGCGCCTAGTACAGAATCGGGCTGTGATGCTAATTCTATTTATTTCTGTGATGATCGTCGATGTACATTCGTGAAAAAACATATTGGAGGACATGATATGGGCGTATTTCGGATGAACGACAAAACAATACAACCATTTTACGACGGACACCGATCAAACTCGTCGTATTGTTGTCCTGTTTGGTTCTGTCCATCAATCTGAGGTGAAGTTGCGTGTGCTATGTGTTGAAGACTTGAAGAATTGATGTTTGGTTTTCCATTTTTATTTTGTTTGTTTGTCTGTCTTTTTACTCTTTTGAGTTTATTATCTGTTGTCGCAAAACTCGAAGAAAAAAGGCCATGGTCGTATAAATTTTTACATATGTGGTGATGCTCTTGTGAGACATAATTCATACGAGTATATATTAGGAAAGAAATAAATAATATAATATATTATTAGTATATATCATACGGAGTATCAATTAGAATATATTATTATGAGAGAGAATAAGTTATAAATAATAACTTATGTCATTCAACTCAACATCACATATTAGAGCCTTACATTGAGACCTAATAAATTAAATATCGTTTTCCCGCTTGTGGGCAGAGAAAATTATGTGTCGCCCTCCAACGGGATTTTAACCGTAACACTAAATGTTGATCTTTCTCATAAAAAAAAAAAAACCCAAAAAAAAGAAAGAAAAAAGACCAATGTATTGGCGAGTCTTTTCCGATTTAATGAAAGTTGTTTGGCGAGTCTTATACGCATTAAAAAGTTGTATGGCGAGTCCTATACGCAATTAAAAGTTGTCTGATGAGTTCTATACGCAATTATTCACCTTGCGAACATGAAGATGATAATTGAAGATGAAAACTTTGTTTTGTGTAAACTCATGTAAATTCTATTAAATTACAATGAGTTTGAACGAGGGTATTAAAAGTATTGGGCCTAGGATTAGTTTAGGTTAGTAAGAGGCTAGGGATTAGCAATCGACTAGGGTTTATTAGTGTTTGAATGATTGTTATGTATAGCTATGTCTATTGTTGTTTTGTATCACAACTTACAATTCAATCAATAAAACTCCCTCCCTATTATACTCAGTATATTCTTATCAATAAGTAAATAATATTACCCTTCCAACTAATTAATTAAACAACATAAATTCACATGAACATTAATTTTACATTTACATCATAAAATTACACGTACTAACATTCTAATACTAACTTAACAACATAACTAAAGTTCAAGCAACAACATAATAAATTTACATGAATCGGCACAAATTATTTCTTAGATAAAGGGGCATGATTTTATCAAATGAAATTGGATAGATAGTCCGAAATTTCAAGATCAGAAATTGTTTCGGGACAACTTTCAACCCACACCCGAGTAGATTATATTATTATTATAATAATAATTAATATTATCATTTTATTTTTCATTATATTATTTTTTTAATTTTAGTAATATTATAATTAATACCATAATATTTTTATAATTAATATTATCATTTTCTTTATCATTATATTATTTTTTAATTTTAGTAATATTATAATTAACACCATTAATATTATTATATTTATAATTAATTTTCTTATTCTTAATACCATAATACCATAATATTATTATTAATACCATAATATTTTTATAATTAATATTATTATTATATTATCATAGTGACAAACAAGGAAATTACATTCCAGTGAAGGGGGCTTGGCGATTGCGGACAGCAGGACTATGGCGAACATGAGTAATAACGATGAATTCAACACCGTCAGGGCGGCGAGCCTTATTGAAAGTGACGGTATCATACCGCTCGAGATTGTGGGCAGCACGGTAGGCTGGCCAACCACCGAGGTGCTTTTTGTTACCACTACGAGTCGACACAGAAAATGTCCACCAACGGCGAGAGTAAGGCTCCCATGCCTTCAATGTTCTACCATCATTCTCGAATCCCATGTTTTCGTTGTTGACTTGACCGATATTTAGGCTTCTCGCCGCAATGTCGGTTTGACTCAGTTGTTTTGTTACAACTGCCTCCCTAAGTTCGTACCCTCTAATATTGTTATCGGGTACATGCATATCAGTGAAATTTGCTTCCGCTTCGGTATTAAATGGAACAAAATCTTGGTTAATGTAATGTTGATTGTGTAGCATGCTGAATCTTCTGTGTGGATTATTTGCCATTTTTTTTTTTTTTTTTTGGGAATTAATTTCGCAAGTTTAATATAGGAGAATTAATATTTTTGCATGTTTTCTCCAAGTTACGTAGCTATATATAGAGGGGATGCAGTCTCATGGTTAGGTGAACTAAGGCATTTGTAGATTAAGCACGCATAATCTTTTCGCGTAAATTTCACCTCTTATAATTCAACTCAGGTTCTATATGTTCGATCAGCTTTAATAAGTTCAGCTCCGAAAAGTCTCTCTACGCTTTAATTTACACTGACTTCAGCTCCTATAAGTTCAGCTTTTATAAGTTCAGCTCAACTCCTATAAGTTAAGTTTCTATAAGTTGAGCTCCAAAGAGCCGAAAAGAACAGGGCATAAGTTTACTTTTTCATTGAGGATTAATTTGTATGTAGATCAACTTGTTTTCTCTATTCCGTATTATATCGTTTGAAATTATTGATATTTATTTAGTGAATAGATTGAATTATTTACAAAAGATTATTTACGTTAAATTAAAACTTATTATTGGCTTTTTCTAATGTAAACCCTACATAAACACATAAAGAGCTAAATATGAAAAATATTGTCATTTTTGTAGTTTAATAGGTAAATTAAATATATAAACTCTTTTTATAACACTTTTGTTTTTCAATATAACCCTTTTATATGTTTTTCTGCAACATAATCCCCTTTTTAAATTACTTTTGTTTCAAAATCACACCCAACGTCGAAATTTGGTACTTAAAAATGGCAATCAATTATATCTTGGGGTACGCCGTCTGTACGGGACGACATATATACCAATCTCACTTCCGACTACCGCTTTTTTTTGGTGGCGACTAAATAATTTGATCAGACAGGCACTATATTTGTAAAAATTTACGAGTAGTTTTGAAGACCACTTAAGCAAAAGGTTAAACATGAGTGGTGGTGCGATTGTTTCAGTGCCATGCGCCCATGCATGTTGGCGTAGAACAATTGATTTGCATGTGACGAGATACTCTTACAAAAGCCATGGTAATTAAATTATTACAAGGGAAAATTCCCATTTTAGAATTTCTTTACTATTTTTACTGCAACAACTTTCTTGAACCTCATTTTACGTTACTTCCCAAATGCAAACGTTTTTCCCGCGTAACAATCAATCATTATACTCATCTTATCAGTTTAAAAAAAAAAAAAGGTAAACTGAACGTAAGCTTTGTATTCCTATAACTTATTTGATAAATTTTCAAGAGGAAGATAAATGCATAGATGAGAAGTAATTGTATTATTGTTTCGGCCAAATTTTGTCGCGTTGACTATTTGACTCGTGAAAAAGGGGGTATAGTGATCTACTCGATTATCGACTCGGTTTACGTTAAATATGATGTGCGTAAAGTAAAAAGAATGCGAAAAGTAAAGTGCGAAAAGTAAAACGACACAAGGAATTTTGGTGACGCGGAAAACCCAATGTGGGAAACGACCGCGGGGGGATCTGTGTCCCGCCTAATGTGCTCCACTAAGTAGTTGAATTACAAGCAACACGTTACAAAATACTTGCAGAATTTAGAGTATAAGTCACGTTTTCTGGTGGAATGTGAGCGATCTGGGGGAAAGAGTGTGTTTCTGGAGGAATGGAGCGCAAATTGTTGTAGAGTATGATGAATAATGTTGTTTTTTTTGCTCAAATGCTGCTGCCTCGCCTTTTATAGTGCTCAAATCCATCTGTTGGAGTCTGGTACCTGCTGAGGGTCTCTGGGCGATTTTCCAGGGGTGGTTGCCTACATTCTAGGAAGTGGTTGCTGACCTCTTCTCTTGCTTGGTATCAGGTATATGACCTACTTTCTGCCCTAGCCACCCTGGGCCTGTTCATCTTCTTGGGCCCAACCTTGGTGTGTGTAGTGATTTTGGCCCAAGTGGCCTCTTTGCATGAGCTGGCCATTTTTGGCCCAAACAATAGCCCCGGATTTTCTTGCCTCAACGTACAGGAGAGGTGAGAAAATCCCTTCAGGACTGCTCCGTGTCGCTGCAGGTGTCTCAACCCTGTTGTGGGAGAAATCCTTCTTGCTGGAAAAGTGGCTCGTCTTGCTGAGGAAGAACTCCTACCCGTTGAGGAAGAACTCCTACCTGCTGAGGAGGAACTCCCACTCTTGAGGAGGAACTGGTTACTCTTTTTGCTTGGCTGTCGTTGAGCTTGTTCTGCTGGGGAGGTATGCGTTGTAGTGTGTTACTTGTATACTTAGCGGAGTTTGGTGTCGAGCTTGCTGAAGGTGACCATGTCTTGCTGAAGATGGCTGGACTTTGTCGTACTTTGCTCGATTCGTTGTTACTTTTGTGTTGCTTGCCTACTTAGTGGAGGTGTGCGCCAGTATGTGGTCGACGTCGTGTTTGGTGAAGTTGCCAGGAGGTCTGAAGGCCTGGAGGAAAATTAGAGACGCTGAGCAAGTCTGTAGATGGAGGAAGGGTGTAGTCTCGAGTTCAGCATGATCCGAGGGGCAGGAGTGCTGGAACCTGACGATGAAGATGGGCTGTCTAACGTGAATACTGGAAATGCTGAGGTTCTCGCAGCCCCGGCTGATGTTGAGGGCGATAGCCATGTTGCCCCTGTTGAGGAGGAGGTGACTACCTCTGATGTCAGCGACTGGCGACAGACAGTTGTAGCGTATGTAACTGGCGACAGGTGTAAGCGCATGTAAGCCTGGTGGGACAGTCAGAGCGCATGTAGCCTGGTGGGCAGTATGCGTATCTTTGGTGGAGCCAGAAGTGTATGTAGCCTGATGGGCAGGCTGTAAGTGTATGTAGCCTGATGGGCAGGCTGTAAGTGTATGTAGCCTGGTGGACAGGCTGTAAGTGTATGTAGCCTGGTGGACAGGCCGTAAGTGTATGTAGCCTGCCGGACAGGCTGAAGGTGGTGGAATCATGTTGGATGTTGTACAACTTGTGATTGTTGGCTGATGTCCTTCCTGACTCCTACAGGTAGGTTGTCAAGGGGGTAATCTGTTGTGGAACTTGTTGAGGTCTGCAGTGCTGTAGAGGTCATTCAACCCCGGGGGGGTTGTATGATGTGGTTTCCAGCCCCAGCTGAATGTAGCGTGAGGCGTCAGTGTATGTATATACGTGTGTGCGCGCGCGCGTGTAGAAGCCTTAGCTAGGAATAGCGTCGGGCGTATATGTATTGTGCGTACGTGTGTATGTATGTACGTATGTATGTATGTATGTATGTAATCAGCCTGGGCGAGCGGTGGGATCTCCGCACGTAGGCGCCACCGCCACGCTCCCGGCGTATGTATGTATGTATGTATGTCGTGCATGCACATGTAGTAAGTTAAAATGCCGAACCATCTTAAAACTTACGTATGTAGGCGCCAGAAACAGAGCTGTTGGCGAAGCTGGATCTCCGCGACGTGGCGCCACCGCCGCACTCCCAGGGAGCGTACGTGTGGGCCCAACTAAATGTTGTAACCAGCTGGGTGATCAGTCCAGCTGGGTGTGGCCGTGGGCCACTGTTCCATGTTGCAATCCTGCGCGCGATCTGTTGGCCGGTTTGCTATGGGTGGCCAGTTGGCGTTTTGCCAACAGCCCTCCGAAACTTAAGTTAGTAAACTTGGTAGAAGAAATCGTATATATTAAAAAGAAGAAAAAGAAAGAAAAGGAGTTACAAAAAAGGCTAAGTATGAGATTAAATATGATACTTCCTGAGATGTACGGCGTTCCAAGGACGAGGGACCATCTGGCCCTCCAGAGTCATCAGCAGTAAGCCCGCTTTCTGCTATGCTTTCTATCCGTGCGTCCTTCCCAAATTGTCGTGAATTTTTCTCTGCTCGTGTTCGGGTGTTCTTTGTTCTGTTGTTCCTGTTGTTCCTGTTGATCCTATTGCCTCATTGTGGAAAGTTATTGGGGTCGCTGGTCTCCTCTTTGTCTTTGAGAGGGACCCACAGTCGTGCCGGTCGTCTGCATCGGATCTGGTTTAAATGTCGCCGAATGTAGGGCGTGCAAGATTGGAATTGTTGTGATAGAGGTGGAGCAGAATGTTGCTCCAAGGTTGGCTAGAGCATCGGCGTGTGCGTTTTGATCCCTCGGAATCTGTTCGATCTCAACTTCGTCGAATTCCTCTACAATCGTGTTGAGAAGATCAAGGTATGCCACCATTTTTGAATCTCGAGCTGCGTAAGACTTGTTCACGTGGTTAACAATAAGTAATGAATCACAAAATACTTCGATGGACTTAACCTTTAACTCGATGGCCATGCTGAGTCCCTTGATGAATACTCCGTACTCGGCTTTGTTGTTGGACGCCTTGAACTCGCAGCGAACTGCCTGCACTATGTACTCCCCTTGTGGCGACTTTAGTACAAGCCCCACTCCTACGCCTCGTTGGTTTCTTTGCGCCATCCGTACGTAACCCATCGCTCAGCCGCCTCTTCCTGGGCGCAGGACCTCGCTGTCTGCACCTCCTTGTAGGCTTGGACTGAAGTCTGCCACAAAATCTGCAAGTGCTCGTGACTTGATGGTTGTTCTGGGTTCGTACTGTATGTCGTACCCACTGAGGTGGACTGACCACTTCGCCATTCGCCCTGACAACTCTGGCTTACGCATGACTGCCTTAACAGGATAATTAGTCCGCACAATAATGGTATGACTTTCAAAATAAGGACGTAACTTTTGCGATGCGATTACAAGCGAATAAACGAGTTTTTCAAGAGGAGTGTACCGTGTTTCTGCATCCAGTAGGCTTTTACTTACATAGTACCTTTGTCACCGACTCCCGCTTCTTCTTTACAAAGGCTTAACGGCGCTCTCGGACACTGAGCAGTGCGAGGAGACCCTCGCCCTGTGTGGGCTTGGACAGTAGTGGAGGTTCAGCAAGGTAGGTTTTCAATTCTTTGAATGTTCTGATGTGGTCGTCTGTTGGGGGCAGCTTTGTTCTGCCATTGCTCGTACGTCAAGCTCAGCTTCTACTCAAGGATGTTGTCCTGCAAGAGGGGGTAGTTAGCCTGAGTTGGAACGTGAGGGGGAAGTGCATTACCTGGGCGCTGGGTGTTCGGCCGGCGATCTTGGCCGGTTCTCGCTCACGGCGGGTGGTTCCTGCCGGATCCTCCTGCGGCCCGGGTCGCCTCGGGGTGTCTGCATTGCGCTTCAAGGGCCCTGCGGGTTCCTGGTGCCGTCGGGGAACTTACGGCATGTTGAGGTCCTCGACTGCCGAGAATCACGGCCTCTGGCGGGCCCCACCGCCGAGCGGGGCCGGTTTCTTTGGGATGGACCAACTTGTTGAGATGTAATCGCCGTTGGAGAATCGACATGTTGACTTGTTGACTTCTTTGTCTGGTTGAAGCGAGGGCGTATGTTCCGAGTTGGACGACGGTTAGATCACCACCACGGTGGCGCCAATTGTTTCGCCAAATTTTGTCGCGTTGACTATTTGACTCGTGAAAAAGGGGTATAGTGATCTACTCGATTATCGACTCGGTTTCACGTTAAATATGATGTGCGTAAAGTAAAAAGAATCACGAAAAGTAAAGTCACGAAAAGTAAAAGCGACACAAGGAATTTTGGTGACGCGGAAAACCCAATGTGGGAAAGCGATCACGGGGATCTGTGTCCGCCTAATGTGCTCCACTAAGTAGTTGAATTACAAGCAACACGTTACAAAATACTTGCAGAATTTAGAGTATAAGTCACGTTTTCTGGTGGAATGTGAGCGATCTGGGGGAAAGAGTGTGTTTCTGGAGGAGTGGAGCGCAAATTGTTGTAGAGTATGATGAATAATGTTGTGTTTTTTGCTCAAATCTGCTTTGCCTGCGCCTTTTATAGTGCTCAAATCCATCCGTTGGAGTCCTGCACCGCCGAGGGTCTGCAGGCGATTTTCCAGGGGTGGTTGCCTACATTCTAGGAAGTGGTTGCTGACCTCTTCTCTTGCTTAGTATCAGGTATATGACCTACTTTCTGCCCTAGCCACCCTGGGCCTGTTCATCTTCTTGGGCCCAACCTTGGTGTGTGTAGTGATTTTGGCCCAAGTGCCTCTTTGCATGAGCTGGCCATTTTTGGCCCAAACAATTATTAATGTCGTTGTGTTTCTACTTTACAGTATAAGTCATTATATAGTGAAAACTACGATATCTAAAATATTCTAATAATATCAAATTGATCACAAATGATATAATCAAATATATGATTTCCTAAATTATTATATGTCGAGAATATGTCGAGATATGTCGATATCTCGACATATCCCAACATTATTGGTGATTCCGTGATTGTATAACAAGAGAAATTGAGAAATTGAAAACTCTAAATAAAGAATATGGAGTATCACGGTACGGTGTATGTTGATTATTGACGATATTGGGAGTCTATACTAAAAGATTCAACGCGTATAAACAAATTGAAAAATAAAATAAGATCCAGAATTTGGAGAATCCAGTCGTCGTTGGTCTCCAACGTATTGTTTGGCCACAGGCCGAAATCAAACGAGCTTCCCAACAGTTGAGCCAAATTTTTTTAATGGCCAGGCCAGGCTACTAAGTTTGTGGCAGTATGACTAGTCGGGCACTCGGGCTGGTCCGTGGACTCAACTCTATGCATATCTATGGATTAATTGGAGGGAGTATATATGTTAGAACCACAAATGGGCTTGGGCCACGCCCATAACTTAGAGAATGTCTCCCAAAATCAATTGACAATGGGTATAGTGACTCTTTCAGTTTATAAGCTAGACAATCTTTTAATATTTTTATCGATATGAGACCTTACATGTAGAAGGCCTTCACAAACATCTTATGAATTGTTGACCGTTTAATTCTAATACTATGAATGAATCACTCATTGCATGCAGGTACCTACTTTAATTCCTATCAAAACAAATTATAAGAAAAATAAAGATAAAGAACATACAAAGTATATACAAGGGATTAAGGGAAATTAACAAACTGTTGGGTTTTGGAATCGTTATAAGTGAGAAAGTGGAGATATAGAAGGAAATAGTGTGTGATTGAATATGATTGTTTATTATTGATTGAATAATAATGTGATTTTACAACCACTGTCGATGAGCCATTTTTGCTCGTTTCCAAAATTTCCATTCTGACAAACTTGAAATAGATGATCTTCAATTGTTTGGTGGTTGAACTGATCTTGTGAATTTTGTTTGGCCTTGTTTCTGCAATTTTTCTCGATATGGCCGAACTTCTTGCAAAAATTACATTGTTGTTTAGGTTTTCCCTTAAACCAACAATTTTGCTCCGAATGATTATTTTTGCCGCAAGTGCCACATGGAGGAAATAATCCTTGTCTGGAAGAAATATTCTTGCCCTCCACGTGTTTATTTTTACCTTCTTTTAGATAAGGTAACCTTGATTTGTGTTTAGTTTGGAAAGCACCTTCTGTTGGACTCTCATCGCTTTTGATGAATTTTTCCTCGTGTGCTAACAAGGAACCAAACAACTCAGTAATACCAAGTGTATCCAGATCTTTAAATTCTTCAATCATTGATGCAATAGTATTGAATTTACTATTGAGAGTTGCTAGCACTTTTGGAACAATTGTTTTTTCGCTAGTACTTTCTCCATAGATTTGCATCTGATTGACAAGTTCCATGAATCTTGACGAATATTCTTTAATGTTTTCGTCATCTCGCATTTTGAGATTTGCATAATCTCTTCTCAATTTATTGAGTCTTACACTCCTTACTTTCTCGGAACCATGAAATTCCTCTAAGAGAGTGTTCCAGGCTTCTTTTGCTGATGATGCCCGGATGATTTTTGGTGTAATGCTGTCCGAAACAGCACTATGGATATATGAAAGTGCCCTTGCATCTTTCATTTCATCCTTCTTTAGTTGTTGTAGTTGTGCAGCGGAATATTCACTTCCTTCTACTTTTGCTTCATATCCTTTTTCCACAATCTCCCATAGATCACACGACTTTAAAAAGAGTTTCATTTTCACACTCCAATAGTCGTAACTTTCTCATAAAATTTGGGATTGCGGGAGAACACTGAACTTGAAGCCATACTTCAAGAGATTGATTTGTTTTTGTTTGTTTAGTGGTGGATATTGTTTAGGCCCTTAAAGATCCTTAGCTCTGCAAGGCCAAATGTTGGAATTTGGAATAGTATAAGTGAGAAAGTGGAGAATAGAAGGAAATAGTTTATGAGCGAATGATAGTTTGTATTAAATTGAATGAATGAATATGTGATTACAATGATTATAATTTTTTCTAAATGCCTAGGATTACAAGGTATTTATAGGGGATATACACCCTTTCATATTCTAAGTTCCCTTTCATATTATAGGGTATATAATATGAATAATCTAGATACATTGTACATATATATGTATGAATATATTACATAATAATGAAGCGACACTACTCTTCATCCAATAGACATAATGCTTTGCTTATTAAGAGATATAATGGTTCGGTAGATTCGTCGTACTTAAACCATTATGTAAAAGTCTCATTATTTCAACACAAACTAATTTAAGGGCATCAACCCACGAGAATAGCATGGCGCCTTTACTACAAGTACAATAAATAAGGGTTGTGTTACTTACATCTAAATTGATATATAGCCAATGCATACAAAAGAAAATTTGTATCACCAAAACCATGTAAAAGTAATTGATACACACAACTTGGAATCCAATACTATACGTCTAAATACCGACGGTATATTCCATTTCATTCAATTTTATATATTTACTTTATCTACATACATCATAAATACATGTTTCTTTTATTCATATCTCTAGTTACGTATAACTAAATATTATACTCCGTAGTATATAAAAATTGATATTTATATTGTACTCCCTCTATTCAAATCCATTGGCATCCCTTTCTTTTTCACATTTGCCGAGACTCATTTTGTAACGACAAGCAATGGCCACGTGGGGTTTAGGGCCTACGGGGTGTATACTATACTCCCGGGATTACATAAAAATTTGCGGTCTTTGTTGGTTTGCACCTAGGTCACGTCTTAGCGTCCCATGTTTTATTTTTGTGTATCCAATTTACTGTCGTTGAAATTACAACCTCAATTAAAAATTTACTGTATGCCTAAATCACCTTTAATTTTTTGCGTATTAGGATTGTATATATTTTGTGTACCTAATTTAACATGTCTTGTACGCAATGTGACATATTATACACTTAAAATACAAATTTGTGTACCAAAACCGGAGCAAACGGTGCGCACAGAAGGTTGGTGCGCATTCAAGGCTGGTGCGCACGGTTGGGTAGGGCCTGGTTAGGTTACTAATATCATGACCCATATATGATGGGTGTGCAGGCTTGTCCGTGCAACCAACTCTATGCATATTTATATATTTAAATCAGTTGGAGGACTTCTTGTACTTTGAGTTGGACTTGTTGTACTTTGAGTTTTTTTTAGAGTAAGTTTTGCATAAAATCGTCTCACGCATGCGACGAAATTTATAATTAAAATATTACTATTTTAATGTTTAAAGTGAATAAGTGATCACTTTAACATTAAAATATGACTATTTTTTTAGGGAAAATTCATAACTCCCACTTATTTTATACCACTTTTTCAAAACTCCCACCTATTGTAACTTTTTTTCATAACTCTCACCTATTGTGAGTATTTTTTTCTAAAATTACCACAAATTGAAAAGTTTGTTTCTTTAAAGTTATAATTTCAATTGAACATTGAAGTTAAATTAAATTTTATCTCTATTTTAACTCACACTCTTCACTTATAATGTATTTCGATGGGTCGGTGAAAATTTAACTTGATTTTAGTAGAGGAAAAGTTAAAGGATGGAACATAGTCGGTTTGACAATAATGACCAACTAAGCACCTTATAACTAAAGATAGACATAAGAAATAAGGATAAAAGAGAATATAAGTATATAACATTGAATTACGATTGAAAATATAACTTAAACGTGTCGAATATTCAATTAGTACTAATTTAAGAATAAAATACTAAAAAAAGGTGGGAGATTTGTACAAATAATGTTACAATACGTGGGAGTTATGAAAAAAAGTTACAATAGGTGGGAGTTTTGAAAAAGTGGTATAGATTAAGTGGGAGTTATGAATTTTCCCTTTTTTTATTGTTAAACTATATCAGGTTTTATATAAAACCTCTTGAGATATCATCTCATATTAAACACAAATTCGTTGTTGAGACGGTATCACAATGAGTAGCTTAATTACAGTTCGTCTCACACTAACTTTGAGTAAAACGATATCTCACATGAGACTTTTTGTTTTATAAAATCACAAATAGTTTGAGGGGAAAATAAGAGTTGAACATACAAAAAGAAAAAAAATAAATAAAATGATTGAAAGAATGAAATGCACAATGAGTAAATTAAAAGTGGACAACTTAAAAATTAACTTTTGGCCCATTACACATTAACCACTAACAATGAATGTTCTGGGCTTAAGAATAGTTCTGCGGGAATATCCATTATTGGGCTTTATTCAAGCCTTCGACAGAAGAGATCCGCCAACAAAAATAGTCTTTATAAAATGGAGATTAAGTTTTCAAGAGCTTAATTCGTTTTAAGTTTAAAACTGATAATCGGTTGAAGACTTGAAGTGATCTGAACTTGTGCGTGGAAGAGAAAATACTCCGAATATAATTAGTTAAACGAGTTTTCTATTCTATGCCCAATAAAATTGGAAAGATTTTTCCATTTTCCACTCATTGAAAGTTGAAAAAAATTAGGATTTGATTTATTTTTCATGAGTTAAGGCCTATATTTTGGAGTAAGTCTTGCATAAAACCGTTCCACGCGTACGACGGAATTTTTATGAGTAAAATGTAACTATTTTAATGCTTAAAGTGACCACTTTAACAATGAACGTGACCACTTTAAACCTCCATAAAATGTCATTTTAAATGTTAAAATAGTCACTTTAAACATGTGAGACAGTTTTATGTGAGCATTTGTGGTTATTATACTTTCGCGGACTCTCAGCCCAAAAGAGACAGTTTTAAGTCCGCTTGACACCCCTAGTTTATCACTATGGCCCACTTTCTACTCTAATTGATTGATTGTTTACAGTTTACTCCATCAAATAAAGTTGATTTCTGAGCCATTAGCTACTTACTCCGTATTATATTATTCACATATTTTAATTATGGGTAAGTTTATTATAAGACGATTATACGCGTATGACATATTATTTGTGACTAATATATAATCACTTTATGCTTAAAGCAACTAACTTAATGCATAATGTGATCATTTTAGAAGGTTTTGAAGTGACTTTGCCTTAAATCACATTCTAAATTGCTATTTTTTTTGGTCAGATAGGTGGCACACGGCCATTACAAGTTATAACGGAGAAAGTAATTTGAACCTGAGATCTATTGGTCAGGGTACCTCCGCCCTAACCATTAAACCATAACATTTTCAATATGAGATTCTAAATTGTTGTGACAATTTGTGAAAGATGAATAATGCTCAATACAATTTCCACATGCGATCTCACGTCGTTATGAGATGATAGTTGATCTTATTTATAAGCCTTAGGGGTTACTCATCATACTGTCAATTGGTTTTAAGATGGAATCTCCAAAACCTTATAAACGGACTTTCTCACACTCTCGGATGTGGGCCAAACCCATAAAATTTAACATAACTAGACTTAGAACCTGTTCTTTCGGACTTTTTAGAAATTTGAATCGAACGGAATCGAGCTTAATCGAATCGAATCGAATCGAAATGAAATGAAATAATCGAATCGAATTGAATCGAATCGAATCGAATGGAATTCAATTAAATAACATCATTGAATCTTTGAATCCAGGCCCAAATAAATTTGGCCCAGAATCGAATCGAATCGAGCTTAAGTGGTGAATAACCTATAAACTAAAATGTGCTGATAATAAGCTGAAAAGAACAAGTTTTTAAATGGGGAGGTGATAAAGTTCAACCTTTGAACTGTTTATATGAAAAATATACAACGGGCCCAAAGCCCAACATCCTTATTATATAAGGATGTAATAGACAGCAATGAGTACAACCAAAATCCAAATTCAAACACACACACCTAAGTTACACCTACGAAGTCTACAACACTCATGGAGAACAACAGAGAAATCATTTTAAACCCCATTACCGGCACTACAACAATTTGCCACTTGCGCCACGATAAAATTCGTGGCGTAAGTACTAAATTTCCGTGGCTATGACACTTTGCCATGAAAATTTAATCGTGGCGCAAGTGACCGTGGCAAAAAAATAGTCACGGAAAAAACTAAATTGTGGCAAGATTTCAGTTTTTCGCCACGCATTATCCCGTGGCTAAATCTAAGTTTTTTGCCACAGAAATGGCTTACATTTCTCTTGCCACGAAACAAATTTTCCGTGGCTAAAAAAATGTTAGAAAAGAGATTTGAACCCCTGACCTCTCACTTACAAGTTGATGGATTAACCATTTTGCCAATTGGAAATTATTGATTAATCATGCAATCAATAGTTACTTAAACTTTAATTAGGTTATTATTTTTGCGATTTAGCTATAATATTTGAAGTAATAAATTTATATTTTACATTATTAAATTTAAAATAGTAAATTTTTTTTAAAAATAATTATTTCTCAATATTTTTAAATAAATGAGGTGATATATAGACATTCTAGAGATAAAATTTTGGTACTTAATATTTATGAGATTATGTTTATCACTTCTTTTATTTTGACCTCGTTTTTAAATTATTTCTAAGCACTAAATATGACCCTTTCTTTGTTTGATTTATATGATGAATATACTCTATATTATTTTTGAGTCCAAAAAAAATCTTAAAACATTTTATTTAAGAGTCCTATTTTACCAAAAACAAGAAATAATCGTCCCTATCTTAGATATTTGGTTACACTTTAATTTTTAAGGTTAATGTTATATCACTTACACCGTTAATGTATTATAAATTTTTGATTATTAAACACATATGAGAAAAAAAAAATATTATATATGTATTTTGCACTTACATTTGAGTTCTGTTAACACGAAAGTCAATTTTAATTGTTATCTATCTTTCAAACTAATGAATTTATTTTGTTTTGATTAAAAAATAAAATAAAATTAGATAGTTTTAAGCACACATATAAAATAAAATGATAGATTTAATAAGAAATTTATAACTTTACACCATTTTTTTCTTATTATCGTGTAACGGTTTATTTTAACTTTATTATGTGACATACAAGTTATAATCTAATATAACTAAAGAAGAGTTTTTTCGCCACTAAAAACTGATGTCGTGGCAAATACTCACTTGCGCCACGGAAAAAGTTATAATCGTGGCTAAATGAATGTTTTTGCCACGATTTTAACTTTTTCCGTGGCGCAAGTGATTATTTGCCACGACATATTTCTTCCGTGGCTTAAATTTCTCCCGTGGCTAATCAAAATAGTTTTTTCCGTGGCTAAAGCAAATTATGCCACGTTTCACTAATTACCGTGGCATAATTCGTGGCCCAAGTGTCAATTTGTTGTAGTGCGGCAAATACTTCCTCATTAGGAGTTACGGTCCTTTCGATACCGTCGAAGAGAGGAACTTCGCAAACCTGCATATCCCGGAAGATAAGTATCCCAACCATGTGTTGGCGGATGATCCTTTATTTTCGAAGACATTAGACGCCAATGATGTAAGACCACGAGCGAAGCTCCCTATTGGGGAGGACAATGGTGTCCTGGTGGGAGAGGACGGTGTTACGGTTAAGGTGTGGGAGCCGTACACCCGGCGTTGGTGGGAGTTCCAAAAGGTCGGTGTTGGGGCGGCTACGGCCCCCTAAGGGTGGTACACATACCGCCAGAACACCGCCTTCAAGTTGGGGACGCTGCTCAGTCCGACTTGGTTCTCGGCCTGACGGTGTGACTTTTAACGTCATGAAACACGTCCGCCAAAACCCGGCCCCTCCCCACCTTCAAAATTACCCCGTCCCGTTCCCTGACATGCCCTGAACTTGGTCCCGTTTCTACTATCGTCCCTCTTGATTTTCCTTCTACGGACTAGTTTAATCTACTAGTTAGTTAAGTAGTTTAGTTATGTTAAATTAGGTTTAATTAATCTACAATAGTTATGTTTAATTAGGTTTAATTATGTTAAATTAGGTTTAATTATTTTACATACGTAGTTTGTTATGCTACGTAGTAGCATGGAGTATGTATGATAATCGGAGTAATGAAATTAAATTAACTACCTTGCATGAAATCTTTAATTTGTTAGTTTTAATCTATCTACTTTTCATTGTTTTATTATAGTTTGGGCACCATACCTCATATATCAGTATATCACAATACATTTTTTTACCTAATATCGACATTTATTTTGTAGCCCGTAAATTTTTAGAGTTATACAACTGAAATGAAATAACTACCAGATAAAAAAAACGTCATAGTTATATTTGAACGAAACTTGATTCATAAAGTTAATCTTAGACGTTGAGTTTTCGAGTATGGTACTTAGTCAAAAGGTAAAAAAATAATAAAGCTCATATCCTCATTTGAGTTTTTAATAAGAAGAACAATTGAATCAAATTGAAGTACAATGTGAGACGAAGTAAAATGTTTGAAATCACTTCATAATGAGTCACCATATTTCACTTATCCCTATGCAAAGTCAAGCTATGTTTGAATTCGTTGCAAAAAAAATAATCAAATTTTACCATTAAAGTTAAAAAATTTACCGGCTATTGTTATTGCTCTCTAATAAGAACGTTTTACATTATTTTGATTCGAGACTAAATCACCATCATACACAACTATTTCAAAGACAAAAAGTAAAGCTCCCATTATAATTAATGTTTATTTAATAAATTCAAACTTACTATTTAATTAATTAAAATATTAAATTTAAATTCTAAAGAAAAAAGAAATTACGTCCACGCCATGCAAGTCCTTTTCAGTTCAGGCGCATGGAAAAACACTTAATTTAATACGTACTCCGTAGAAGGGTGCAGACTGCAGAGGGTTCAGTATAATCTCACCCAAATCTTTCAGGCGGCGCATTTTTAATAGAAGCGTTCAGAGTTTTGACCCATGTTATTGTTACTCTCTCTTCTCGTAGAGAGATACTTCCTCCATTTATTTTTTATTTTTTATTTTTTGGGACAACTTGGAGAACCGATAGAATCGTTATTTTTGCGTCAGACGAAATCCTCCGAATAGCGCATGAGAAACCATACAAGTCAGTCACTATCCTTTTTAAGGAGACAAGGATGATGTATTAACCTCAGGCCTAACATTCCCTCTACAAGATTGCCTTTGGAGGGAATCGAACTTGAGACCCATGAGAGTTTTTTCATATTTGTCGACACACGTTTTAAAACAACAATATTTTTAGTTATACATTAAAAATTATAAATGAAAATTGATTTTAATATTGTATTTAAAGAGACAAACATAACAAGATCAATCATGACTATCTTTTCATTTACTCCGTATAATATTACACGACATTTTAAGATTCTCGAAACTAGCGAATAGTGTCGAAAAGGGAGTAAATTTTTCGTTCGTTGAGAGTCTAGAGTTGGTAATCAGATCACTCAGGATCAGGGTGGTTTAGGTTTAGTCGGGTCGTATTATATTGAGTTTGGGTCATATCAACTATATGATCAAGTTTAGGTCACAACGAGACATAACAACATCCGAGCCGCTTTTGAGTCATAATCGGGTTGTATCAGGTCAAACTACTCAATTAAAATTCTCGGGTCTATCGTGTTTCGAGTAAGAATTGGATCGCTATTAGGTCGGATTCAAACTTTAGCGATAAAAACAAATTTAAAATTTTTAATAGTTTTAAAATCAATATATGGATTTTTACCCATTTTTAACTATTTTCTTATTTCAAAACTTCAAATATTAGGTTTGGCATAGGTTTCAATGTAAGATTACAACGAGGATTGGTCTTGAAATTTTTTTGCTAAAAAGTGTACGGAGTATAGCGTAAGAATCAAATGGCACAACAATAAAACAAGTTCGATCTGTGTTCGTCGTAAAAATGGTCGTATTGAATTGTGTCGTTATTCATCCTAAATACGCCCATATCATGTCCTCCGAAATCGTTTTTCATCTTTCCATATTACATACATCGTTGATCAATGCAGAAATAAATAGTATTAGCATCACAACCCGTTTGGGTACTAGGGAATTAATGTTGAAGTACAATGTGATACCAAGTAATGTCTGAAATTACTTTCTACGGAGTAATGAGTTATCGTATTTTAATTAGTTACTGTTCTTTCGGACTTTTAGGAGAATCAATCGAATCAATCAATCGAATTAATCGAATCGAACAGGAATCGAATGAATGGAATCGAGATGAATCGAATCGAATGAATCGAATCGAAGTTGAATCGAATGAATCGAATGAAGTTCACTTAAATAACATAGTTGTCTTGATGGAATCGAATCGAATCGAATGAATCGAATGAATGGAGCCGAATCAATCAATCGAAGTGGTGAATCGAATCGAAATATGCCGAAAATAGTCTGAAAGAACGAGTCCTGCTCGCCTGGCCACTTCGCCCGATTATTTTCAAAGACATTTCGATTGAGCTTCACTTCGCCATTCGATTATTCAAGACATTTCGGCCATTTCATTCGATCTGATTCACTCCATTCGATTCACCACTTCGATTCGATTCGATTCGATTGGCCATTCGATTCAATGACAGTTATTTAATTGAACTTCATTCGATTCGATTCGATTCATTCGATTCGATTCGATTCGATTCATTTCATTCGATTCAATTCGATTCAATTATTCAATTTAGTTCGATTCAATCTGGCCATTCTAAAAAGTCCGCAAGAATAGGTTCTTAGTCCTATGCAAAATCAAGCTATGTTTGAATTGAACGCTATAAAAATCAATCAAATTTTACCATCAAAGTTAAAAAAATTTACCGACTATCGTAATTGCTCTCTGGTGAGAACGTCTTACATTATTTTGATTTGAGACTAAATTACCTTGATATACAAATTAAATATTTCAAAAACAAAAAATAACACACTCAATATAATTTTATTTAATACGGTGTAAACTAAAATTTAAATTCAAACTTATTACTCGTACTCCGTAGTTAAAATTTAAATTTAGTTCGGTGTAATCACATTAAACTCCCACCTAAAAGTTAAAAACTAAATAATTCTAAGAAAAAAAAAATTAAAAAATTTTACGTTCACACCATGCAAGTACTCCTTTTCAGTTCAAGCGCATGGAAAAAACAGTTAATGGAGAGCAGAGGAGAGTAAAGCAAAGTTGGGGATATTGTGCAGTACCCAAATCTTTCAGGCGACGCATTTAATAAGAGATAAATTTTTCATTGTTGGGACTAGAGAGTTTAGAGTTGGGGCATCACGAGGGAATCCAGGCCTTGCGGGCTGTGGAGGAATCATACGAGATGAAACGGGCAATTTTGTATCCGCTTTTACCTTTTCGAGTGGAACTTGTATGTCTATTCGAGCGGAAATGAGGGCCTTGGTAGCAGGATTAGAGCACGCATGGTCACTTCATATAACCAGGCCGTTGGTTCACAAGGATAATAAGTCGTGCGTGGACTTCTTACGCGAAGACCAGTTATTGAGTAATAATTTTCGCCCTCTTGTTCAACGTTGTATGAAGTTCATAGCCAAGGAAGGATGGGTGGTTTATATAGACCACATTTACCTGGAAGCTAATAGAGCCGCAGATTGGCTAGCCAATGCAGGAGTTCATGCGCCAACATCTATCACTATATTTAACGATCCACTAGAAAATCTTTATTCTATTCTTAGGGATGATGTATTAGGAGATGCTTTTCCTCGCTTAGTTTCCGTTTAATTCTTGGAGCGTAGCCCTTCATGTATAACAAAAAAAAAAAGAGTTGGTAATCGGATCACTCGGGTCATATTATATTGAGTTTGTTAAGGAGTAATTGTGATGTATGTTTATGAATTTGTTATGGAGTATATTAAAGAAAAAAATCTCTCTTATTATCAAAAGACTATGTTTCCCCTTTGTTTTATTTTACAAAATATATCATTATCATTGTAATTTTAAACCTTGAATAATTATTAAAACACAAACAAACAAAAAAGAAATAAAAACCAAAATCATCAATTCTTCAACACAAGGCACATCAAACTTCGATCAGATTGATGGACAGAACCAAACGGGACAACAATAAGACGATTTCGATCTGTGATCGTCGTAAAATGGGCGTATTGTGTCGTCGTTCATCCTAAATACGCCCATATCATGTCCTCCGACCTTATTTTTCGTCTTACCATATCTACGTCGTCGATCATCGCAGAAGTAAATAGAATTAGCATCACAACCCGTTTGCGTACTAGGCACCCAAATACTAGCATTATTACCCAAAAACACTGCGCTCTTACCCAAATCATATACCTCTTCTAACTTCTTTGTTAGAAAATCAATCTTATACACGCTAAATTTCAAAGTTAAGTAATCATCAAATTTACTGTGATCTTCAATTTTGCGACCGTCAAAAGTGCCATTTTTACTATAAAGTATATAGCGTAAGATTACAAGTATATCGTTGGCACCAGAGTCTACAATGTAATGTCGAGTCACGACACTATCTCTTCGTATATATTTTATGCCAACTGACGGGACGACTCGCGTTAGGACTTGAGGACGGTCAATGTCTTCAAGGCCACAAATCCACACCCTAGTGTCCTCATCCACAAATAACAAAGAATTCAATCGACTGCAATATGTAACGTCTTGCAACCTACGAAAGTAGTTATTTCCCCGTTCAGGCCTAAGTATAGGTGTCCACGAGGAGTCCCCGGGTTTTGCAATCGACGCAAGTAGTTCGGTCTGATGTATTACCACCACAACCCAGATATTACCGTTATTATAAGCGCAACAAGGAGATTCGAGACTTATATGTGAATGAAGATGATCTGCTCTAGGCACTTGTACTAAAACCGCTTTATTTATAAACATGTTACGTATGGTTTTACCGCTCGACCCCTTCCATGGGAGCACAAAGTTCCTTTGGGAAGGAAGCGGGAGCATGGCTTTTGTTAGAGGATTTAACAAACACATTTGTCGATCACGACCTAAGGTCACTATCCAACCATAACGTGAACCCCAACACGCTCTTTTATACGCCATAGGGAGACTCACAAGGAAGCATTTGTTGTTGTTGTTTTTGTTTCTCTCTCGAACCAAACTAAACATACATCTCGTCGTGTTGCTGTGATCCTCATTATTGTTATTAGTGTTTTTGTCATCATCTTCGTCGTCACTATGAATACGAGCATCAATCGCGGGACTCATGTCACAACCCGCGACATACTCTTTGACATTAAGTCGGAATAGAGTAAAGTTACTCTCTGTTATCATAGAATAGGCGCCTACACTCCGATCAATAATTTTGGTACCATCAGCGTAAACTTCAGCATCATTGCCATCAGTTAGCATTAACAAGGGAATTTCGCGACTCCACTTGTTTCTCGATTTGGATTTATCAATTGCGCGAGCAATTGAGTACCATGAGCGACAAACACGACAAATACTCAAATAATCCTCGACTCTCGTCACAAAATCCTCCACAATTCGGATCAATATATCGTCTGCTATTCGAGACCAATCCACCCTTCTCATTTTGTCTAAGATAAACCACAGTCAACAAATGATTTAAAAAAATAAAAACTAATTATTATTATTATTATTATATACGGAGTAATAGATAAAGATATAGAAATAGAAAGAAAAGACCAGTGCCATAGACAGCCCATAGTCTTAAAATTATTTGTACCTATATATTCTCTAAATAAGGAAATAAACTAATATTTTCGTATCGTAATTTTTATTGTTGCAATAAGTAATTTTTTTAAGGAAATAATTTTTTTTATTGTTACAATAAGTAATTTTTATGGAGTAGTTTATTTCCTTAATAATTATTGCAACAATAAAACTCAATAGTACGTTAGTAGGGGGGATTTTATTTCCCAAATTTAAAAGAAAAGTATCAAGTTTATAAAATATTCCGTATTGGAGTATAATATCCTAAATTATTGCCAAATTTAAAAGATAGTCTAATCAAGTAGTTGACGCCTGACGGTATTGTTCTTTGTGGATTAATTGTCGGGAATAATTTAAACTTGTCCTTTTATTTCATAAATATTTCGAATTCGAATTAATCAACGAATAATTCTAACTATTGAAAAATCATTCCAATAATGTATTTTAGCCAATCAAAAGAATCTCGTATCAATCATTTAGGAGATTGATATGAAGTTTATATAGGACAAAGCTCTGCCACCCTTTATTAAGGAGGCCTTCTAAAATACACATATGTTCTCCATTTGCTTTGTTAAACTCCTTTGCTTCAACATATTTTCCCCAAAAAGAGAATATTATGTAATTGATTATTAGAAGGCCGCATAATTGGAAATTTATGATCATCTTGCTTTTATTAGGAGGATAACGGTATTAATTGGATTAATACTTCGTATACTCCGTATTTCGTAACAAATAAACATATAACGTAAGCATTAAATTAAATGAGTATAAATTAGGAATATAGTATTTTAAGTGTGGAACCGCTTTATACAAGAAATAATATAAAGCCACACACTTATTATTGTACGATATAATGCTAAACAGTTTAAAAGAGACTGTCGATATATAGCATTTCGGTTTTTAAATCTTTACTGATGTCAAAAAAAATGACAAGGGTCGATTGGTCTCGACTTCCCGACGATATATTGAGGCGAATTGTAGAAGATTATGTGACTAGAGTGGAAGATCATGTGAGGTTCTCCGGTGTTTGTCGCTCTTGGTATTCCGTCGTTCGTACATCTGATAAATCGAAATTGAGAAAAAAATGGTGCCGTCAAATGCCGTTGCTAATGCTAACTGACGGCAATGACACTGAAATTTACTACGATTCTTTCAAAAGAGGTACAAGTTACCAGATTTATACATCATCGCGGGAACACGATGTGATTCGATTATTCAATGCTAGAGAATATGTTAAAGGTCAAGATTGGGACAAAAACGATTATTATTATAGCGATGAAGATGACGATGATTATAGCGAACATCTAGAGGACCCAAGATGTTTGTTACGTGTTGGTCGAGAAAGGAATGAATGTTTCAAAGCGAGTCTCCCTGAAGCATATGGGAGGGCTTGTTGGGGGTCGCGATATGGTTGGATAGTGACCTTAGGTCGCGATCGACAAATGTATTTGTTTAATCCTATAATGTACATTTGCGACCTTAGTGACATCGAACATCCAAAACCGCTAAGGCCATATCTAAAATGCTATCAGAGCCACCTAGATGGCCCACTTATGGACCCTTCTCGAAGCTACATTGTTGAGTCCGGTGATGATACGCTTATAATCTCGCGCTATGTAATGCTAAGAGAATACGTTGGCGCTAAATTTTGTAAATATGAAGCCTTCAAAGCTGAAAATTATCGCGAATTTAAGAGTCACTTAACTTTCAATTTTAAGGTCTTCAAACTTAATTTTGCCAAGAAGAAATTGAAGGAGGTGCATGATTTGGGTCGGGTTGCATTGTTTTTGGGCAATAATGCTACAATTGCGGTGTGTAGTACATATGCTGGTTGTGAGCCTAATTCCATTTATTTTTGTGATGACTATCGATCAGCGTATTGGCGATATCGATTTGGCGTTAACGTTGGAGGGAACGACATGGCCGTTTTCCAGATGGAGGACAAAACAATTCAACCATTTTACGATGGTCACCGATCAAAATCCTCTTATTGCTGTCCAGTTTGGTTTAGTCCGTCACTATAAATAAGACAAATTGTATCTATAATTACAAAAGGTCTTCTGATATGTTCGTGTCAACATATATTGACTTATTTTAAGCTTCAGACGCATATACCCATTTTAAGAGCGACCGACCTACCGACCGGTTACCTTAGTTCCTTTTCTGCTTATTGTGTCTTACATGGTTTCTACGTTGTGGGCTCATTTGCTTATTTTGTGGGCTTAACCAGTACAATAGTACCTTAGTTACTTTGTTGTTAGTTGACAGTCCACATGCTCTCTAAAATAAATCAAATGGTATATTTAATAAATTAATACGGAGTACGGAGTACGGAGTAGTAAAAATATTGTTTTACCTTTGTTAATATTTTTATTTTTTAAAAATACCATACAATTTTCCTTTTTTTATTTTTATTTTTATTTTTTTTATTACGTCTTAAATTTTCAATTATAAGCTACTCTAGAATCAAGATTCATAATTTTACTATATTCTCTATTTCATTAGCCATATATAGATATCATTTTTGTGAGATAGTGTTTTTTTAGTAATATGATTAGACGGTTCATTATATATTTATATGTTATACGGAGTATAGTTTTTTAATTTTTTTTTTTTCTTTTTTTTTTTTAACTTGGCCCCTACGTAGAATTTATTAGAGAGGATTAGTAATTTAAAAAAAAAAAAAAAAGGAAATGTAATCGTAAACTTGCTCAATTAATAATCATCATTAAAACTTTCATATGAGCATTATAATAATTATAATTTAACCACCACTCGTTAAACACACGAACACTGTTTCATTAAACGTTACAAAAATAAAAATTTAACCACTCTATCACCCTTTGAGCTAGCTTGGACGTTGAGTGTTGGACTCTTATTGTCATGGAATCATGGGCTAGTTTTATACATGGATGAACAAAAGTTAAATTTTTTTTTTTTTTTTTTTTTTTATTTTCACTTTAGCCGTACTTGCACCTTGATCCCTTGACCAATTGAACATTACACTATTTACAAAAGTTGTATCTTTCAATATTTCAAAATGGTAAAATACAAAACTATATACGGAGAAATTGAAAATGAATATTACTCGTATAATTTATGAGAACTCTTAAAAAAAAAAAAAAAAAAAAAAAAGGCACCTTTTAAGACAAGTTTTCAGACTTATAAAGTATAACAATATTTAAATTGTTTGTATTCACTAATAAGTACGGAGTTATTACGTTGTTATATTATCCATTGTTATTACGACTAGCTAGATTGATGTTATTATGTTTGCGAGAATTTCACTGAAAAACTCACTCTTATGCGACTAGATTGATCATCCTTTTCGGCATTAAATATTTACCGTAGCGGCGTAGCTAATCAAAAAAAAAAAATTCTTATAGTGTGAGATGACGGATATGTCTAGATTATTTATGAATTCAAAGAACGGGCATATATAATGTGTGATCGTACATGTAAAATATTTTATTAAATCGATATAATAGAACGAGTCCAAAAGTGAAAAAGCTCAATATTGAAGTGATTTAGCTTTGTTTACATGTGAAGTTTGATGACCATTGACATATATGTAATATTTTCGTGAGAAAACATTTGAGTAACAAACTAACAATATAAAAATATGGAACTTTTTCACTAAATTGCGTTATTTGGTAAAATTATTAACGAAATAAGGTTCTCCCCAAACTTATTACCCTCTATGGGTCCACGTCAGCAACTTTTTTTTTTTTTTCGTAAAATTTTTTAGTAAAACGCTGTAGGCTATAGCGTTTTCATCAAAATCAAGTAAAACGCGGTAGCCTACAACGTTTTATACTTCCATTTAAACATCAAAAACATCAGAAACGTCTGATGTTTTATTATTTTGATGGAAGAACAAAACGCTATAGCCTACAGCGTTTTAGTTGAAATTTAGGCAAAACGCTATAGGCTACAACGTTTTGGGCTGCCATCAAAACCAAAAAACATCTGAAGTTTTCTGATGCTTTTTTGATGTTTTAATGGAAGTGTAAAACGTTGTAATTTACAACGTTTTCTCTATTTTTGAAAGAAAAGCGGCTGTAAATTTACGGCTTTAATCTTTGTCAAAACACGAAGCCAAACTGTTTTACCTTGCCCCCTCCCTGTTACATAAACCAAAAACACAACAACCACAAACTACGCCAAGCGTAGTAGCATACCACCATAGCACATGGAACAAATAAAGTCATGTCAAAATGCGTTTTTTAAAGGTGGTATTTGACAAAATGCGTTTTTTAAAGGTGGTATTTGGCAATTAATCCTTATATTTATATTTATATTTATATTTATATTTATATAATACGAGTAACATTTTTCGTCTACTTTTTACTGTATTATTATTATGTTAAATTGACAATTACAGACTTATTAAATTTAAAATTCGAGAATTATTACATTTTATAACATTTTCAAACGAAGAAGTTAGAATTTCTGTTACATAAAACACATTGTCCACATTTTTGTGGAGTAATTTGTGTAGTACTTCGTTGGTCCAACATATTTTTCCCAAAAAGAGAATATTATGTGATTGATTATTAGAAGGTCGCATTATTGTAAATTTATGATAATCTTGCTTTTATTAGGAGGATTACGGTATTAATTGGATTAATACTCCATATTCCGTAACAAATAAGGATATAACGTAATCATTAAATTAAATGAGTATAAGATTGATACGGAGTATATTTTTCCCTAAAAAGGAAGAATTAAGTAACCATAATTAGAATATACTCCATAGTATTTTAAAAGCCAGACACCTATTATTGCACGACATAAAGCTAAACCGTTTAAAAGAGATTGTCGATATATAACATTTTGTTTTTTTTGAAATCTTAACTGATGTCGGGAAAAATGACAAGGGTCGATTGGTCTCGACTTCCCGACGATATATTGAGGCGAATTGTAGAAGATTTTGTGACTAGAGTGGAAGATCATGTGAGGTTCTCCGGTGTTTGTCGCTCTTGGTATTCCGTCGTTCGTACATCTGATAAATCCAAATTGAGAAAAAAATGGTGCCGTCAAATGCCGTTGCTAATGCTAACTGACGGCAATGACACTGAAATTTACTACGATTCGATAAAAAGAGGTACGAGTCTCCAGATTTATACATCACAACGCGAATACGATACTCGATTATTCAATGCTAGAGAATATGTTAAAGGCCAAGATTTGGACAAAAACGATTATTATTATAGCGATGAAGATGACGATGATTATAGCGAACATCTAGAGGACCCAAGATGTTTGTTACGTGTTGGTCGAGAAAGGAATGAATGTTTCAAAGCGAGTCTCCCTGAAGCATATGGGAGGGCTTGTTGGGGGTCGCGATATGGTTGGATAGTAACCTTAGGTCGTGATCGACAAATGTGTCTGTTTAACCCAATTACGAAATCTACACTACCTCTCCCCTCTCAATCCACGTTCCCCCTTCCATGGAAACGGGCGTGTGGCAAAACCGTCCGCTATTGGTTTATTGAGAAAGCGGTTTTAGTTGTGGTCCCTAGAGATGAGAGTCGTCATAAACATATAAGCCGTGATTCCCCTTGTTGTGCTGATGGCTATGGATATGACAATGGCATTTGGCTTGTGGTGGCTTTTCACCAATATAGCGCACTCGCTTCCATCGCCAAACCCGGAGATTCATCATGGACACCGATACTTAGGCCAAATCGTCGTAATTGCTATTATAGTAGCTTGATAGACGTTATATATTGCAATCGTTTGCAGTCGCTACTATTTGTCAGCTGTACCGGGGATATGTACATTTGCGACCTTAGTGAAATCGAAAATCCAAAGCCGTTGAGGCCGTATCTAAAATGCTATCAGAGCTACCTAGATGACCCACTTATGGACCCTTCTCGAAGCTACATTGTTGAGTCCGGTGATGATACGCTTATAGTCTCGCGCTATGTAATGCTAAGAGAATACGTTGGCGCTAAATTTTGTAAATATGAAGCGTTTAAAGCTGAAAATTATGGCGAATTCGAGAGTCATTTGACTTTCAATTTTAAAGTCTTCAAACTTAACTTCGCCAAGAAAAAATTGGAGGAGGTTCAAGATTTGGGTCGGGTTGCATTGTTTTTGGGCAATAATGCTACAATTGCGGTGTGTAGTACATACGCGGGTTGTGAAGCTAATTCCATATATTTTTGTGACGATAATCGACCTGCATATTGTCGGCCTCGAAGTCGAGTTGGAGGGCATGACATGGCCGTTTTCAAGATAGATGACAAAACGATTCGACCATTTTACAACGGCCACCGATCAAAATCCTCTTATTGTTGTCCACTTTGGTTTTGTCCGTCACTATAAATGAGACAAATTGTACTCATTATTACAAAATGTTGTTTTATATGTTCAAACGTCAATATATTTGACTCGTTTTAACATTAAAAACGGTCATACCCGTTTTAAGAATTGAAATTTATCTAATCATTTCGTAGTTCCTTTTCTGCTTATTGTGTCTAGCTTTGTGAGTTTCTACATTGTGGGCTTATTTGTTTATTTCATGGGCTTGGTCCTTACCATAGTTCATAGTACTTTGTACTCTGTTTTTAGTTGACGGTCCACATGCACTCTAAAATAATCTCATCCTATATTTAATAAATTACGAAGTAATTATTATTTTAATTTTAACTTTGTTAATATTTTTATTTGGATTTTTTATCTATATACTCGTACTTTTCACATTTATTACATGAACCCCTAAGTTTGGCGAATTCTCGGTTGTAACACACAATTTTCCTTTTTTAAATTACGTCTTAAATTTCTTATAAGCTACTCAAGAATCTAGATACAAATTTTACTGTATTCTCTATTTCACTAGCCATACGTACGTATCCTTTTTGTGAGATGTGATATCATTAGTTAACTTCATAATCAAAGACAATAAAATTTAAAGGATTCATTGGAACATATATGATATTAAAAACAAAAAAAAATTGTTTCAAGTTTTTTTTTTTAATCGAGGCTAATTAATTTCATTTAGAGTCGCCATTTTCCCGTATCTACTAAGAAGTTATGTCAAATCTAATTAATGTTAGTACATCTTTAGCTAGTTTTTATTGGGTGTTTTACAAGTAAGTGCGACTCTGAAAGTCGTAAAATTTCTGTGTAATGCTACTTATTTTTTACGGGTGGTAAAAAAAACGAAAAAAAAAAAACCAATATAATTCCATGAGGTTTAGCTTTGATTACATGTGAAGTTTGGTTACCATATACGGAGTAACATTTGAAAAGCAACAACGTAAAATGAAAATGGCTACAAGACAGTTTGTTTATCTTGACTGAAAGTACAAAAACACAGAAGACTCATTCATGGCGCCGCCTGCAGTGTTTTGTTTGGGATTTCCCAACTCACACTTTCTTAAATGCTTATAAGCATGCCATCTACTTTTGTCTGCTTATTCATTATAACAAAACATATTTTTTTTTGAGTAAATTGACGATTACATAAATGGCTTATCATTAACTCAAACTTACATCCACCTTTGCTGACTTTCAGAATTACTACCACTATGTTTGGTTCGGTTAATGGTTACTACCACACTTAATCCGAACCTAAAAAAACCACTTGAAAAGACAAAAATGCCCTTATTTTCACATCCTCTTATTTTTAGTTGCCTTTCTTCTTTATTGTTTTTTCTTTCTTTTAACCCAAGTTTGATGAGTGAAATTATTTACCTTTCAACCCAAAATTACTGAAATTTACTCAATCCACTACGAATTCGTTCATGAATTAGTTGTCGAGAAGGTACATCTCGAGAAGGTACGCCTATTTCAATCCACCACGAATTCGTTTGTTGTTGTTGTTGTTGTTATTTTTTTCGCCCCAAAATTGAAATCTGTCGTTTTATTTACAATATTTCGGTATTAATTAGTTGTTTATATAGGTTAATTTACACTTAATGTAGCTTAGTTGACCTTCAATTAGTTTGTTAAAGTGTTGTATTATCAAATTTCGGTAATAATTAGTTCTTTAATTCGAAAACCCTAATTTTTTGAATTTGGGGAAAGTTTGATTTAATTCTCATTTGTATTGAAAATTTGTATTTAGGATGTCGATTCCTACGACGTTTGACCATAATGTCTGATCGACAAAAGGTACCCTCATTATCTTCAATTTCAATGGTTTCTACGACATGTTAGTTTACAGCGGCCTGGTTCATTACTTATGGCTTAGTTTACAGCAACCTTTTCTTTTTTAATGTTAGGTTACGTCAGTTAGTTTACTGATTTTATTGATTTTACTGCTCAACTTAGTTTATGAATTCACTGAATTTACTGATTCTAATCTTAGTTTACAGCAAGTTTTTTTTTTCTAGATGTTAATTTACAGCATCCTTTTCAACTTAGTTAACATATACTCTTATGGTTTTACTGATTTTACCTCACTTTTAGGACCTCTTGGACGCTTTCGACATTGTGACTCCGAAAGCAGAAATCCGTTAATGTGTGAGGCACATATGGAGCAACATCAAGATCCAATTTGGTGGTCCTGTATTCAAAGACGCGTTTTGGAAAGCCGCCTAGGCTATATATCCGAGAACGAGTTCCGAGGTGACTTGGAATGAATAAAATTCTTAAACCCAAAGGCGTATGAGTACTTGGCCAACTTAATACACTAAAAGTACGTCAATGTTAGTACGTCAATTAGTACGTCAAAGTACGTCAATAAAATTCTTAAATCCAATTTGGTGATTTGTCGTGATTTAAGTTCAAGAAACTTTTCAGTTAGGTTGTAAGTTTGTCGTCAATTCTACCATTCATGTGTCATTTAATATCATAAATTTTGTAAAGTTAATCAACACACTAATACCCGCTTTTATACAAAATGGGTCAAAATAAATGACCGTCAATGTTAGTACATCAAGTTTTTCCAATACGTTACAAATAATACTTCACCAACTTAATACACTAAAAGTACGTCAACTTACTACATGTTCATAAATATTACTACGAGTACGACAAACACAGCCGATGCAATATACGCGTTTTTCCAATACTTATTCTTCGACATCTATTAAAAATCAAGGCCAATGCAAACCATAAATCACAACAACATGTAACAACACATGAGTTTACGACGTACTATAAAACGAATTCAATAAGCCAGCAAATTATAAAACGAATTCAATAACCCAGAAAATTATTAAACAAATTCAATAACTCCATTGCCCAGGAAGAAAAAAACGAAATCAATAACTCCATTGCCCAAGAAATTCGTATCAAATTGAAATATCAAACTCCAATAAAAAAATTATTCAGAGTAATCGTCATTCACAATTTAAAAATTACACAGGAACAATTTAGCTTCATTTATTCTTAACCCAGAAAAACCCTAATTTATTAACACATTACCCATAAAACCCAATTTTGTTAACTACTTACCCAGAAACACACTAATTCATGTGAACTTAGTAACACTAATTAACGACAACTTATTAACTATAGATTCGACACTAAGGATTTCAACAATTGAAACCCTAATTTTCAAATTTAGGGTTCCATAGATTCGAATTTCCAAAAAAAAAAATATCAACAACTGTACCAAATTGAAAATAAATTACACGAAATAAAATAAAAATTGAGAAGAAATTTCTTCAATTAATAAATACGAGAGTTTAAGAGAATTAAAAAGGAGAACTAGATTTGATGAATTTGGTAAGAAAATGAGGTGAGGAAGAGAAGCAGTTGAAAATTAGGAGAAATAAGACATAAATATAAAGAAGGAAAAAAAAAAAGAAAGTAAGGGGTAAAATGGGAAGTAAATTAATCATTTAACACCTCCTATAAAGATCAACGACTCAGATTCAATCTTCATACTTTTCCATATTAGTAGTAGAACCATTAACCTAACCAAGATAAGTGGTAATTACAAAGTCGAAAACAATGTGAATGTAAGTTTTAAAAACGCAATAAACCATGGATGTAATTGTCAATTTACTCTTTTTTTTTTTAGCTTTTTCATCAACTTTCATTAGGAGGTACTCTTACAGGTCAGTCGGGTCGTTTGGTCTCGGGTTCTCTCGGGTGTTGGATCAATTTGGGTTGAGTCGACTTCGAGTCAATAAAGTTCATTAAGATAATTTGATACGTGGGGTTCTTGTAATTGAAGGTTGTTTGAATAAAAGATAAAATTTAAATCTAGTCAATTTGAGTTTTGGGTCGATCTTGGGTCAACAAGTTTGACGACTTGACATCGAGTTTTAGTCAATCCGGGTTACGATCCATTTTTGGTTTCATTTTTTTGGCTCAATTTCCGGTATCGATTCAGGTTTATTGTGTCGGGTCGAGTTTGTCGCAACAAATTGGATGTTAGAATTATACAATTGGATATCTTGTACAATTCCATACTCAATACGCTCCCGTCCAAGCATCATTGACCCATTATGTTCCACGGGTTATACAATTTTCTTGTGGGATAACACTATATTTTCGGCATTATGAAGTAAATTCAAGTTTTATCCACAACCTTCTTGTGAACAAACTTCAAGTAAATGGATAAATGTGTATAAAGTAAACGTAAACAAATCATCGAGACGGAGAGAGTACAATTTTCTTGTGGAATAAACACTATATTTTCGGCATTATGTAGTAAAAACAAGTTTTATCAAACTCCAAATAAGAATCGTGTCATCGTAATTGGCTTTTGGAGAGACACGCAATGTACTAAGTAAAAATTGATGATAATGTGTACAATTAAAAAGAGGAGTTTTTTTTAAAAAATAATGTTCAAAAAATAAAAAAAATGGCAAAAGAGGGGTTTTTACAAAACTTTTTAGCAAAAATGGCTTGGACAACTTTTTAAAATTTTCAAAACTAAAGTCGCATTTTCACTTTGCGACTTCTTTATTGCACGAAAGACCCTTTCTACCTCATTTGGGGTTTGATCAAACACCCAAAAGTAGTCGTCATCCCATATTTCGACTTATTTATGTACAATGATCAAAGTCGCAATTTCATTTTTAGACTTTCCTTTGTTTATGACCAAAGTCGTATTTCATTTTGAGACTTTCCTTTGTTTTAATTTTTTTTACTCCTTAATTAATTTGGTATTGGGATGAGTTTTTTTTACAAATAAGCAAAGTCGCAAAGTGAAAATGCGACTTTAGTCCAAACCATTTAATAAAAGTTGTCCGAGTTTACGTTGACACATTTTTGTTAAATAGTTTCATGGGAACCCCATTTTCGTAATTTTTAAAAATTTTGAACATTATTAAAAAAAAAAAAAACTCTAAAAAGACGGTGGCAACGAGAAGTGCATCATGAAGAGAACAACAGCTTCACAAATTCAGATGGAAAGAAATTACTCCGTTAATCGATGTCGGTGATCACCAGAAATGTAGTAACAAAATGAAGATAAAAGTTGTTGCAAACGTTAAAGAATGCATGCGTTGAGCACACATTTAAAACCGAAGTTTTGCACAAAATTGTGTTTTTCGACAAAAATATCAACAAAATATGGCGCTGACGAATCTTTGATTTCTTTTTCGGCGCTGATGACAACTCACCAACGTCACTTGAGAGACACGATGTTTCAATTAAGTACCGAAATTTGTATCTAAGTGGGCTTAGACGCATTTCATGATGTTGTTCTACCTCTTCATCTTCATCTTTGTCTCCCTCTTCTCCTTCTTCATCCTCTCCTTCTTCCTCTTCATTTTCTTCATCATCATCTTGACATTCTGCCTCGTCATGCTCCTCATCACTTTTTTCATTGAATATTCGATGACCTTGTCAGGTGTTTTGCAAAGGTTGCAATGACATCTTTTGTATGTCGCAAAATTTTGGAGACTTTAAGAGGCATTCAATGTCCCATTTTGTTTAGCAACATTTTCGATTGTTTGTAAGTGTACACGTTGGACGTTGTCTGTAGATTTGGTCATTCGCGTCAACGCCGATAGCGATATGAAGAACTCCACGATATTTGTCGTATAAATGAGTTCCATCAATTGAGATGAGAGGTCTGCAAAATTCAAAACCCCGAATCGACGGGCCAAAAGCCCAAAACACCCTATCAAACTGCTCAGCATCGTCGGAATACTGACATGACGTGTTTGTAAAGTGTATAACGTTCCCGAGATTAACTTCTTTTAAAGCGGCAAGGTAACGTGGAAGCAATGCATAAGACTCCTCCCGGCCAATCACCAAAAATATCGGCAATCGTCCTTTGTTTTGCATGTCACGCTTTCATGTAACTAATAGTGAACCCATATTTCATTGTTATAGGTTTTCTAAAAAAGATTAACCGTGACCCCTTAATCCTCCTTCACAAGCGGCTTAATTAGACGACTAATGAACGCTCTTTTCATATTTCGGTAGTGTTCTAAAGGGACCGTCCGACCAACACAAGAAGGGTGATAGAGACCTTTATAGGTGATCAGAATTGTGAATGCGTCCGTTAAATCATTTTTTTTAGATGCTCTCAAGCACCAATTGCATGCCTTCGGTTTTCTACCGCACTTGTAAGTCACCATGAAAGACCTTGACTCCGTGATAACAAAGATTTGGTTTCTAGACACGTGGTATGAAGTTACGACATCCGTCAAAATTGCTCTAGTACTAAACATTTGACCTTTGAAAAACTCACCACCTTCTACAGATGGACCTCATTCATACTACACCATGAATAATTAGCATAATCTTCATCGATATGATAAATCCTAGTAAATTCTTTGTTTGATAGACTTGGAGAGACAAGGGCTAATCCATCACATCATCATCTTCATCATTCCCATCAAAATCTTCCGACTCAATCATTAACATGGCATCCTCATCTTCTGATTCACTTTCATCCTCAAATCATTCAGTGTCTACATATTAGCTAGAGGATAATAATGATACCCACCGTTCTACGTTACTTAGCATTGAAGTGAATGAGGTGTTGGCTGGAAAAGGTTTGATGTCAATGAACAAATCTAATTGAGGAGCTTGAATTTGACAATTGGATTTTCATTTTCAAACCACGATCGTTCTTCAATGGGAGCACTCGATAGCCACCTCTAGCAATTGGATTTTTTCATTTTCACTTCCAATTTAAAGTTTGACACATCTAATTCCATAACCTCATATAAACCATTAACTAAGTCACTATAACTAATATTTTCTTGTTTCCCACTTACATAATCAACCTTCTCACCATCAACAACAACCTTACCCCCGGCCCCCCATAACAGATAAATGGAAATTTATCACCCTCCATTATGATAATCACTAATTTCTTGCTAATTAACCAAAAAAAAAAAAAAAAAAACTTCCTTTCACAAACTAAGTAGAAAACTAAATTGTCAACCCACAAATAACAACACTATAACACATTCCGAATTTACAAAGTACTAATTGCTATTGAGATTAATAATTTCGAAATTAGCAAAATTATTATCTTAGAATGGATTACAATAGTAAAATAAGATACAAAAAGATAAAAATGAATAAAATGATTGAAAGAATGAAATGCACAATGAGTAAATTAAAAGTGGACAACTTAAAAATTAACTTTTGGCCCATTACACATTAACCACTAACAATGAATGTTCTGGGCTTAAGAATAGTTCTGTGGGAATATCCATTATTGGGCTTTATTCAAGCCTTCGACAGAAGAGATCCGCCAACAAAAATAGTCTTTATAAAATGGAGATTAAGTTTTCAAGAGCTTAATTCGTTTTAAGTTTAAAACTGATAATCGGTTGAAGACTTGAAGTGATCTGAACTTGTGCGTGAAAGATTTTTCCATTTTCCACTCATTGAAAGTTGAAAAAAATTAGGATTTGATTTATTTTTCATGAGTTAAGGCCTATATTTTGGAGTAAGTCTTGCATAAAACCGTTCCACGCGTACGACGGAATTTTTATGAGTAAAATGTAACTATTTTAATGCTTAAAGTGACCACTTTAACAATGAACGTGACCACTTTAAACCTCCATAAAATGTCATTTTAAATGTTAAAATAGTCACTTTAAACATGTGAGACGGTTTTATGTGAGCATTTGTGGTTATTATACTTTCGTGGACTCTCAGCCCAAAAGAGACGGTTTTAAGTCCGCTTGACACCCCTAGTTTATCACTATGGCCCACTTTCTACTCTAATTGATTGATTGTTTACAGTTTACTCCATCAAATAAAGTTGATTTCTGAGCCATTAGCTACTTACTCCGTATTATATTATTCACATATTTTAATTATGGGTAAGTTTATTATAAGACGATTATACGCGTATGACATATTATTTGTGACTAATATATAATCACTTTATGCTTAAAGCAACTAACTTAATGCATAATGTGATCATTTTAGAAGATTTTGAAGTGACTTTGCCTTAAATCACATTCTAAATTGCTATTTTTTTTGGTCAGATAGGTGGCACAAGGCCATTACAAGTTATAACGGAGAAAGTAATTTGAACCTGAGATCTATTGGTCAGGGTACCTCCGCCCTAACCATTAAACCATAACATTTTCAATATGAGATTCTAAATTGTTGTGACAATTTGTGAAAGATGAATAATGCTCAATACAATTTCCACATGCGATCTCACGTCGTTATGAGATGATAGTTGATCTTATTTATAAGCCTTAGGGGTTACTCATCATACTGTCAATTGGTTTTAAGATGGAATCTCCAAAACCTTATAAACGGACTTTCTCACACTTCTGATGTGGGCCAAACCCATAAAATTTAACATAACTAGACTTAGAACCTCGTTTCTTTCTGACTTTTAGAGTCGAATCAACTAATCGAGCTTAATCGAATCGAATCGAATCGAATCGAATCGAAATGAATGAATCGAATCGAATGGAATCGAATCGAATCGAATCGAATGAAGTTCAATTAAATAACATAAATTGTCTTGAATCGAAGTGAATGGCCCAATCCCAGAATGGAATGGCCCAGGCTGAGCTTAAGTGAAAATTTGAATCAAACTATAAACTAAAATGTGCTGATAATAAGCTGAAAAGAACAAGTCTTTAAATGGGGAGGTGATAAAGTTCAACCTTTGAACTGTTTATATGAAAAATATACAACGGGCCCAAAGCCCAACATCCTTATTATATAAGGATGTAATAGACAGCAATGAGTAACCAAAATCCAAATACTCACACACACACACACCTAAGTTACACCTACGAAGTCTACAACACTCATGGAGAACAACAGAGAAATCATTTTAAACCCCTTTACCGGCAAATACTTCCTCATTAGGGGTTACGGTCCTTTCGATACCGTCGAAGAGAGGAACTTCGCAAACCTGCATATCCCGGAAGATAAGTATCCCAACCATGTGTTGGCGGTTGATCCTTTATTTTCGAAGACATTAGACGCCAATGATGTAAGACCACGAGCGAAGCTCCCTATTGGGGAGGACAATGGTGTCCTGGTGGGAGAGGACGGTGTTACGGTTAAGGTGTGGGAGCCGTACACCCGGCGTTGGTGGGAGTTCCAAATGGTCGGTGTTGGGGCGGCTACGGCCCTCAAGGGTTGGTACAAATACCGCCAGGAACACCGCCTTCAAGTTGGGGACGTCGTTCAGGTCCGACTTGGTTCTCGGCCTGACGGTGTGACTTTTAACGTCATGAAACACGTCCGCCAAAACCCGGCCCCTCCCCACCTTCAAAATTACCCCGTCCCGTTCCCTGACATGCCCTGAACTTGGTCCCGTTTCTACTATCGTCCCTCTTGATTTTCCTTCTACGGACTAGTTTAATCTACTAGTTAGTTAAGTAGTTTAGTTATGTTAAATTAGGTTTAATTAATCTACAATAGTTATGTTTAATTAGGTTTAATTATGTTAAATTAGGTTTAATTACATCAGCAACAGCCGATTCAGTCCCGCTGACCCGAATCACGGTATACCGTTCTCTGGTATGCACCTTCTTTTCAATCATCACTAGTATGTTGGACTGTTGGTCGTCTCTAGTAGCTAAACGGAGTAATATTTTAGTAGGTTTTTTTTTTTTTCATTTAAGTTTTATTTAATAAGACCTCTACGAGTTGATGTCCAAACCAACGAGATCTATTTCGTTGGTAATTTTCACTGTTGACATGGCTCGATTAGTTTAGTTAATTTCGGATCGTTTTATTAGTTTAGTTAATTTCGGATCGTCTACTACGAGCCTGGTATCATTCCAAACCTACGAAGTCTGTTTCGTAGGTAATTTTCATTTCTCTGTATGTACTTGGTTCCGTACTCTTAGGTTTTAAATTCTTAGTTTAGTTAATTTCGGATCGTCTATTACGAGCCTCGTATCATTCCAAACTTACGGAGTCTGTTCCGTAAGTAATTTTCACTTCTCTGTAATGTACTTGGTTCCGTACTAAAATTTCGGACCACTTAATTTAATTATATTACTCCGTTCCTATATGTTATCTTCTAATTTGTTTTAATTCATATTTCATCTGTTCTAATGGCCATGCATGGGATATAATTACTCTCTACAATAACCGATGGTTGATCGTCAACCAAGATTTAAATCGAGTTTTTAGTATACACGAACACGATGTACTGTTAGTTGATGTACTCGAAAAATTGAAGGAATAAAACTATTATCAAGAGTGTATATAATAACTTAATAGTAGTGCAGTTTTATAAAACTATTACTAAAAACCCTAATCTTCCAGAGAGTTACAAAACAAAAAGGTTCAAGTTACGTCAAAAAATTAAAAAAAAAAGTAGGGCAAACTGCGCGCATTTAACGTACATTATTGCACAAATTCATTTTTACTTCTACACATGCATGCATTCATGCATACCAATTCAACTCAACCACCAAGTATGGTCATCAATTTTTTCATACATTGTTGGATCTTTTTGGATTTAAGTCACCAGCACCGCGAGTGTTAGATTAAGTCGATCGAGTTAATATTTGATTCAATTAAAATGGTTGCAAAAACGATTAAGTTAACGAATACTTCATCCAATATTGCACTTTTCGTTTAGTCGTCTCGAGACCACCTTGTTGCAAACCAGAAACCGTGGATGTTCAATTGTTCAATTGTTCTATAGGTTTTTTCATGTCCGTAATTGATTGATGAGTAAAGAAAATAAATGAGCCAGTCTTTAAGATGGGTCTTTGATTTGAATTTTGAATTTCAAAGGTTAATTCAAATATGTCAAATTGGATTTTAAATTGTAGAGAATAAAAGAATAGTTTTTAATTTTATACGGAGTATATTTTGTATTGAAATAAAATCGTTTCAAACGATTGATAAAAAAAAAAAAAAAAATTAAACATTGACCAATCACAACTTGCCATGTGGTGAAATACAATTGGTGAGTAGTTACATTTTGTTTTGCTTTGTTTATTTGGAGTAGGTTAAATTCGTGAACTAGATCTAATTTCGACCATTTTTTTTTTTTTTTTTTTAAGTATGTTAGAGTTTTTAATTTCTTTTTCTATGTTAAATTTGGGTGACGAATATTATCTGATGTTATTACGTCGAAAATGCTATTTAGTACGGCGTGTGATCCTACATGGCTACATGGCACAAATATTTGTCGATTGTATTATTAGTCGTAAATTATATTCATCGTCACTAAAAACGACTCCGCCAAATTGTTAAAGATTAGAGACTAAAACTCGATGTCAAGTCGAGTTTCAGTCTCTAATGGATCGTAACCCGGATTGACTAAAACTCAAATTTACGACTAAAACTCAAACCCGGATCGTAACCCGGATCGAAACCAAAAATGGATCGTAACCCGGATTGACTAAAACTCGATGTCAAGTCGTCAAACTTGTTGACCCAAGATCGACCCAAAACTCAAATTGACTAGATTTAAATTTTATCTTTTATTCAAACAGCCTTCAATTACAAGAACCCCACGTATCAAATTATCTTAATGAACTTTATTGACTCGAAGTCGACTCAACCCAAATTGATCCAACACCCGAGAGAACCCGAGACCAAACGACCCGACTGACCTGTAAGAGTACCTCCTAATGAAAGTTGATGAAAAAGCTAAAAAAAAAAATATGTTTTGTTATAATGAATAAGCAGACAAAAGTAGATGGCATGCTTATAAGCATTTAAGAAAGTGTGAGTTGGGAAATCCCAAACAAAACACTGCAGGCGGCGCCATGAATGAGTCTTCTGTGTTTTTGTACTTTCAGTCAAGATAAACAAACTGTCTTGTAGCCATTTTCATTTTACGTTGTTGCTTTTCAAATGTTACTCCGTATATGGTAACCAAACTTCACATGTAATCAAAGCTAAACCTCATGGAATTATATTGGTTTTTTTTTTTTTCGTTTTTTTACCACCCGTAAAAAATAAGTAGCATTACACAGAAATTTTACGACTTTCAGAGTCGCACTTACTTGTAAAACACCCAATAAAAACTAGCTAAAGATGTACTAACATTAATTAGATTTGACATAACTTCTTAGTAGATACGGAGTATAAGGTTAAGTCATAATTACTTCGTAATTTATTAAATATAAGGTTAAGTCATATACTATTTAAGCTATTAAATGTTGATAAGTATTATTTTTGAAATTTAACGTATTTATTCACATATACGAGTATAAATTTTGAATTAATTCTTTTCCAGTGATTTCAATTTATTTGAATTGAATTAAACTGAATTAAAATTATTTTTGATTTAATAATAAACTTGTATTTAAGTTTAATTAAGTTTATACTACTTATAAGTTGTACGCAAACTCGTACGTAATATGCTCTCATGATTATAATTAACGTTATTTTGGGACCTTTAATTTATAATATGGTTGTTTCTAAGGGCGTGTCATCACTCATATTTTTATCAAAAAAGAATTAATAATGGTTATTTCTATGGGGTATCGTAAATTCGTAACCCGTAAGTTCCATAACACCATATCTTTTCGGAAAAAAAAAAACTGGTCTAAAAATTTGAAAAAAGATAAAAAAAAGTCCCATAAAATTCTACTCCATAATATAGGAAATTTATTCTTTTTAAATTCATTTGATTAAGTTGATTCACTTGATTGAGTTCGATTGATTCACTATAAAAAGTGCGAAAAGAACGTATTATACTACTCCGTAGGATATATGAGACACCTTACTGGTCCATGTCCCAAGACTCCCGACATCTCCTTTCTCTCTCTATACTGGTCCATGTACCAAGTCATATAATTCCAACAACGCTGACAACATCTCTTCCTTCTTCAGCGATAACTCCAGTTATATTTCATTGATTTTAATTCTTTTATGCTCTTTTTTTTTGGATTGGAGAAAAGAAAGATTTGACTATTTTTCTTTCCTTCTCCATAGCTTATAGGAGTAGGAGAAAGGATTCTCTTTATTTTTCAAAAAAATGGACGGTTTATTATTTGTGGACGACCTTGATTAAATCTAGGCTCGATTATAAGGTTGTGGATAAAACTTAAATTTACTTCATAATGTTGAAAATGTTGAAAATATAGTGTTATCCCACAAGAAAATTGTATAACCCGTGGAACATATTGGGTCAATGATGCTTGGACGGGAGCGTATTGAGTATGGAATTGTACAAGATATACGTACAATTGTATCATTCTAACATCCAATTTGTTGTGACAAACTCGACCCGACACAATAAACCTGAATCGATACCGGAAACTGACCAAAGAAACCCAAAATTGTTCGAAACCCGGATTGACTCAAACTCTCCGCCAAACTTGTTGACCCAAGATCGACCCAAAACTCAAATTGACTAGATTTAAATTTTATCTTTTATTCAAACAACCTTCAATTACAAGAACCCCACGTATCAAATTATCTTAATGAACTTGATTGACTCGAAGTCGACTCAACCCAAATTGATCCAACACCCGAGAGAACCCGAGACCAAACGACCCGACTGACCTGTAAGTGTACCTCCTAATAAAAGTTGATGAAAAAGCTAAAAAAAAAAATATGTTTTGTTATAATGAATAAGCAGACAAAAGTTGATGGCATGCTTATAAGCATTTAAGAAAGTGTGAGTTGAGAAATCCCAAACAAATCACTGCAGGCGGCGCCATGAATGAGTCTTCTGTGTTTTTGTACTTTCAGTCAAGATAGACAAACTGTATTGTAGCCATATTCATGTTGTTGCTTCTCAAATGTTTTCTTTCACATAAATTACACATATGGTATTAAATTGTAACCAAACTTCACATGTAATCAAAGCTAAACCTCATGGAATTATATTGGTCTTTTTTTTTTTCGGTTTTTTTTTCCCACCTATAAAAAATAAGTAGCATTACACAGAAATTTTACGACTCTCAGAGTCGCACTTACTTGTAAAACACCAAATAAAAACTAGCTAAAGAGGAACTAACATTAATTAGACTTTAACATAACTTCTTAGTAGATAAAATGTTAAGTCATGTTTTTATATAAGATCCAATCGGGTCGGTCGGGTCGGTTGGGTTCAGGACATATCGGGTCAAAATGCACTTTCGAGTCGGGTTCGGTTCAGGCCGTTATCGGGTCGTGTCGGGTTCGGTTCAGGTCGTTATCGAGTCGAGTCATTTCGAGTTAAATTCTATATCGGGTCGGGTTATCATCGGATTTGCGTGATTTTATCAAATTACTTCAATTTTTAGGTAGGTCAACCCAGAAACGTGCATACTCTTTCGTTTTATACCAACCGATTTTGGATTCAATGATACAAACTCACTCACGCCATTGAGGCGTGGGAAGTTAACATTTGTTTTCCAATGGCTTAATTCCACGCGCGTACCTCACGGGATAAACCAATTTAATTGTTGTAAAATATGTACATTATCATAAATCTATAATTAATGAATTTTATTGTTGTAAAATACGTCTCGACCAATTTATAAAAAGTAAACGCACAATTGAATTTAAAACTTGAACGGAGAGTATACTTTAAATTACATGAAATTTTACTTGTAGAAAGTACAAAAATAAAGAAGAGTTTTATTAAATGGGTAGCATGCCTCCGTTATTAAGGTTAACTCATTACTCCTTTTTAAAATTTTACACTCCTTTTAAATTTTCAATGAGTGTCTTGGAAAACACTACTCACTACACTATAAGAGTACAAAATCATTATGAAATTATTTAAGATTTTAGGTTTATATGATTTTTATATTGTACACAAACTCATGCGTAATTTAATATCGTGACATATAATTTTATCGTGAGACCGGCCTTTTGTAGTTTAGGTATGGTCTTTTATAATAGGGTGTCATAAATTCTATAATTTTCTTGTCATTTATTTCCGACACTAAAGTTCCAATAGGTTGTTCTCATTATTTTCCTAACCGCCGACCACAATTTTAGATCTTAAAATCACCATTACTTTCACGTAAATTTCTCAACAATATATGACGAAACCAATAATAATATTATATAAATTTTAATGTCTATTAAAACTAAAACAATAGAAGAATAACTACCAAACTCGAAATTACAATGCCTATAGCCCTCGGCGGCCAGTGTCATTAACCCGGTGTAATGGTAGCCTTTTCGCAGGTCGAACCCTAATAACTATTACACGTACAAAGACGTATATAAACTTACCAAAATCGATGAAAATTTAAAAATTCAATATCCTCCCAAGATCTCATCAATAAATCCCGAGGAAAATGGACATAAATTAATAGTGAAGCCGTTCGTAAGAAATGGACCCTCCATTTCTTTTTGAGAAATGGAAAGTATCCTTATACTTAATAAATTGTTTCGTAGTCATTGTCATTATATTGTGTGATTGTGGTTGTCATAATGAGTTGTTGCATAACGTATTATGTCTCCCAATTTAAGGCAAAGTTTGCAAGAACTCCTTGACCGACTGAACATAACTCTATTTATGAAATTTTCGATACCGTAAAATATAAGATTATTATGTGGAAAAACTCAAAATGAATATCAAAATTTATAAAAACTCTTATAAGTAAAATAAACACCATTTTAGGACAAGTTTTTATATTCATAAAATATAAATGCATCTAAGTTGCTCATATTCACTTATAAGTATAATCTGACCATTTTTAAGTGTTGTTTTATTTATATTGTATAGGCCACTCTATATTTAAGAGTGGTTATAGGTACATTTAAGCATGTTGTAGTATCATAACTTCGTACGAAATAGCTAGAGAACGGGAAAATGGCGACTCTAACTGAAATTAATTAGCTTCGATTTAAAAAAAAAAAAAAAAAAAACTTGAAACAATTTTTTTTTGTTTTTAATACGGAGTATCATATATGTTCAAATGAATCCTTTAAATTTTATTGTCTTTGATTATGAAGTTGACTAATGATATCACATCTCACAAAAAGGATACGTATGTATGGCTAATGAAATAGAGAATACAGTAAAATTTGTATCTAGATTCTAGAGTAGCTTAAAATTGAAATTTAAGACGTAATATAAAAAAGAAAATTGTGTGCTACAATTGAGAATTCGCCAAACTCTGGGGTACATGTGAGAAATGTGAAAAGTACGAGAATATAAATAGGAAAAATCCAAATAAAAATATTAACAAAGTTAAAATAATAATTACTTCGTAATTTATTAAATATAGGATGAGATTATTTTAGAGAGCATGTGGACCGTCAACTAGAAACAGAGTACAAAGTACTATGAACTATGGTAAGGAGTAAGGACCAAGCCCACAACGTAGAAACCCACAAAGCTAGACACAATAAGCAGAAAAGGAACTACGAAATGATTAGATAAATTTCAATTCTTAAAACGGGTATGCCCGTTTTTAATGTTAAAACGAGTCAAATATATTGACGTTTGAACATATAAAACAACATTTTGTAATAACGAGTACAATTTGTCTCATTTATAGTGACGGACAAAACCAAAGTGGACAACAATAAGAGGATTTTGATCGGTGGCCGTTGTAAAATGGTCGAATCGTTTTGTCATCTATCTTAAAAATGGCCATGTCATGCCCTCCAACTCGACTTTGAGGCCGACAGTATGCAGGTCGATTGTCGTCACAAAAATATATGGAATTAGCTTCACAACCCGCGTATGTACTACACACGGCAATTGTAGCATTATTGCCCAAAAACAGTGCAACCCGGCCCAAATCTTGAACCTCCTCCAATTTTTTATTGGCGAAGTTAAGTTTGAAGACTTTAAAATTGAAAGTCAAATGACTCTCGAATTCGCCATAATTTTCAGCTTTAAACGCTTCATAATTACAAAATTTAGCGCCAACATATTCACTTAGCATTATATAGCGTGAGATTATAAGCGTATCATCACCTGACTCGACAATGTAGCTTCGAGAAGGGTCCATAAGTGGGCCATCTAGGTAGCTCTGATAGCATTTTAGATACGGCCTCAACGGCTTTGGATTTTCGATTTCACTAAGGTCGCAAATGTACATATCCCCGGTACAGCTGACAAATAGTAGCGACTGCAAACGATTGCAATATATAACGTCTATCAAGTTACTATAATAGCAATTACGACGATTTGGCCTAAGTATCGGTGTCCATGATGAATCTCCAGGTTTGGCGATGGAAGCGAGTGCGCTATTTTGGTGAAAAGCCACCACAAGCCAAATGCCATTGTCATATCCATAGCCATCAGCACAACAAGTGGAATTACGGCTTATATGTTTATGACGACTCCCATCTCTAGGGACCACAACTAAAACCGCTTTCTCAATAAACCAATAGCGGACGGTTTTGCCACAGGCCCGTTTCCATGGAAGGGGGAACGTGGATTGAGAGGGGAGAGGTAGTGTAGATTTCGTAATTGGGTTAAACAGACACATTTGTCGATCACGACCTAAGGTTACTATCCAACCATATCGCGACCCCCAACAAGCCCTCCCATATGCTTCAGGGAGACTCGCTTTGAAACATTCATTCCTTTCTCGACCAACACGTAACAAACATCTTGGGTCCTCTAGATGTTCGCTATAATCATCGTCATCTTCATCGCTATAATAATAATCGTTTTTGTCCAAATCTTGACCTTTAACATATTCTCTAGCATTGAATAATCGAGTATCGTATTCGCGTTGTGATGTATAAATCTGGAGACTCGTACCTCTTTTTATCGAATCGAAGTATATTTCAGTGTCGTTGCCGTCAGTTAGCATTAGCAACGGCATTTGACGGCACCATTTTTTTCTCAATTTGGATTTATCAGATGTACGAACGACGGAATACCAAGAGCGACAAACACCGGAGAACCTCACATGATCTTCCACTCTAGTCACATAATCCTCTACAATTCGCCTCAATATATCGTCGGGAAGTCGAGACCAATCGACCCTGGTCATTTTTCCCGACATCAGTTAAAAAAATAAAAACAAAATGCTATATATCGACAATCTCTTTTAAACGGTTTAGCTTTATGTCGTGCAATAGTAGTGTCTAGCTTTATACTCCGTATTATTATTTTTTATATTGCAGTTTCACACTTAAAATACTAGATTCCTAATTATGGTTACTTAATTCTTCCTTTTTTAGGGAAAAAATTATTCTCCATATCAATTTATACTTATTTGTTACGGAATATGGAGTATTAATCCAATTAATACCGTAATCCTCCTAATAAAAGCAAGATGATCATAAATTTCCAATTATACAGCCTTCTAGTAATCAATCACATAATATTCCCTTTTTGGGAAAAATATGTTGGACCAACGAAATACTACACAAATACTTACGTAGTTACGTATTTATTTGTGTAGTAAGTATTTATTTGTGTAGAAATTTATTTGATTACAAAAATATGTTGGACCAATGAAACTTAAATTGAGTTCGGATCCTCTAGAGTTATTTTTTTGGAGTTCAAAGAGTTTATCATAATGAGTAAAAGTATAAGATATGAATATATTTGTAATTACAATAAAAATGAAAAAAATAAAATCTACACTAAGTGCTTGTTTGGTTACCCATTAAATTCATGGGATTTTTAGTTTCCTAGGAATTATAGATCTTGAATCTTGTTTGGTTGCCAAAAAGCATAGGAATTGAGCTTTCTCGGAAAATTGCAATTCCTCCATTATGGAGGAAATTAATTAACTAGGGGGGGCTAAGTAAAGAGAAATTCCCACATAATTTTCCTTTCTTGTATAGTAACCAAACACTTTTATACAAATTCATGGGATTTTTTAATTCACGTTAATTTTCAATTCCTATGAAATACAATTTCTACGTAGCAACCAAACGAACACTAATTTTAATAAACTCTACCCTGTAGAGTTATTTTGTAACTCTAGAGGATCTCAACCCAATGAGATTTATTTGTGTAGAAACCAACGTAGAAACTATTGTAAGTGTTAAGCCCACAACATAAGCAAATGAGCCCACAACGTAGAAACCATGTATGTAAGACACAATAAGCAGAAAAGGAACTAAGGAAATTGGTCGATAGGTCGGTCGTTCTTAAAATGGCTATATCCGTCTGAAGCTGAATATGAGTCAAATATGTTGACACTAGAACATATTAGACGACCTTTTGTAATTACCGATACAATTTGTCTTATTTATAGTGACGGACTAAACCAAACTGGACAGCAATAAGAGGTTTTGATCGGTGACCATAGTAAAATGGTTGAATAGTTTTGTCCTCCATCTAAAAAACGGCCATGTCGTTCCCTCCAACGTTAACGCCAACTCGATATCGCCAATACACTGATCGATAGTCATCACCAAAATAAATGGAATTAGGCTCACATCCAGCATATGTACGTACTACACTAATGTAATAAATATGTATTCATTACAAGTGTAATCATAATGATCGATACATATAATCGTAATGATCGACATGTACTACGTTGATCGATAGTCATCACAAAAATAAATCGAAAGTTATACTAGCAACTCCTAAAGTCATCACCAATTCAGTTCATTTATAATGAGTTTTTTGTACTTTTTATTTAGGTATATTTGTGAGATAATACCTTTAATTTTTTTTGCGTTTAATTGTTGGAGATGGATCCGGCCTAATATAAATTCCCACATTGCGTCCCACATCGGTTATGAGATGAGAGTTGGTCTTGTTTATAAGGCCTAGGGGCTACTCCTCCTATTGCCAATTGGTTTTAGGATGGAACCTCCTAGACCTTATGACGGACTCTCTCATACTCTCGGGTGTGGCCCAGGCCCGTGGAATTTAACATTAATGGTACCTTTTATTTCCAGAATTTGTTAAAACCCACCAAACTAAGAAATCCGGTGGAAAAAGTCAAGATTCCGGCGAGTTGACTTAGTTAGCAAGTGTGATGTAAATATGCCTATGATTATTTTTTTTGGAAAAGGGTCCAATTATATTTCATTTCCGATTCCAAAGCAATTACATTATATAGTAAGTACAGAAGCAATATCCTCCTCCCTAACTTTCATCTCACTAGCATACAATCGCGTACAAACGTGAAATTGAATAGCTCGAATCAATTGCTCACTAGTAGAAAAATGCTCTTGAAAAATACGTCTGTTGCGCTCCTGCCAGAGAAAGTAGACACTTGTCGTGAGGGAGCAGCAACGCCAGTTTTGTTTCCAGTGCTTCCCCTTGTTAAAACGCATATGCCATCTGATCTCTCCTTTCAAGGTTCGTGGCTTTCGGAAAATCCCATTCCATCGCAATATACCCTCCATCACCCGTCTCGAAAAAGAGCACGCAAAAAACAAGTGATGAGCCGATTCAGATTGACATTCACATAGACAACAACGATTAACCAAGTACATGCCTCTAGAGACCAAGTTCTCCACAGTAGGTAAAAGGTCTTGCACAGCTAAAGCGCAAATCAAAGAATGCCGAGGCCGATTCACTCCTCTCCAAACCACAATACTCCAACGGCATAAAGAGCCCGTGTCTCGAAACAAATTATAAACAAATGAAGACGGAAAAGAGGCCACATACCTCTCTAACCACGAGCACCACTGCTGCCTGCCACCTAGCCGAGATAAGAAATCTGAGCCTACCACTAGGAGTTTTCTCCAAGTTACTGATAAGCGAGAGGACATCGGGACGTCCCACCAATCAACACCTTTGAGTATATAAGCTTTCACCCAATCTACCCAAATGCAATCTTTAGAAGTCGACAACTTCCAAATCCATTTTAACATAAGCGTTTTGTTCCAACTTAATACTTCTCTGATTTCCAGACCGTCTTCGCTCCGAGGCCTACAAACACGCTTCCAACTCATCCAGACATACCTACGATGGTGCTCATTATAGCCCCATAAGAACTGCCGACAACACTTCTCAATTTGCTGAATGATGTCGGTAGGCAAAAACAAACACGAAAGCCAAAAGCTCTCAATCCCAAAAATGACTGAGTTAATCAGTTGAATTTTTCCGGCATAAGACAAAGTATGAGTAGCCCAATGGCTAATCTTACTCTTAACCTTCTGTAGAAGCACATAATACATATCCCTCGTAAGACGAGAGGAATACAAAGGAAGACCAAGGTACATAAAAGGAAATTCCCCTTTCACAAAGGGAACGGATTGAAGAATCTACTCCTCGACAGTCAAAGCGACACCGCCAAAGTAAATATTGGTCTTTTCAAAATTTGGGTGAAGCCCCGACCATGAAGCAAACTCTAACAATTTCACTTGGACCGCTCTAACAGAAGGAACATCACCTCGAACAAAAACCATCAAATCATCGCCTATGATTATTTGTCCGGTGATGATATACGCTTATAATCTCGTGCTATGTAATGCGAAGAGAATACGTTGGCGCTAAATTTTGTAAATATAAAGCCTTCAAAGCTGAAAATTATCGCGAATTTGAGAGTCACTTAACTTTCAATTTTAAGGTCTTCAAACTTAATTTTGCCAAGAAGAAATTGAAGGAGGGGCATGATTTGGGTCGGGTTGCATTGTTTTTGGGCAATAATGCTACATTTGATGTGTGTACTGTGTAGTACATATGCTGGTTGCGAGCCTAATTCCATTTATTTTTCTGATGACTATCGATCAACGTATTGTCGGTCTCGAGTTAGCGTTTACGTTCGAGGGAACGACATGGCCGTTTTTAAGATGGAGGACAAAACGATTCGACCATTTTACGACGGTCACCGATCAAAATCCTCTTATTGCTGTCCAGTTTGGTTTAGTCCGTCACTATAAAGAAGACATGCTTCATGATGATACTCCAATCAAGTACTCGTAGTTAATTTCAACTATTTTTAATACTCTGTATTTAATTTCTGTTAATTTTTTATGAAACCGTTTCACACCGTAAGATATACTATCAATAAGCAAAATCGAGTAAAACAGAAAGGCCGAAAGGGTGACTATCATTATTGCTTATTATGAGACTGTCTTTCCAAAGAATTTGTGATTCATTGTTCATTAATTGAAAGAATAGTCGATATTTCTTATAATTTATACTCCCTCCATTCCATCTTTTTCTTCCCCTTTGCTTTTCCACGGTTTCCAATGAGCTACTTTGACTGTATTTATTTGTCTCAATACACTACTTTTTTCGTTAAAAGTATAATTTTGTAAAATGTATTTAAACGACAAATCGTAAGATGTTTGTTTTATAATATAATTTATTTTATAATTTTAGTTATTAACGGTCAAACTTGTACAAGTTAAGGTGGAATGGAGGGAGTAAGAGTACATTGTACTTTACTACTCCGTACATTGTACGACTATAAATACTATCATTACAAAATGTTTATCAGTAAACATGATAAAGTAAAATCTCTCGTTTGGTCTTGAATGGATAGACAACTTCTCTCATCAAACTTCAACTGAGTTAACTTAATACTATACAATATTACGATTGATAAAACAATACAAAACACGTAATCTTTATATATCTGTTAGTCACAATAATTTCCTTTCGTACTTGTAAATATCTATGTTATGTTTTCATGTGGTATAGTGATCACATGTCATATGACAGATATGTCTTTTGCGAATATTAACTTAATCGATCAATAAAACTGTAATTGTAATACTCCGTATGTAGTTAATTCGTACTAAATTTAGTTAAGTTTAATTTAATTCTAATACTACCATTTTTGTCTACATTTTGTATGTGTTAAGCTTATGCATGATTGTCACGATAAACTCAAAAACCAACACTTTCATAGTGGATAATGCAATAGTACTAGGTAGGATTTAAATTAATGTTTTTTTTTTTTATTATTCATTTAGATCATATATTTGAATAAACAAAATACAACACTAACTTTTATTTTTTCTGTCTCAATAAATTATTTGTACCAACCTTTTTATTTTATTAAGAGAAACTAAAACAAATTTATAAAATTAACTGAAAAAGAAGGAATAAATCGTTAAAATAGTCGCTGAAGTAAATTATATTTCTCCATAGAGCTACCAATACACATCCAAAATTACAAAAACAAACCAAGGTAACAAAATAATCACACTCTACCCTAATAATGGCCTCAAAAATGCTAGAGGGTAAAAAAAGATAGAAGCAAAAAAAAATTACACATAGTAATTTTTACTAATTACTACAACTACTCTGTTTTTTTTCCCCTGTATTGTTTTCAATTTTCTAAGAGGAACTTAATAGTTGTTCTAAGTAATCAGCACCTAAATCTTCAAAAACTACCATACTTTCACTTTCACATGAAGAATTATTACATGAAACTGCTTCAATTTTCGGTTTTCGCCCTCGTTTTCGACCTTTACTGTCTTCCATTGATTTCCTCCTTAGCAAATGTTTCCTCTTCAATGCAATAACAGGGGAAGTAGTAGAAAAACCCTCTTGAATAAATTCTTCACCATTTTCTTGTTTAAGTTTATTCAATGATTCTTTGACAACTTCTATAGGGAAGTTTAGGATTGCCATGTTCCCCCTCATTGCGAAAGCGGCTTGATCATACGCTAAGGCGGCTTCAACGTCAGTGTCGAACGTCCCTAGCCAAACTCGGACGCCATTTCGTGTCGAGTCACGTATTTCTGCTGCGTACGTTCCCCAAGGGCGTCTTCTGACGCCCCTATAACTCTTCCTCTCTGGGTCTGAGGAGGAACAGTTAGGGGACGCAGGAGACCAGGGTTCAGGTTTTGCCTGTACTACTACAGGTACTTTACCCTGAACCCTAGTCTCTTGGGAATCATTTGGCTCTGATAACATGTGAAAAAGAGCTATCTCATCTGAGTCGTCCGTGTTAAATGGGAGCTGGTGGGGGAGGGCCAGGGAACTATACTGTCCCCAAAACTCGTCCCAAGGGAACGACTTTGGAGACTCGTCAGAGGATTCAAACTCTGGCGAGGTCGCCAATTGCTGCAGGTGATACTGGTCGTGGCCATAATTATAATGTGAATTAAAGGATAAATTGGAGGAAGTTGATGAACAAGAGGAAGTATCCATATTTAGGACTTCTTTTTTTTATTTTTTTTTAGAACTAATGTTCAAGATAATTGTGACACAAATTGAAAAAATGAATGCTATGCCACCTAATTTATACCCTTTATTTATTAAAATTAAAAGAAAATAAACCAAATTGTAATGATAAAAACCATTAAATAAAATTTAAGATGCAAGTTGACACACTTATTAGAAAAATACAAATGGTTTATAGTGCTTAGATAGTTCGATTGATAGTGATGTAAATATTGAGAATGACATATTGTTAGATTTATGGCTAAGGAGGATGTTTTTGCCATTAAAATTGTATTTTATTATTTTTTTATTATTATTATTTGAAAAGTTTGATAAGATTTTATTTTAAAATATTTTGTATGTGATCCTTTTGGTCATTGGTGTTGATGTTTTAGGAGACTTGACTATTTTTTTTTTAGGTTGATATGAGAAAATTTTAATTATGCACGTGGGTCAAATATTGCTTGGCTAACTATAGGCGGCGTGGTCAAGGGTGAAATTTCATAGAAGTTGGTTATGTATTTTTCATTATGTATTAATCATCTCCTAATCCCTTGGGCATGTTAGTTGTTGTAACCCTAAATTGTTAGAGGTGAAATTTTATCTAACGGTTTTTGTTCTGATGAATAGTTTATGTTTACTTTTTAGATATATATTAATTTTCGTTTTGTTTTATTAATATTGAGTTAATAATTTTAAAACATATAAAAATTTGATATTCTTAAAGTATTTATCATGGAGACAATTCTAATGACATATTATAAAAAGTAAAAACATATAAATTATAGAATAAACAGTATTGACGTATTTAAAATTTGCGTTTAGAAATGGCAAATTCTAGAATACAACATATTCACGAGTACGACGAGGCTTTTATTGACTAAAAGGTGACCACTTTAACGTTTAATGTGCTTATTTTAACGTACAAAGTGACCATTTTAAGACCTCAAAGTTGTCGCATTAAACATTAAAATAGTCACTTTAAATATTAAAATGGTCATATTTAATCACTAATAATCGGTCGCACGTGTGAATCTGTCGTTGTATTAAAGGGTTTTACACGTGTGATGCCCATGAATATGTTTTTGGAGAGATTTTTGAGAAAATGTAGATAGGGTTTGATAGTCACGTGAGAATAGTTGCCCTAAAAAAAAGTATGCCTTTAGAACAAGGCCAACAAGCTCATGTGTCAATTTATTGAAGCTTCCTCGTCACTCTCTAGATACCAATCCATTGCACTTGGACATGAGTTATTTTTTTAATTAGGTAAGCATAAAATCAAGAGAAGTCATTACTTTGGTTGTATATTAACAGTTATTTAGGCTTTCATTTGTGGAAAGTAGTATAGAATTAACAATTATATTATATACTCCCTCCGTTTCAGTGAGTTGTTTACCGTTTAACTTTTTTGTGAGGGGAAAAAAGTCAAACTGTAAACAAATGACTGAGACAGAGGGAGTAGGTTAAATGTGTTGTCTAACTTTTATTATGACGCTGTACAAAATTCTGTATAAACGTCCTAAGATTATGTATGAATGGTACAATTCATTGATCACAGTTTCTAAATAATTAGAGAGTACTCCATATTTAACTTGAGTATCATCCTCTCAATAAAAACAACAATGTCTTGATGTAGAGGTAACTGATATTTTCGTTTAGAATCTATCTAAAAGAACGATCAGAACTTAAATGTAATACTCTTTCCATTCCACTATTTTCGAAAATCGAATACGAAGGTAAAATGAAACGGAGTGAGCATAGACTTTTGTTTTTCTTGTTCAAATGAGCGCACTAATGACGTGGGTAAGAATTGAACCTCCAACTTCATGGTCGAGGTAAGAATGATCTTATCACTTTAGCTATCTCTTGTTCTCAGCTTTTGTTGTTAAGTACGTATTTAATATAGTACCCCGTAGTACATAAGAATGTATTACCCCGTATTATTAATGATCATACCCTACAAATAAATTGTCTTTTAAGTATTCTATATATATACTCGAGGAAAACTAGGTAGATCTATTTTAACTATTTCTAAATCAAGAAAATTTAAATGAATTACGGAAAAGTAAACAAGTGAATCATATTATTACTCCCTCCATTCAAGTCCAAAGGCTACATTTGCTTTTTTGACACTATTCATATGTGTCGGTAATCTTTGAAATTTCCGACAATCTATAAGTGAAAATATAACCGTGTGTGATCTTGTTTGATTCGTCTTTACGAGTACAATATTAATATCTAATTTTTAAATTTTTTTATCGTGTCAAAATTATAGATATTTCCGTTCCGACATTCGCCTCGACAAATGTGATAAAGCAAATGTAGCATTTGGACTTGAATGGAGGGAGTATAACGACATAACGTAAATACGAGCAATCTGACAATTAAAAATTTCTAAAAATCGACATTTTATTCTATTCATTACTTGTAGACTTGTAGTTGTAGTTTATACTTATAGTTTATTTCTTATAACAAATCGCTTAATATGACACAACAATTATACCATAAAGTTACGAATAAACGTCTCATTTCTATCTTTTACAAAAGTCCATAGTCAAACTTTCTACTTCTCACAATATTGACATATATGACTCAAATTCAATCTTGAGAAAGAAGAAAAAATAAAGAAGAAACATCCTAGAAATTGAGAGTAATTTTTCTCCACTTCATATTTTGCATAAGATGACCTTATGCTATGACATCATTTTTAGTGATTTGTATGGTCACCAAAAAAATTGAAGATAAATTACTCCAATAAATAATTAATTATTGAAAAAAAGGTTTGACTAAAGTATTTATTGGTGAGTGAGATCTAAGCAACTACATATACTTCCAAAACTAAGGCGACTACTAAACGACAAAACCATATTATAAGTTTTTAAAATTTATAAAAAAATTACGAGTAATAATTTTAAGAGTTTCGACAAGTGGTAAACAACAATAATATATGGGCCCTATACGTCACCATGTGCCTCCCATAAATATTTTAAGTTTTTGGACATTTTTGGTTCGTTGTTTTAGATTAACGGGCCCATTAAATTTCGTAAAAGAAATTATTTTAATTTTATTTATTTTGTTTTTGTCGAGAGCAAAATTATAATTGATTTTGTGTACGGACAATGAAGAAATTTAAAACATTTTTTTGTGGTGTAATATCTAAATTTACAATCATTTAAAATGATATTACAAGTTTACAACCTATTGGTGTAAACTGTTTTTTTACCGTATATAATGGTTACACGATAAATTTAGATAATATTAATATTATGGCTGTAATTTAAAATTGTAAATTAATACGTATCAAGTTAAACTTAAGATTATTGTTATTATTATGATTTATACGCTTATAGCCAGTCCTACCATATTAATGAATCACATATGCTAGAAGTTGAAAATAACAACTCAATACCAATATTTGTTTTTATGATAGAAGATATTTTATAAGTTGTTGAAAATAATAATTTCTATGTTGAATAGTCCTAACCTAGGTTGCACAAACATGGACACGAACACGACATGAGACACGGGACACGACACTCAAAATTATTAGGACACGGGATACGGCAAAAAAAACCAATATAATTAAATGTTAAAATAAAAGGAATTTACAGTTTGAAAACCAGGGATGCGTCTTAAGGCGTGTCGATAACCCTTTCCGCTGTGTTCGTGAAACCTAGGTAGCCACCATAAGCCTACAATATTGTCAATCACTAAACTCCGGGATCCCGTAAACAACGTTACGTGTGTCCGATGAGCGTCCAAACTACGAATCGTGTCCGACACGACTCCAAATATCAGAAACCGTGTCCGACATAGCTCCAAATCAATAAGAAAACCGGACACAGTTTTACAAGTGTCCGACACGTATTGACGTGTGTCCGGCGAGTGTCGGTGTCCGACACGGACACGTTGATTTGGAGAAGTGTCCGTGCAACCTAGGTCTTAACTTACACAAAATACATTTTTTTTTCTTTTTTAAGAAATTGGATTGTCAAACTAAAATTAAGTAAACATTTATCAAGCGTAGATACGATTTTTCAGTCATTTTTTTATTAGTCTTGTAAAAGTTTTGTTGTTCATACTTGTAGTTCTGAAAGACTTTAATTATAAACACAATTAGCAATTTAAGTCAAAATGTAATTGAACTATAGTTGTAAACTTTCTCCTAGCCTTAATCTTGAACTCAATCTAGATAAAAGTTTGTGTTAAACCGTCAAATATGCGAGACTGAACTGTAGTGCACTAAACGTGATCACATTAATACTTGCTGTAATATATTTTTCACTAGAATGTGATCATATCATTTATAAGTTTAAATTTGCAACATTTCATTCAATTACGAGCATTCTACATAATAAAAAAGACCTTTTAACACGTTAGACCGTCTGACTCGAGATGATCTACTATCAATCTATCATAGTTGCCTAGTTGGTGTTTGAATATGGGCCGTACATTGAAGTCAACCCGCATCAGTCGAATTGTTTTAGGCAAGCCCATTAGTATATTGACGTTCTATGTTAGTCCAAATACGTAAACCCAAGCCCAATTTGTGGAAGATCCATAACATCATTTTTTATGGTTATTTTTGGCAACCGTAGAAATCGTAGTCGCTACCAATTCGTGCGCTATAGGTAATCCTGAGTGTGCATAATAGTCTGCAAATCTCGTACATCAGAAAACGGTCTCTTTTTACCATGGAGACAGATTCGAAGTCTAGCAAACAAAGTCACAGGTCGTATTACTCTCATGGGATACCTCTTGGTTGTTCAATAGGTCTCCTATGAAACCGTCAAACATTGTGAAACATACTAGTTAATAAAACCACCTCAATAACTTATTAACTACGGAGTATCATTTATGCGAGAGTTCTCAAGGTAACTTTATTATGAGATTGTCTCACCAAAACCAAAGATTTGCGTTGGTTGTTTAATACTCGTACCAAGAAACGTACTCTATACTAGACTACACCCCTAAATCCCTAATTTGTTATGGTTATTTGGTTAACACGAAAATTGAATTAATAATTTATAATTTCTATAAATCGTTAAATTTATAATTTCCTCTATAAATGTAAATGACTACATAAATTTGATTTATTCATAAAACCAAACATATATATTTAAATTATTAAATTTTAATTTCGTTACTAATGAGCTACTCCTTCTGTCTCAGTCATTTTATTTACACTTCTTTTGAATATTCCTCACAAAAATGTCAAACTGTAAACAATTTACTGGAACGAAGGACTAAAATGAATCTGATAGAAGAACAATGCACGTGAAGCCAACATGCAGTCATTCATGGGATGGCCATGTCATGTGCATACTAATTTAGTTCTATACCTCCACTCATATTTCCTACTCTAATAGTCAAAGTCAAAGTCAAAGTCAAATTTTCTCATTAAATATTACTCTAATATAAAAATAAAATACTGCAAATATAATATCAAGTCAACCTAAAATCTCTGACCAACAACATAATGCAAGTTTAGCTCTTCATATTAATCCAAAACCTATTCCTTTAATGAAAATAAAAGAGTAGTCAAAAGGTGGACATAAAATATACTCCATACTTCGTAAGAGATATTAACAGGAAAAAGTGTGCGAATATAATATACTACTGAGTAGATAACACTTCCTTCTTTCCAGTGAATTGTTATACTTTGATTTTTTATTTTTATGTGGGGATTTGATAGAAGTGTAAAGAAATGGTTTAGACAGAGGAGAAAAAACAAAACTTTAAAAAAGGAAACTTTTACGAAATTGGATTACAATTCTAATTTTAGAAAGATGTAATTACGGAATAGGTTTGTATTCGACGATGTAGGTAAACGACGTTTTAGTTACTACGAAGGAGTAAAGATGGTGATCATATACGGAGTACTATATTACTATACGAAGTATACATTAACTGAAACACAATCATACTCCCTCCGTTTCAGTGATTTGTTTACAGTTTGACTTTTTTATAAGAGGAATTTGAGAGAATTGTAAACAAATGACTGAGATAGAGAGAACATTAAATTTACTTTTTTTTTTTTACTTCAAAATATAAGTGAATTTTGAGAACATTACTAACAAATTATCACACATACCAAGGTGGCAAGGTGTTTGTTTATGAACGAGAATTATCTTTAAATAACACCCGTCACTTTGGACCATCTCATTTATTCATAGGGCTACTTTCAAGCCTACCATGACAAGCAACATTGACCGTACTATATATTATAATCATATAATTCATCATATATAAATAAACACATACAAATATATATACAATGTCATATACTCCATCATAAACTACAATTTATTCTAAGAAATTATATAATCTAAACTAAACATATAATACATATATATAGTATACATTATATCAAAGTCCCTAAGTAATATAAGTATATTTCAATCAATTGAACAACTATATATAATTATAATAATGTCTATGGAAGGTGACAATATGAGACAAATTCCATCAAATTCAAGGTATAGGGGAGTCCGAAGACGTCCGTGGGGTAAGTACGCAGCTGAAATTCGTGACCCTAAAAGAAACGGGGCACGATTGTGGCTAGGTACTTATGATACTGCTGAAGAGGCAGCTCGAGCATATGATCGAGCTGCCTTTCATATAAGAGGCCACTTGGCCATTTTAAATTTTCCGAATGAACAACACTATCATTTGGGTGATAGTAATGTTCTCGGACGATGCAGGGCGGGGAGTACTGCATCGTCGACTTCTCGAGAACACGAGGAGCAAAGGGAAGTGATCGAGTTCGAGTATGTTGATGATAATGTGTTACAAGAGCTACTTGATGTACAACTAGATAATGTTGGATCGTATAATCACTTTTAATTAAATTAGCTAGGTGTTTTTTCGGTTGTGTTTTTAATAAGTATTTTCCGACTCAATAATAACTATGTTAAGTGAGACTACTAAGTAGTATAATTTCTCCTCGATCACTTGTTTACTTGTTTTGAGATGGAATGAATGAGATAACTTGTTTTACTTCTATATTTTTGTTCTTTTTTTATCTCATGAAATGAAGATTGTTTATGCATAATTTGGCAAGTTCATTTTCCATTTTTTGCATGGTAAAATTGTTTTGCATCGTGAAATATAAAGAGAAATGCGAAGTGCGGATTATATATTTCACACTTAAATCGTGAAATATTCGAATAATCGTAAAGCATATACGAAGTATCATGGTAAGATATAGGCCATATTCTTTTGGATTTTCTGGAGGTGCACTGAATTAAATTGAATTGAAGTGAAGTGAACTGAATTGAATGGTGCAGAACTGAACTGAAATGGATTAATTTTGTATATTAGCATATTATTAAAACATAACAAATATTAAAATCGTATATAATATAAATATAATTAAAAGAGTCCTCCGTATAATTTAAGATAATATAATATTTAATATATTGTATAATAATAATTATAATAATAATAATAATAATAATAATAATAATAATAATAATAAGAAGAAGAAGTAGTTAAACTTAACTTAACTGAACTGAACTGAAATTAAGTCCAATACAATAGAGCCATAGTCCAAAACTGTATAAATGGCTGAGTTTTTTTTTCGATTACGTATAATATATTAATATTCTACATAATTTACATCATTTACGTAATGGTCAATGGACGTATAAAATATAGAAAAAATCTATTAATTTTCAATATGCATCAAATATTTTTTTTTTTTTTTTGCCAACTGGAGAAACAATTACATAGTACACTGTTTTAGGGCTCTTCAATATGCATCAAATATTGAAAATAATAATTATGCTGTAAGACTGCTATTTGCATACAACGATCGATAGGACTACCCAACACGTTATCAATGAGGTTGTATTAAATGAAGTATTGAGTAATTTTACTGTCAATTTTGTTAGCATATACGAGTAACAATTTTCTTTCAAGTACTTGTGAATATTAAAAAGAATATGGATTTTAAGGAATAATGACAAAGAATTAAACTTTGAAATTTAAATAAAATTAAGCCATCATAATAGAATTGGCACAAAAATTTACCTAGTCAACTTAAAGAACCTTTTCTAATGTTATGAGTTTGTTTCAAACTAGATAAAAATGTTACACCAAATAATTAGCACGCTATTGATTTTTTTTAATTGCAATTCATTGAATTAGACTTTGACAATTTCTTGTGTGAGACGGGTCTAACGATAAATAATTGTGAGACGTCTCTTAGATGGTGGTTACTTTTTATTTTTTTATTATTTTTTTTAATCTTTGTCTCACATAAGTTATCGTTAGGCCCGTCTCACACAAGAATCACTGAAAGTAACTTTTGAGTTAAAATTTCAATATCTCATGCATCAAACAAGAGAAAATCTTTTCAAGAAGGAAAGTAAATTAAAGTAACTTTTGGCCTTTTGAATATATAACAAAAGGAGTGAAAATGACGAGTTTGTCGCATGTTATTTTTTCCCGACTTACCAAACGCATAAAATAACTTCTAAACCTACTTTTTAAGGCGAGGAGACCGTATCGTAATTCCTAACTATATTAAAAACGAGAGTAGTAACAGCAACGGCGGTAGTCTAGTATCCGCTCGAGTCGCGGACATGTTGGTTGATACACTTATCTTAATCATGATCCTACAAATGTGTATAGTATCATAAATAATAAAACTCAGAATTAGAACTGCTACACTTGTATTTTATACAAAAATTTAATTTGCAAGGTAAATACATCCTGCCTGTCCAGGGATCGACAACCGAACTTAGAGCCGATAAACAAATTGCATTCTGAGCGGATCTATGTTTTCAACCGATCAGATGCGTTCAGCAAAACCGGAGGATAATAAATTACTTAAAATAAGCTCCCTTTCGAAACACTATAAAGCTTTTAAGCATGATCTTCCTGCACATGCTGTAGACCATCACACGGTCGTTTTCCGTCACTCGACAAATCTCCTGGGCTACCACCAACCTTTCTCTTACGATCATTCGACTTGGGTGAATGATAATCTAAGCCAGAGTCTTCTAATGTCGAAACCTCACATTCTTCGTCATTTTGTGACTCAACACCGTGTATATACTGACCTTTCGAGCCTAGGTCGTGACAATCATTAGGTACATCCATGTGTTTGTGATCATCATGACCTTTCGTTTCTTGCTTACTCTCGGCAACTGCCAGCTCAATACCCTCTTCTAGCTCCTTCATGATGGGATCATCCTCATCGGTCAAATCTTTCTTACGTATCACGTCTCCTCGGGATTTCTTTCTCTTCTCACGCAGCTCCTTCAACTTGATTGCATCGATTTTTTCGTTCATTTCGGACGGTGATTGTTTTGGCAAAGACTCTTTGGATTCTACATCGTTATGACGTTTATCTTCCAACACTTGCACTTCTCCCGTTTTACTATCACAGACATTATTTTCAACAACTGGTTCAACAATTTCTGGCTCTCCTACGAGTTTATGGTCAGAACTGCCACAGTCATTACTCTTACTCGGTAAACTTTTAGGGGGTCCATCAAGTTTGTTCGAACAATCGGGCTGTTGAGGGGCAGTACCGTCACCGTGAGACGAGTTGCCATTGGGTAAGTGATCTACGGTGGAAGCATTTGACACTGCACGATCAGCTGCCTTGACCGCTACGCTACCCTCAGCTTCACTACCGTGGCTAGGCAGTGATTTATTCTGCTCATACATTTCCAACATTTGATTGCTGACTTCTGCAGGAGCGCAAAACAGTATACTTAAGATCAGCAAACAAGTGAATTATGAAAGACATGCAGCATATATGATATTCTTATCCAAATAATCTAATCACAGATAATTATAGCTAAAATAAGTCCAGTGTAATGCTTATTGGTCACATTTTAATTGCAAACTACGGCAGTCTCGTAGGAGAATTTACGATTTCTTAAAGTCATTCACCAGACCACCTCTAGGAGAGAATCGAGAGAAAACGGAAAGGATAGGGATAAGTAGATAACTAACTGGATGAATAAATTCATATAAAACATATGTATGTACACTGCAGTGCTCCATAACAAGCTGTAAAGTGAAGGACCAACCCTCCAACTGACGAGGAGTGACATCGAACTCTTGCCACCAGACCTTCTCGGCGTCGGAAGGAAGTTTCACTTTAAGGAACTTGGCAGCAAGAAAGATGGCACCTGCTGCTATGTGATGGGGCATAAACTGCAAGCAAAGGGATGTCCGCAGCCTACATGGCCAATATTTTAGCGTCATTCACAGGTAAGCACGAAAGATCTTCATCTTAGAGTACTCCCTCCATTTTACTTTTTTTTTTTTTTTTGAAAATTTCTTTCTATTTTTCGCATTTCCTTATTTGGCAAAAAAAGGGGTTGATAAGTAATTTAACAACAATTTTCATCCACTTGAAAGTTCATCCAACTTTTTAATTTTTTTTTTTTCTTCATGAGTGGTGTCATTTTTAAATGGGAAGGAACGAATAAAATGGAGGGAGTAAAAAATTTCAGATGCATCATACCCATCGTTGACAAAATTCCACGCAACTTTGGCAAGGGCATTTTGTGCGACATTGAATTTCTTAATCGCCTCAACTAGTGGTTTATATGGATGTTGCACATTGAGATCAAAACCAAGAGTTGATAGCACAACCCGTTCTCCAACTAAAATTAGCTCTTTTTGTTTCTCATACACCTCCTGCATCATTAGTCACAATCAAATGATGAAAATCTAAGCACTAAGATGTGGAATCAAAATTTCGTGTTATTTAATACTCATGAGCAAACACACTTTGGAGAGACCAATTTCATGGCCATGTTAATCATTTTTCGCATTGAAAATATGACGTAAAACAGAATGATTAAAGTGCTCTAAAATGTCAATTTCTCTCTAATAGAAATATTCTTCATTCGCTTGAATCTACATTTGGATTTGGAAGTTGAGGTTTAGAAGATTGAAAGGATATGATTCCTGGGTTATGGCTAACCTAAAATGGTAAGAACCGAAGAAGTGAATTGATTTGAAGAAAATCCCAGGTTTAGCCACAAAGTGACAAAGGCGGACAAATTCAGCGGGAAGTATTAAAACCACGGCAGCAAAAACAAACAGCCAGCGTCTCAACTCTCAAGCAATGTTACCTCGACACTTCACTTTGGACCAAAATTTGAAATTTTCACACAAAATAGCAGTCTCCAACACTCCAACATGTGCCACAGCGCCATGTCGGAAAGTTGGAGAAACAGGGATCTAGGGTATTGATTACACCACGAAAAGAGTAACAGAAACTAAGTTGCCACAAAACATGGTACCTTCTGCTTAATCTTCTGAACTGCAGCAGGATCCTTTTTGTGAATGATTTCGTACGAGACAATAATAACATCTTTCAAAGGCCGTGGAGTTTCTTCCACTTTACCTCCGAGAAACATACAAGCAGTTGCTACAGTCTGCAATCCATCAGAATTTCAAGTTAGAAGACGTGAATCATAATTATGGGGAAAGTATGGGTGTTCAATTGAACCATAGGCGGTCATACCCTTCTATCATTCTTGGCATGAGACTGGCGTAAATAAAACCGATGGCAAAATGTAATCGCAGATGCAATTGTTACCTGAGGTCTGCAGCATTGAAAAATATCCATGTCAAAGGCGAACTAGCATAAAATCACAATTGACTTTATCACATCAAAACCAACAACCACGGCAACATGAGACAGACAAATATCACGCAATAAGTTCATATCACATCTGCACCAACAGCCACAGCAACAAAAGACACATACAAACATAACCCAACGTATCTTAATTGAGACAACCGCAGAATAAAGCAAGGTAAACTTTCAAGAACTTGGCCCATCTTTATTGATCCTCGGGAGTAGGACCAACTCATTTCATCCTTTCGGATGAGCAAAGTAAGAGATAGCCATGACTTTCAAACCACCTCGAAAGAATTGGACACGAGTGACCAAAATTTGCCATAAAGTCTGCGACTTTATTTGATAATTAATCATTATTTCTTGAAGGGATTGAAATTCAAATTTTATATCTAAAATAATATCTGAAATTTCTCAAGGAACTCGCCAATTATCACGAAGTGCGTTTATGATACAAAGATTATCGCCTTCTGTAATGAGTTTCGATATACCTAAAGATTTTGCCGCCAAAATGCCTTCTTTTAACGCAAGAGTTTCGGCAACAATGACACTATTCGAACCACATGATTTAGCTCCCAAAAGAATAACATTGCCATTATGATCTCTTAAACAATAGCCCAAAGCAGCCTTATTATCTTTTAATTTGGATCCGTCAAAATTTAATTTTACAAAACCACATGGTGGCGTTGCTCAAAAAATATTTTTGCTTACCAATCTAGGAATATCTTTTTCATGAAAATTGTCTTTATCCGGATTATATAAATCAATAATAAAGGAAATACCGAAACAAACTAGAGAATCGTCCCACATAACTTCTACCAAAACTAGCAACGTCGGTACCTAGGTGCTTTAGAGGCATCAAGCGAAGCCTATGGCAGGGAAAGAAGGTCTAATTTATGGAGTCTTGGTAACAAGTTGCTTTTACATGAACCATGATGCAAATTGCAACCATCAAATACTACTTCACTAACATAAAAAGTCCACACATATAAGAGTGTATTGCTAAACTTCATATAGTCTTATTCAAAATTGCTTGAATTGTCGTACACTCCAATAAGAAAGCACTGCACAATACACTTACACGATACGTGCTGGTGCACACTTAGAGTCAGTGTGATATGGATATTCAAACCAATTATCGCCGTAAAAATGAACCACTTTTCCTACAGCAGATGTGACATTATAAACATATAGATCAACCCATACATCATCGAATGATTGATTGCTATTCAAGAGCATCACATTCTACTATTCTAGGGTTAACAGTTTAAAGATCCAACACACAGAAAGAATAACAAAAGACAGGAAGGTGATACACTCACACCAAGTGTATCGATAAACTACTAACTACCAAATGGATATAATGACAGAAAAAAGGCCAAAAATCAACGAGCACTTACACTTTTAGTCTGATTCCTAGATCTTGCAAAAATGTGCAGTACGATTTGCGTAGATAAATTTCTTTCTTCAAATCGATACCATCGGACCTAGATGGCGAATTCTCTTCAATTTCCTTCCTCGAAAAGTACCACTGCCCACCATCACTAGGCCGTTCTCGAGACATTCTGTGAGACTCCGCTTCACCAAACGGAAGCTGAGAGGAATCCCCAGATGCCAAATTGGCCATTTCTTATCTCTTTTCCAACAACAACCCCTACGAGAAACGATCAAATTTTCAAACCCTAACATACCTTAACATGTCAACAATTTGTCGATTTCTTACCCTAATGATTCCAGGTTACACGGTTACATAATTTTGAAGCAATACGAGCAAAGGGGAATCCATAAAACATCATTTCAGATATATACAACCCTAAATTATCGTAGATGATTCGAAAACTCGGGACTTTTGGTAAAGGTAATTTTTTTTCGCTACCTCAAATAACAAATTCTAGCTAACATTATGATCAAAACCATGTCTAAAAATCCCCAAATGAGCTAAAACAAGTCCAATTTCAATCCCCTCACATGGCGGAAACCCTAATTATCGATTCAATCTATACACATAGCAGAAATTCAAGCTATTTAAATTCCGAAAATAATTCCTAAATCAAACCGAATAACTATAACAAAATTAGAAGCAAATCTAACTACACATGTACGAGATCATAGATTTCGGCGTAAACAAAAAAAATTATTTGATTTGTAAGAAAAAACACATACCTGATTTAAAATTTATTGCGAATATAGATGGAATTATACTTGCAATTACGCCAATCAATGAGATCTATAGCTTCGATTCTTCGATGAATTTGTTTGATTTTCTGGGTTGTTGCTAGTTTTTTTCCCTAGGGTTTTGTAATTTTTTTTCAATTCGATTTTGGGATAGTGCGAAGGACGATTGCAATTTGCAAATAGCCTCTATTCGAGTCGAACCGGGCTTACTTAGACCCGGTTTAATTTGCTTGTTTTCGGTTGATTTTATTTTGAGTTGAATTATACTCCGTAATACACTATTATACTCCCTCTGTTTAAGTAAATCGTTTAAAGTTTGACTTTTTATGAGGGAAAAAAAATCAAACTGTAAACAAATGACTCTGACAGAAGTAATACTAATAATTGAGTGAAAGAAAGTTTATATATGGAGTATAAAAATGTTTCAAATTGTTTCAAATTGTTGAAAGCGTTGAAAACAGTTATTTGGTTGTTAAGATTGCATGAAGATCGATATGTGGTAAGCTGGTGATTTAATTGTTTTAGCATTGAATTGAATATGGAGTTGACAATTTGAAATTTTGATTAAAAGTGTCGGGTGCACAACATAATGGAGATCAAAATTGTACATATGTAATTTGAATGCATTATAGGAGTGTGCAACTAATTGTTTTGTGTGCCGATTAATCTATTTTCAAGTCATGTGATAACTTGATGTGTACAATGTTGATCGATAGAAAATTGTATTTAACTCAATCTACATTTGTCTTCTTTGCATATGTTATACACTAGTTTTCAATACAATACTATTTTATTTTACTAGCTCGAAATAGAATTTCTTAATATAAATACTCGTAGTTGTAGCAATATAAATGTTATATTTTGTATTAAACTGCATATAAATGTACAACGAGCTTTAATTAACCAAATCAACTAATGAAAATTAACCCAAAGTTATTAAAATAGATATATTATACACGGGAAAACAATAATCTTCTTTTGTTCTCATGATTAATGTACGCAACCTAATAGTCCTTTGATTACTGACTTTTGGCTTACGTAAGTATATAACATCCTTATTTTATGGGAGATTGTTTTAATTGTTGAAACAATAATAGAAGTACAATATCATTCAAAAAACAAATAGTGTCATAACGCCACTGTTTCAGATATGAAGTCAGGGTAACTAAATATACAAAAATAATTCTTAATACTTGTTTGATTCCTTAAACGGTCTTGTGAGGCTTAGCTTCTACCTAGGTTGGTGGAGGGTCCTACCCGAACCGTCTCTAAGTAAGACCTAGGGACAGAGGGTCCTCTGTTAGCGGTCCAGCCAGGGACGTCTCCTTTGGTCTATTACTCACCTAAGAACTCGGGAAGCATCTTCATAAGACTTAAGTCTTACTTAGGAAATTGAGTGATCTATGCCCAATCAGTTCCGATTCTAAATATAACCGTTTCTACACAAATAACTATTTTGGTGGCTAATAACATGACATCATAAATTGCAAGGAATAAAAAGTTTGGGTTTCTTCATTAAGTTCTAAAGTAGTTAAAATAGTCAAATATATTTAAATACTCCCTCTGTTTCAGTGAATTGTTTACAGTTTAACTTTTTTGTGAGGGGAAAAAAGTCAAACTGTAAACAAATGACTGAGATAGAGGGAGTATTAATTTTTGTATGTAAATTGTATATTGCTAATTTGGGTGATCGTAATTGATCGCATAGGATTCTCCCATACCCTTATTTGTCCGTAAAGTGTGAGGGTCCTTGCTCATCATTAATCGATTTTGATTACTCATGATTCTATTTCTTATCCACTAAGCACGAGTTCTTCCAATACTACTTCATTTAATTCGGGGCCAAATTATATGGTCTCATGAAATAATAGCTCAATAAAATTTATTATTTTCTTTAATAATAAGAAATTTATGATACACCGAATAAATTTATTGATAGTCATATACGTGAAAAAAAATTATAGTAAAATTATTCATTATTTAGTAAGTGTTTTAAAACTTTTATAATTAGCTGGTTAGAGGGGTTGAGCACGTTGAGACTTATTAAGATCATGCCAAGTAATATTCTTCTCGTACTCTATAATTAAAATCTCTTTTGGAGTAAGACTCATATTCTTAAGTGAAACTGTCTCACATCGTGATGTGAGACGTGCTGTTAACTAAAGAAAATTTAATTTTAAAGTAGATGATTATATTTCATCATGTAATCTAAGATGTATTTATGATAGGGCTATTAATACCGTCTCATATGAAAATTTACAATTTCTTTTAGGATAATTTTCAGCAGCCTCCTCGATCTCAACCAAAAAAAAAAAAAAAAAGGTTTCAAATACAATAAAATAAGGGATGTGCTATTCGTCGTCGACAAATTACTTTGTGCAGTCGGCTTATCATTTTACTAATTACACTTAAGAATTTTAATGAATAATTATTTATTTAGTTATTATTATCTATTATTAAGTTTGAAATTATTACTTTTATAATTTTTGAAGTTTTTATGAAAAATCGTTTAATTTTTAACACGGTATTAAGAAAATAGTAAAAAATGGTTAATTTTTTATCGTTACGTTTAGGTGATTGTTTAATTTTTTTTTGAGTTACTCTTAAGAATAATTAATTACTGACGAATTTAATGATTTAACAAAGTTATAATTAAAAAAAAAAAAAAAAAAAAACAAATGCGTATGGCGAGTCTCACATCTGCATGCAGATGGCGAGATAGCTCCTCGCCATCTGCAAGTATTTGTTTTTTTTTTTTTTTTTTTAACCTTACATTTTATGTGCATAAATCGTTTTTTTTTTTTTAAATTATAACTTTTATTAAATCGACTAAATTAAATCGAGTAATTAATTATTCTTAAGAGTAACTCAAAAAAAAATTAAACAATCACCTAAACGTAACGATAAAAAAATTAACCATTTTTACTATTTTCTTAATACCGTGTTAAAATTAAACGATTTTTCATAAAAACTTCAAAATTATAAAAGTAATAATTTCAAACTTAATAATAGATAATAATAACTAAATAAATAATTATTCATTAAAATTCTTAAGTAATTAAGAAAAGATGTTCGACAAGACAAAGAATTATTTACGACAATAAAGAAATTACTAAAATAATACCGAAAGGCAATAAGAAAGCTTAATGAATGATAAGCATGTCAACAATATTAACCCACACAAGTACAATCTCATAGGTCGACAAAGGATCACCCAATTTGTAGCCAAACTATGTTGACTATTTTGCATGACAAAAGCTCCATTTTAAAAGAGAATAATAATAATACAGTAGCGAAGGGAGTGGGGATCAGATCTCGCCCCACCAATTTCAGAACTCATGTTTATATATCAATAAAAATTGCGTTCATAAAAAAAAAAAAAAAAAAAAAAAAAAAAATAATAATAATAACACAAATTCTCGTGTAAGTCAGGACTTACAATAAGCTATTGTAAGTCCACCTCATTTGTACTCGTTTATATAACTTTTGTACTATTTAAGTGATAATTATGATTAATTGTTACTATTTTTTTTTAGTACCCCTGTAAGGCTGTAAGTGACTTTAGTAGATTTGTTTCATGATTTTGTATCCTTTTAACTGCAATTTGTACTTTAGTCTCACATTAATTTTGTGTAAGTTGTACCTTACAGGAGAATTACTGAAATAATAATGATCATAATATCTCACTATATAATTTATTTATTCACCTTTCTGTAAAAATTATACGTAAATTAACACAAAAAAATATATTATAATTTAATCCATAAAAATTGATGCGTTAAATGATAAATAAACTGAGTATTAATATATTATTTAACGCAAAAATGTATGATAAATTTAGACTCATTAATAACATAAAATATATTTCCTCTGTCTTAGTCATTTGTTTACCGTTCCCTCAAATCCCTGCACAAAAAAAAAGTCAAACTGTAAACAAATAACTGAAATGAAGGGAGTAAACAAATACTTCTATAAATTTTGCAATTCAATAGGTCTCATTTGAGACCGTGTTACAATGTAATATCTACTATTTATATTAGTTAAGAAAATCGTCTAAATAAGTCGGTAACTATCCTTTCGTGTATATTAAAAGTCCTCTCAATAACGTTATTATGAGATCGTCTCGCTGTGATATTAATAATTGATGTCTTGCCACCTATATGTCTTTTTGTTGAACAACTACTACTTAATTACTTATTGCTACAGAGATTAAGTCGTATATATTTAGATTATAGTGTTCGTAAAAAGCTAAACTACTAAATCTACATTGCATGATTTTTGTTCCCCCTCTCTTTTTATGAGTGAGATGATCGATTTAATCCAATGAGTAAAAATATTTATGATAAAGACAAAAAGAAGAATTCAAAATATACAAAATAATTATTTTTTATGAGTTATTTTATTTAAAATAAAGTTAAAAATGAATACTTAAAAATTAAAACAGCTTACATTTTACGAGTATTGTGTTATTATTGTACTCTGATTCTCAAATATAATACGAGTACTCTCTTATAAATTAAACTGGCTTTGAATATGATATATTTAGAACTAAAATACTTCATAATTCATTTATAAAAGGTCGTCTGATACTATAAATAAATTAAATTCAAAATTGTCACTCGTATAACGAAGTCGGTATCTTAGATTACACCACATCTATATTATCAGATAAAAGTATAACTTATTTGAAATATAACTTAGTATATATAAATATATTAAAATCAATTATATTATGTATGTATGTATGAGTAGGATTTTATAATTAATTGATAAAGAGTATAATCTCAAATTACTTGATCATGTTGTTAATAAGGGGACTAATTTCTTTATATATTTTAAGCATAAGAAAATAAAGTGAAACAGTTTTATTGAAAAAAAAAATGGTCTAAATTTTTAAATGATGATGAAATTTGTTCGAAGGTCAACATGTGAATGCGATATTGCCATCTCCAAATTATACTTGAGACAAAGTGAATCTTATTTATTAAAGCGACATCATGTATGTGATTATTTATCATGATTGAATTTTCTACTATTTCAATTTATTTATTTTATCGCAATCGTGTATAGCTGTTTATTTTTGTAAAAATTCGACAAAAGTAAATACAGATTACGAACAATGTAGCCAACAATTTTATTTATAGTTTTTCTTCCTTTTCCTTTTCACTCGTCTCTAAAATAATAATCCACACTCCATAGTATATTGTGTATAAGAGTCCATCCGTTTGAGTGAATTATGGAGTAAACATTTGCTTAATTTTAATTTTCCTTTACAAAATAAAACTAGTTTGCATGCCCGGCCCCGCCCGGGCTAACTATATTTACATTAAAAATTTAATTTTATATAAATTTGCATTATATTAAATATTTGTCCAGTTTACATATTTACTATTTATGACATATTTGTATGCAAATTCTTGAAATCATAATTAAGTATAATTGTTAATCATAATTCAATTAATACAAAATTATTCTCAATAAATACATTATCAATGTATACTCTCATGAGAAAAAATTATTTTAATATAAAATTAATGATATTAAATCTATGAGTTCTTGGTGTTTTATTTCAAATATAAACTCACAAATACTAAATATTTCCTAATGTGAGTCATAATATGTTTTAGGTAAGTTTTTATTTAAATATCATAGAGAATTAGTTGTTTTAAATAACACTAAGAATTAAATACTAAATTTTCCTAATGTAACCTAACTAATTTAATTTTAATTAAAAAAAATATATTACTTTCAAAAATTTATTTATTTTATTTTTCACACCTTTCAAATATAATGTATCTATTTGTTCCAATTTTAATTTGGAAATATAGAGTGTTTGTTACAATATTTGATTATATATTTTTAAGGATATTTGATTATGTTTAAGGTAATTTTTCTTTTTTTTAAATGCTTTACTAAAAAAATATATGTTATTTTAGAATCCTAATAATATTTAAATATCCAATTATATTAAGTTTAATAAGTTTTATTATATATTAATATAATAACTTAGATTATATATATTAAAATAATAATTTTTTTATCAACCAATTATATTAGGACAAATGTCGACCATAGAGACTATGGTTTCGACTTTATATATATATATTAGATAGATAAATGTAAACGATTCACTGTAACGGCAAAAGTAATTTGTAAACAGTATAAATAAAGATGAAGTTAATTAAAAAATAAGGTAAAGAAAAATGTCCTTGACATTATTCATTTAATTATGAACATGTATATGCTTAGCTAAATCCCATTATATAAAATATATAATTCTATGAAAGAAAAAAGTGAAGGTTTTTTCCTTTTTTTTTTTTTTTTTTTTTTTTTTTGAAAATAAAAAGTGAAACTTTTTAAATATGAAAAAATTGTTAATAGTTTTTGAATGACAACAATAATAACTAAAAACACGTACACTATTCATGGAGATCGATCATTATGCATGTAGAATAATGTTGAGTTGGTGTGGTTCAACTCGAGAAGCTCGCAATTACTATGTTTGGAATTAACCAAATTAGAAACACACTCCTTCTAGATGGATTCATCAAATGATGATAACATATAACATGTGTTACGTTACGTACCATGCCTTTAGAAAAAAAAAATTTATATTAAAAACTCGGTATGTTATACGAATATATCATTAAATATGTTAAAGTGTATTTTAGTTGTGTTATTGATATTATTAGATCAAAGAATAATGAGTTAGTCTTCCATAAAACGGATTATCCGTTTCATATGTAAAACGGGTCAAATAGTTAGACATTTGAATAGAAAAGACAAATCTTTTGTTAATTTCAAGGCTTTTAACTTTTGTCTTATTCAATTATTTGACCCGTTTCTTGTGTGAAACGGATATTACCCGTTTTATACAAGAATTTGTGAAGAATAATTGATATTATTGTAGGGTGTAGTATACGAGGATAATTGAGTACACATAAATGACATTTGTGAAATTAGAGATGTACTCCGATTACACTTACAAATGGAAGAAGAGAGGTCACTCCAAAGGCTTAGTGATATGGATTATGGAGAACCAACCCCGAAAGTTAGCTTAACGGGTGTCAAGATATATATCTATATAAACCCCACATCATTCATTTTCATGATCAATGTGGGACTTAAGTTTCATACCTTGCAATGGATCGTAACAATCCACCACGCTCCGCATCTCGGCGCCCACGCCGTTGGCTTTGTGCCAAATACCTTTCTAGCCCCGACCGAACACTGCGATATCGACATCACAAACTCGTGGCGCACCATTGGCTTTTGCGCTAGAACACCCTTTATAGCCCCCGACCGAACACTGCAATACCGACGTCACCTGAGAGTTCCATCCCAAAATTATAACCATGAGCGTGCTGATACCATTTGAAACCAAAGACGGGTCCGGGCCACACCTACAAATCTACAAGTAGGATGAGATATCCAGCTCCATAAAGAATTGAGGTATCTATCCCAAACTAATTGGCATGGAGAAATAACATGGAGATTTTGTAAAGTGAACAATTCTCACTTTCATGATCAATGTGAGACTTAATTATATGTGAAGTTAATAAGGGTCTGGTTCATTATATTATTTGGGGGAAAAAAGGCTGGAAATTTCTAAACGTAACGTCATTATATTGCAAAAATAGTGATGTACTCAATTTTATTGGACTCGTTTAAATTTTTTATTTTATTTTCCATTCGTCTTTTAGGCCGCATTAGTCAAGAATATAATTTGACCTATTTTGACTAAAATATAACGTACGAGGAAAACATAGGAGTATGAGCATCATCCATTTTTACTTGCATAAGAGTGTAAATATTTGTCAAATCAACTTGAACTTTCATAATCAGTCCTCTAATTTGTAATATAATGACTCCAATGTACAATACTCCCTCTATTTTTTCCATTTGGCCCCCTTCACTTTTTCACAATTATTAAGAAAAAGTGTAAAAAGTGGGGTATGATGGAGAAAAAGGATAATATTTTAATAATATAAAATTAGTTGTGAGTAAAAAGTGTATGTGAGAGAAAAAGTAGGATAGGTGAGAAAAATGTTACTAAAAAGGAAATGCTAAATGAAAAAAATTCTATAAAGCAGATGTGAAATTTAAACTGGAAAGAATTATGAAAGATTGTTAGTATTTTCTTATCTTTTATAAAATTAAGAGATTATCAACCATTGTCTCGACTTAGACGGCGTGGCTAGACCTAATATACCTTTTATGATCCATTAACACATAATACGAAGTACTCCGTAGTGTAATACTACTTCCTCTGTCTCGGTCATTTGTTTACACTTCCCTCAAATTTCCCTCACAAAAAAGTCAAAATGTAAACAAATCATTGGAACGGAGAGAGTAACAAGTTTACCATATACGGAGTAGTTCTTATGCCAAACACTCTTATTCAATTATTTCCATGTTAGATGAATTAGATGATTTTCATTCAAAAATAAGTTCAATAATAAAATTTAGAGAAATTACTATACTTTGAATATCAATATTATTATAGATATTCACTATACCATCACAATTAGGCAAACTAGGTGTGGGGTGATTGTTATAACATTCACAAGTAAAAAATCATTTCAACTGGTGAAGAGTTATTCTAGTTAAATCACATGTACCGAATTTAACCCCGAAAATATAATCGTGTTAAATCTCGTAAGGAAGAACTTTACATGCATTTCCTGTTCTACACGACTCAAATCCATATTAAACCGAATGATATATAAAAATGTAAATTTTTCTTTTCTGGTCCAATATGAGCCACAAGGACAATACAACTAGAAAGGGGAATTGAACACGTAACCTATTATCACGGGTACCTTAATATTAACCATCAGACCAAAACATTCTCGGTTAAAAATGTAAAATTATTGAAAGGAAAAAAAAGCCTAAAGAAAAGGGAGGTGAAAGTGATTTTGATGGATAAGAAGCAATTCCTTACAATAACATCATGTTGTTGGCCATTCAATGACTTCCCTTGTGACCTACTACTCAATCTCTTTTCAACTCTTTTCTTTACATAAAACCCCTCCAACATTTTTCAACTTCTCCCATTATTTTTTTGTCAAACAAAAGGGTACTTGCAAAAACCATTTTGTCACCATAGTAACAACTTTGTCATTTTGTCAAAAAAAAATTCCAAAAAATAAAATAAAAATAAAATTCCAAAGATATTAAGGGCATGTAATGTAGAGTGGGTAAGATAAAATTCACATAAAACGTTAAGAACAATAATTTTATTTTTATTAGCAATTTTATTTATCTACGTAATAATTTGTAGTATTAATAAATTTAAATTTAAAATTTTAAACAGTCTCATAAAAGATAATTTTTTCGCTTAAAAAATACTTATAATAAGTGAGCAACCCTATAATCTTCCAATTTTGATATATTTATATTTCTTTTCTCTAAAGTAAGCCAAAGATCAAAACTTTTTTTGATTTTTTATCAAGAATTAATTAAAAGGGTCACTTTCATTTCATACTTTTTTTTGGATTTTTTTTACTTCTTTTTAAGGAGAGAAGATCATGGAACTTAAGTTGATTTTCAAGGGTTAAAATTTCATTCATAGAAATCATTTCATCTCCTCACAACTCTTTGGTTTGTTGCTTCACTCACACTTTCTTTAGCTCAAAATATAGCTAATTATATTACTACATGTGTTCATTTATATATCAGCTTAACAATGTCATCTGATATTAGTTAAACTAAACTAAATTCTCAATTTTTTTTTTAGTAAAGTTGTGATTTTTGTCATAAAGTTGAAATTTTGTATGTGCCCATATTGAAATTTCTACCCTAAATGATGGCATTTTGCTTGAGGAATCATGTTTATGGAGTGAATTGTGATGTGGGTATGATTACTTTGTTGAATTGTTGCTAATTTTGTTGAAGATTAGCTTGAGTGAAAGTACTAATTAGGGTTTTGAATTAGGGTTTTTGAATTAGGGTTTTTGAATTAGGGTTGTTTTTAGATGATAATGGGGAAAGATTGCTTGTTGTTACCAACATTTGGACCACCAATCAAAAAGAGAGCAGGGTTAAGGAGGAAACAAGCAGGTAGAGGTTCTTATAGAGCAAGTTAGATTTTTTGAGATTTTAGTGATTATATTTTAGATTTTGGAGAAACATTGTGTGTGTGTGGGGAGATTGCTAGTTTTTGAGGTGAAAAAAAACCCGAGTTTCGTCGAGGGTGGGGAAGTGTTCTTTTAGTTGTGGGAGGGGGTTGATAAAATTTGGGTTTTGGTGGTGAATGAGTGAGAAGATGGTGGTGGATACTCACTTGCAGCAGCTGCTTCGGAGCGTATGTTGGGAAACTGAATGGAATTATGCGGTTTTTTGGAAGCTCAAATGTCGTGATCGAATGTAAGTTTTGCTCTTTCTTCTTGCCTTACATGTTTAGTATCTTTATGTGACTTCGTTTTTATAATCAATACAGTGTAGTTATGTAGCCTGTTCATGTGAATTCGAGGGAGTAGATTCTCAATTATGAACTTCGACTTGATGTTTTGGCTAGGGTATCTCGTTCATCACATAATGACAGACGTGAGACGTTGCCTTTATTGGATCAAAACTTGGTACTAAACATAGAGTGTTAAATGCGTATGCTTACTCCTATAACTTGATACAATTGGGCATAATGTTCAACCGAAAGTGTATAAAGCTCAGATGACAGGAATTCGTATTACATTTGAATGGTGAATACATAATCTTTTTTGTTTGAATCGCACATTCGCACAACATTTCTGCAAACGTCTCGTTTCCGCGCCCATGCACTCTACGTTCTAGTTTGCAACAGATAATTCTGATTCTTTTTTATGCTTTGACGCCATCTGTGTGGAACATTCTTCAGGGTCCTTACATGGGAAGATGGTTACTACAAAAATCACAATAAACTTTATCCATCAGAAAGCAAAAGCTTCAACGAATCTTTAGACGGACTACAAGATGGGCATTTCGCACATGATTCTCTTGGCTTGGCCGTGGCAAAAATGTCTGACCATGTACACTCTCTAGGAGAAGGGTATGTCTTTGCCCCGTTTTTCCTCCTGCACTTTTGCTTCACACTGACCAATAGTTGTATTTATTGGTTCCTCAGTGTATTTGCTTCGCTGTATAGTGATTTTAATCGATTTTATGAACAGGGTCGTCGGTCAGGTGGCTGTTACAGGGAAGCATCAGTGGATTTTTGTTGGTGAACATGCTACGAATCCTTCTTCATCGCTCGAGGTGAGTTGTCATTCATGGATAGTGGAATTGGTTTTGTCAGCGACGAAATAGTTTTCTAAATTTCGTGAGTATATCGTGATTTTCACTTTTCTTTTGAGCTGATTGTATTACTGTGTTCCAGCTTTGCAATGGTTGGGAAGCTCAAGTTGCAGCTGGAATCAAGGTAGGCTCTTTTCAGTGTTATTTCTTAAAATTTCTCGAGTATTCATACCTTTGTTGCCCTGCATGCGTGGTGCTTTCGCTTCCCTTGTTAGTTTTTATACTTATAGCAAATCGTGTTCTTGTGCAGACCATTGTGGTTGCAGCTGTTGTTCCAAATGGAGTACTACAATTTGGCTCCGTAAAAACGGTAAGTTATGTTCAACTCCATCAGAGTGTAGATATAAGATCAATTCTTTAGAAGTGTAATAAATTTATTGTAATCAAAACTGGTATTGATCGTTGATTTATGTGCGCATGTAGGTAAACGAGAACCTGCAGTTCTTGGATCATATTAGCAATGCATTTTCCGCTCTTCAGGAATCAGTATGCCAAATCGTTACTTCCCCACAGTTCGATCTCCATCATATGTTGCAAATGGTACGGCGTTTTTATAAAACTTGTGAAAATCTTGAACCAAAACCAAACGTTAACTTTACACATTCATGATTTCGGTTGTATGAACGATAGACGATGCTGGTTAACCTTTATTTTCTATTTTTTGCACGCTCTTAGCGTAAAGCCTTTTTTTTTCTACTCTCCCTGTCTGAAACTTGGTTTACTTACGTGCAGTCGGACATTTCTTCGAGAGCTTTGAGTCCAGACATTTATCAAGATTACTTGCTTGATGAACCTGCAAACATGGAGAACAATCCTTCTAATTCTGTCGACATTCATTCTCTTCTGAAACATCTCGACCACTCTCACGCTTCAATGCCTTATGTGCATGTTAGTGAGGTGGTTAACGATTTGAACGCTTCCAGAAGTAAAGATAATATACAAAACTATTATCCTTCACAAAGTTGCATTACAGAAAACAGTACTTTTTACGACAGTAAGGCTACAGTGGAGAACTGTAGCGCTCGATTTAAACATTCATCAGGAGGCTCCAGCGGGTCTGCAGCTCTCGGTGCAGCTGTATTCAATGGCGAAAATCATTCTTTTTCGGAAATGATCAGTGAACTGATTTCTTCCGATCCATTACTCACAGAGAGCAATTTGGACGTTCTTCCAGATTTCAATCCCTCGGAGATCTCGGGTGATTTAAAACCACCCTTCGTGTTCTCTGCCGGCACTGAGCTGCACGAAGCTTTAGAACCGACATTTCCTAGACAGTGCTACCCCTTCACTTGCGAGATCGCAAACCCTGAACATGGTCCAAATTCTCAGATGCCAGAATCTACGGAAAATAGCATGCTCACTTGTGATTCTGGCAAAGATCATCTTCTGGAAGCTGTGGTGGCAAATTTTTGTCGTAGGGATGCACTTAAGAAGTCAAACTCGTTCTCTACCTGTGATTCGATGCTGACCACTGAAAGAATGCCGGAGCCATATGCCAGCACAAGCCGTACAATTGGTTCGTCCTGCTATCCATTGGGCTTAAACGGCTATGATTCTCGTAGCTTGAAGTCTTCGACAAGTGAATGCAGAGAGAAGTTGGTTACCTCAGCTGAACCGAGTAAAGCTAACAAGAAGAGGGCTAGACCTGGCGAGAGTAGTCGGCCTCGACCACGGGATAGACAGCTAATCCAAGACCGCATCAAAGAGCTCCGAGAACTTGTACCAAATGGATCAAAGGTAAACAATCTTTTTTGACGTACACTAAATTGCAAAACATTGAAGTTCACTCACAGGAACATTGATATATTAATAAAACTGAATTTTTTGTGATCATGCAGTGTAGCATAGATTCATTGTTGGAGCGTACGATAAAGCACATGGCTTTCATGCAAAGTGTCACTAAGCATTCCGATAAGCTTACTGACTGCGCTAAATCGAAGGTATGCCTGCATAAACAACGAGTTTAGAGAATCAGAAATTGTTGAATTTCAGTTTCAATTGAAAGTCTATGCTTAAATCATGGCTATTTACTTTCAATTCACTTGTCGAGAGACTATTATATAGCGGCTTAACTTAAATCCCCTGCCATACACGTATATGACTTGTATACGAGTAAGATATCGTGTTCACTTGCTAACACTCTGTATCATCTGAATTCTGAAGTTTAAAATATATGTTTTCATGTAGGGTTTTAGCGAGATGGGAGTACAAGGATCCGGTGATGAGCAAGGTTCGAGCTGGGTAGTTGAGGTGGGAGGCCATATGAAAATCTGCCCTATCCTCGTCGAAAATCTCAATAAAAACGGACAGATGCTAATAGAGGTATGAGCATATCAGTCCCCGTTGAAAATTTCTAATTTATTACGGATTTTTTGTGCAAAAATAATACAGTAGATCTTTATATTTTCTCTCCTTGGATTTTTTTTTTTTTACCACCTGGGGATTTGATAACTATATGCGTTTTCGTTTTCCTGAAACTTTACTGTTTATACGTACAGATGTTATGTGACGATTGTGACCATTTTCTGGAGATAACCGACATTATCAAGAGTCTAGGCCTGACCATTCTAAAAGGATTCACCGACAGTCAAGGAGACAAAACATGGTTGCGGTTTGTTGTTGAGGTATGCCTCGATAATATTATTGCTACGTACTTTAAAAGGTTCAGCTTGCTAGGTGTGTTTTGATCTCATTTCGACATGTACCTTTCGTTGGCTGCATGATGCTCTTTGTAGAATCTAGTTTTCCTGCCTCTTGTAGTCACGTACGATCTTGCGCAATCCTACTCTCATTGTAAATACAGTAGACGTAGGTTCAGCACTTCTACGGTTTAATACAATAGACGTAGGTTCATCCAAGCGTCGGACATATTGCAATCATCTGATACTCCGTATAAAACATCTCTCGTTATAGTTAAATTTGCGTATAACAATATTTTTTTTTCCAACTTTTCATCACATGGGCTGACCGAATAATGCACTTGACAACATCGCAGGGTCAGAGCAACCGCAAGTTGCATCGGATGGAAGTTTTGTGGTCGCTTGTCCAAATTCTGCAGTCCAAAACAATGGTTTGAAGAGACTCTACATAGCCAGTTTACCGGTGGTTCTACAAGGGGTGCAGCACAAGGCCTTCCCATCAAACGAGGGCGTCTGCTCTAGTACAACTCTTGTCCAAGCACGTTTAGTTGTGATGTTCTGATGAAATCCCGTGCATTAGTCGTATGATGCCAGTTTCAGGTTTTAGTTTTAGCCAAATCTCGGAAAGCTGTATTTACGCACGGGTTTCGGTAGATAGATTTGTTTCCTTGCTGTGTGTGTAATTTTGCTTTGTGTGTTTTTGAGTTGTAGACTAATGGAATTTTATATGAAGTACTTATAATTGTGTATAATCTCTTTTCATTATGCCTTTGTTTATATCTGCAACCGTGTTACTCAGACTCGACTATAAAATTTCATTACGATCATTTCTAGAAAATATTTTTAACTTTTTGATCTACAAGGTACTGTTCGATTTTCGTGGCAAACACGACATATAACATTAAAGTCCGTTATCAAAATATCAAAATCTTAATTCACGTTTTCAACCACTGTAAGACAAATCAATAGCGAAGAAGGTAATTTTTTGCCAAAGAAAAAAGTGGAGATGGTAATAATAATTTTTGACCAAGGATTTTGAAAAGAAGTCGATTCAAATATATTTGTCGGTAATGAAAAGATGTCACTTACATTTACATTTATTTTCAAAATTAAAAGGTAAATAAATATCGAAAACAATACCGTACTTCTTATTAATTATTGCAGGATAATGCCAAATCTAATACGGAGTAGCTTTTACAAGAGGAATAAGGTCAATATTTAAAAAATTCCAATAATTTCAAACTTCAATATATTCTATTGATTTAGAAAATATTATCAACTTCCATTATTCCATTACAAAATATACTTATCATCATAAAATTAAGTCTTTTTTTATAGTTAAATGTTTATCTCGAAAAACGAAAACGACATATATTAACGAAAAAAAAAAAAAACACAATCTAGAAATCAAAAATGAGTAGCTCAAGTAACACAAGAGAAGAAGAATTAAATGAGTTAGAGAAAACAAAATCAGGAGTAAAAGGACTTGTTGATTCAGGAGTTACCAAAGTTCCCAACATTTTCATTTACCCAAAACATCAGCAGACAGAATGCACGCCACAGACGTGTCGTACCGATCAAAACGTACCTGTCATCGACCTACGAGGCCTCGACAGCGAGCAGCAGAGGGGTAGGATCGTCAGAGAATTACTCGAGGCGTCGAGAACATGGGGAATGTTTCAACTGATCAACCACGATGTGCCTAAAGACGTGATAAAGGGGGTGTTAGACTGTGTGCAGCAGTTTAATGAGCAGCCTGCAGAGCTGAAAAGCGAGTTTTACACGCGTGATGAGGGTTGTAAGGTTCAGTATCGTCTGTCGTTACACCGGATTTTTCAGACTGCGTTGTGGAAGGATACGATCACGTGTCATTTTGAGGGTGTTTCTGATGAAGATCTGCAAGTATGCCCTGCTGTCTGCAGGTAATTGATACTGTCAAAACTTTTGACTGTCTGTGTATCGAATTAATCGATGAATTTATGTTTAGAGAAGTATTCCAAAACAATTCATTTGTTTAATCTAGAAGAGTAAATCACAGATATTCGATTTTTCTCGCCTATGACAGGAAACCGATGTTGGAATACCTGAATTATATGATCAGACTGAACGACACGCTGTCGGACTTACTGTCAGAAGCGCTCGGACTGCGCAAAAACCACCTGAAAACGCTGCAATGCATGGATGCTCAGAAACTTAACTGTCATTATTACCCAGCGTGCCCCGAACCTGAATTAGCCATGGGGACGCCTAAGCATTCCGACCCTTACTTCTTCACAGTTCTCGTGCATAACGACGTCGACGGACTTCAAGTTATGCACGAGAATCAATGGGTTGATGTGAACCCCGTGGAAGGCGCTATCACAGCAAACATTGGTGATATGTTGCAGGTATTTAACGCGCTATTCATATTTCCGTTATTAAAATATCACAGGAATATAGTAATAAGACTCATTTGGTTTTCTGCGCAGCTCGTCAGCAACGATATATTCCACAGTGCAGAGCACAGAGTACTCGCTAGATCGGTTGGACCAAGAGTATCAGTGGCGTGCTTTTTCTGCCCGAGTTACGAGAACGCAGACCGAGCATATGGAGCTGTCGAGAAGCTCGTGGAGGATGGTGGCACGCCTGTTTACAGGGAGACCAGTCAAGCCGAGTACGTCAAATGTTTTATACCGAAGGGAAATGGTGGCGTCAAAGCTCTTACTCAATTTAGGCTGTAACTTCACTATGCGATTTCTGATAAAATCGAGATTACTGAGTTGTAGACGTAACATGCACTTTGCAGAGCGATTCACATATTTGTGTGATCAGACATTGAAGAGAACTTTACTGCGCAAATTTATTTCGTAAAATGATAAGTTCGATACTTGCAGACCGATTACACGTTACACAGCAAAAAACAGTCACAGGAAACAATATTGTTCCCGGTTTGAATGATTATAACCTAAAATCGGGAAGAGATTTCGAACCACAGCATCCATGTACACTGTAATGCTTGAGATATTCAGCATGTGTGACCTCTTTGTATACTTCAGGATTATGTTCAGACAGTAACTCTTTCAGTGGTCCAAATTTTAGCTTTTGATTTACAGCGGTCGGATAGAAGAAGCACGCTGCGGATAATCTTGGCCCTCGCCGTGTAGCCAGTACTCTGTGTTCAGCACTCTTCAGCATGTCATTGCTTATGAGCTACACAAGAAAAAGCAAACCTTAAAACAGTAAGCCTCGTGAAAAAAACGTGATCACTTTTATACTTCTCAAGTTCTCAGTTATAAAATTTGACCACATTTAGGCTGCTCATGATCATTATTGACCAAAAACGTTATCACTTTTATACTTCTCAATAACGGTGACATTGTACTCAATAGTGGTCAAATTACCTGCAACATATCGCCAATGATTGCGACAAGTGCTCCCTCGACAGGCTGCACATGAACCCACTGGTTACGGTGCAGGACTTGTAGACCGTCAACGTGGCCTTGCAGCAAAATGGTTAGAAAATAAGGATCCGAGTGCTTAGGCGTTCCCATGGTTAACTCTGGTTCAGGACAACTCGGGTAGTAATGACCGACTAATTTTCGAGCTTTCATGCATTCCATTTGCTCCAGGTGATTGCTGTCTAACCCTAGGGCCTCACACAGCAGTTTGCTTAATTCCTGCTTTAGCTTAGTTACGTGCTCGACAAAATTTGACATAGGCTTTCTGCAAAACTCGATGATAGAATTATTATCAGTATAATGACACAGTAATACAGAATTAAAGTCATTTATAGACTGCAAAGTGCAAAGTACCTGCAAATGAGAGGCAAGGCTTGAAAATCCGTTGCCACGTCCTCGAACTGACACGCGATTGTATCCTTCCACAATGCGGCCTTAAGGACCGAATTCACGGTCGTGTAATACCACACTTTCCTCGAGGAATCGTGAGAATAAAACTCCTCCTTCAACTCACTTGGCTGCTCGTGAAATGCCGACACGCTTTTCAGCATGTCCTTCATGACATCTGAGGGAACTCCATGGCCAACAATTTGAAAGATACCCCACGTTTTCGAGGCATGGAGGATTTCATCCACGATTTCCTGGCGTCTTTCGTGTTCATAGCCTTCTAGACTGATGACAGGAACCTGCAACTGTTTGCTGTTACAGTCATATTCTTCGAAACTCTTTGATTCTGCGTCGACTTTGAAGATCCTAGGAACGTAAGAAATCCCGGAATCAACTAGCCCTTTTACGCCAGCTTTTGTCGACACCAGTTCATGCAGCGCCTTTTCCCTGTCATAATTCAGCTTGTCAGTTTTCTCCTCCATCTAATTCGCGGTGTATAGAAATGACAGCGTGCGTGGCTAAATAAGTCGGGAAAAACATTATTCTGGATCAACTTAACAATTAATAATGCTGCACAAAATCTCTGATAGATGCTCAAAATGATAAAGCAAATCAAATCAAATAATTTTTAAAGGGCGAAAAGCGAAATTAGAATATGTTTGACTGACGCGCAGCTTACTCACCACCTACTGTGTTTGTCTGTAACGACGAAATGATTACCAGAAAACAAATCTAGATAAATAATTTAATATACCGGCGGAGCAGTTAAGATAATATATTTCGTGTCGTTATCGTGTCCAAGTGGATTTGTCTATGCAGCCAAAACAGGTAGGTAAAGTCAGTCTGCTAGGGACCAAAACAATACATCAAGACGACATTAACAAGACGGTTTTTGGTAGAAACACAGAAAGACGGTTTTCAACATTCAAGTTGACTTCTGATCTCAGAATGCACGAGATACGCTCTTCGAAACTGAGGAATAACATACGCTCGTCAGAATACACCGTCTTTAACATGTACGGACATCTCAATTATGGCTACATTCGAGCATTTCTCGAGTAAATGCTCGTAAATTGTCTCCGTAGATATAGATTACATCCGAAAGTACATGGTCTAAATATCTGAACATCGTATTGCACAGAAGCATACGCTGAACCATACACGTGAGACCAATTAGATTGACGTTTGTAGTTTGATGCCAGCGACAAAGTTTAGTCCTACATCTCACTCACAGAGTCACAGCGAATGTATCAACGCTTTTCTTAGTCAAACACACGCCAACAGAACTGTAACACGGAAATATGCACCAGAACGATCTTGTTAATTTCAGTTATTTTAAATAAAGTCCGCTAACTATTACACATCTACACACAGTACATTGTATATAACCGTCAATACTTATATACATCATCGATATAAAAAGCTCGGTACATCAGCTACTTGCGTAAAATCGACAATAAGGTGATAGTAGTTGACTAGTCGTAGTTTCGTATACAATGATATCGAACAAGTTCGCGAATGCACTGATCTCATGCTCAATTTACCGAACAAAATTTCAAACCGCAGCAAATATTTCAGTTCACTTCGTAAGTAGGATTAACAAAGTCTTGAGTTATCAATGTAAATCTTCGACTTTCGATTCAAATAACTGAGAAATTATGAGACGAAAATGTTGGTAGATTAATCCAGAAGTTGTCCAGCTATTATTACAGAACCAAGCTATAAAACAACCAGAACGACAAAATACGCAAATGATGCGTAAAAAAACTTTGTTTCGCACATTTATTGAGCTCAACAACGATTAAATTGTCGCTCAGTCAAGCCTTCGATATACGCTGCATCAATTTAATTATACCAAACAACAAAATCGCGCAACAATTTGGGATCGAAAAGTCGAGAATGATCAGACAGTACGAATACAATTAACACCATCACTCCGGCGAATCAAACCAATAGGGAACTAGCTATTCATCAATTCATTCTCGAGAACAATCGTTTCTTTTTCATTTTTATTTTTATGCGTCACAAATTAGAATTATCAACCCACATGAATTAATCTTGAAAATTATTATTAGTAACGACGACAATCTCGCACATTCGATGGACTTGTCCAAAAATCAGTGAATCATTTACACGGCAAACCTTCAAGTATGTGCTTCGTAACGTCAATTTATTTTGCGTCTCAAATTTATTTCGTCATATGGTCGTAATTCAGAGTGCTTAAATCGGAACATTGTTCGATAATTCGACTTAAGAAAACCGAACTGCAAAATTCAAAGATTGCGAGAACGATCAGAGTACGAATACGTAATTCCACCGTCAAAGATTTCATTTTTCTTCATCAAATCGTTTTCTTTTAAATTTAAAAAGATTATAACCAAAAAATAAAAAAGGTTAAATTTGATTCATATGCGATTATTTTACTGTAAATTAATCTTCGATTACGATCACATTTTAATCACAGATAAATCGTCATACGATTTTCAAATAATTGAGAGTAATGATCAGATAGAGCTAATACAAAAAACACGCCATCATTTCGGCGAATCAAACCAATAGGGAAACAAGTTCATTCATCATTTCAATTACTCTCTCAATTGATTCCAGAAAAATATTCGTCGAAAAAATTGAAAAAAAAAAATTAAAAAAAATTGGAAAAATATATTTTTTTTTTTTAAAAAAAAAAGAAGAATTTGATGAAGAAAACTGCTTCGAATTATAGAGAAACATTGAATTAAAAAGGATAAAGTGAGCGGCTGCAATTGAAATCGTCGATGATTATGGAAACCCTAATTTTGTGGATTTTACAAATATAGGCCCAAATTCAAGCTCATGGTTATAAAAGTCTAATGCTAGCCCATGATCATTTGGTCTTACACTTTTATAGTTTTATCGATTTCGTAGGCTCTTTTGTGAGACCGTCTCACACCCTAAGACTTAAAAAAAAATAAAAAAAAAAATTACGAAGTATTTCGTATTATTAGTCAGAGACAACTATTAGAACCTCATCTACTCCACTTATTTTCAGAAAACTTGAAACCTTTAACGCGAACAAAATCGGTTCATTTCTCCAATAAACTTACCTTATATTCGTCCCTTATGAATAATTCTATAAATGAATTATAGCGATCAAATACTAGTACAATGTAAAAAATTGACATAAAACCAATAATTCTTCTGTGAGACAAAACTCACATTAAGTTTATGTGAGATCAAGGTATAAATTGTAGTCAAAGGATACAAAAACATGAAACAAATCTATTAAAACCACTTACAGGGATACTAAAAACATTTAATAACAATTAATTATAATTATCACTTAAATAGTATAAGTTTTATATAATCGGGTACAAATGAGGCAGATTTACAATAATTTATTGTAAGGTTCGACTCACACAAAAATTATTGAAAACCATAATATTCGATAAACACAAATTTTATATAGTGACTCACAATAATTTATCAGAATGCTCATTTGTACAAGATTATATAACTTTTGTACTATTTAACTAATAATTATAATTAATTGTTACTGAAAGTTTTTTAGTATCCCTGTAAGTGACTTTGGTATGTCTATTTCATGTTTTTGTACCCCTTAAACTACAATTTGTACATTAGTCTCACGCTAAATTAGGGTGAGGCATGCCTCACAGGAGAATTACTGTTCAATAAAATCCTCCTTAACAATTGAACTTAACTAGTTATCCAAAAAATTTAAATAAAAAGATACACTAAAAATAAATATATAACCATCTGTTCCCGTGAGACGTATCTGGTTAAGTTTATTGTAAAACCGTCTCATAAGAGACCTTTTTTTTTTTTTTTTTTTTTTTTTTTTTTTTTTTTTTCAACCGCACTATATTTTACCGCCTCTAAAGTGGAGTTAGAGTGCGCCAAAGCCATCAGAATGGCAAGGAGTTCAGATCCCTGGTTCACTCACGCGACATGTATGGTATCACGCGCCCAGGGGTGGTTTCACATGGCGTGGTGGTATTTGGAATCACGCGCCTGAATAAACCACTGCTACCAAAAAAGCAAAAAAATAAAAGAACGCTCCAACCCAATTTAACCCGACCCGCACCAGACCCAAATGACTAGGAATTGCGGTTTGCCCCTTTTTTTAAACCGCCACACCACACCACGTGTCGTCTTCTCTTCGCGCACCTTCGCTAATTTACTCGACGAACACACTTTTTTTTTAATACTTCTTTCGCTCATCAATGGCGTTTAACAAACCTCCTTCATCATCATCATCTTCATCTCTGTGACCGCAGTTCATTTCTCCAGGATTTTCTTCGCTCAACAATGGCGCATCGTTCAATTTTGCGCGTTTTGCATCGTATTGGTGAGTACTTTTTACCTCTTTCAAATTTGTTTCGCGAATTTTTTTTTTGAGAATTTGCGATGCATTTTGTTTTTGTTTGTTGTTGTTAGAATGATGATATTGATTGTTTCATGCGACATAATGTAATTTCGCGATGTATTTTTGCGTTTGCGCCTAAAAAATGTACAGTGATTCATTTGAATGATATTTTTAATTAGAAATATGAGCTATGATTGTTAGTTATTGTCAGTTTTCTTGCGGTGTTGTATTCGATTTGTGTGCGGTGTTTGATTTAGACATTGAAGCTTGTTTTGCACAAAAAATGAAGAGTAATGCTCACAAAAGAAGGAAGTATCTCTAGTAGAACTGTAGAAGCGTTATCGATGGACAACGGATTATTTCTTGTATATCAGAAGTCGTCGTTGTTTGTATTGCGTAAAAATTGAAGCGTACTAGAAGACGGCGATGAAAATAGAAGTCGGTGGAACGATAATAGAAGTATTGCTCGCTAAATAAGAAGCGTTATAAATAGAAGCGTTATTGATGGACAAAGGAGTTATGTCTCGTATATCAATAGACGTCGTTGTTTGTTTTGCGTAAATATTGAATGAGTATAAGAAGACGCGGATGAAAATAGAAGTCAGTGGAAATATGTGAGGAAGGAATCCATTGAACAAACGTGTTGCTCGCTAAATAGGAAGTGTTATAAGTAGAAGCGTTATCGATGGACAAAGGAGTGACGTTCTTACAGTTTCGGACTTTTGGTATAAGAAAGTTTTGTTAGAAATACATCGGTAGGATGTTTTTCCTCAGAAAAATCAATTGCGTAGAGTGATGATGTTTTGGTAGATTCATTAGAATTAGAGCGATATTTGCCAGGCCAAAAGGAAGCACATGAGGCACGAGTGATTCGAGGTTTCTTGATATAACAAGTTTGCTTAGCATGATAATGTTTTGGTCGACTCCATAGAATTAGAACAATTATGAGTGATGTCGGGAGGATGTATTGAGTGATACAAGGTTTTATGATACGATGTTGTTGGACGTATCACGTATGGAGTTAAACTTGTGGTATTATTAGTGATTTCTGCAACATTAACAATGAATATCGACCTTTGATATCTCGACATAACTTTGGCAGGATAGATTTTTTTTTTTTTGGTGAAGTTAATTGATTTGCGATTAGATTAAAAAGATTTCGAAGTGAATTGGTAATGTTGTTGATTGAATAATCAATTTGCTTTCACAGCTTACGTAGTTAGGTGGGAGTTGAATCCGTGTTCTCCAAGGTAGAATGTTTTTCTGATGTATGAACTCCACCGTTGTTTATAGATGGTCTTAACTGTTTCAATCAGTTCCGACAACATTTTCAAATTTAGATAAGTAGAAAGTAGGGCTGAGCAAAAAGTCAATATGCAGACACGCAATTTTGTGAATTAGATATGATATTGTACCGAATTTAATTGCATGAATTTTTGTTTATAATATGTATCTGAAACTTTACACAGTTTTGAAGATTTTAAAGTGTTTATTGCGGAATTATTGACTAGATGAACTAATAAAGCAGTGTAAACCACCTACTTGTATTGTTGTGTTCCTAACTTCCTATTTATCGGTATCACATATACTTTCAATATTCAAATTAGAAAGTGAATTCATCGTGACCTAATACCTTGTGTTTGAAGGAAAGTTCTTTCATGATAACCATAGTTACTCAGACTCTTCGACAAGGTGTCGTGTCCGTCACGTGTCGGAGTGTCGGTCACGGCTATATTCTGGGAAATTTTCAATTTTTTGGTCTAAAATGAAGTGTCGAAGTAAGTGTCGTGTCGTGTCCGACACGACACGTGTTTGACACGCGACACGGCAGCTAAGTGAAGTGCCTTGATTTTCATTATGTGTACCGAGGCTGCAACTTAGGCCGTATTATGAAACTTGTATCGTTGGTCCTACTTGGACAAGTTGGTGTTATATTGAAGTTTTTTCTTTTCGATAAATGTTTTTGTTAGAACTGAACATAGTTTCATTAATTTTGTCGTGTTGTGGCGATAGAATCAACTGTCCTATTCATTCATACAAGTACATTAGTGAAAGATTGGATGGTGATATGTGTATCCTAATTTTACAACCATCCACCTGTATGCAATCAGTTTTAACTTTGTATTGATGAAATTTGTGCAGACAAATACATATCAAAGAAACAGGAATTGCATGGAAGGGTTGCGCATGTCCTTTATCGATTTCAATCTCAGTCATCTAATTCTGATGTCAAAGATTCACAAAAAGCTTTGAAGAGGCCCGATATAGCCACAAACGCAAAATTGGATCACAGCATCAGCAAGTACAGTTCTGATGAGGATGATGTGAATGAGGATAAAAATAAGTCGGAACTTGCTTGGCTTCCAAAAGCACTTGAGCCTGCACTACAATTTTGTAGGTGGGCTCTGCCAACAGGTACTAAGAAGCTATTGATCGAGGTCGAGAATTGAATACTTTTACTTGTTAACTGAATCCAGTTTTGTGCGAGCATAAGGTGGGAGCGAAATCTATGTTTGCTCTTTTAGCCTGCATTTTTGAAGAGCTGAACAAAATATGCGATTTTGATAAGTAGTTTTCCATTTTGGAGTTGATTTCATTGAAAAGATTGAAAATTGAGTCCTTAGATGGTGATTTTTTGGATTAACAGGTAACGGATCTGAAAGTAAGCCTCCTCCAATTAATCGTTCAATTCCCGAGATCATTGCCAGCATCCAGAAAAGTAAACTCGGAGTACAGGATTGGAGTTTGAGTGATCTCACAATTGGTTTGTACCTTATGTATCTTCGTCAGGCGTCTATTAATCCACTTGAAGATGTCAAGGGTGTACAGATCTCGTCTGAACCTGTGGTAATTGCTAACTTTCTGTAGAGTAAAATAAACTTATTTTTATATTTGTGCTGGTGTTAGATTTGTTTGTTTTAATGTTACCTCCGTTGTGTTTGATGCTTATGACCTAGATACAAGACCTAATTTATAACTTAGAGTTGGCAAAAGGGTGTTATAGAGACTCTGCTGCAGGCCTCGCCAGGCAAAGTATGCTCCGACAAAGTAACATTTTGAAATTCGTCAAGAACTCCAGCATGCTGAGACCTGGGTATTACATTGGTATTGATCCTCGAAGAAAACTTGTGATTCTTGGTATTCGTGGGACTCATACAGTATATGATCTCGTAACTGATGTCGTGTCAACAAGTGATGGAGATGTCACCTTCGATGGGTACACAACTCACTTTGGTACAGCAGAAGCTGCTCGCTGGTTTCTTGATCATGAGATGGGAACTATAAAGAGATGCTTACAAAAACACGAGGTGATGAATATTTCTTCTTAGAATGACATTGACTTCCTGTTTTCGACATCTGTTCACTCATTTTGTGCCTTATTATTGTGATCCTATTAACAGGGGTTTAAGTTGCGGTTGGTGGGGCATTCTCTTGGAGCTGCTACGGCCTCTTTACTGGCAATAATGCTTCGGAAACAATCAGACAGTGAGCTGGGTTTCGATCCAAATATCGTAACTGCTGTCGGAATCGCAACCCCTCCTTGCGTGTCGAAAGAACTTGCTGAGAGCTGCTGTGGCTATGTCACCAATGTTGTGATGCAGGTACATATAATGTAAATACAAATTCCCTGAATTCAAGGGTTACTGATTGAGGCTTTTGTCTGAATTGTCTCACACTTTATGTCGTCTTCTGTCTGCAGGATGATATCGTTCCTCGCTTAAGTGTTGCTTCTTTGTCGAGACTGCGGAATGAAATTATACAGACTGACTGGTAATTGTCTTTTAGCTTGAAATGCCTAACTCCTATTTTTAGTAGTTGCAAAATGCAGATGTTGGATTGGTTACCTGATTATCTCCTATTTCTCCTATTATTGAATCGATGAAACCCTGTTCTTCATGTAGTAGCGTTACTTTGATCTCCAGGTTCCTGTTATCTGCAGTTCTAGGCATATGATTTTCTTAGTTTGTGCAACTTTCTTGTGTTAATATATGTTGTATGAGTCGGTTTTAAATCAATGTCCAACACCAAAACACGACCGTATTGTAGAGGTTTTGAAGGTGACCATGACCAGTCTATTACATTTTTGAAGCAAATTTGGGCGAATTTAGCCAGTTTAGGTCGAGCCAGCTGATACCGTGGCCGTGACCGATGCTGATATTTAATACCATGTGTATGACCTTTAGCCTATGATGCTGTCTGGTGTCATCCTTTGTTTTATTTCGTAATGACCTAACCTATCTACCGCTGCCAGAGGCCCTACTGTGGACAGAAATTTCGTTTTCATGTCTGTTTTACTGCATTGCTAAGTTACGAGTTGATCTTTGCTGATGTGTATTCATGATAAATTATCAGTTTTTTATTTCTCTCTCGTTCCCTTACAGGAAGACAGTCTTGGAGACGGAAGACTGGAAAAATGTTGCGGAGTTCCTCACCAATGCCAAGCAGGTGATTACTTCTGTACAAGATGTCGCTCGAAAAGTTGCAGACTATGCAAACTTCAGAAGCGGCGCAAACTCTTCAGGTATTAACCGGTACTCTATTATGATCTTTGTTCTTAACAATTACTCGTTCATCTTTTTAATTATTGCTCTAAAATTGATTCAATAATTAAGTGTTGATATGTTGAACAGTCATTTTGTTCCCGTTTATGGCATGTTAATAATTTTTACCTCTTTGGTTATCAGTCGTCTTTGTCATAATTATCTTATGAGTAACATTGTGGCGTTCTCAAACAGATACTTTAGCGACGAAGAAGCTTCATGCTGTAGCAGATAATTCCGCAACGTCAAAGCAGATTATCGTTCCCGGGAATGATGACGGTTCCAGGTTAACACACGAGGAATTGTTTGTTCCAGGTGCAGTATACTACCTAAAGAGAAACGTCGAAACCCAATCCCCCACTAACGATGAAACCAAAGGCATGGAGTATTTCACACTCTGGAAGCGGCAACCCGGGCAACATTTCCAACGTATTTTACTCTCGAGCAATGTTATATCAGATCACAAATGCGACAGCCATTATTATGCTCTCCGTGACGTTTTAAAAAGCTTGCCTGGGTCCACCGACGAAGGTATTTTCTAACAACTCCTCGTGTTCATTTATCATTTGTTTTGCGTTGATGTAAATAGTCATTTTGGGAATGTGTTCCTTCTCGGGATTTTCTGCTAGAAAATAATAGAAGTCTTAGATAGTTGCTGGTGTAACATTTTCGACCCAACCGCCATAGTCCTAAACAAAAATATTCGGTTAGAACTAAGTCGTTTTCGTAACAAAAGAGGTCTTTATCTTCGTACACTCTACTTTTGGATTTTCCGTCCGTAGATTTGACTTCTTTCTGAGGTCGATCATTTCAGTTATACCGGCAAGTACGCAGATAGTTATTCTATGTAGTCATCAGCTAATCTAGGATTAGTCGATTTTGTTCAGTTCAGATTTGACGATTCTAAGTATGTACACTAAAATTCATTGCTTATTTGGTAGCTAAAAAATGATGGATGTTGTTTGAAGTCTTTGAGAAGTCGAATTTTAATTCAGTTCAGATTTATCGATTCCAACTTTGTTATTCTTAACTTATGATATATTGTGACTTTGTGAGTGCCTTCTCTTTCATGCAAGTTTCACTGTGTTAGTCGTACTGTGATACGTGATTAGCTTTAATAGTCGACAAAAGGTATTGGGTTACTCTTATACTGTCCTCTGCGTTGGGCTTTTGCCAGATTGCCAACGTAGAGCACGTTAGTAGTTACTCTATTCTCCTAATTTATCCATTTTGTCGACGTTTGACCGAAATTCCACTCACATAAATTGTCATACTCGTTCTTCGAGGCCTGGATAACTCGAACAATACGGTGTTGCAGCTCGTAAGAGCACGTCGTAAACCCCGCTTGCATTTGTGTGTTCATAAGTCAGGTAGGACAATATATGTCGATTACTCCAAGCAACTATTTACTGATATCCCTATGCCCGCATGCTATAGTGGTAAGGCCGCTGAATCGCTGATAGAGATTGTAGGCATTTCTAGGAATCAAATGAAACCTTAACCAAGTCGCTAGTCGTGACATATTGAACGTTATTGTGACCGTGTTTTGGGATGATATTAGCTGTACCTAAGAGCCGCAAAACCGTTCTGTAAAGGTTCTAGAGTTTCGTGAACACATTCTTGAGTAAGACAACTGTACAAGGGACGCTGAATTGTGATCGTTCCGTAGACTGTTGTATGTGTATGATAGTCGTGTTTTAGCATTCGTTTATAAATAGGCATGAAGATTATCATGGTCATATTTATTGATAATATCGACAACGCATACCCATCAACGATAGCCTCGTAACCCGTGAACCCGTGGCCCGTGACTACCAATTTAGGATCACAAATGTACCGGTCCATAACAATAATAACTTTATTTTTATTAATTACTTTCACTTTTAAGTTAGATGAGTTTTGACAAATTATATGCTATGAAACGTTGTTTAGGGTAATGATTAGAATGGATTAATTTAAATTATCTATCAAACATTAGTGGTAAAAATCTTTTTGACAATGGACTAATTAATCTTAGATGGCTATTACTAATCCTCATTAGCTGTTTTTGTAGTCTATTATTCCTAGGATTAGATTAGGCTTCATAGCTACTAGGGTTTGTAGTAGTATCCAAGGAAAAGTTAAAGCTTTTTTACAAATTTTTCAATGAGACTGTCTAGTAATAAACTTTTCCGTAAAGTAAGATCTTTTTACGTATTAGATGGTCGATAAATGAACAGGCGAGTAGTTCTATTGACGTTTCATAGGGTAGAATTACACACATACTCCCTCCATTCATATCTACATTGCACATATACTATTTCGGTCCATTCAAATCCACATTGCACATTTCCTTATTTGGTTGTACTTTTAATATTATTATATTGTTAGGCCCCACTTTTTCAATACCACTAACACACAATTCTAACATTTTTCACCCACTAGTTGTACTTTTTAATATTAAAATATCGTTTTCTTAATATCTGTGCAAAAAGCATAAGTACCATGTGGATATGAATGGAGGGAGTATCTAATACGAAGCATTCAATCAAAATCTGATTATTGTATGTCGTATTTTCGATATTGTAATTTTAAATCTCTACCAAGTAATGCTCGTAATCTTAATAATGATCCATTATTTCAATTTTTTTTTAAAAAAATAATAATATTTGTTGTACTTGTATATGATATTCGATAATGTCATCGATTTATGACGAATTTTAAAGTAATTTGCTAAATAAATGACTGAAACATAGTAGAACTGCTCTATTTTATCTTAACATATTTTTTTTTCCTTTTTTTTTTTTTTTTTTTTTGGTGTTGTGTTCACGTGTGAAGAATGATATGGAAAATATAAGGTGATCATCATTGTTTTTCAATTTTTTTTTTTTTTTTTGTTTTATATTATATGTATAAACTTTCAATCGTGCGTTAGGATGATTACTTAATTTAGATTCGGCAACCTACTTCCAAATGTTGGGTTGGACCAGTGTGTCATGTTTTGGTTTTTTGTGTATCATTCCTTACTACAGTAATACGGAATACGGAGTATTATTTTACGTAACATATTTTATATACGATTTGTTATTCTCATAAATTAATGGGAGTGAAGTTGAGGACTGAACTACATTGACAACAAAATACTATTAATTCAAGTGAAATTCTTTTACAATCTATCTATATCTAATCTAATATATATATATAAAGCAGAAACCATGGTCTCTATGGTCGACATTTGTCACAATATAATTGGTCTACAAAATTAATATTAGTATTATTTATAATTTTACTATTGCTGGGATTTTAGATGAAAAAATATTAACATATGTAACTTAAAATATAAAACTAAATCTACAATTGAAATCTTTACTATATTAAAACTTTCCAAAAAAAATATTATTTGAAGATGTTTTTAATTGAGAAGAAAAATAATAATTTCAAAATAAACAATTATATGACACATAATTTCCTTATTTAATTTTTAGGTATAAGTCTCCATCCCTTTTTGTTTATATATACATCAAAAACTTTAGCTAGATCTTTTAGTATCTTATGTTAAATAGTTTTACTTTATTATGTTTTAATTATGATTACAATCTGTGTTAAATTTATTTTTTACGGTGTATTTGATAAGAGTGTTTAAAATTTGAATATTTTTATTTCTTAATTACTATGTTTGATACTTAAGAATATGTAACATGAAAGGTAAAAGTGATGTACAATATCTATCGATTATCTTATTTTTAAATCAAGTTATTAGATATGGTTGTATAATAATATTTTTAATGCTTAATGCGTAATCTTTTAGTTAGTTTAATAGTATTAAGTTTCGATTTGATTGTTAATCTCAATTTTGTATAAGAACATCTGCTAATTAAGAAAAAAAAAACATAAAAAAAAACATGTTTAGTATAGTGATAGGGTAAAGTTTGATTTAATGACAAAATTCCAATTTCTTTATTACCCCATTTTAACGTAACAAAAAGAGAATATATGTAATTAACAAAAAACAAAAACAAAAAAACAAAAAAACAAAAAAAAAAACAAAAAAGAAAAAAGAAGAAGATGGTGTAGTATAATTAACATATGTAATCTAAAATATAATACTAAATCTACAATTGGAATCCTTAAAATTGTAGGATAGCAAAATTGAAGAATACATATTTTGCCTTAAATATATATTGGATTAAATATTCAAGTTAAGGGAAAAAAATATAAGTAAGTTATATTTTAAAATATTAGAAAAAAAAATAAAAATGAAAGAGCAAAAGAAATATGGTAATTCATAGAATTTTAAAAAGTCAAATATTATTTGATTTAATAAATAAGTTAAAGGAAAAAAAAATAGTATTAGGTAAGTATTATAAAATATAATTAGCAAATAAACGAAAAACAAATATGATAAATCATAGATTTTGGAAAATTATCATATAAAATACGATAAAAGCCGAAAACATGGCCTTAGTATTTATATTTTAGAAATTTTGTCATATTAAATATCATAGAAAATTATATCATAATTGATTGGTAAATATATAAACTAGAAAAAATATATAAAAATTACATTTTGTACTTATTTTTAAATCTTAATAATAGTGATAGATAGCCCGGACGGGGACGGGCACGCCAACTAGTTAATTATATATAACAAAAACCATCTTACACAAATTTTCCCTCCAATTTTCCCTCCAACTTTTTTTACCCTTTTATTTTATTTTTTTTACCCCTTTTATTTAATTTCCTTTTTGAAATTTTGTCATATAAGTAAGTCAATATCTTCTATGTACAATAAAATATTTTTTTTATTTTTATCTCTTAAACTATCCATTTTTATTTAACGTGTTTTCAATATAACATTTTAAGCGCGTTTTATCATATTATTATAATAAATGATGAATTTTAAGACAATATATTGCGATACTTTGATTGGTTTTTGTCACATTATGATATATTTTAAAATAAATTTATAACTATATTTGTATAAAAAAATTTAGATGTTCCATAATTCTAATTGTTTTATTACAATTTTCAACGATTCTATCATCTAAATTTTGATAGTTGGTTAAGAAAAATCAAAATTGACACTTTTTAACCTATTAAACGGGTTAATTTGAAGACAATTACGGGTCGAATAAGCGGGTTACATGTTAAATAAATACGAGATCGGGTTAAATACAATTTGTTGTATATATTTTGGGTCTAAGAATATATGTTTATTTAGGTTGCCCTTATATTATTACTACGAAGTATTCTTATTTTAATTTAATATTCAATTCAATTACCAAAATTTTCAATTAACTATTAACTTATTTTTATACATCCCGTGCATTTATGCACGGGCATTATGCTAGTTTTTTAGTATATAAGAGAAAATATAATTATGTGAAATTTTACTTTATTACAGTTTATTGAGTAAAACTGAAGTATTAATTTTTTATAATTTTATTACTCCGTATAATGTAAAACCATACACCAAATACAATTATTGTTTTTGCCATATAACAAAAAGACAAGAGATCGAGTTTGTCTCAAGGACCATATATAGTAGGTTGCTTAATATGCATAGACTTTTAACATTAATCAGACAAAATTCAAGGCCAAGCCGTAAGAGATTATCGATTATATTATTACTTAATTAAGCCGTTATGTTTTACTGCCTCATTGGTTTTTTTTTTATCACTTTCATTTTTTACGGTGCTTTTCGACCTTTTTACTCTCTTTGAGTCTTTGGTTAGTTAAATTTTTTAAAAGTTGACTCTTTTTGCCAGAAAAACTAAAGTCATTAAGAATTCGACCAATAATGAATTGTCTTTTGGTGAGCGTGTAAAAATGAATTATAAAGTGAACATAAATTCTCATGAGACGGTCTCACTATAATAGTACGGAGTAGTTTTTTTCGATAATCAATCAGTCTGACTATGTGAGACGGTGGCATAAGAATATTAGAAAGGGGAAGGAGTAAAATGTACTCCGTAGGTCAAATTGACGTGACAAATTAATTTGTCTTTAGTGTTTCTCAAATGATTTTAGAACAATATTTCGACTTTTTCCTTCCTATATTTATGGTTTGGACTTGTAATAATTGTTTCCCATTCAAACTACACTTGGGATTAAATTATATGCATGCACACGTAAGTTTATTAAACTCCTCTTGTACAATTAATTCTAACTTAATTACACGGTTTCGAACATCATGATGAACTAATTAATTAATTAATATAATTAATTTAACTAATATTTAATAGTTGTTTTCGACAATTATTAAGAAAATCCATTATTTTTTTTACTATTTGAGTGTCATATAATACCTTGTGTTAGAGTGTATAAAAACCGATTCAGCTCCAACCATCGAACCAGCTTTTGGTTGAGTTAGTTATTAACGTGGTATCGCGCCGACAAAAGGTCACGAGTTCAACCTCACCACTCACTTTTCAAAGTGGTATATTTCGCACTGGCGAGGCGCGTAGTTGCGTCCACGCTTCAAGCCCAAAGGGCATTCGCGTGAGGGGGAGTGTTAGAGTGTATAAAAACCGATCTTGGGCCTCCAACCATCAGCTTAAGCTTTTGGTTGAGTTGGTTATTAACACCTTGCTTAAGTAGTTTAGACTTTGGAATAAGGTGCATGTCATACATGAAATTGTCTTCTAGCTCCTTAGTTGAAAAATTAAGACTTTAAGACAAGAATTCATCTATTTAACACAAATATGAAGTATTTATTTATTGTTATGTTATCGGTGTCATAAATTAAAATTAAAATTATTCTTAAAGTACAAAAAATTATAAAATCGTCGGCTAAAAAAAAACGTTAGCATCAATTTCTACAATTATAGTTAATCAAAACACCACATTGAAAGATTATATGAAGCAGTATTTTTCATCATACTCCGTATAATATTAAGATTTAGAACAGAAACTTTTTGCGAGTATTATTTTTTATACAAATTGAGTAACTTAGGGTTAGGAAAACATTCTTTAACAAAACTCGTTCGCGTTTGTTTTACATTTTCGTCGATAGTTTTAATTTTCTTTTTTTGCAGTTTATTTTAAACGAAAACAAACATAATCAATTAATGGATTTGCAGGGCTCATGAAAAATGGCTTGTTATAATTTATAATTGTATAATAAGACTCATTTACGAAATTACGAAGTTTAGATAGAGAAGTTATATTTCATTTAATTATTATAAATACTACAATTATTGTTATAAATACTCCCTCTATTTCAGTCATTTGTTTACAGTTTGACTTTTTTCCCCTTATAAAAAAGTCAAACTGTAAACAATTGACTGAAACAGAGGGAGTACAATTATACAAAGACGAGCAAAAAGGTCCCTTAACCATACGACGTCGTCTGCATGTCGGTTTGACTGTCCATGGGAGAACACACGTCTTCATCATTCTCCAACATTTTATTTTCGACGAAGAAGATACTCTCCGTTTCTTACAGAAAAATAAACCTCGCATTTTTTCAAATTAAATTTCATGGCGATGAAAATGGCTATGATTGATGACGACAAATTCTCGTATAAGACGGTTTTATAATAGATTTATTATATGACGCTACACGTGAGAGCATATATATAATTGCAATTTTTAATACTTCGTACATTTTAATTAATAAATAGTAGGTCTGTTGGTGTGAGACAATCTCATAAAAGATACGAGTATACTGTTTATCAAATACTCTGTAGAAAGGATAAATATATTATAATATTCGTGCATTAATATATTTTAATGCCTCTATCTTCATCTTCCACTATTCTATTTTGAATTTTTGACTTATCAATTTTAATCAAATGTACCATACACTTAGTGCATACCATAATATCTTGTACATGAAATTAAATTATTTCAAAGATTTTTTTTATGTAATTAAATTCAAATAATTTATGGATGGCCTTCCTTTCAAAATTCTTATCATATGTTCTAAAGGCCAACTTTTTATTTAAAAAAAAAATTAGTTATTCTATTAATTACTCTATCATTTTATTTTATTATTTATTTATTAGTCCATCTTTCACTTTTCTTTTACGTAAAATTTATAGCTTTACACTTTTTCCTCTCCTTTTATGACCCCCAAGTTCGGATCTCGCCATGTCTCCTTTCGCTTCCGACCACCGTGACACAATAACTTGTTTGCCGCCACCATCGTGACCACCGCCACATACCCTTCCTGTAGAAATCCTAATTTATAAATATTGACTAATTAATTAACCCAATTAACAAAATATTAAAAGTAAATAAAAATATTAAAAAATGAAACTCAAATCTCAATCTATGATTCAACAATTTAGAAAATTGAATAAACCGATTATCTTTGATTGATTTTAAGTTTGATTTTATCGATATAAATTAAATCAGAATAGTCGAATATATTAAAACAAGGACATATTTTTATGAAACACATTATATTCAAATTAAGTTGTGTACGATTGATAAGTACGTAAATTTATACTTTTTTTATTCCAATCATTTGTTTATATTTCTCTCAAATCCTCTTCACAATAAAATTAAACTGTAAACAATTCACTGGAACGGAATGAGTATGTTGCACACTTGCACGATGTTTCTTTTGACCTAAAGTAAAAAAAGGTCACACTAAAGTTGACGAAAGTCAAATCAATTAAAATGTAGGACACCTGTAAAAAACCATTTTTATGTCCTTCTAAAGGCCAAACATAAGGAATATTAGACCCTCTTAAAAGTATAAAGTTCCATACTTCCATTATATTTTTATGTATTAATTAAATTTTTTAAGGCAGTAAAACAAAATTAAAAGAGATTAATTATTGTAAAATAGGGCATTATTTTTTGCTGCAGAAAGAGTAAAGAGTGATATATAATAATATAATTTTACTCATTATATTTATCCTACATTGTCCTCCAAAAGCTAAAACTAACATGACTTCTGAGTAATGTATACATGAATATGACAAGGTATTTGTGACTAAATTTTTTATAATTGAGTAAATTGTACGGAGTAGGCGACTGTTTTTTCCAAATTATTTTCACATTTCGATTCGATTCATTCAGCTTGATTCGATTCGATTCGATTCAGCCTCCATTCGATTCGATTCGATTGGGCATTCATTCGATTGATTCGATTCGGCTTCAAGCTATGTAATAAAATTGAACTTCATTCGATTCGATTCGATTCCTATTCCATTCGATTCGATTCGATTCGATTTTCATTTGATTCGATTCGATTCGATTGGCCAATTCGATTCGATTCGATTGATTCAATTTCTAAAAGTCGAAGAAAAACGGTCTAATTATTATGAGTATTATTTTCACAATACTCAATACAATAATATCTTACTCCTCTGCCAGTCGTTTGTTTCTGATTTGACTTTTTCCTCACAAAAGTCAAATCAGAATAATTCACCAGCGGAGTACATTTTGTGCACTAATTCCTCGTTTCAATATACTCCGTATACTTTATCAGTAAATATATTATAATAATCAAACATTACGTTTGATACTGTGATCCATACTTTTTAGCTAGATTGAAATTTTTTTAAAAACAGATTAACATGAAAAAAATGAAAAAGATTGATATTATAGATGTAAAAATTTGTGTAATACAAGTACTTTTAGTGACCATGCACGATTATAATGATTAAAATGTGAATATTTTTTAGCTGAAGATTTAAAAGATGACATTAATGGTTATTATAAAATTTGAAACAGTATGTAATACGAAGTAGTGAAGTACAATAAACATTAAAACCCGTCAGACGTGTTAAACTGTTTAACGCCAGAAAAAACCCGATAATATTAATATAAATAGAGGGAGCCAATAATAACATAAACAATTGGGAATGAATATCCAAAGAGTGAGTAGGACTACCCCTTCGTGCGGCATAATTTAACTTTACAGACATGGCCGTGTTTGTTAGGAGAATCTAGTCCGTACATCATATAACATGATTATCACTAGTATAGTAGTATCTAACACTTCATGCACGAACAATTAATTCAACTCATTAATTAAATTAATCACTAATTATTGAACTCAAATATAATCAAACACTAATTAATTAATTAATTATTGAAATGCAAGCGATGGTGTAACCACTTATGATCTTTTAAATTAAAGTCACAAATCCCACACAAGTCACTACTACAAAAAATAACTTAAATACAAAAAGAAATAAAACTTAAATAAATTACGAATTAAAATAAATTTAAACCGATAATGTCATAAAAATATTTAAAAATACGCTTATGAAAATAATTTAATGTTGTTATAATAATTACATACGTACGTTGTTATTCTCAGTTAAAATTTTGCAGAATTTTAAAAATATAGATATATTTTCTTTTGTATATTAAAATGTATGTGAATAATTTCTCCGTTTTCAAGTAAGGACATGTTCTTTCCAACTTATTTTCAGTACATTTCTGATTCATTCACTTCGATTCGATTCGATTCACCATTCTGGCCTGGGCCACCACTTCGATTTAATTCGATTCAAAGACAATATGTTATTTAATCAACTTCATTCATTTCGATTCAGTTGATTCGATTCATTTCATTTGATTCGATTAATTCACTGATTTAGTTCGATTGATTCAAATTTAAAAAGTCTGAAAGAATGTATTCTAAATGATCAAAACAATCATTTGTGTTTACTTTATACATTTTATTTATCAGAAAATTGTAGTTATTGTACATGCATATTATTATTATTTTTATTATTATTTTTTATAATGAAACATGCATTATTGTAGAAACATATATAGATACAACGTAACCCTCCACATATATAGTGGCAAACAAATACACACAAGCAAAATAAAGGTCACATAATTCCCCATTTTAAGATGTTGGCTACCATGCATGTAATGTAACCATTTTTTTTACGTTTTGTCACATCCTATCATAATACGGCTATGCTTATTTTTATTATGGCTGTATTAGGCTCTTAAAGTGAATTTTTAATAATTTGTTTCTAGGGTTTCAATTAATGAAAGTGACGTATAAATATTAAACTGAATTAAACTATATTGAAATTTACTTTTTATTTATTTTAATTTCTCAGCTTGAAGAGTCCCTTAATATGATTCCCACATGTAAGTCTCACATCGGTTGTGGAGATGAGAAATGTGCACCTTATAAAGCTTAAGGGCTACTCCTCCTATTGCCAATTAGTTTTAGAAGGGAACCCCTTGGATCTATAAGCGAGCTTTCTCTCTAACATTGCACTTGTGGGTGTGGCTCGGGCCCGTATCTGATTTCACACAGCTAAACCAAATAAAAATGCAACTAACTGAAGCAGGACAAAAAACAACAACACACATAATTAAAATAGACAAAATTTGTCAATTTAACTTCACTACTTATATGAAATTTAACTTATGTGTTCTGAAATTAACTTATAGGAGTGAAATTTGAACTTATAAGAAATTGAAATGATCTTATAAGAATTGAAATTGAACTTATATGAAATTTGAAACTAACTTATATGAGCTTAATTTATAGGAGCTGAACTTATAGGAGCTGAAACTTATTGGAGTTAAATTTATTAGAATTTAAAACTTATTGAATAATAATAATAATAATAATAATAATAATAATATAATAATAATAATAATAATAATAATAATAATAATAACAATAATAATAATAATAATAATAGTAATAATTTAAATATTAATATTAATATTAATATAATATGAAAAAATTTATTAAATTAATAACAATAATAACAATGATATTTATAGTAATGATGATGATGATTACAATAATTAAAATCTTTTAATTTATTCAAAATGACTAATTTTACTAATAATAAACAACAGTGTTCAAAATCGATTTTGCGGTCTAGTATAGTTAAATATCTCAATATATAGTTTACTATAAATAAGTTGGCTCGGTTAAATATTTTAATATACTATATTTATTTTCTCGAGAATTTTAGTATTAATACAAGAAAAGAGTATTTCCGTAGGAATAACTCATATTTCTTGTAGTGATTGCATTTTGTAGAAATGTTTTATAGGTGTCAATTTATTTCATTTTCGACCCTTAATTTATTTCATTTTCGACCCTTAATTTTTTTATTCCACAAAAAAAAAAAAAATATGAGAAACATATTATTATTATTATTATTATTATTATTATTATTATTATTATTATTATTATTATTATTATTATTATTATATGAAATTCTAACTTATAATGAAATTGAAATTTAACTTATATGAATTGAAATTAACTTATGTGTTCTGAAATTTGAACTTATAAGAAATTGAAATTAACTTATAGAAATTCAAGGAAATTTGAAATTAACTTATAAGAAATTAAATTTGAAAAGAATAAGCCTTTATTATTCATTCCGATAGTATAATGTAGTAGTGTCGATTAAAATTGATCAACATTTATGTTTATTCTTTAATTTTGTGCAAAAATGAACGTAGGACACGAAATAATGAGAGCTAGGTCACTATATTTGTGGGGTATATAATGTTCATTTTGGAAGGTCTACATGTTTGGTACAATTGTGTAGCACAAGAAAGTGATTGAACAAATTTTGAAAATTGATTGATTATACTCCCTCCATTCAAGTCCAAAGGCTACATTTGTCTTTTTGACACTATTTATACGCTGCTTAATCTTTCAAATTCACAATCTATAAGTGAAAATATAACCGTGTGATCTGTTTGATCTGCCTTTACGATACAATATTAATATCCAATTTTTAAATTTTTTATCGTGTGAAATTATAGATATTTCCTGTCTGACATTCACTCTCTATTAAACGATAAAGAATGTAGATTCTGACTGAATTATGAGATAATTATCAAAAACTATTTGGAGTAATATTTAATAATACTATTATATTACATCTCTTATTGCTCGACAAGATGTGACCTTATTGTACTTAAACTAATACTCACAAACTATAAGGTTCTTAAAGTGTATAATCTTTTTTGTACTCCGTATATGTTTATTCTTGACAATTTCTTAGTGTTATATCCTTGTATATGTTTTAATTTTTGAACAAACTTGGTATGTTTTATAGATAGTTATCATTAATCACACATTAAATTAATCATATTTAGTGTACGTGGTACGGAGTATTTGCATTTGCATTTTAACCTAATAATAAATATAAAATAATTTTTGGTAGTATGTACTTATGAAAATTACACTGAATTCCTCGAGTATTAATAATTTATATAATTTTTTTTGTTACATCAACCATAATAATAATATCATCAACAACGAACACTGATTCATCTTTATGCATAACGAATTTAGCTCCCATATAATTCTAAATTTCTAACATAAATCATCAATTTCAGTATTTTTAATTACTACTTCTATTAATTAAATAAATACTTTGCGTTTATAATTAGACCCCTTTAACAAGAGGAGAGCCTTCTATATTTTTAAAACAAATGAACCAAACAAGATTAAGAACATGGTGGATCCTCTAACATAACCATTAACCCAACAATTAGAGCTTGCTTATGTAATATAAATTCATATTTTATTATAATGTCCCTTTGTGTCTCAAAGTACAATAATAGAAGTTTCTTATATCATGCATTATTTTTTGATTTTTTAAATAACTAGTTGTTGGACTGTGCGCTAGCGCGCACAGTCCCCCAATGCGGGTTAATTTGTTGGTGGAAGAAGTTGTGGCGACCTGAAGACGTTCATTGGAGTAAAATTTGAGAAACTAAAAGATTTACAATTCACATTGTTATTACAATGCGCAAATGAAGTTGTATTCATGAGAAAACATTTGAAACATCGTTTAGACGGTTCCATATACACAATACCAGATGTCGGACGGTTCCATATGACACGCAACAACACCAGATGCTTTTTATTGACTTAAGCTGCTTCGAAAATGAATTTCGAATGAGAGATGATTATGCTTTATTCATTTCCTTTTCTCCCGGAAAATGAATTATGTTGTATATAAGCATTATTCTATAATGGCTTAAGTGCATCTAAACAGAATGTCTGACGAGTTATTATACACACTTCCCATGTATTCAGACATTTATGTAATTATAAATTAGTTGAAAATCAACTACAACAATAATTGCTGCCCAAAATCGATTTTATTCTCTAATTGTTTGTTTTTTCGCCTAATTGTTTCCCGATCTTCCCATTTATCATGTTTTACCTCAGCAGCATCTACTTCTCCTATTTTTACTCGTAATATTATTCTTATTTTATTCTTGATAATTCGCTTTGTCCCCTTATTTTCATGCTAACGCCAACCTATCCCCTTCATTCTCATTTTTCTTTGTCGCCTTTTTCATCCTTTAAATGTCCATCTTCTCATATTTTCCTCACTCTTTTTATTTTTCATAGTCATCTTATTAATCATATCTTCCTCTCTTGTTATCATCATCTTTTCATTCCCTTTTGTCTTTCGTACTACTTACTCCTTTTCCATTTCTTCTGAGGCTACTCTTGTCCCGCCCTTCCTTTAACTCCATATAAGGTGGACGCTTAAGTTGAGATTGTTATAAAATTATTTTTTAGTTGGGGGTAATTTTTAAAAGACTTAATAATTTAGATGCTCGAATTATATATACGGAGTATTAGTTAACTTCGTAAATGGCATTTGTCAAATCATAAAATCTTAATAATCGTTGTAGAATCTTAATGCTCCCCAAATTGTTTATGTTTTCCTTTCTCGACATATTTTTTCGTCGTCGTCATCTTCTTTCCTCTTACTATCTTTCCTCTTAAATTCATTTTTTTAACCTCTTCAATCTCTTTGCTACTTGATTCCCTCTCATTTCTCTTTTCAGATCTTCTTTCCTTTACCTCATATATAATACCTTTTCCTCCTTCCCTTCATCGCCTCTTTTCTCCTCACTACTACCTCATTTCTCTTATTTCTCATATGTCTCTTCTCTCTTTAGCCCTTGTAGTGCTCTTTTTTCTCTGCCGACTGATTCACTTCGCGTTTACCTACTACCCCTTCATAATACTCTAATTCCCAACATTTCTTCTACTTATATTCCTCAGCCTACTTCTTTTTCTATATTATTTTCATTCTTATTTTCCTTCTGTCTCCTTTCCTCCTTCTCCTCACTTAAACCTATTTTCCTCTCATTTATCACCTGTCTCTTTTGCTCAACTTATTTCATTGATTCTTTGTTTTTTACCCTTCATAATCACCAAATTTCCCTTGTTAGTTATATTTTCGTCCTCAATATATTTTTTCTTCACCTTTTATACTCTTACTCATTTTTCCCATTTCATCTTTCTGTCTACTACTCAATTTTCTCTTATTTATTTAACACCTATTCATAATTTCCCAATCATCATAATACTCATATCTCCATCATTCTTTTTGTTTTGTCTCCCTTAGGATATTTCTCATCGTATTCTCTCCTCTTAGTTAGTTTTCTTGCATTTCCTCTATCTTTTCCCCTATCCGCCGCAACATTTTGTTCACTTGTTTCATCCGTTTTCTTTCTCAACATAATTTTTTTTGTACTCATTCTCTCCTCTTATTCCCCATTTATTTCTCCTCCCTATTGTCCATTTCTCCCTCATTTCTTCATTTCTTACCATTTATAATACTTTTGTTCCCTTTATTTCTTGTATTTTCCTTCCACATCACTCGCGCCCAATTTTTCCATAAATTTTCATTCCGTTTTTTTTCTCTACTCCTCCTTAACCATACTACCTATTTTCCTCTCATTTCTCACCCATCTTTTCTTTCATTCTCACTCATTGTATCATTTTGTTTCAGTTACTCCTTCATCTCTTATTTTCTTATCTCTTAGAACTCTTTTAATCGCCTAATTCCTTAATTTTTATCTTCCTCGACATAATTATTTGTCTATTATTTTCATTGCCTCTCCACCTTCCTATTATTCACAACCCTCTAATTTAAAAAAAAAAACACAGCACCAACAATTTTTTATTTATATATTTTCATAGTAATACAGAAATAAAATTTTAGTGAAGAAACTAAAGAGGGTAGTGTAATGTTGTGATGAGAAATTAAATTAACTACATTAGCTACTTAGTTAGTCCTTTAAACCGGTCTTTTATTTGTCTTCTTATTTTGGAACTTAACATATTTTGGAACTTAACAAATTTTAAGTTTTTTTTATATCTAACCAAAAATATTTTTAGTCAAATATTTAAGTACAATAAGATTCTTTTTTTTTTCCCTATAAATCGATTCGATTTAAAAGTATTGAAAAAAAAAATTATGTGAAGAAAAGCGTTGACGATCGCATTTTCATATTTTACTTTATTTAATCTGTTTTCTTTTTTTTTTTTTTTTTTTTTTTTTTTTATATTTTTCTTATTTAATTGTTTTCGTGTTTGGTGGTGTTGTAACGTGAAGCATTAGTAGTATCATAAGTACATAAGGTAAGCTCCACAAATTGGATGTTAAATTTTATGATTTTAACAATAAAGAAAGAAAAAATCTATATCATATAAATAAATAAATAAAAGAAAAGAACTATATCATAAATAAATAGATAAATAAATAATAAGTAAGTAAGTATTGGTATTGTAGATTTGTAGTTAATTAAATGAATAACTAAGAAAGGACATGGAAGAACTATTGATGAATAGTTTTGGAAATTTAGTGAATAGTTTTGGTTGGAAGAAGTTTGTGCATTTTAGGAGTCAAGGATTTAATTGTTTTCGTGTTTGGTGGTGTTGTAACGTGAAGCATTAGTAGTATCATAAGTACATAAGGTAAGCTCCACAAATTGGATGTTAAATTTTATGATTTTAACAATAAAGAAAGAAAAAATCTATATCATATAAATAAATAAATAAAAGAAAAGAACTATATCATAAATAAATAGATAAATAAATAATAAGTAAGTAAGTATTGGTATTGTAGATTTGTAGTTAATTAAATGAATAACTAAGAAAGGACATGGAAGAACTATTGATGAATAGTTTTGGAAATTTAGTGAATAGTTTTGGTTGGAAGAAGTTTGTGCATTTTAGGAGTCAAGGATTTATGAGCCACATATATATTTACTATGCCTCACATTATTTATTTAATTGAATAGATACTTATCTTAAAAATATTTTACTATAAGACTGTTATGTTTATATTATTATAGATCATTTCATTCCGTAGTTTAACGTTCATAAACTTATATAATGAATATTATTATCATGTGATTAAAATGTTTACAATTTATTTAATAATAAGTAAAATAATTATATTGAAAAATATATTTCATTCTTATATATCTCATTGTACGCATACGACAATTCAATAATTATTACTTGTATTTCTGTCATTAAAATAAAATTCTAGTAAATGGGGACCGTTTAAGAAAAAAAAAAAGTTGTAAGGTTGAAGTGTTTTTGTGTCAGAATTTAACAGCACCTGATAAAGTTTATGTGTGCTAATTATTGTACCAATAATAAAGAGATTAATCACTTGCTTAGCCAGCAAATTTAGATGATGCAATGCACAACATCATAATGTTACATTGATTGTTTGATAAATTGTAGATATCACGTAAAATCGTCTTATATTACGGAGTATAAGACTGTCTGTAATAATTATTTGATAAATTTGACCTTTTTTAAAAATAACGTAGAACTTAATGTTAATATAATATTGACTTTTTTCACTGAATAATTCGTACATAAGAATGATAATTAGTTAAGGTGTTGAATCATATATTTATAATATATTAGGTGTGAAATTTAGTATCGGAATCCAATAACTCAAAGAATTTTATTTAATTTACTCAATAACTCATTGCTAGACGCAAGATGTACCAAGTCTTAGCATATTGGTTGACATTTATAAGTTATAATTCCTACGGAGTATAAAAGTTGAGGTTATTTTCTAGAGCAATTTAATTTCAGAGTTGACTTTTATGATGAATTTTAAACCTTAAAGGATAAAAATTGGTTCAATTGAGAGTTTAAAACTAGCTAATATTCAACACAAATTCTCATATGAAACGATCTCACGGTGAGGTTATTGTAAGATCTCTCACACGAGTTAGTTAAGTTTATTTTAAATACTCGTAATTTTTACTTGTTATGTAGTAGGTTAGTTTTACGTAAGAGACGGTGTCACTTGGTCTCCTACGGAGTAAAAAGTAAACTTTAAAGTATACACGGTAAATTTATAACCCTAGATAATAAATACTCCGTAACATGCACCTAAATTCCTACTTAAGCATAATCCTAATAAATTGTCACTATAATTCCAGCTAACACATCATAATCTATATGACTCACGAAATTTGTCTTTGTCCCAATAGTTATATCATGCATAATATCAAGAAGAAACAAACAAAGACATAAATAAATCATAGAAATATAGTGTTAAGCTCCACATTTATAATTTTTTAGTACTTTGCAAAATATTACTCCGTAGTATTATAGGAATATATATTTAAATTTAAAATAAAATAAGTTTTGAATTGAATATATCTATATATCTAAACCTTAGTAACCTCAAGCTTTAGTTTGAATCAATTGGATATAATTTAGTCTAAGTTTTGATTTTTAACTGAACAAATAGCATTAAGAATCAGTTGATCATCAGTCCGTCTAAAATTTATTATTACACGACATACAGTAGCCACTGGCTCAAAACCTCTTTAAACCAATATTTTTGGTGACTCAATTTAAGCCGATCATAATGAGGAGAACATATCGTATTCTACAAGAACATTATATGCATAGAATTTAAGACGTACTCAGTCTATTGAAAAAAAAGATATACATGTATACTTACACTAATAACACTACTATATAATTATTTGATTTATATTTTGCATATATTTCTATAACTTCATATCACGATCACTTACAACAGCCCGACCCACCACCGTCGTAATACACCCCACCTTAAGGTGAGATGCACACTTTTTGGGCTCGTTGTCCTCACTTAAGCCCAAAAGTACAAGGTCTTGTTACTAAAGTGGTGGGTAGTATCTCTTATAAATATATCAACTCTTATATTCTTCCCGGCCTAGATGTGGGACTTTCCTTAAACCTCAACCTCATGGGGTGTTACATCACTAGTATATAGTAGAAGAGATTAATTAATTAATTAATATTATTATTATTATTATTATTATTATTATTATTAAAAAGGTCCAATAAACATCAAGATAGCTATGGGTTTGGTTTATGCCTTGCCCTTGTCTTTTAAGAATGTTGCAGCCTTGAAGGTGGAAGTGTCTTTAATTAGAGTGATAGGTATTAAAATATTAGGGTATGTTCTTAGAAAATTGCAAGGGGTTAAAGATTAAAGGGAAAATAATTACATTAATCAATATAATAATCAAGCAAGTAGTCCATTAAGGGAACAAATACATAATTAAAAATTGATTAACATATCATACACCTCACTCTTTCTATGGTGTTTATATACATGGAGTTTCTTATTGATTTTTTTGCAACTCCATAGCTTATAAAAACAAGCTAATTAGCTACTAATTAGGCAATTAATTAAACAAAACCCACTACTTAATTAAACAATAATCACTCGAAAATACTAATTAATCAAGCTCTAAATATGGCCGGTTCGGGTTCACCTTGTGGTGCTTGCAAGTTTCTTAGGAGGAAATGTATAAGGGGGTGTGTTTTTGCACCTTATTTTTGTCATGAACAAGGTGCTACTCATTTCGCGGCCATCCATAAGGTGTTTGGCGCAAGCAACATCGCTAAACTCCTCGGCCATTTGCCCGTTAGTGACCGCAGTGAGGCGGCCGTCACCATTTCTTATGAGGCCCAAGCTAGGCTACAAGACCCTATCTATGGTTGTGTGTCCCATATATTTGCACTCCAACAACAGGTAATTTAATCTTCTGATATACGACTCAACTCGTTATATCATATAAATCCTTTGAAAAAAATTGTATGTTTTTACTTAGTATGAAGTGATATATATGTAATGTTAATTTGACACCTTAATTCAATTCACCATAGACTATGGATGTCTAGCTTAAAGTTTTGTTTTAGTTCTTTCCACATTATATTTTGTTTATGTATACGTTTGCGTATGTAATTTTATAGATTTTAATTTAGAATTGTAAATCATGTAGTCTTATTATTTTTGGATCTAATTATGTAGGTTGTGAGCTTGCAAGCACAACTAGCAACTTTAAAGCAACAAGCAATTGCACAAAATTTGATCAATGGTAACAACTCAACCTCAAACCCTAGTGAAAGATACTATGAAAAAGGAGCTTCATCTACCACAAACTACCCACAAGATGTTCAAAGTTGGCTACAATCTGAGTATCCACATATGGTTCCTCCATTTGATTCGAACCTCAATTGCTCTGCAGAATCATCAACAATTTACGGTGATCAAGGCGGATTTATGAATCATCATATTAATCATAACTCTTTTGCACATGATCATAGCAACAATGATCAAGATGTGTCCCTTGCTAGCTATGAAGGTTCTTCATCTCACCACTCGAAATGGTGTTTCAATGAAACAGATGATCTGCACTCTGTAGCTTTCGGATATGCTCAACGCTCGTGAAAGATTCAAAGAATTGATACACTGGAGAACTGAATTACATGAAAAAAAAGTTAAGGGCTTAATTATATGTCAAATTTTGAGATCGATGCAACTTATTGCATACATTTTTCTTTATTTTTCTTTGCCTTTTCTTTTTAGGGGATAAAAGATGCAATTTGATTGCAATCATAAAATAGAAATGCCTACTACTCTACTCTTAGCTCCATAGAGAAACCCTATATAAATATATGTTCATACCTTTTTTAGAAAACCCTAATCTCATATTACATTTCCTTATATTCATCATTTTTAGATACAAATGTGGTTTTACTCAATAATTTTGATTGATCTATTTTCTAGGATCACTAATCTATAAGCTAAGTAACCATGGACCTAACAAAAACCTAAAGTTTGACCTAAACTTAATGTTGCTCACTCGTTTCTTTTTAACCCTAGTTTAATTTTCTTCTTCAATTATTTTTTGGAATTCTATCATCTAATCATCAAGTGTGAAACCAAAACATCATGCATGAAATTAAAGATTATTGGGAAAAATAATAATTTGATTTTGCTAAGATCAACTTAATACATTTAGATGATCAATTTTTAGGGGTTTTACTTATTTCTGTCAATCAATAGGTTAAGTAATTAAGCTAATTATCAGTCAAATATTATCCATTTGAAATACCATTTCAATGGAAAGCCGGCTGGTAAATAATTATCGATCAGACTCAAAACGATCCCAAAAAACCGATATTTCATTTTTCTTGGTTAAATAAGCGTCTAGATCGAGCTAGATCGACTCGTTCGCCTTAAAAAACATATATATTGTTGTTATAATGGCTATGTCGTTCAAGAATCATGCTTAGCTAGAAGTTAATCCCTATTTAAGCGAAGCTAAATTGATGAAATTATTGATTTTTTTTTTTTAATGTTAGTAATTGGTGTTTATTATGTATGGATTTTCTGGAAAATTGTTCTTCACTTCACTTCGGACGATTTGAAGAGCATGTTTAACACTACTTGGTACAAATTTAATGAACTGAGTTTCGGACAAAAATAAACGTCAATTTGAATTAGCGACTGAGCCTTTTACACGACCAATTTAAGGCGACCAATTATCCGTTTTGCCATCAATATTAAGGCTGTCAACTTCCAATTTCGTTGGTTGCTAAATTGAATTTCTCTTGTAATGAGATCTTATCGGACCATACAAGTACTTTTAATTTTGTTTTGGAGCATATATTAGGTGTTTTAGGGATCTACAATTCTACTTATTGATGTAGAATTATCATTGAAGATAAGTTAAGTGATTAATCTAATTATTTTACAAGTACGTTTAAGAAACAACCGTAAATGCTAGAACAACCTCAAACAAATTTCAAATTTAAGATCATAACACTATGTTTTAGTTACCGTTTTAACCAAAAGATTCGATTTCTTTATAAAAGATACTTCGTATATTATACTATGGAAAATAACACTATCTTTTATTTCGATAATTAGTTTACTAAGCCTACTACTTAATAGAGATAACTAAAAGAAGTTAATTAAATTTCTCAAAAAAAAAAAAAAAAGAAGTTAATTAAATTAAATAAAAAAAAGTATTTTATGATCAACCCCAAAAAACATTATACATTAATTAATCTAATAATTAATTGATAACTAATTAACATATGAAATCATTACCTTACCTTTCAAATATATATTTCTTCCTCGATTAAATTGCTCTAATTTTAGTAAAATTATAATTATAATTGACTTTGATAATTTTGGGAGTTATTAAACATTTGCGCCTTTTGTATGCATAAATAACAATAATAGGATATTAATTCAAGAATATATAGGTGAGATCAAACATAATAAAGTTAATAAGTATCATTTAATTACTACTTAGTGGCCATTAATTGTGGAATTGTGGGAAATAAATTATGGGTGGTATTGGTTTATACACGTTGATCCCTATGAATGCACATAAGCTAGGACACTAAGGCCCTGTTTGGTTATACAAATCAGCTACTCCGTAGTTTATTTGACCAGCTAGTTGGTTTGACCAAAATTTCAACTACCTGTTTTACCCGAAAGTGTTTGGTGATGGTTGACTGGAAATAATTTCAGCTAGCTGAAATAAAAAGCTACTTCAAGTAGCTTATTAAAAAAATAAGCTAGCTGGTTACAAGATGTTTACTATTATACCCTTAAAATTTCATTCATAAAATAAAAATCATGCCCTTTATGTCAATTAATTTATTTTAATTATTATTTCAGCTTGTTTTATTAAACAACATAATTAATTTCAGCTACCTTATTAGTCTGTTATTTTCAGCTACCTTTTCAGGTACCTATTCAGCTAGCTTTTCAATTTAATTCACCTTTTCAAATTTACTAGCTTTTCAAATTTCCAAATACCTTTTTCACCACTTTTCCCAAACAGAGCCTTAACTTAAAACCCTAACAATTGTTAAAAAAAAAAAAAAAAAAAAAAAAAATTGTAAAAAAAGACTTGTATGTGGCACGTACGAATGATAAAATTATATGAACTAGCTGAAATATCGTGTTTATATAGTTTATATGGTTTTCTTGTGAACGACAGACTCAGTAAGATTTATAAGAGCAATTATAAAAAAATTAAAAATAAATAAGATGACTAAATTGTGTGTCGGAGTTCAAATAAAGTTTTAGGGACCTAAAAATATATATTTACGCTCCGTCACACAAAATAACTGAATCAAAGTGAATAGTATTCGGCATCTTTCGAGCCAATTTTACGAGAAATAATACCATCTACTACGAAGTATTATTAGGCATAACAAAAGGTTCAACACTATAATTTATTTATAGCAGCCCAATCAAGGATATAAACGGGCTTTTTTTTTTTTATTCAACTAATGTGCAGCCCAATTTGTATTTATCACATTTTAGTATATTAAACTTGATTTATAATAAATTAAATTCAAATTTTTTTTATACTATGCCCACTCAATATAAGATAAGAGGTATAAAATGATATTAATTCCACATTTTCTCATGATAAAAAAAAAAAAAAAAAAAAAAGTGGACTAATTTTTAAGACAAAATTACAAAAACTACCTTATAAATCTAACTTTTTTTTTTTACAAACAACTGCTTTATTTAGATCATACCTAGATGTTACAAATGTTATGCATATCACTACTAAGTCACCTAATTCAAAATTTCCGATAAACTTGAATTTTTTTTTTCTCTAATTTTATTTGAAAATTACACTTAGAATACTCAGTCTAACCTTATTAAACATCTCTGTTGTGTTGGAGAAACCAAAAAACGAATGACAAAACGGTCAAAAAATATGTTTTATGGGTTAAATGAGATTTTCAGGCAAAGTTGTAACATTATGAATAAAAAAGACGTTATAAGATAGTTATATGAAAAAAAAATTATATAAGATAGTTGTTTGAAAAGAGTTACGAGTATTTTATAATGTAGTTATTTATTATTTTGCCTTTTTATTATTTGCAATGAAAGAAATTAAAGGTAAGGGACATTCCTATTTTAAAGTTCTTAACCTAAATACAATAGGCATAAAATAAAATCATAAAATATTTTAGCAAAATAAATGTAGCTTTCTATCAAACAATACTACAGAGTACTAATCTTATCCATTCAACATTCTTTTATGCTAGTGTGAATATACCTTTAATAATTTCACATGTGATTCCCGTATTTCTCCAAAATTATGGCAACCAAACAGTGTAACACCCCTTCGATTTTAAAATCATGAGATTTTCTTATTTCTGTTATTTTTAGGTGGCAACCAAACGAATATTATCGTGAGAACTCTAACAATTAGGGGTAGTTACTTAATTAGCAGAAATGATTTCTTTAACTAGTAGGTCTCGCATGTGAGACGTCTCACCATCACAAAAATCTTATAGCGTATTTTATTTTATTTACTACGAAGTATATGATGATTGACTTCTAACCTATTCATGAAATATTTTTTGATGTCGATATTAAACCGTAAAAAGAAAATATTAAAATAAAAATTATATGGATATTAAAGATGCACTAATCCCAATTTATATATATCACACGAGGACCACTTTCATGAATCGTTGTCGTAGCAATGTACTTCTACAAAGCTTCTTATTAGTCTTAAAATTTGGTGATTTGACTTTCTTTTTGACTTCTAAAGTATTTCATTTCTTCGCTTTTGTCTTCTTTATGCCATAACACAACAAAAAAAAATTCTCCTGCTTAACTCTTACTCCGTCTTATTTAATCGGAGTATAAAAGATTATATTTAAACAAACAATCAATATAAATAAAAGATGTTTAAACAAACAATCAATATAAATATTTTAACGATATATTTTAATAATTCTAATATTTTTCAAACTTATTCATGACCGACACCCTAAACATAAAATAGATAGAGAAAATCATTACTCTCTCGGTTTTTTAATAAAAAAATAATAAGAATTGGCAAAATTAAAAAAAAAATTAAAATTAATTATTTAAATAATGAAGAGTTGAAGACTATTAAATATCAGCAGATCTTCTGTGTAATCGTCTCACAATGAGAGACTTACTAGTTAATTAAGAAACACAAATTCTTGTGTGAGGCAGGCCGTACAATTTTTTATTGTAAACAAGTTTTTGTACCTCTATAAGTGATTTTAGTAAATTTTTTTCATATTTTTGTACCCTTTTAAATGCAATTTATGATTTGACCTTACAGCAATTTGATGTAAGACCTGTTTTACGGGAGAATTACTGATTAATAAAAGCAACTCAAAAACTCAGTAATTCTCCATCTATACAAAATATTTCACAATAAGGTTATTGTGAAATCGTTTCCCAAAAAAATGTGATTAAATAATATTTGTACTAATCACCAATTAAAACAATTGTTAACCACTTTGAAAGTGTAGGGCATAATATTGTCCAAGAGATTAAGAGAGTGGCCCTTTTGGTCAAACTAATTTGGACATAATAATTGATTAAAATAATTGGAGTATTTTAATTAAGGGTAGCTTTTTTGTCTCTTTTGTTCTCTAATGATGGTGATTTTGGTTTAACAAATTTATTTTGTACTTCATAAAATTTGGTCAGCTTGTTTGACTTAAAACTATGGTTGGACTACTTTTGTTACCAAAGTTTATGGGCTCGAAACGATTAGCTATTTGTTTAATTGAATTTTTTTGACTATATTTATTATTTAAGTGGTTAAGTACGTGTGCATGCATGGTTACTAATTATGCATAATCATAACATACTTTAAATTAAACATTGATAACTTGAATTCTGTATAAAACGGTTTAAATTGTCGTATAATATGATAATGTAAAAAAAAAAAAAAAAAACTACGGAGTAGTTTTTTAAAGATAAATAAACATATACGGAGTAGTTTAATTTTTTAAAGATAAAAAACTTTTGCCCAAATGTTTAACTCGAGTTAAAATTGTTGTCATATACGGAGTAGTTTTTTAAAGATAAAATAAACATAAATGAACTTGTAAGGAAGATTGTGGACTAGACACAAATTTGTAGTTTAATTTATTACTTTTTCAATTTCGTGTAATACGCAAAATAATGAATAAGGAATTTACAATCATACATATATGTAGATAGTACTAAACAATTACTCGTACTAATTTCATATATTGAGATGACTAGTTTATAAATCATACATTCATACATGCATACCAAACTACTCCGTGACACATAACAATCTAACCTATTTCATTAAACATTATACTCCCTCCGTTTCAGTGAATTGTTTACAGTTTGACTTTTTTGTGAGGGGAAAAAAGTCAAACTGTAAACAAATGACTGAGACAGAGGGAGTATTAGTTCTTATGATATTCCTCAATTATTATCTACATTATTTACAATCTTACGTGAGGATAGTACAATTACACCATAAATTATACGGAGTACTCTAAATTTGTCATAAAAATAATCAATTAACAAATAAAATTAAAAGGATAACGATATGATAGCTAGTATCATTCAAATGGTACCGTGTTTTGGTACCGTCTTCTTACATACTTCGTATATGATACAGTAGCTATAAGTTATTGTATAGAGCTAAAATATTTAGAATACGCGAAAAAACAATAGGATTATAAAATGTCGTCTCTTTTATAAAATTAATTCCCCATCATTCTAAAAGCAAGTTCATGAAGTTCACTCATGTCATTATGAGATCTTTTCTTTCCAATTATACCCTCGGTTTTCGATCGAATTACACCACCATAATGGTGGTGGTCTTGCATTGCCATGGCCATCATATGATCATTACCTTGTTGTTGATCAATTGATTCAATTGAACTTTGAGGTGATGATGTTGTAGGGTTATTTATGTAATTTTGTGTTAAGCAACTTTGTGTATGATCAAATGATGTTTGCATTGTATTAGAATAGTTGTTGTTGTTGTTATGTTCTCTTGATAATGTGTCACAAAAATGGTTTTCCATGCCATGGTTGTTGTTGTTTGCTTGATTGTGTGTAAGTTGTGCCTTTGCTTGCATCACTTGTGCTTGTAAATATGCTACCTATATGTGTAAAAACAATTGAACATAATAGGTTAGAAAATTTTGTTAATTTTATAGTCGGTGTATGACATTGTACGTCTCACTAAATGGCGATTATATTAAATTTTAACTGAAACAGGTGATAATAATAATGTAAAAATATTCAAAACATGTACAATTACTGTAACTATTACAGAGAGAATGAAAAAGAAATTAATCGAAATAAAATGTCAGCAAACCATATTTAAAAACACAAAGTTTCTAGCCAGATTAAATGAAAAAAAAATCGTGAAAAGAGATGTTAGGAGATTATGAGATATGTCGACATATCTCATAATCTCCTAACATGAGAATTCAAAAAATAATATATAGTACTCCGTATATAACTATATCTCAATTAATATGTCAAATTGTCAACAATAACTTTCAATTTCTATATTCTATTTGACTATAATTTCATAAACATATACTCCCTCCATTCAATTCCAATGGCATCCTTTGTACTTTTCACATTTGCCGAGACAAATGTCGGAACGTGAATATCTATGGTTTTGCGTTATTAAAAAAATGTGAAAATTTGATTTTCTTGTTGCATTCATAAAGACGAATCATTCAAGATCCCGCATGATTATGTTTGATTCTATATATATATTGCAAGAAATTTCGTAAATTCTACACTTCGATGAATAGTGGCGATTTTTTCTTAGATGCAATGGAGTTGAATGAAGGGAGTATATAATATATATATCCACAACCATGCAAGTATGCAAATGCAACATTGCAACACTGTAAAGCAAACCAACTTAGGACTAACAATCTATAATTTACGAAGTATTTACTCACAAAACAAAGTGATTTATATATAAAGTAATGCATGACAACAAAAAATTTAAACTGGAATATAATCACCATGCAATGTTGTAAGAGTTAAAGTAATAAAAGGTAACTTATGTACGGAGTAGTTAAAATTTATCGTTTATATATCAATTATTTTGCATTAATTAAAGTTGGCCCTAATTTAGATAACAATATAAGCATAAACAAAATATATTTTATTTATTCTCTTATTATCTACCTTTTTTTTCTGGTATCTTAAGCTTATAAGTGTGATTAGGTTTACCTGTTGTTGCAAGGCAAAAATGTGTGCAACGCAACCATAGACAGGGTCACGGACTCGAGCTTGAGCTTCAAAAGCAATGGTAACAACTGCCTCACACCGCTCGTGGACAGGCAGCTGTGAGAGGAGTTTGGACACATTACTAGCCCCAAACACCTTATGAATGGCCGCAAATCGGGCTGGCCCTTGCTCCGAGCAAAAATACGGGGCAAAAATACAGTCTGGCCCGCATTTTCGCCTCAAAAACTTACACGCTCCGCAGGGAGATCCAGATCCTGATCCAGATCCAGCTGCCATAATATAGATTTTATTTTACTATTAAGCTATAGTTATAGAATTATAAAAAGTCAATAATTAAGAAAGAATTATTGTGTTACAAAAGATTTAGGTAAAGGCACACGAGTGAACTAGGAAATAGTGCAAAAAATAAAAGTTTTAAGGGAGTGAAGAAGACTTTAATTTTGTAGATAGGGTGGTGTGTGGGTCATTACATGAGGATCAATTTATATGTAAGATTATAGGGCATATGGGTCCCTTAAATGCATGGTTTCAAGGAGACATTTGGTTATGGTTCGTATTTTTATTATCCGATCAAAATCATCTTTCACACCTAAATGATCAAATGATAAGAATTTTCACATATAAATGATCAAATGTGTTAGAGTATATAATTGGTCTTAGGCCTTCAACCATCAGCTTAAACTTTTGGTTGAGTTGATTCCTAACATGATATCAGAACTTTGTGGCAAAAAGTCACGGGTTCGAATCTCACCACCTCTTACTTTCAAAGTGACATTTATCGCACCAGGTATATAGTATAGGCGGCCCTATAGTTGCGTTCACGCTTCAAGCTCAAAGGGCATTCACGTGAGGGGGCGTGTTAGAATATATAAGCGATCTTGGGCCTTCAATCATCAGCTTAAACTATTGGTTGAGTTGGTTCCTGACAAAATGATAAAACTTGGTTGAATTACAGTGAGTATTAATTATTTGGAAGGTTTCTACCCAAATTTTATTTACAAATTCTTAACTAACACCGTTTATTAGAATCATAAATTTTTATATTCGAAAATTTCATAACCCTGTCACTTTTATAGTTGAATAGTCTCCCATTAAACTTTGATTTGCAAAATCCGTTTATGTTTATTTGTTGAGTATATATTTATTTTTATGGTGATTTTAAAATCTGATGACGAAAAATTCATTCACGCCCGTTTAAATCATGAGTGTATATTTCTACTGTTTGGTCTAAATTTCAATCCATCGATCACTTTTAAATGTAATGACGAAAAACAAAATAACATACGCGAAAAAATTCACTTATATATATCTCATATGAATTCGAGAGCTTAATATAATCTATTAGTAACATACCAACTACTAAATCAAAGTGACTATATAATTATATACCCTTGAACTTATTAAATTATGATTGCAATTATTTAATTCAAGCTTACTTTTGACTGATGAGTGTGATGACCAACATATCATGACTAACTTTGGATACACTTTGCGTACGATAATATTAATTAAAGCATAATCATATATCTTGAAGTATTAATATTAATACTATTTTAATTAATAGTACAAAAGTAAGTACAACGTAGTGTATGTTTTAGTCATAGTTTTGGTCTCATCTAAAATTGCTTAATTAGTTAATTAACTTTTATTAAGAAAGTTTTCTTGAAGAGTTTGAAATTGAAGACTTGATTTTGCTTCCGCCGAACGCCGCATCATGTGAAAGTGAAGCTCCTCTCTTTTGTTTGCTTCTTAAATACACGCTTTTCAAAAACTTGTTTGGCATAGTCGGATTAATTAATAAAAAAATACTGTATAAAAAATAATCACATTACCGTCAATTAACGTTAATACTGCGTAGTTAACTACGCAGTATTATTGAATTAAACAAATATTTTTATAAAAGTATACAAATAAATACATATACAAATGTACTTAATAATGATCATTGTACGTCTGTACGTACCCCTTAATGGCCACATCTAATATAGTCAGAAAACCCTAGTTTTCTCACGCGTCAGATCATTTGACTCAAAACTTATAATTACGTTCCATCGACATGTTTTATTAATCTATCTATTTATATTTGTTTTATCATTTATTTTTTAAAATTAAATAATATTTTCTATCTATAAAATAAAACAACTATAATTAATTTGTTAGGGGAAACTTGGTGTATGTTGTGTTGTTGGGTCCTTGCAAAATTGAAAAGGGGTTAAAAGTGAGCTTGTGAATCTTTTGACTAGAGAGTGAACCTTGAATTAGTTGGATGACACAAGTGAAATATAAGGAAAAGTTTTTTCAAGGTTCTTTATAATTAGTCAGTCAAAATTCAAGAGAGAAAGCAAAATTAAATTAAAGAGAGCATTGAAAATAAACTTTTGAGAGTGCTCCAAATTATTTGTAACTCAGAAATAAATTTTAATAATTAGGATAAGTTGATTGGTGATTGATTGAAATTTAATGTTGGTTGTGATGTTTTTGTTCGAGATTGAAATTGAAATTGAAATCTGAAGATTTGAATTGGACGATTTGTTTGTATATATAGCTTAGAAATTAAAAATAAGTTTAAAATTTCAATTCGCATGAGTTAGATACCTATAACATCTAAATTTATGTGAATTCAACAACAGAATTTAGTTAATTTATTCAAAATTTAATTGCTTAGGCCAGGGTGAATTGAATATTTAAACCAATTATTAGGGTTTTCACACCTGATTCAAAAATTCACATGAGTACTAGCTATGATTTTAGCCTTTAAAGTTTAAATAATTCAAATTTACAATTATAGAAAGTTGTCAATCATGCAATTTAAAAAAAAAATAGTGAATTCTTTGGTAATTATAAAGCTCAATAAAATAAATAATAATAATAATAATGGAGTAATAACTATGGAAAGTGGTTAGCAAAATTAGTGTGGAAGGTAAGAGCAAGTGCAATGGAGGTTTTTAGTCCTTGGGTTTGTCAATAAAACTCAAAAAATAAAGTTTTTCCCATTGTGAGTCTTCTTGGGTTTATTAAAATAAGAAATAAGTTCTTATTTTAGAACCTAGTTTTTTATTATTTCCAAGAAATTTAAATTAATTTGATAGAGTTAAAGAGTAGTAGTGGGTCCCAATTAAGAACAAAGTAAAAGTTTTTCCATTGCACTAAAAAGTTCTTATATTTTGTAGTTGTTGAAAAATAATTGAAAATATAAAGAACTTTATATAAAGTTCTCCCATTGTGTTTGCTCTAAGAGTGTGTCTTTTGAGAAATAAATTAAAGTTTAGATTCTAATAAAACCTTGTCCCAATGTATGGGAGTTAGGTGCCCTTAAATGAAATTTAGGGCACATATTTATTGCTATTTATGCTCTTTAATTTTTACTTGTAATGATCCTTCACTACTTGTAAACTTGTAATGGATACATACATTGATTTTGTAGCAAAAATTTATGTTATACTACTCCGTTTTATTGATTTGTTCACAGTTTAACTTTTTTTGTGAAGGGGGATTTGAGAGAAGTGTAAACAAATGACTGAAACTGATGGAGTAATTATTTTATCGCACGGAGTAATTAATATTGAGTAAAAAATAATTTAATCATGGCTCAAACTTTTAGAAACGTATACGTTGCCTATAACTCAAGAATAAACATTATAAATGTAAAGTAATCGAAATCAATTATAATAAAAGACAATTATTTAAATTTGATATGAATTCATATATTTTCATACATCATCATGATAACGCCATGGGCGGATCCAAGGGGGGTTCAATGAGTTCAATTGAACCCCCAAACTTCTAAAATATTTACTAATATTAACTTTGTTTGACAACAAAAATTAATGTGGTCTGTTGGTTAAGGTGCTCTCTTGTAAACTATAGGTTGGGGGTTCAAGTCTCACAATCTACTTTTTTGGAGTTCTAATTTGCCATTTATTAGTCAAATATTCATATTACATTCAAAACTCTTTTTCCAATAATAATACTCTTAAATGCTATACTATGGCTAATAATACTCTTAAAAGTTTACTTAATTTATTTATATTCAAAATTTGTGTTTTAATCAAATTTGTATTTAATTAATTTGTGCGGTAAGTTAGAACAATTGCATATGAGCACTGAAAAATAGAACAACAAAAATATAAAGAATTTTTATCTACATTGTAAAACACAAATTTATCGATTGTGACGGTATGTCATACTAGTAAAAAAAAAAAAATCGCACCCCCAAACCTTAAAGTCTAGATCCGCCTCTGGATAACGCTAGTATCTCTTTGAACATAAAACCATTATAGACTTACGACAATTTAATTATCTAATAGAAAGGCGTTTTAAAATAATATACGACCTTTAATCTGCTAAAAAATTAAATAATAAATTGATATTCCACAATCATCACTATAATAATATACTTAACTTTTTATAGCGGCCTTAAAATATACTCGTATTTTATTGAAAAAAATTATGAACTTTTTATAGCCGACTACACCGAGTCTAATAAGGAATACATAGTGTATACAAGTATAAGAGAACAAATAAAAAACCATATATAGTTAAATCGTTAAATAAATCTAGGTATCATGTTTAATTTTAATTTGCATGAATTTGCAATATTGCAATTTCTTTTAATTTCTTATGATATCGTCATTTTAAACTCATTTTTATGGCAGCATGTCCTTTATAAATGACATTTCCCATAATAACCAAAAGAAACATGCATCATCATACGGTGTACCTTATTAATAGTTTTGAATACATGTGTACGTTCATTTAATCATTTTTTCTTTGTTATTATGACCTTGGGAATATGTGAAAGCTTAGAAAAATAAAATACACGAAAAAGTTTTAAAAAAGTCCGTCTTTTATAATACTTGATTAAAATATGAGGGACATAAGGATATGTATAGTTGAGAAAACTATATATTCTTGTCTAATTGTCTAATAGTAATAATTTTATTGTAAGAATGATAATTTTTGAACAAATTATAACTAACACACGGTTGTTTATGATTATATACTCTAATACTCTATTTTTTACGAAATATGTTCTTAATTTCAATTGTTTATTACTCCGTATTTGTTTGAGAATAATTTATAAGAGAGATTGTATAAATGGTGAGACTTATTGCCTTTGATTCAGTCGTTTATTTATTTTTCGATTTTAGGAGGGAACAATATCAATGTTTTAAAATAATTTTTAACCAACTCTCAAGTAAAATCAATAGACTAACTATTTTTTCGTCTCATTAATTTTCAAGTATTAGAATAATTTATGTAAAGTACGGAGTGTATGATCACTTTGTACTCGTAGCCAAAGTAGAAAGATAAAAAATAACTGAAAGGAAAAACTTTCTATTTGATTTTTCGTGTATTAAAAAAAAATATTAAAAATATTATGTAAGAAATTAATTAATCACCTTCTAATAAAAGACAATAAGTCATAAATCCCGTGACATATTAAAACGTCAATTTTATTGAACACGGTCAAAGGCAACGTCACGTACTAACATGGCAATAACTCACAATACACACCAACTTCTATACAATTAACTAGCAATGTTTTATGTATAGACAAAATATTAGCGAAGACGATTTTTAATTAAAAAAAAAAAAAAGTAAAAAAAATTGTAACGTTAATGTATAACATGTGATCACATCTAAATTGATCATTATTTTTTTTGTATAATCTGAGCTACAAGGTCTATATGTACAACGATAGAGGGGATTCAAACATATGACTTATTATCGTTAATATCTCAAATTCAACCATTAGGTTAAGGTATCATCGGTTTTGTCAGGAGTATATTATCAAACATTTGCAATTTAATCCATGAAGGAAGAGTAATGTGACCATATTCAATAACGATTAACGAACAACTGGGACTACGACAATTCAGTATGATTTTGTCGCAAAATTGAAAGATTGTCAATAATTTCAATATAGAAATAAAATACTATAAATTTAATTACAAAATTAAATTACAAATATTACAAAAATATTTCGCAAATGAATTAAGGCAACTAACGTACCGAAAACTATGACCATCCCATGCATGCATACGGAGTAACAAAATCATACGAAGTATTATGAAATCTTTGCAATCTCGGTAGATCTCACTCGTACACATACGGTGTACCACGTTATCGTATCACTCGACAATGAAATGAAAAACTCGGATTTTCGTGTGTGAAGTCGCAGCCAAAAAACTTATCAACACCAAATCTAGCGAGATGAATACTTTGTATGAGCTATCGAAAACCGAAATATTAAAAACACGAAACACAAATTAATACTCCCAACAAATGTCACTCATACATATCAAATTATCAACGCCGATGTTGTCGTTTCCTCAGTTTCTCGTATTACTACCTTCCTTGGAAATGTTTATAACAATATCCGAGTAAATTCGAGTGTTCATGGTATCCTATGGCGTAGTACATCAAGTGTACATACGAATTTCACAAACTAACATTGTACGAACATGATCGATCCGAGTATCCGACCCAAATCAATAAAACTTGAGATGCCGAAAAATGGCCCGATCTTATCCGTCCATAAACATTGTTGATCAATCTGATAAATGATCAGCAATTAAGCGGCTTCTTCAATGACTGGAGTTTGCATGAAAAAATACTGCAATCAAAGTCCATAATAAACAAGTTAGCTCGATCGAACACACCTCTTCGTGCACCCGATTACGAAGATATATACACGGTGAGACGGTCCTACATGTGGTGGATTCAATTCAAGTGATAAGTCCGTAGGAATTTTTCATTTAGTTCTACGTTTAGTGTTTACAGGGTTGATCGTACATGTAAGACCTGTCCCATATAAGTATTTATGAGATAAATACCTCGAAAGATTTGCCTGATTTTTCGAATTCGAGCATACTGAGTGCGACTTCACAGCTCTGTGAGACAATAGGCTCAGGGTCCTTTGTGAACTCCTCGAGAAGTGCTATGCTTCCTTCGTCTGAAGATCGAAATAGCCATAAGAGATGATCATTAACACGATAAATATGATAAAGGTGTTAAAACTTCTGTTCAGTTCCTGTTACGTGAAGCTCAACTTTCAGCAAGTCAAAAAAAGAAAGGACCCTAACGACCCTAACGAAAATGAAATGCTTATAACTGGAGCACCTGCGATGGAGCCAAGAGCTTCAGCAGCTTCATGTCTAACCATTGGATGTTCAGCCACGTCTTTCAGGACCCTAACGAGGGCAGTTGCTGCGACTTTATTTTGCATTTGTCCAAGCACATAGGCAACCTGACTTTTAAAAAATAAAGTATGTCATCCAGCTTCAAACGAGTCGGCCTTATATATGGTGGCTATACGCTTCTTATCGATTATCGGTATGACTTAACTTAGTAAAATAATGAAAAGGATGATTCATAGAACTGACAAGAGAAAAATTAAACATTGTCTTGGACGAGGGAAATTTTAGTTGAAACATAGTACTACCAATTTGATTAGGGTTACACGATTAATTGTTGTAAATCGATGAGCAAAATCCATTTGAGTAACGGACATGTGAACAATATGACAAGCTGACGAGGCAAAAGTGATGGAAATACGTAACAAACCTCGTGGCGTAACAAAGCGCTTTTAGCGTTGAGGGAATCAACAATAGCAGAAATGGCTTCGTCTCCTCCATTGTTGCGGAGAGCAAACAAGGCAGCATAACGCTCGTACATACCCTTTTGTTCATCCAGTAGAACGTCTCTGCAAAATCAAGTGAACAAAAGAATATTTGATATATGAAAACTAATTTCACATTAACATCGTCTGACCACCAAAGTGAAATAACGACAACACAAAATGGTCGGAGACCCGTGTAAAATACACAAACCTTAGGTCAGAGATAGAAGTACAAGAAGCTGCACCAGCTGGATCAACTGACAAATAGGGTGATGCACCTTTATCATCGGAATCGTTGCTTTTCATTTCCTCGATCCTGTGCAAGGCCAATTCACACGTCTCTCGGACCTCGGGAGCTGGATCAGAAGATAGGCTTTTTTTCAATAGAGGAACGTTCGTCTCGAGACCTATCGCTCCAAGAGCTTCTGCAGCCTGCACAGAAGAAAAAACAGAGGGTATGACTAAAACATGATCTTATGAATATATTCCGTGATAAACAAGTACATGTTGATTGTTCCACCTCATGTCGAACTATTGGATGTAAAGAGAAGTCGTTGAGAACGGACTCTAAAGCAGGAATTGCTTCGGCGTCTTGCATTTGACCCAAAGCAAAGGCTGCTTCATGTGCCAACAAATTGGAACTGTCTCTAGTAGCTGCAAACAACACGCCATTTTAGACGATAGTTTGTTCAGACTAAAACTTAAGAAGAGAGAAACCACGATGTTTTACAATAAACACACCAGCACTCAAGTGTCAACCGTAAATAAATGACACAGATAGAATTTCAGAGTTCTGCATCCGTTTAAAACAAGAACTTTGATAGGTTAAACAACTAAGGGTGACGATTTTTTCCTCCATACATTCTGTCAACACAGCTTCCCTCAAGGAGTGCAAAAGCTACGAAATTGTCTACTCTGTGCTCGTGTAGGCAAAGTGGCAGAAACACTTCATAATATTCAGAATGAGACTATGAGAGTATGGTCATACGAGCTACTAATACGAGATGTAAAACACGAGGAACTCAACAAACGTATTCAATAAAAATAAACGACGAGCTCAGTAAGAGGAATGCTGCAGATGACTTCAAAATACCTCGGGACAACAACATTAAAAAAAAGAACACAAAACTTCAAAAAATATCTAAATACTTCACAAAACTTCACGCTTTAGACAAGTTAAGACGAAGAGAACAGGTCCCTACGTGTATAAGAACTTGGCACCGCCTTTAGAATCTTTCTACTTGCAAATGGGATCGCTTGCCATTTAGAGACCGTCTGTGCTAACAAAACCTATCCAATAAAAACGGTGTCGCAGATGATAAACTAGCAACAATTTGTGCACAGTTCCCCAAGTAAACAATCGAGTGAGACCGTTGTACGAGTACAACTGCGCAAACAACCACGCAATCATCTCGTTTACTAAACCCACATATCACACAAATTCAGAAGATTGTCTGCACAACTCGAACATCGAAAAAATCAATTAATTCTTATATGAGACGGTGTCACGATAATTTTATCTACAGATACCCAAAAACCCACTTGATCAATCAAACACAATCAATTACTGATTCTTATATGAGACGGTCTCACAATAATTTTATCCACGAAAACTGTAATACCCAAAAAACCACTTGAGCAATCAAACACAATCAACAACCCAACAACAAAAAAACAATCAAACAACACAAAAATTACAAGATTAAATTGCAAAAAGTAGTAAATTTATTCAAAAAAAAAAAAGGAGAAACCTTGAATTAGAGCAAGACGAGGGAGTGAACCACGAAGATTACGAAGTGAAAAAAGCGCCCTAAAACGTTCAGAAATTGGTTGATTTTCATCCAAAACTCGATCACATAGAAATTTCACCGTTTCATCAGTTGCCCCAAATGTACCCATCATTCAAAACAACTAAAAAACAACAAAAGATTGAAACTTTGTTGTGTATTTTGGGTAATTTGTGAAGAATTTTGGTCAAAATTGGAGGAAAAATTAAGAATTTAGAGTCAAAGGAAATGAATTTTATTTAGTGTAGCTTTTTAAAAACGCAAAATTGATTAAAAATGTTTATTTTTCCTGCAAACTATACAACGGACCAATTCTACGTGTCCAGCCCAATTTTTATTTAAGTCTATATGTTGGCCTGTTGGGCTCGTATAAATCGTTACGTAAGACAGTTTTATCATAATTTACGGAATAGTTATTGGTTTTATTTTATTGTGTGTATGTAGTCGGGTTTAATTGAACAAAATGCACGAGTGGAGAAGTAAATCATAGTTGGATTAGTATAGAATGGATCATTTTAAATCGCTGTATTTTGTGTCTAGGTAACATTTCGAGTTTGTCGAGTTATGAACAGTAAAATAGAGAGGCCGTACTCACACTAAATTAGTGTGAGTCACAAACAAATAAATCAAGAAAAAAATAAGGAAAAAAAATAACTACTAAATAACTAGTATTTGTGTGAGAGGACTCACAATAAACTTATTGTGAGACTGTACTCACACAAGTATTTGTCAGTTATGAATTCTCTGTTATTACCTTTTATTCATCAATTTGTTTGCATGTAACCTCTTTTTCCCTCATAAAAAGTGGGCTCATACAAACAAATGGATGAATTAAAAGAGTATTCGTCAATTTACGTCTGGTAATTAATTAAATCAATTGCATATATATAAAGTAACACATTGATTAAGTTTTGAAGAAACAAACTTCATATACTTCACATATATATTTGATATATGAATGATATGTTCATTCTTTTTACTACACTTCATTACCCTATAAAAGTATTATTAGTACATGTAATAAGAGAGTATTACAATCTTACAAGCAAGTTATATTATTCTCCATCTCTGCTACCTCCTTCCACAATATCATAAAGCTAAGAAACAAAATTGATTACATAATAGTCATATGACTTGATCATATTTGTCTAAAATAGTACTATAATACAAAATCTTATAAGGTTTAAATTTTTATTTATTACAAAAGTAACCCTTGTAACTATGTATAGCCACATAGCAACTATAAACGACACTTAGAAGACGATTTATGAATATAACTTTCAAAATCGCGTCTCAGAAAATCAGCCAGTCTCATGCAAGAATGTACCTGCACCCGTAATTATGACATCGTATTGGATGATGTTGTTATATACCTATTTCTTTTAACTTAATTTCCATGGATATAATGACCTAGACGAAGTTCGAGATCAACCTCTTCCTCATCTTGAACCACCCTAGATAGCAACCTTCCTTCGAGACCCGACTTACCTCCATTACTGTGGCATTGATTAGAGCTAAAATAGCTCTTAGGGGAGAAAAACAGTCTTGTAGGTGTATTAACCTGTTCGTTATTATCATTATCATTATCAGTATCATTATCGTTGTCTAGTAACATTTCCTTGGATTTATCGACTGTGGAAATGTTACTAGGCCTATTAATCGTCGTACTACTAGCTCTATCTTTTCTATGGATGTTCATGTGGCCTCCTAAAGCTTGAGCCGTCGTGAACCCTCTTCGACAAAACACACAATCATAGGATCTGATACCATGGCTTACTCCGACATCGACAACTCGATTTTGTAGATGATGATCAAATTCTTGAATATTGAAGCTCATACTTAATTTTTTTTATTAGGGTTTTTGGGTGTTTATGTGTTGACTTACAATGAGTGAATAAGTTATGTTTTTGTGGAAGAAGATAAGTGTATTTATAATAAGTAGGTCTTCTTATATATAAGGGTGTATTAGAATTAATAAATATTATTTGGAGTAGATAGTAGGAGAAAGGTAATATAAAGGACTTGGGTATGTACAAAAGTCATGTTTTTTCTATTTCCTCTGTCTCAGTCATTTGTTTACAGTTTAACTTTTTTCTCCTCACAAAAAAGTCAAACTGTAAACAATTCACTGAAATGGAAGGAGTGGTTTTCTTTTGTTAAATTGATGATTTTCAATTCTAAACTTTTAGAATGGAGCGTAAATATATCACGGAGCATGCAAATGATCAAATATTGGTAAACAAATATTTGAAATATTTTATATGCGATGGCTTAATTATATGGTGAGAGCTGGTTGTCGAATGCATTATGAATCTGTATGAATCATTTAATCCAATGAATGTAAAATTCTGCTTAATACGTACTCCGTAATAAAATTAAAACAATTGTAACATATATTATATTCAGCTACGTGGTATTTTTGACAATATTACTCCGTATAATGACTATTAATTATAATGTGATATTGAACAATCAGTCCACATGAACGTGTGTATTTCCTTTAATTTGTACTCTGTAATTTGTTATGAGTACCTTAATTAGCTTGTTATTCTATGTTTTAATTTGAGCTCTTACATGCTTGTAATAGCAAAATGCATGAACTTATTATATACCTAATTCAATCAATATCGATATCATTAATATATAACATGTATAAACAATATAATTAGATTAGATAATTAGAGACGTATGTATGTTTCATGCTTAACTCAAGAAATTCCGCATGCTTTGTGCATATGTCCTGCGTTTGTAAGCTTCTTAATGTCTATATATGTTTTAAGTTTTGACTAATTCGTCGAACGATTATCTTATTTCATGAAAATTTTTACTTTATTAAATGAAATGTAAAATTTTATTCACTAATAACACCAAATATATGCCGATTCTTTTTTTTTTTTTTTTTTAAACTGATCAAATGTCAAAACTCTAACTCATCCATATAATTTTACGTATTAACGGATAATTTAATTAAATATATATACTATTTAATTAGATTACCACATATAAAAGTTACTCCGTAAATTATTTGAGTTTAAAGATACCACCTAAAATCGCAAAGAAAACATTATTGATATATCACGTAGAATTTCCCTATATTTATTTTTCTTTAATTATTGATTAGTATATTGAAAAAAGATGCTTAAATCCAATATTGATGAAGTGTTGTATAATGTATATAGGTAATAAAACGAAAACGAAGCCATAAAAAATGAAGGTGAATACAAAATAGTTAGTAAAGAGTGACTCATATGGTCCACCATTGAAAATGGCAGCACTGCAAGAACCATCTAACCTTTTAGTATTAGTAAAATTAATTAATCAAATTCATTTAACAGAAAATCGGTTTTCTAAAATGTGCAATACGATAAATTTTCAAAAAAAAAAAAAAATATATATATAATCGCGCTTTCTTCTTTTAAAATTAACTTCAATTCAATTCAATTCTTAAGTAAGTTTAACCAATTCAATTTAATTGATTTATAGTTTTTTTTTCTTCATTTCAGTTCAATTTAATTTATACATATCAGTTTAAAACTTAGAACCTAGACAGTCATATAAATTAACGCATGTAATTAAAAAATGATACGTTGAAATATCACTCGTAAGTCGTAATAATTATAATTATCCAAGACGCAAAAGAACACATAAGTATTTTGGCTTAATATATGCATGCATGTTCTTTCACCTAGCTGTATATAATGCTCGACAAATAGATTCAAGAGTAGTTCATAAATTTATTAATTAAAGGCACGCTCAAGATTATTATTATTATTATTTTTATAATTAAATCATTAACAATAATTGTGATTAAAAGTTCTTGTTTATGTATCTAATAGTTTAGTGATATAAATAATTTCGTGTATCAAAGGTTAGTCGATGAATAAAATGGAGAAAATATTAACGACGGTGGCTTTTAATTAAGAGTAATGGACAACAAAGTAAGACATCAAAGACAACTACTCGAGTGATGCAACCATGCCACGCCCTAAACCTACTATTGTCTTTTTTCTATATATCGTTTATTGTCAATGGCGGAGGTAAAACTGATAAGATTTTACGAGTAATTATTATTCAAGTTTAGCTGTGAAAAATACAGTGTATATAAATTTTAAATTTTACTTTTGTCTAACTAAATAAATTTTCTAAAGAGTAGTACATTTGGGTGGATTGGCAATGAAATGTGTGAACACACAACACCATTTTTTTTATTTTTATTTTTTTATTTTTTATTATTATTTTTTTTAAGATTGTTTGAACTATATAATTGATTGAATTGAAAAATAAAATTTGACAAATTGTTTAACAAGGTTGTTTTGCCATAACTTTAACAAAACCAAAACAATTAAAAATAAAATATAAATTACTTCGTATTGTATTAAGACAATCTCATCAAAATCCAACAACGTATTATATTCTACCTTGAGCTAGCCTCATATTACGAAACATACGCTATTCCAAATTCCAATATTTAAATTAAATCATTAACCCTAAATTTTAATTAAATATCTTTTTTTTTTTTTTCCTTAATTTTGCAGGAGTTAATGTTTTAAGTCCTTAGCTTTCATATTCTTTAATCATTAAGCTTATTACTCTGTAGAAGATTTATGAAACACTTGTCGGTATCATGTTTAATCCAACACTTTCGCATAACCCTTAACCATCATATCTTCATCAGTTCTTACTAATTAATTTATCTGCTCAAAAGGTAATCACGTTACATTTGAAAAGTAACTCAATCGTTTTTCAAATGTAACTATTCATTCGTTGTCTTATACTATAAGTCGGTCTCACCATAAAACTTATACTCTTCTTTTAGTGTAATTGCTAGACTATCCTTGTAATAGGCTAGTCTTATACTATAAGACGATCTTATACGAGAATTCCTGAAACTGTATAAACCCGACCCGAAATCAATTTTTATAAGGACCCATTCGGATCACTTGTTTTAAAAGTGGGCCCAAATTACATTTGATAAGGCCCAATTGACTCATCTAAACTGAATAATGTTTTTTTTTTCATCAATTTCATTTATGTCTTCTTCAAATTTCCGCCATTAAACCCCACAATAAAGGTGCATTTTTTTTTTATTAATCTGCTTCTCATTTTAATTTATTTTTGTTTTATTTCGAATTTACTTTTAATTGTTGCTGTGGAATCGTTTTTGTAATTTGTTGAATGATTTGAATGGATGATATGATTGAATTAATTAGGGTTTTTGCCGAATTAAGTCAATTTATTGATGTGTGAATGCTTGATGAATGATTTACACTTTTAGTAGATTTATTGAGGTTTTAGGTCGATTAATTTATCTAGGGTTTTAATTTGGGTGAGAGATGTTACCAAGTTGAGTATAACAACAGTGTTTTTCGATCGAATTAATTTGGGTTTTTATTTGATTATGTTAATTTATTGATTTTGATTGCTAAATGAATAATTTTTAGTAGATTTATTATGTTTTTAGGTGGGTTAGTTTTTCTAGGATTTCATATGGGTGAAAAATGTTACAATGCAAAGTAATTGATTCGGGTTTTAGTCGATTATGTCAATTTATAGATTTTTGAATGCTGTGAATTAATGTAATTGGGTTTTTTAATCGGGCGAACAATGTTACTAAGGAATTACTCCGTATAATCGACAATGTATAAGTGAATTACTGGGGAATCGCTGGTATGATTGCTGAATGAATGTTCCAATTACTATTATCGAATGATTTAGACGGCCTTATTGTTTTGAAAATCGACGTGGCATTATTTGACCGCATTGTGAAGCAATGCTGGCCATAATACTGCGACTGTGACCGTCACGAAGAGTTACGAAGTAATAGTTAATACTATGATTTAGGGTTTCAGTCGATTTATTGATTTGTGAGCACAGAGCACTGAGTGAAATGATTTTATAGTGGCCTTATTTTACCGCACTTTGAAGCGATGTTGGCCGTATTTTGTGTTATACAGCTGTGACAGCTGACACAACGACTGTCACAGTCACTAAGAGTTAATACTATGACTTAGGGTTTTAGTCGATTATGTTGATTTATTGATTCGTGAGTGCTGAATGAATTTTCTTATAGTGGACTTATCTTGTTTTTATGTGAAATCAATGTTTCTAGGGTTTTGTATTGGGGTAAACATTAAAACTAGAGAAGATAGAGGAGGTTGTGGTGTGGAAAAATGAGAGGACGTTTTGGTCTGTTGAAGAGTTCTAATGGTGTGGTTGGGAGTAGAGTGATTGGTGAAGCAGCAAAATGGGTTTCATGTTCAGCGTTTTCGACTTCGTCGGGCGATGGTAGAGGTCGAGGGCGAGGCCGGGGTTCGGGTATGCCTAGTAGGATTGATTTTTTGGGTGGCCTTGGTCGTCCTGGGGAAGCGGATTCAAAAGAAGTTTTGAATGATTCGGAAAAGTCGCACCCTGGTATGGGACGTGGTCATGGTCAAAGCAAACCTTTGCCTTCGTCTCCATTTCTACCGTCGTTTAACACATTTGTTGCACCGGGGCGACCGTCGCAGCCTGAACCAGGACTCGGTCGTGGTAGGGGTGGCGGTGGGGTGACTTTCCAGCAATCAGGATATCAGGAGGAGTCGAGACCTAAGCAACCCATAATTTTTACGAAAGACAATGAGTCAGACAATCCATCTGTCATTGACTCACGTGAGTCAGCAAATCAAGAGTCTGTTCAGGATAGCCAGGCATTGCGTCCTGAAAGAATGAACACGGTGCTGTCTGCGGAAGGGAAGGAGAAATTTGAAAGAACACCCGTGCATGAGGAGAGACCTAAGGAAGAAAATAGGCATCTTCGACCTAAGCGCGGTACTGTTGGAAGATTGAGGGATAGATTGGAGGCTACATCTGAACCTAAGCCCAAGTTGAGCCGTGAGGAGGCAGTGAAGAGGGCGGTCGGTATTTTGTCTAAGGATAGTGGTGTATCAGATGGTGGTGGTAGGGGAAGAGGAAGAGGAAGAGGCAGAGGAAGAAATGATGGTGACGAGAGTGACGATGATGAAGATGATGCATTTGTTGGTGATGACGCTGACGGTGAGAAATTGGCTCAGAAGCTCGGCCCTGCAAAAATGGCTGAACTTACGGAGGCGTTTGATGAAGACGTCTTGCCTGATCTTGTTGCCATGGATGCGTATTTCGATGCAGTTGATCTTAATTATAAGGTGGAATTTCAGTCGATTATGATGATTTTACTATTGTTTCTCGTGATACCATCAGTCATGCGTTTACTTTCGTTGCTTTCAGACTGAATTTGAACCAGAATACTTGTTCGGAGATTTTGAGACGAATCCTGATATCCATGACACTCCACCTATCTCGTTACATGATGCGCTCGAGAAGGCGAAGCCCTTTTTGATGGCATATGAAGGAATAGAGAGTCAAGAGGAGTGGGAGGTAAGCACGTTGTACCACATAACATGTTTCGCCAATAACATTTTTATGCTCATAATTATTATGAGTACTTGTTTTTGTGCAGTGCCTATATTTCATCTTTTCTAACTCACAATCCATATATTGCCTTTTTTTATACTAAATAAATAGTCATTCGTGCGTTATCTACTTATCTTGTTTTGAATTCTATTAATCTAGGACGAGTGAAGTCATAGCACGTTTAAATGATCCATTATTACGTCATATGAGAAATCAAGGCACGAACATCTTTTTATGGATTATACCTGCAGTCCACAACAATGTACTTCGTATCACTTTTGACTTAGGCCCCTTTGTACTATCCCCTTAACGTTTGCAATGTAAATGCTATACTCCTAATTTTCCAAAATTTATCATATTTTATTGTGGATAAAATGCGAATACTACCCTTTTGAGTTACGGAGTATTTGTATAGAAAGTATTTTACATTGACACAGAGGAAGTACAATTGACTATCATGTTGACTCCTTGAACTACATCAAGGGAAAAACAGATACCTATTTGCGGCCAACTATTTCGTCGTTCTTAAAGCTCACATTGGAAGTTGTTTTTCATGGTTTATCACGTTCAACTTATCCCAGAGTTATCACTCTAATGCAATAGTATTCGTTGCCGTTAATCTTTTAACCTTTTTTGTACTCAGGAAGCTTTGAAGGAAACGATGGACAATGTTCCACTGCTAAAAGAAATCGTGGATCATTATTGTGGGCCTGATACGGTGACTGCAAAGCAGCAAAACGGTGAATTAGAAAGAGTTGCCAAAACAATTCCTGAGACTGTACCTGATGCGGTTAAAAGCTTCACTGACCGTGCTGTTCTTTCGCTTCAGGTTAGTATTCTACACTTCAACCAACTTTTTTATAGTAATGATACCGTGTGTCTAGTAGAGTAGCATTCTTGAAATCTATGTATCTGGCTACTTTAGATGTTGAAATCTATGTATGGTAACCTAGTTTTAAATCTAGGTTACGGTTGCGGTTTCGGTTGATACGATTTCACATCACTAAATGCAAGCCAAAATATGGTGAATAAGTGTCAAAGTGATATTCAGAACCTTTCTAATACGATCGTGTTTCGTTGTCGCGGCCTTTATTTCATACCATGCTTGGTAACATCATATAGTAATTGCTCGCCCTCGTGACCTACGAGCAAACCTTAGTACATGTGGTAAAACGTTGGAGGTATTTCTCTCTGTTTATGTTTCTTAACACAACGATAAACATGTGCACAAATCCGAACTCTCGAGAAAAGCTGCACTTGTTGAAAGGTAGGTGTTGTAAACCTTATAGGCTTATAGAGTTATACTAGAAGATGCGGCCTACTGTTCCCCTCGTTTTGTTACCTTCGTTAGCTCTGCGTTAATACATCTCGGTTTGAGACGTGATCATGAAATCGGTTTTGACAACCATACTGTGATGCAGTATCACGCCTGAGATTCTGGACTACTGTTTCGTGTGTATTCGGTTCATTCACTGGAAATATTTCTTGAGATGGTAGCTACGACATAGAAATGTACGGAGCATGTGATATAAGTTCGTTTTATGATGCAGAGCAACGCAGGGTGGGGATTCGACAAAAAATGCCAGTTCATGGACAAGCTCGCTGACCAGTTCACCCAGTCCTACAAATGAGCAGGTTCTCGAAGAATCTCGTGTACTATACTGCTCAAAGAAATATTTATTTCTTCATATAGGTAAATTAGTCAAATAATCATCATCCTTTCCGATAAATTTCCGAGGAACATTTTTTCCGTGAGGTATTATTTTCTGTGTACCATGGCAAAGTGTACTTCCACACATTTTTCGGCAATCTCTAGTATTTTTTTTTTATTAGAGGATCGACGAATTAAACGAAAGTGAACTTTGGGATATTCCCTACACGTTTGAAATCGCAACATTTATCGCTTTTGACTCAAATAGTTACGAGTATTTGTTACTCCGTATTAGCTTATATGGTTTACCTTACCCTAGTAAGTTTGAGTAGGCAAAATGATACTCGTTGCATCAAACATTTATAAGATCCTCTAATCTTAATTTCTGGTAAAAACTACTCCGTAGCTTATAAGAGTGTAGGAAGGCTCTGTTCTTTATGGCTTATAGAAGTTAAACTTATAAGAGTTTAAGAATTTATAAGAATTTATTTATTTATTTTGTATATTTGTGCTGAATGTAGAGCTTAAGAATTGAAATAATTTATAAGAAAAATTGCTACTAAGCCCAATCGAATTTATTATTGTATATTTTTTAATTTTAAATTTCAATTTTTTGATAGTTATAATAAGTACACTATTAATTTACCTTACGTGAATCTATTCAAAAGTAGAAGGTATAATACTTTGTAAAACATTTACAAATGATATGAAGGGAGTGACAATTTATTTTAACAAATGCAAATTTTGTAATTATAATAGCCATAGGCATAATTAAACTAGACAATTTTAACTTGCATGTATTTTGTTATCGTTAACAAAATGGCAAGGTTGTTTAATTAAAAATGAAGTTTATCATCGGTGAATTACCTTTCATTTGTCCACTTATTTTTTCAAATGTACAAAGACTACAACGTTAGTAGTTATTCTACGATTTTTGTCAACTTTTTTTTTTTTTTTTTAACTTTCGATGGTGATAAGATACTTTTTAATTAGTCCTTATGAAAAAAAGGGCGGTAGATGATAATGAGAAAGGGCGCCGCTTCTGGACGAGCGAGCATGTTTTATTTTTATTTTTTTCCGATGCATAATGGAGAGTGACGAGCGCCGACTAGGGTTGAGAAGGCCATGCCCCATGCCTCAATAGATTGGCTTTCACCAAAAAATGGTGAAATGTGAGCTAATTTTGGACTTCTTCCCTACCTTCCTTTTTCTAGCTTTTGGGTTCTACTCTACTTGAGTGCTTTATACTCTCAATTTTTTCACCATCACTTATCATTAAACTCCTTCTTCCCTTTTTGGTGGGAATAATCAATTTTTATTACAATCATTTGTCTATACTTTTTCTACTAGTATACATATAGTCTTATTTATCATGGGTAGTGGGTTCTACATACGACCCGGATCCGCTAGTTGATCTCGATTTTAAAGGTTTTGAGTTTTTTGACCAGTATTTTGGGTGTCCTGTACAAAATACTCGTTAATTTTACATTAAAAAATTTACTCTTATATAAATTTAGATTGATTAATAAAAATCTAAAATTTGATCAGGAAGTTCTTGATGAATAGAGGGCTATGCCTAAATTGAAGTTCTCATTGTTTTAGACATACAAAGTTAGATTGAAAAAATTTGTAGTCATATATATCGGCTATATATTGGTCGGATAGTTATTAAGATAGGTTAGGCTAGATTAGAATTTTACGATCTGGTATCTATGAACCCACAATCTAAAATGAGAACAACAGTATATGACTAATAATCATATATCATTCCAAGTATAATTTTGTTGAAGAGTTGTTTGATTCTCCCAACGATACATTATCACACATTATGACATATGCGATTGCTGATAAAATCGTTCAATTTTGTCGAAAAGTTCATCTTCCTTCGAATTTTATTTGCAACTCAAATGCAAAAAGGCCTCCCCACATTCCATCAAACCAACGTTCGTTATTGTTTGACGACTCATTCATATCGAATTCCTAATTACATAAATTCACTTCCTTAGTAATTCAAATGTAACATATCTTTATAAATTTATACACCCTTACTCTCATACTGATACCGAATCCCTAATCACATAAATTCATTTCCTCAACAGTTCAAATGTTAACATATATCCAAGTGCCTCCAGTCCAAGCGGAGTTTAGGGGTGCCTCAAAGCTTGTAATGGCAGGATTTGCGTGGTCCTGGGTTCGACTCCCTGGGTGGACAATGGCTTGCGGATACCTGTTATCCTACAGGATGACTTACCTGATACATGTGATTTGCAGGTTAATTTCTGAAGATATGACTTACCTGATACATGGTTAATTAACCGTACACAACCTCACCCTTATACTAATACCGATTTTTCATTAATATATGTAAAAGGGGACCCATGTATGCATTTGCATGACACCTGATGAAGATGACATGCATCATCATGCATGGGATTGTATGAATGAAACTATACCTTTAGAAAACTTCACTTTGAACAAAGTATTAAATTAAAATTATGAAGAAACAAAGAAAGTTTTGCTAGAAATAGTAAGTTTTGCTAGCCTTATAACATGGTTGACAATTTAGGAAAGGCCATCATACAACTGACACAACCAAAAACATTCTTGGGAACATGCGATTATAATAATAATAAAAAAAAAATATTAATAATAAATTTTAATAATAAAACTAATAATTTACTCACTCGTAGTAAATTGAAATTATTGTGGATTTTTCATTATTTCGTATGTAGATTTTTGGTCTGAAGTTTAACTTTGTGTCTGGTCTTTTTTTGTTCTTTAGTAAGTTGGCTATTTATTTTTTGAGTGTTCAGTTTTGTTGGGAAACTCATTTTTCTGTCTTATGAAATCATTAACTTGTACTCTTACCTATTTTTCTTTATACTCCCTCCGTCCCGGTCATTTGTTTACACTTTCTATTTTGAGGGGTACGGGTCATTTGTTTACACTTTCCATAAATGGTCATGGGTGACCCATGTGGGAGGTGGACCCCTACTCCCTTAACCAATTACATTTCATAATTTTAAGCAAGCGGGACCCCCTTTGTACTTACTCCGTATATTATTATTTTATTAGTTTTTTCTCTACCTCTCTCCTCATATCGATAAATGTGTATAAAGTAAACGTAAACAAATCACTGAGACGGAGTGAGTAAAACTATTCAAAAATATATACTCTGTACTTATTATACGTATTTTAATAAATAAAATATGGCTACTATAAGATTTACAGTAGTCACTATTAGCTACTCCCTCTGTCTCAGTCATTTGTTTACAGTTTGACTTTTTTCCCCTCACAAAAAAGTCAAACTGTAAACAATTCACTGAAACAGAGGGAGTAAGATATACTGATATGATTTTTGTTTTCCTTCATGTAATGTGATTATCTCTTACTGTGTTTAACGAGTACTCTGTATCAAGTTAAATATGTCGATATTTTAGAGGTCATGTTTATACATTAAAAGAGTAGTTTGAAGTATCATATATTCATATGACTTGACATAAGTTTTTACGCACAACGTAACTAATACTCTTATGGTGTTATCCTCTCTCAACTCTCAAGTAATTGTCATGATTTTGCGAATTGATAACGTATTAATTTAGAAATCTCACAAAAATTGTAACTAAAAGATTTAAAATTTTCATGGTTCGACAAACAAGGAAATTATCCTTGTTTACCTGTGGCTCTACTAATTTATGTTACGAGATTATCATGCGTGTATAATGCAATTTAATTATAACAAGTATTTACCGAGTACTCCGTATTATTTATTAAACTATTAACAACGAACACAAGTACTACGGAGTGCTTTACAAAACATTCTATAAGTATTAAACTAACCTATCTGATTAAAATAAATTTCGCTTTATCTTTATACTTATATAGAGTACTCGTACAAATTTAATTTTCGCTTTACTTTTAATATCCTCCTTGCGCAAATTAATGCAGAATTTTATTTTCACTTGACGATTTTAAATTACAATTTGATCGTTCAACACAAGACGAATTTGACGTCAATGAGTTCTTACGTGCGGTGTACTGTGGTAAATAAAAGAGTAATAAATTTGAGTGATTACGTGCATGCAGTACGAATGTTCTTCAAGAATTACAGTCACTTCATTTACTTTGACAGTTTGACTAGCATATCGTGGGTGTAGAAGAAGTAACATATTTTCACCACGATTTTGTGGACTAAAATAAATGACATTAGAAAGAGTGATTTGATTGTACCCAAAAAAAGTGTAATTTGTTGAACTTTTTAGTCCAAATAAAAATATTCTCAAACTGTGATTTTAAATAAATATATCTGCATATTGGCAATAATTTTATGTTAAATTATGATAAGTAACATGAATTTTCAGACTTGAATTACATAGTCACGCACATATTATAAATCATAAGTTTTTTATCGTAAATACTGTCAACAAATCTTTTTTTTATTACTCAATGTTAAAAGCTTTGTCAACACGAAATGAAGAAACAACGGAGTAATAAAAGTTATTATTAATTTATTGTGATACATACTTAGGGTTATATAGGGAGCTGAGTGTATAAGGTAATTTAATTACGTTATTTTATGGCATCAATTCGATTACAAAAATGTAACTTTACACATATATACTCCTTCTGTCTAGTCAATTATTGTTAACATTTGCTTTATTTCTCTCTCACAAAATAAAACAAATGTTAACAAATCACTAAAACGGTAATTAATATCTCCAAGCAAATAAGAAAATGTCAATTATTTAGTCAATTCCAATAGGTTATTAAGAAAGCCATAAAGGTAACAATAACGATAATTGTACGTATAAAATAAGTCATCCACAATACAGAGTACAAAGTACCTTTCTATATGATGTTAAAATGAAGAAAAATAAAAATTGCGATGACTTGGAGACATTTTATACCATATCATTTACTACATTAACTTTTTTAGGGCTATTGTTTCTAGTAACCATTTTACTAATTTTTTTTGAGGGAACCATTTTACTAATTTTAATTATTAATATATGTTGTATTTTAATACGAGTAATTTTTTAAATCTAATTTGTACAAATAATTTTTTTAACTCTAATCTATTACTCCTTTTAACTCAAATTATCATAATGTTTAATACACAAATCTCTAATTCTAGTAATAACCATTTTATTATAATGTAGTGAGTGACCTCTTTTTACGATAAAAAATGATGAGGTCAGCTTGACACCGAAATGAGTAACTACAAACAGTCATTTAATTTATGCTCATGTTCATGTCTTGGAACAATTATGACATCTTGCAGTCATGTACTACATCTATATCTCTTGCATGTATTTAGTAACAAAATTTCTTATATACAAAAATAATACTTCCTCCATTCCAATAGGTTCTTTACGTTTCACTTTTTGGACACTATTCATAAGTGTGTAGAATATTCGATATAACTTTTAACATACAAATAAAAAAATAGTCAAGTGTGATCTTGTTTTAATTGTCTTATCGAGCACATTATTAACATCAAATTTTTAAAATTTTCAAGAATACGAAACTAAAGATATGAACGAAACAAAACGAGTATTAATCTACGTGTATAAAGCAAACGTAAAGAATCTATTGGAATGGAGGAAGTAAGAAAAAACACCACAATGAATTATTTTATATTTTAGATTGATATTTATTTGTTTCAGAAAAATTGAATTACATACTTCGTATAATAATATAGGGAATTTAATAAAATAATCACTTTGTTGTTTGTACCTGGGTAAATGTAGAAAATTATAAAAAAAGGATATAGACGGCATACGTCTCACTTTTTATTAACTATACATTAAATTATATAATTTGTCAGTGACAAATAACACTTTGTATATTCTAAAGTTAGGATGCTTACGAGATCATAAAAATATATAACACTATGTCGCACATTTAATTTGTTCTGTATTAATTATTTAGAATTTTGAGTAGTAATTTTGATTATTTATATTAGAAATTATGAAGTTAATTAAAAAAAAAAAAAAATATCTCAGCTAAGAGGTTTCGATTACTTATTTCACACGCGACTTTCTTTTATGCAAACTAAACCTTTAATTTATATATTTATCGTGTCTAGTGGGAAATGTAATTGGTAAAATTAAATCTCATACACGCAAGTAATAATATCATTTTCAGCACGATTTATATGATCAATCCTAGCTAGCTAGCAAAAAGCCTAAATTTAATTTGAAGAAGCAAATTTGAGGGTTCGATCATCAAAAGTTGAAAAATAATTCTGTGTAATACGAAGTAGAAGATATAGTTGATCAATTTACTCCCTCCGTTTCAGTGAATTGTTTACAGTTTGACTTTTTTGTGAGGGGAAAAAGTCAAATTGTAAACAAATGACTGAGACAGAGGGAGTAGTAAAAATACTATTACCTATTATTTTCACATCTAATTAAATACTCGGTATTACAGATTGTCTTATTCAAACTATTAAACTATATAACAATCTTCATTTTAAAAAAAAAAAAGGCTTTAAAATATTGATCTTTTAAATAACTTAGCTTAAAATAATATAATCAAAATAAAGAACTAACAAAGGAGGTTGTAATGAAGTAGAATAAATTTGGAAAATTGATCATCATTGGGTAATTTGAATTAGCATCACATGATGAAGCAATATAACAATTAGTGATGTTTTTTTTAATATAGATGTTTTAAATCACTTGATAATTTAAGATTCAAATAATCGAGTATAATGAATATTATTAATGAACACTAGAGATTAGTACATACTAAATTGTTATATTGCTTGATAATTTGTGAGTATATAGTATGGCCCCAAAAAAATGTTGCAAATTCCACCTGTATTTTGTATGTATATGTTGAAATGTCACTTAATTGTCCATACTTTCAACATTCAAAGCATATAAAATTTTCAAAACTTTTCCTGAAAAAGTAAGTTCATCATATCACAAATAAAAAGGCTAAAAAAAACTCACAAATTTCTTACTCAATAAATAAAATAAAATATAAACCCTCATAAATTTCAATATCATCATATATAGTGGAAGATAATTAATAAAACTTGAATTAAAGTTTGCTTAAATAAATTGATCAACATGAACAAAATAGCCAAAATAGTTTTGAAACCTAATTAACAAATACAACACTAGAATTATGAGCTCAAATAAATTTTATCATCGTTAATTAAACTCCGAGACGAAGCTCCAAATCTAAATCTTCTCTAGCTTCTCCAAGGCATAATTCCAAGTCTAATCTCACAACTTCCTTATTAGTATTAAAATTATTAGTTGATGAAGAAATTCCATTATTAATATTAATATTATTATTATTGTTTAGAATTCTAACTTCATTTTGATGATGATGTTGATGTTGCTCAAATGATGTTGAAGCCATGTTGTATTTCCACTTACCCTCAACCCTTTGCTCTAAATCTCTTGACCCCATTATCCTCGTCGAATAATCGAGACTTTCACCACCACAACCACCACCACCACCACCACTCTTCCATGGAGGTGGAGGAAGGGAGGAAAGTGAGAGTGACACCATTGAGTATTGATGTGCATAAATATCCCCATTATTACTATTATTTCCCGATGAAGAAACTATGGATGAGCTTGTACAACATGGTTTCGGGTTATTAGGGTTAGGGTTTCCAGGGCTTCCAGAGTCAGGGTTATTAGGGTTTCTAGGGTTAGGGTTAGGGTTATTAGGGTTTCTAGGGTTAGGGTTTGAGTTTAAACTAGGGTTTTGATCAAAACTATTAATATTATCAATATTATTATTGATATTATTATTATTATTATTAGGAGTAGTAGGAGGAGGAGAGTGATCTCTAAGCCTAGCTCTATCTCTTCTATGGATGTTCATGTGACCTCCAAGAGCTTGAGCAGATTTAAACTCCCTTTGACAAAAACTACATGTGTAGTACCTTGGTGGCCATGGATATCCATAAGGGTAATCCTTGTCAATCTTCATATAATTATTATTATTATTATTATTATTATTATTATTATTATTATTATTATTATTATTATTATTATTATTATTATTATGACTACTATTATTGTTATTAATATTATTGTTATTATTATTATTATTATTATTATTATTATTATTATTATCAATTGCTTTACTACTACTACTACTATCTTTCATCTTGCTTCCTCTACTACCACTCATCAACCCTATTCTTTCCATAGCAACAACCTTTCAATAATATTGGTAAAATGACGAAAATACCCTTGCGACCGAAAATCGAATTGATCTATGGAAGAAGGATTTTGATTTGGAGGGTATGATATGATGAATTGAATTTGATTGGAGATGATGATTTGAGGTATATGGGTAAAAAAAATGAAGGAAGAAATGGAGAGTAAAATTAAAGAGGGTTAATTAATTAATAATATATTTATTTTACTTTGATGTGAGAAGTTGAAAAATAAAGTGTAAAATGTAGAAATGTAGGTAGCTATATATGAGACGTTTTAACCATGAATGTGTACCATACTTTACTAGTATGTCTGCTACTATTTCAAGGACATTGCGCTTAGAAAATGTAAGTGGAACTTTGTACTTTTTTGCACAACAAATTAAATTAAATGGAGTGATAGAAATATATATGGAGTAGAATAGAAAGATTTGATACGTATTTTAATTTGTTTATATTGGTTGTTTAATAAGGCGGTACGGTCAATAATATTAATGATAATAATGTTTTGTAATTTATACGGAATTTTATGCAAATAACACAATCTTTATTTAAATCTCGTTGAGACGATCATAATATACATTGTATTGCGTTTGGCTAAGTTTGCAAGAAGTCTTTTAATGAACGATAGTAAATCCATATAGTGTGTGTATAGTACTTTAATTTGAAATAAGTTTGTATTTTTAGAATGAGTATGACAAGAGTACTACTCTGTACGGAGTACATTTTATAGTATATATACTCCGTATATGAGCATATGTGCTTATCATTAGAAGCTCTAGTGATGATTGAAAAGAAGCAATATACCATATTTCGCTGATAGGAAAATATAAAGAGTATTTAGATTATTATAAGAAATTTCTTATATACGGAGTATCAGTTTCTTTATCACGTAATTAAACATGATTGCTAAAGTGAGAGTAATCAATAATTACTAATACACTAATACTTCCTCCATTCCGTTTGATTGTATACGTTTGGTTTTTTGACACTATTCACGAGTGAGGATAATGGTCGATATAATTTTTAACATATAAAATAAAACATAATCATGTGGGATCTTGTTTTAATTGTCTTTTCGAATACATTATTAATATCAAATTTTTATAATTTTTTGAAATACGTAACTAAAGATATGAACAAAAGAAAACGTGTATCGACGTACGTGCAAAAAGCAAATGTATAGAATCAAATGGAATGGAGGAAGTATTTCGTAAACTAAATAAATTTAGGCTAAGTTACTCTATATTATTTTACTCGCATGCATGTCATAAAATAATCATGCTCTTTTGTGCATAGCATTTTCACTTTAGTTTCGATTGTTAAAAATATGAAAATTACAAAAACTAAATGTTTTGTTACAGGTTACTCCATATTTTAACTTATAACAATATAATAGGACATAACATTACTTATAATAGTTATATGAATAACACTTTGTTAAGATATATAGGAGAATGCATTTTAGAGAAATAGAAGATAATTATATTATTATGAGTTGTGTTGTATTTTACATTACAACTAACCACCTTATATAGACTTTAGATGGAAAGCCAAAGGTTTACATTTATTATTAAACTTAATACTACTATTAATATCGAGACATAATTATACGTCTCCTCATATACTCTAATACCCCCACTCAAACTCATGGTAATTGGATAAAATTTCCATGAGTTTGCACAAAATAAAATAAAAATATGTCTTCGTCTTCGATCTTCATCTTCATCTTGGCAATAGTGGTAAAATAAATGCGTATAGGACTCGCCAGACAATACTTAGATGCGTATAGGACTCGCCAGACAACAATAATGCGTAACTCGCCAGTACATAAGAGGGTAACAGCCTACCCAATACGTGCGTATAGGACTCGCCAGACAATAAATGCGTAACTCGCCAGTAATTAATTCAATACCACCTTAACAAAGTTGAAGAATTTAAATGAAGACAAAAATAGATAATTTGGAACTTGGGGGTTTTTATTCAATGAGGGGAAACCAAAAGTTTACACCAAATTTGAGAGAGAAGACGTTGAAACCAAAAACACCATTGAATCAGAAATAGCGTAATTATGTGCGGAGTACTCCGTGATTAATTAACAAAACAAAGATCAGGGCTTTTGAATCAAGTCAAACAAACATGACCAATTTGAAGGAGGTGCCCCGTTGCTCAGGCTTCAAACAGGAAAATAGCTACTCTTTACTTTACATTCCATATTTCCGTATACTCCCAAATTTTTATTTTTTTTTATTTTTTTTTAAATCAACAATTTCATCAATAAACGAAAATAGAATCCCGCCGGTGAGCAAGGCCCACCGGCAAGAAAGCGGAAGCGTATCGAGAGACCTCAGTAACGAGGCTCTGTTACCATGTCGAGACATAATTATACGTCTCCTCATATACTCTAATACACTTCCTTAATTCTATTTTAAAATTCGACATAAACGAACTGTGTTCTTTATATAAAATTAAAATTTAATCAAATATTGCTTCAAAGTCATTTTATCAAAACTAATATCCTTCCAATTTGAAAATTATTTTAGATCAAAATACTCTATATATATTACTCTATATAATATAATATAAAATTATTAGTTTACTCCGTATTATTTTTTTTATTAAAATGAAAAAATAAACAAATAAATAGAAGATATGACTTTCAAAGTTTCAATTGATGTCGTCGTGTTTCACTAGAAATGTTATTACGCAAAATTTAGTGTCAACTAGTTTCACTAAAAACCTTATTTAAGCACATCTCTAGTTTGTCGGGCTATATTATGGACCCCTTGATATTGGGCTTGCAGTTGTTGGGCCTTAGTTTTTGGATCTACAAAAGTTCATATGTGACTATGTGAGTCGATCAAATCTTATATTCCCTCTGTCTCAGTCATTTGTTTACCGTTTGACTTCTTTCCCCTCATAAAAAAGTCAAACCGTAATCAATTCACTGAAACGGAGGGAGTACTTTCTTTGTTACAAAAAAACGTTTTCATTTGACTTTTGCACGTAAATCAAGGAACAAATTAAAGTAAACATAACAAAATATATGTGCGTCAGACTTTATTGTTAATGATGTTACATTAGACATTCATTTTTTTTTATGAAGTTATAATTAAACACTGTTTCCATGAAACTAATACAGTCTAAAAGTCGGTGACTTCAACTTACCCTAGAAGATCAACCCAATGGTTGTTTGATTGTCTCCTACAAACTAGGAAGATAAACTTCTTATCTTAGAAAGTTGAAACTCAACACCTTGTTGAATTGGTTACTCATTTTTTAGTAAAATGGAGGAAATAGATTTTTGGTAAGTTGCAATTCCATCAATATGTGAGAAACTGATTATCCATTGTCCTTTGGGTAAGTTAATTTTCTTACATCTTAAATTGATAATTATTATATTGCGATTAATCTATTAACTTTTAGAAAAACAATTTAAGAATGTAATGGCATTTTTATACAAAAAAATGTGATTTTTTTTAGGGTAAACTCTCACATTTTATAACCACGATTTTGAAAACTTACCTTTTCAAATTTTGTTAAAAAACTCTCACCTTTAATCACCTCGATTTTAAAACCTCGCCTTTTGTAATTTTGTTAAAAAATTTTCACCTTTTATAAACATTTTTTAAAAAAACTATCACCAAATTTAATTTTTTTGTGAATACGAAAAAAAATTTATGAAATATTTTAATTACGAATGTAATTTGTCGTCCACCGAAACTCAAATGTGAAAAGATAAAACAAGAATTTAATTATTTTCATGAGTCAAAATAGCCGTTTATTATGGTGAAAATGAAATTTTGGTGGGATGAACCTCCTTCAACTTATGAAATACTCTCCTCTTTTGACAGGCGGAGTCCAATGCATGAATTTAACATGATACAAAGCCTTGTGACCAAAGTTCACGGGTTTGAATCTCACCAACCCCCCATTTCAAAGTGAAATATTTAAAGACTGTAGAATCTGCAACATGTTCACGTCCACACTTCAGCTCGTAAAAACATTCGTATGCGTTAGCTAGAGTATAAATTTAATCTTGGACCTCTAATTAACCATCAGCGTAAACAACTTAAATTTATGATTGAGTTAATTCTTAACGTTAGTTAATCTACTTTATTTATATATGTATATCTCTTACTTCCAATCAACCTCAAATACCTATTACCTAACACCACATTCCTCTCAAAAAAATAAAAAAAATAAATTCTAACACCACATTAAAGAGATACTCCGTACATGTACAAAAATAATTGTGAAAGAGTAAGTCTTGCATTATGGGGTCCAATCGTGTGAAGATATTTGTTGGTTACTCCGTATTTAATATGTTGGTTGCATTATTTGGTTACTCCGTATTTAATATGTTGACCCTTTAGGGCAAGTTGTGTGAATTAAGCTTCGTAAGTATGAGAAGAACTGAAGAAGGGTATCACGGGTAAAGTGAAAAACCTTTTAATGATAAGTTGACTTCAATTTAATATGTTGAACCTAACGATTGTCAACTTTTAAACTCGTAGCTATAAGTGAAGGTCAGTCAGAGTTTTTTAGCATGAAAAGAAGGGTACCACGGGTAAAGTGGCAAATGTGAAAAGACCCTTATAAGGCTTCACATGTAAGTCCCACATCGGTTGTGGAGAGGTGAAATGTTCACCTTATAACCCCTAAGGGTTACTCCTCCCTGTGACCGGGTTTTAGGATGGAACCCTGGGCTATAAGGTGGGCTTTCTCTACCATGTGAGTGTGGCAGTGTAACACCTGACAACCAAAGGCAGAAATGTCACTCTGTGGCTCGCCAGTGCGTCATCGCCACAAACCAACACGGTCCTTTCCGGTGCACTTTGACCTCACTCGTGCACATGAGAACTTCCAGGAGGTCACCCATCCTAAGACTACTCTCCAAAGAAGACGCTTTAACCAAAGAGTTCTTAAGATGAGCCACCGTAGAAGAGATCATCTTGTTGGTATGAGTAGTACTACAATCCTTTTAAGCAGTCACTGAGCTCATCACATAGACCACTTCAAGGGGGAACGGCGAATAACCTCGGACAACACCGGTTATTCTGCACCCCACTTGAAGAACGCAACGTCCTCGTTGCGCTGGTAACTACCAACAACATAGCGTTCCAGAATCCTCCCGCAGTGCGTGCACTGGCCAACAAGACACAGGATTCGACCACGGTCGCCGGGTTGCTCGATACCATTTGTAACACCCTGACCAAAGGCGAAATGTCACTCACGGTGGCTCGCCAGCGCACATCGCCCACAAACCAACACGGGTCCTTTCCAGTGCACTTTGACCTCACTCGTGCACATCCTGAGAACTTCCCAGGAGGTCACCCATCCTAAGACTACTCTCCAGCAAGCACGCTTAACCAAAGAGTTCTTAAGATGAGCCACCAGAAAAGAAGATGCATCTTGTTGGTATGAGTAGTACTTACAATCCTTTTAAGCACTAGGTCACTTGAGCTCATCACATAGACCACTTCAAGGGGGAACCCGGCCCGAATAACCTCGGACAACACCGGGTGTTACACCGGGCCCGTCTCTGGTTTCACATGGTATCAGAGCCCATGGTTATATCCTGGGTCTCTTGATTTAAAACCGGGCCATTTATATGCCGCCGGATATGGGTTCGTATCTCTGTTTAAAAAATCACTGGTTTCGTGTCACTGCTTAAATCACCCATCTGGTTAAGGCTCTGTTAATGGGCTTACATGTGAGGGGGGCGTGTGAAAAGACCCTTATAAGGCTTCACATGTAAGTCCCACATCGGTTGTGGAGAGGTGAAATGTTCACCTTATAACCCCTAAGGGTTACTCCTCCTATTGCCAATTGGTTTTAGGATGGAACCCCTTGGGCCTATAAGGTGGGCTTTCTCTCTACCACTTATGGGTGTGGTTTCTCTCTACCACTTGTGGGTGTGGCCCGTGCCCGTCTCTGGTTTCACAGCAAACCTCAAGAATACCATGAAAAATATCTCTATATTATATTATTTGTGGATCGCGGCAAATGAGATATTCTGTAAATTTGTTGGCTGTTGTATACGCATTGAGCAATCTAATTATAGATTTTACCAAAGAGGAAAAAAGTGGACATTAAATCTTGCAATATTAACCTATTGTTTTCTAGTTTTCATGTAAATCTTATCCGATAAGATGGTCATATCGAAAGTTTAATGCAACATTTAATTTTATCTCTGGTACTGATTTTTATTTAAAAATAAAGGAGCAGATTCACAAAATAATTAAAATGGACGGTTTATAAAAAATTAATCCCATGGAATAAGCTAGAATAATATAAAATTAATACAAATTCTATAGTAAGGCAGTCTCATAGTATGAGACACACTGCCAAATCATCAAGAAAAAAAAATTTTAACCCCAAATATAACTTTCTCAACCCTAGATTACCAGAAATACATCATCAATCTACCACCACTAATACTTCTCAGACCACCATGAATCTCATCCAAACCAACCTCTTCAGCTCGATCTCATCACCTACAACCTCGCCGGACAATGGGAATTCCGGCGACCTTTGCTTTGACCTAACTGGCGGCCTCACCGGAGAAATAAAATTCCGACGACCTCTTTATTATTTATTTTTTCAATATTACGCTTCTCTCACCTTTCTCCTAACATTCTTTAATGTTAATCTTTTATCCAAATTAAGTTTAATGTAGACAATTGAAAATAATATTGATAATTATCAGATTTATTCCACATCCACATACTATCAATATACAATAAAAGATACTCCGTCGTTCATATTATTCCTAAAATATTTCAAACGTAACTTAAACACATTTCAATAGTAACGTTAATACATTTAATTAATAATTTCACCAATAAAGTTTTGAGAAAGATTTAGTTACGTTTCAAGAACTTACAGTTACATTTCAAATATCATGAATTATTTTTGTCAACAAGAGAGTAAAATTAGGTTTTGCGAAAAATGATAAAATCAGGAAAAATAAGAAGTTGATGTCATCGGAATTGAGCAGATCGGATCAACAATTTGAACTCACATTGAGTTTATCGTGGGATGGTGGTCGATGCGAGAAGGTGGTGTTAGCGACGACTTCAACAAAGTTAGAGGTAGTTGGGGGCGGTGTTGATTGAATCGAAATGAGAAATGTAAAGGTGATTGGACTCCGACGAGTTTTTTGGCGGCGGCTTCTGTGGTGGTTGTCCGGCGAGTTTGTTGGTGGCGGTGCTCGTGGTGGCGGCGATTGAGGCAATAGGTTTGATATAGACGGTGGTGGTTGTTTGATAGTAGGTAGTGTTTGAGACTTGATTTTGGGGTTAATGTAATAAATCAGTTTAACTGAGAAATATATGGTGTGTGAGGGTGTATGATAAATACAATGGACTAATTAATGATGTCTTATGGTATGAGGCAGCCTCACCATAGACATACTCTAAAATTAAGCTCTATTTAGTTAATCACAAAAATATTATTTAGTGGTTAACAACTTTTATTGGAGAGAATAGAGGTTGTAATTAGATTAATTAATTCAATTGGGTTAAAAATGGGTTATATTTAAATCCGTTTCACAAGATTGCTTAAATGGGTTGTTTGCAACCGTTGCAAGTAAGAATTTGTATATTTTATTTTGGAGTCTGTCTCACATGTGACAAGAAATTTTAAGCACACTGTTTATAATGAGCATTAAATGAAGTACTGTTAAATTTTATTAAAATTTACCTAGTTGGAGATAATAATAATTGATAAGAATGGGAAGATTACCCTTCACTAATCTTATCTCATCTCATAAAGTGATAAAAACCAACTCCAACTCATGATATATAGGTATGATATTTAGTTAATATGGTAGAAAAATAGTTTAAATTTTTAATTGAATAGTTTAAAAAATACATAAAATTTATTCGAATTCATATATTTTTGCTTAATTACAATGGAGATATCAGCTGTAAACTTCAGAACGAGTCAAATAAATACGTAAACATTAATAAATAAATAAAAAATAAAAGCAAAAATTTCATAAAATTAGTTAAAATTTAGTCTAATATATTAAAATATCCAACCCTTAGTAAATAGAACAAATGTAATTATAAAAAAATGATTCATTGTATAATTACCTCAAATTCTTTAATTTGAATTGGTGGATTAGGTGATGAACTACCATAATAGTAAACTGTTAAATTACACAAACGAATTATATGAGTGTAATTATATTAATGAATTGCATAACAATAATTTACGTCGAACTTCTATTTATACACAACATAATACAAGGGTAGTTATATTGAAAGCAATCCTTCACCAAGGGACACGTTGTTTCACCAAGGTTCAACGTATTAGCGGTACACCGATACCGTCATTATACTCCAATATAAACCAAGTATATACGGAGTAATATTTTTCCTTTTTTTTTGGGTTATTTTATATGGTAACCCTGTGTTTTTTCATATTCTATGTGGTAACCCTACATTCAGAAATATTCACGTGGTATTGTGGTAACCCTCTACTTTATTAATACCTATCAGTGTGACTCTAAACTTGTATTCCGTCAATTTTTTCGTTAAGTAGTTAACGGAAAGTGTTGTGGCGAATTTAATTTTGTGTTCTTCTATATGGTAACCCCGTGATTTTAAAAAATTCTACATGATAACCTTATATTTTTACATAACACTCATGCTTCAAAAAATACTCATTAAATTAATTTTCGGATATTTTTCGGATATCGGATATCTGAAATTTTAAAACTAAATATCCAACGTATATCCGATAACCATAAACTTCGGATACGGATATCCAAAATTTTTAAAAAATCGGATCGGATATCCAAAAAAGTGGATCGGATATCGGATCAAAATTTTCGGATTTCGGATTTTCGGATATTTTGCTCGGCCCTAGTATAATGTTCATTAATGAGTATTTTCTGATACTTGTCTGACAGTGGTCTAAAAAAAAAGACAATATGTCATAAGACTTATTCTATAATATAATCACGTGAAGTATTAAAGTTTTGATCGCAAATTTATGACCAATGAATAATAGTGTCGGTAAACAAAATGGTAGGTAAATTAATTAATACGGAGTATTTTATTTGATAAAATTAATTATATACTCCGTATAAAATCTAACACATACATAAGGTAAATCAAAACCAAATCATATGATCATAAATCTCTTTGAAAAAATGGCAAATAATAACAATAATAATAATGATCATCAAAGTTTGAAAATAATTTCAGATTGTTTCATCAAACCAAAATTTGAATCAAAAATTGATATACATTACTTATCATCAAATGATTTATTTCACTTATCAACATTTTACATGCATAGAGGTCTCCTCTATGCTAAACCACCTACTTCGTCGTCGTCGTCCTCGTCCTCGTCCTCGTTTAATATTAACACATTTGTTGACGACTTAAAACAGTCTCTTTCACTAGCCCTAGTCGAGTTTTACCCGTTATCAGGTCGACTTGAGACGGTCAAGTACCCGGACGACCACTCTTCATGGGTTTACGTCGATTGTAATAAGGGACCGGGTGCACGATTCATTCATGCCACTATTACGGAGCAAAGTAATTTGACATTGTCAAATATTGTTACGTGTTATGAAAGTATCCCTCGATTCTTATGGTGTCTATTTGACTCGGGTGACGCGAATGTTGTAAACCATGACGGTCATAGTAGAGCTCTTTTATCTGTTCAGGTAACAGAACTCGTCGATGGGATTTTTATCGGATTTACCATGAATCATTGCTTAGGTGACGGTAAATCTTTATGGTGCTTTATTAACACTTTATCCAAGATTTTTATAAATCAAATGAATAATGATATCAATAACAACGATAATAATGACACTAATAATATTGAGAAACCTATTTTTAAGGCTGTATTTTCAGATGGAATGGGACCGATTATAAAAGTCCCTTACGTAGATCCGAGTGAGTTTATAGTTCGACCAGAATTGTATCCTCGTTTGAAGATACGGGTTTTTCATTTTAATGCAAGGTCGATAACAAAACTTATGGCTCAGGCCAACGAAAAAAATGATGTTACGATCTCATCCTTTCAAGCATTATCTGCATTTACGTGGATATCCATTAATCGGGTCCGAAATCAACCAGACGACTCAGATACAGACTGTTGGGTAATAGCTGATACCCGATCCAAACTCGACCCGCCTTTGTCACCCAACCATTTTGGGAACTTTATAAATAATGTAAGAGCAACGTCCAAAAAGAAAGAATTGTTGAGTAGCGGGTTGGGCCGGGCCTCATTGTTAGTACGCGAAGCTGTGATGGGCCTAGATAATAATGTCGTACGGGCCAATTTAAAGGCCCGTGACGAGACACCACAACTGGCCCAACTAACTCATACAAGTGAGTCCATAATTGGTGATGACTCACCACTTGTTTTCGGTGGATCAATGAGATTTGATTCATACGGGCCTGAGTTCGGGTTTGGTCAAGCTGTTGCGACCCGACCCGGGTATCCGGCGTGGGTAAATGGGTTGATTATAGTTGACCCGGGTCGTGAAGGCGGTGGAAGTGCGAATTTACACATATGTTTATCGTCTAAGACTATGGATGTTCTTGAACGTGATAACGAGTTTATGTCTTATGTTTCTTAATTTTATCGGAATTTATTTGTAACACTACACTTGAGTTAAATCATTTTCAATAAGACAACGTTAAAGTATTGAGCTAGATTTTGAATACCGATCCTAAAAGAGATTAGGGTTACAGTTTTTCAATAGAGTTTAATGACATACGAAGTACGTGCTATGAAGTATTCAAAATACTCACAAGAGACTTACTGATTTTCATAGGTTTGTTTTCGAGGTGTTACAGTTTGCATTATGTTTGTTTAATCTTTTTCCTAATCTACATAATCGAGCAAGTACTTTAAAACAGTCATCGTAATTTATTTTTTCTATGTTAAGAACGACAATATCATTGTTATGTACTCCGTATGAATTAATCATCCACAAGATCATAAAACACGATGAACGATAGATTAGCGTGCGAAGAGGCGAAAGCACATTATTAATCATGTTTATACTCAACAGTGTTCCTTTTGTTGAAAGGTTAATGCACAATTACATGAATGAAAATTTTTGAGATATAATAAAAGCTACATTACATATATGAGTCTAATGATGCACTTCTACAAAATTGGCATTAACAACATTTCACAATAAAGAAACAAACACATATATATTTGCACCCTTGGGAGAGAATTCCTTTTTGCCAAGGGATTGAATCGACTCGTTTCTACCGTATCTGTTATCGCTTCTAACTCGATCTAGTCGTTTCTACGTATCTGTTATCGCTTCGGTATTCGAGCAGACCAGTAAATCTGACGTGACGTGTAAGGAAGAACGCTGAAGACGAGTGCGTCTCTGTTGGACCCGAAGAAGCTGTGTTGTGTGTAGTCTGGAGCACATTCTGTACATTCCCTGAGCTGAAAATTACGCCTCCAACAAGAAGCTGAACCCGGTATTTTCTCGAATAAGAGGAGGTGGTTCGATCTCAGAGATACTAATTTGTTCTGTGGATTTTGCCAAGTCGTCCACCGAAAATGGGATACTGTAGTATAAGAATATATCAGCAACCGATAATCCGAGAACTGGAGGAAAATGATAGTTGTTTGGGGTTTTTGTATTTTACCTTGAGTCGTCGTCCAGTAGAAAAGAACTACTCACGGCATTGTTTGAATCCTCAGTCATTAGAACTCTCATATTTGATATAACCTACAGACCCGAGAAACGAGGAATATTAAGTGCCTTGTCCAACGTTGATTGATTGCTAGAAACCATACTTTCCGAAACCAAATCGAACACTGAACCATGTAACATCATTGCTGACTGAACTAGTATTTTGGCGTCACAAAACATAACTACTTATATCAGTTTCTCAAGTTCTCCAAGATTTATTTATGTTTATACGGAAGCATAGTTCAGATAAAAGGAGAAAAATAACTAAAATAACTCCGGGGTGGAAAAATTCACCGTGAAAACAAATGCACATGCAAAACAGGAAGGGAAGATGACGTAAAACTTACTTCAGGAGACAAGCTATGAGTGCCATACTTGTCGTCCCAGTACATTGTACTAATTCTGTAAAGTTGTTGTATGCTAAGTACCTGCACGCAGAAAAATGCAACTGATCTGTAGTAAGAACAGTGAGTAAATTCGACGGAACATGGTTCTGATTGAAGCAAGCGAGAAAATTATTTACCGGGCAAAGGTCATGGCTAACTTCGTCTAAGGTTTTCTGCGGCTTTTGATGAATGACCTGAACATGAGACGGGATGTTAGTTGAGTTTCCTTACGCCGTCAGGTTCCAAAATGCCTACACCTCTCTTTGGTTTCTCAAGCTCGTATAAACAACCACGGGATGCGAACAACTATCTTAGAATCACAAGATTGCTTCTATCCGTAGATAATAAATCTTCCGCGGAGAGTATGTTGAATAAAAGAGAGAAAAAAAAAAATTACCAGAAAACCTATCGCTTGTCGGATATGCTTCAGCTCATCCCATGCTGAGCCAGCAAACTGCCATTTACCAATCAGCTTGCATATCATTAGCAGAAAATGGGGAAAAAATATTCCGAAGTGAGAGTATGAACTGCTAAAAAAAAAAAAGAAGAAAAAACCTCTTCATTAGCATCGTAACACCAATTTTCGAGTTCAGCCAGTCCTGCCTTAACATATTCAGCATTACTGAATGAACAACACTCTCGTCTCAACAAAAGGCTGCACAACAAGCACGTTAATTGAATACATCATTGATAAATATGTGTAGCATGTGAGAGACCAAGTACACGAGTGTATTCAGACCTGTTAAACAACTGTACGTTGATAAATGAGAATACTTGGGTGTACACTTTGCGGATGAGAAACGAAGGAACCTGAAATGGGTTTCTCAAAACCAGTCAACACAGAACACGTTCTTACAGAGAGCGTCACAGTTATGCATGACAAATTGCAATTCATAATCTCAACTACAAAAACTTGACAAAATATGAAGCTCAAGTTGATAAAAGATATCTTTTGGACGCCAAATTAACAAGACACAAAACCAAGATATAGCAAACACGAACTGACATTATTAGCTTTCATCACTCTGAGGTAATTGCTTAAGCTCTGAACAATCTCTTTCCAGTGAACGAACAACGTCTGCTGAGCATTTGGACTACCAAGAGTGATTGAGCTCACTTTCCGAGGTGCCTGCATATGCCAATTCAAACGCAAAATATATTCAAGTTTCTTCCGCTAAGGGTGAAGCTTGAATACTACTCTGTACCTAACAACATCTTATTGAATAAGAAATTACCTGAATACATAAACCTAACTGAGGAGATATCTCCTTTTTCAGGTTGTCACGAATCATGCCATATATCTTCTCCACATATGCGGTCAATTGTTGTTTAAAAAGCAAAGCCGGATACTTGGCTTCAATCTGGCTTAGGAGGCCATCAACTCCACCATTTGTTTCACCATCAATTGAAGCAAGATCGACATTACGGGGAATCCCACGGAAACTCTATTTAACCAGATTTCCACAAATTAGATGTACCTTATTTAACAAACACAGAAACTAAGAACACAGATAAAATCAACCATACCTGAGTCATCCTTCGTAAGAGACCAGCTGAAGAGCGCCTGCGCTGTGGGGCCATTCCTGCTGCACCGCTGGCTTTTAGTGTGCGTTGTAATAGCAGTAACAGGAAAGACGTATTTGACAACCAATATGCTAGGATATCATTGTTATCCTGGGCCTTCTACAGAGAGATTTGAAAATTCAGAAAAAAGGCTTTATACTATGAATTACGAAGTACATATATATAGCATGTGTTATCATAAGTACGAACCTCAATTGCGTGTCCTATTGTTTGAATGATACGATCAAAGATGCTAGTCCTCTCCACTTCAAACGATCTCCAGTGTCGCAGGCACTTGTATATAATACAAGCTGCAATAGGTCGATCTTTTGTGAACCCAAGCTGCTGGGCTATACATCGAATGAGCAAGTCCTGATTTTCTTGCTGTTTATCATTGAGAGCTTTCTGAGCTCTTCCTTCTACTTCGGTGTGATCCCTTGTGTTTAAGGATGCACTTCGTAGATCCTGAAATTAAAAACTTAATCTGTATGAGTAAAAAAAAAAAACACTTTTTTAATGTACAAACACAAAAAGGCTGAATTCATTACCACATGTCTTGTACTACTTTCCGTTCTCTGCAGAAAATCAAAGAACAAAACCGTTGAAAAAAGATTTCATATAAAATATATGACAAAAGGAGTTTAAGATACAAAATAAACAGTTCAAATTACCTGCATTAGTGATCTAGAGCGTGCAGCAAGCAGTTTGTTATTCTGTGCCATCGTTATAGCTTGTTGACGGAGAACTTTATTCTCTGATTCTAGGTTCGTAAGCCTATCCTCAAGCCTAATGACAGATAAAATGAGCTTCATAAGAAACCCCCCATGAAATATATTATGACGCGCAACTATCCCCGTCAACACCAAGGATTCTGATTTCACTGTCTATCAAAAACTCATACAGTGAATTCAAACCTTTTACAAGAAACCTTACCAAAACAAGCAAAGGTAACCCTACAAGGAATAAAATAACAATGAAGGTGATACTACCGACATCAAGATGAAATGTTACATTGGAATGCTGTCAAACAATTTCCAGTTCCATAGTCAATTTGCAGAAGATAGATCAGTCGAGAAGACAATAAAAATTCAATAAAAAAATGATAATGTTGAACATGTCAGCATGGTATTGCTTATAGCGAAACGTAAATTGAGCTGTACAGCCATCACCACCTGATAAATGAATCACATGAAAGGGACCTCTTTTTGAGGTGCTAAAAGAAACCTTTACTGAAGAATATCGACAAATGATTGTTTGCGTCAAGTTTTCTGCTACGTAGGTTTTGTGATTTTGGTTTCAACACCGAAGCTCTGAAGTAAACATTAAAGACTGTAGACTAGTGCAGAATAAAAGAGCTAATGAAGGAACAATAATCAGAGAATATCCGGCACAAACCTTGCACATTCAGTACTCCAGAGGACCTCAGCCAACACAATGATGCGTGATCTTGCTAATAAGTATTTCAGGAAGTTGCTCTTCCCGGGATCTTAAGTTCACTAGGTAGAATTCAAACTAAGGACCCTCAAAATATATTCATATTTTCAATAATTTCAGATGCATGACCTATTGAGCTCCGTGTCAGTTTTCAGAATGGGATACTAAAAAAAATCGTCTAGAATCTGATTATTCACACAAGTTTACTGAAAATTGATGGGCAAACTATTCTCCTAAGGAATAAATAGCTATCTCAAAGTTAATCCTCTTCGCCGGAAAGTTAAGGCACTTGCAAAACCAAAGAAAAAACAGCTGATTTTGAAGACTGATATTTCTTGTATAATCTGAGGCATAGAACACACAATTTTGTCTCAACAAACGTGTAAAGCCAAATCAAACACTAAATTCAAACATGGAACTCTCACAACTCTCAGATACAGACGCTGCTGGTCTTTCACAGAAGTATCCAAATCAAGACTGTCAAATAGTCATCACTGCTGTGCTACAGTCAATGTCTATACTAATGTCCTTGAATTTATCAAACATAAGTACCAATCTCAACCTATATCACATCACAATTAACCGAGAGTCTCCTGCCCTTGCAGAAGTGGGTCACAATCAACCCAAACTCTCCTGCCCTAGCACAAGGATCAAGTGTTCCTATTAAGAATTCCCTTTCTGAGTTACCGACAGAAAGTTAAAGACACTGAGGAACAAGGCTGGTTCATAGTGAAAAGACAGATGTTGACAGCTTTAAGCTTGTATGGTAGCAGATGACTGTTTATCCCAAAAACGAAATGTCTCAGTTTACCCATCTCATGTAGAGCAATTAAAAAAGAAACGTTGCCATCAAATCATCTATTGGCTTTGAAAATTTGAGGGAACGGCTATAGACAGCCCTACATCTTTTAGCACTGGTAATGTTTTCAGATCAGTAGGGACAGCAAAGCAGAGAAATGAGACTTACCAAAGATGTTAGAGAAACAATATGAAAATCTGAAGAGGTTGGATCAAACTATGCTGCTTTGTGCGGCCTTCAACTGGTACTGGTGTAGGAGGGGGCGAAATGTCGCCTTTCTGGGCAATAGAGACTACTAGCTCAAGCAAAAACATATGGGATGTTTGAGCCTCAAAAAAACTATTTAACCAGAAGCAAAATCCAGAGGATGTGGAAAGGTCGGATTGAGATGCTATCTGGTCAGACCGACACGTGTGTAAAGATGACTTTGTTTCATAGATTCTTCCGGGTGATGAATGGCTATTTCTAACTCACTAGTAACATTATGGGTGTATTTATGTCCCCCACAAAAAAGGAAAAAGGCTCAAGAGTCAAGAGTAACAGAAATAACGGAAACATATTGGGTACAATTAAGATTTGGTTTGAAGAGGGAAAGCACTTTTCAGAATGAATCTTGTTGACTAGAGCCTAATATTTCGGAAACAAATATCCATAATAGAGGACACAATACCAAAGAATGCTAAACATGTTTCAATAATACGATATGAAACCGCAAGGTTAAGAACAAATCATAAGCAAGGAGAGTTGGTTGGGTTTAACAAGTTAAATTATCTTGGGGTGAACTTAAACCTTAAGTTGAGTGAGTGAAAGGTGGTTTCATACCGTAAATGTTGGGGTATTCGATTTAATTCTAAAGAGACTACACAGTCGGTCAGCTTCTAAGATACCTTATGAACATTTGGTTAGTTCCTATATGGGTATGGACGTGTATTTGTAGACCAAGTGTGTTAATCTAAGGAATTCCAAAAGGGTAGGAAGAGCAACTTCCATCAGAAAAAGTCATCGAACGCCCCCTCCTGACCACTTTCCCAGTTGTCAGATCCTGCACAGCGCAAGCATCAAGAGAGAGGAAACACAACAAGGTTACTCTTGAGAGATTATTCTGAAACGACAGTGAGGAAATATTGTACATCTCATTCTTAATGCTTTACTTCGTCTATGGCACTATAAATGCTGAGCTAACCTGTAACGTCAGCATGCGAAACGATCAACTGGAGAACATCAGGAGTTAAAAAGGATGAGTTTGTTGGAGTTGAAGTAGGACCCGGGAAAGTGATTTCAGAAGTAGAAGAGGAGTCATCAGAAGATGATGAGAAAACATCAGTTCGGGCATCTCGGACTGTATGCTGTGAAGCAGAACTTGAGTTTGAGGCATTCAAAATCATTTTCAGCTCTGAAAACTGGTTTGACATGCTATACATCATCCTGAGACATACTAATCACATCTATCGTTAGTCATATGAGTATGAGCTTCCATAATTAACTATTCTTTCAGTCAAACTTCCCCACAAGATTGTCTTACCTAAGAAATGATCAAATGAGACTTCAAATGATCATACCTACAAATATATCTTGGACAAGAGTTGGTTTTACTTATAAAGCAATGACCGAATACATGGCTAGAAAATGGATCCTTTCAGCCCAACATAAATTTAGCTAGGAAGAAATATTCCAAAATGAAATGCTTGTTCTAAGGTTATGCAAAATACAACTAAGAATCAAAACAAAGGGAAAAATTAGGTAAGGAATTGGCACTATTAATGATATATATTCGAGGTACAAGTTTAATGACAAATATTAAAGCCTGTAAAGCAAGACAAAGAAGATGAATAACGAACAAACATAACGATGTCAGTTGGCCAAAAAACATCAGTACAAACCCTGGATTTCCCTTGAAAATCCTACCTAGCTTTTGAAGGCCATATTATATTATCATAATCAGTTCAAAGCTTAGATGACTTCAGTATGTTCTAGAGTATCTGAAGCTCCTACATCCACAATATCCAGCAATATATAGCCACTGCTATCTGAGTACTAAACTCTTGACTTAGGTATGTTCTGGAGAATCTTAACACCTTAGATGACCAGTCGATTCGGATTTCAATAATAAGCACTCTATACCAATATGAGGTCAAAACTCATCCTTCATAGATCAAATTCAACTAGTCTAAAGCATTAACATATTCTATGTTATTGATAGGCAAACAAATTTTCATATTTAGTACTCCGGAAAGAATGAAGAACCAAATCTAAAACAAATAATTCTCCCTCATGTGCAAACTTATTCACCAAATTTCTAATGCTCATCACAGCGTTAAACCATTAATCATTACTTCCACACCTCTCTTCTACCCAGTTGTTAACTGCATAGTTCAGATTACTACTCTAGTTCGAATCCATATTGTGAATGGGGTTCCTAGTCTAAGGGTATGAATTTTTTAGTCTTGTAGTTGTAGCCTTGTCTAAATAAGATGCCCCCCTTGGAGTTTCTTGAAAAAGAAATCTCATCATAAAGGAAAACAACACGACTTTTCAGTGTGAAGTATTACCTTCCGAATAATGGAAAGTTCAGAAAAGACCTGCTGCATAAATACACAGAAAACATAATTTTACAGTACCTGTTGAGAGAATCTTGCAGTTGATGAACTCTCCTCTCCGTTTCTTCTAATTTTTTACGATTTTCTTCACTTGACTCATGAGCTTCTGTATACTTTTTTTCCCACTCGTCAGCTCTTTGTTTTTCTGACTCTAATGAATCCTGCATAATAATACAATCCGTCATGTATAAAAAAAGAGAAAAAGAGAAATTCATACCAAAAAAAAAAGTTGAGGAACAAATCATATGTAAATGCACCTTGAGAACACACTATTTGATGAGTTAATGCCTTTTATCAGAAAAAATAAATATGAGGATATTCAAACTACAGTTGTAATACCACGGCCCCACCCTAGGAACGGAAATGTCGCCACCTAGTGTACTAGGCCCACAAACCAACACGAGTCCTTTCCAACGTATTTTGTCCTCACTCATGTGCATCGTGAAAAACTTTCCAATATGTCACACATACCAAGATTGCTCTTCACCAAATACGCTTAACTGAAAAATTCTTTACATGAGCCACCAGAAAAGAAGGATGAATTTTTTGATGATTACCACTTTAAATCTCTATAAGCACTAGTCACTTAAGTTTCTCAATGGACCACTTCATCGGATACTCGACCCGAATAACCTCTTTGGATAACATCGGGAATTACAATGGCAACTGTCAGAATCAGAATGAAAGCAAAGGCCAAAACATCCAAGCAAGAAAGCACATAGAGCAGCGCCCTTTTACATAACTCTGCAAATAGAACGAAAAGGCAAGCTTGCATTAAAATTACCTTTAGCCTGTCTACTTCTGCAGTTAAAGTCTCAATCTTTTCAGTATCTTCAACAGTCACTGGAGTTTCTTTGACAGTGGACGCTGCTTCTTCGATTGCCTTTTGAGCCGTAGCACGCTCTTGAGCTAGTAATTCATCTTTTTCATCAATTTTCTTCTGCATATTCTTCTGCATATCTTGCAAAGATTGTTGTAATTTTGCTTGTAACTTTGCTATCTCCTGCTCTTTAGATTCTTCCAAATCCGTCTGTGAAGATTCATATCATAAACATTTACTGACAACATGACTCCAAAGCAACTTTGAATAGACAGATAGGAGGATTATTATTACATGGTTTTCATCTGCATAAAAACACTTGAACGATTGTGCCATAACTACTAGTATAAGACAGATAGAGAACTGAAATATTCACTTTCAGTAAAAGTTTGGCTATGGATCAGCTATTTGACAATAGTAGCATTCATGACATTTTAAAGTACAAAGACTATACTATGTATTTAAGCATAAGTGCAGTAGATATCTTCCTCATTCTTGTTGGTTGTTAACAGTTGAGCAAAATCGGCAGTAACAGGAAAAAATTGACCCAATTTCCCACCCCAATATGCTTTGCTCCCGTTTCCGATCAACATACTACCATTTTCACTACTCATCCTCTTAGTTCACAGATTACCCATGCCGTCTCAGCTTTGGTGAATTAAAGAATGAAAATGCGTCTCTACTAACACCATATCAAAATTATTGGAGTCCCTATTTATCGAGAATTTTACCCTTAGACGTTTTTCCAACTGCAGACGCCATGTGAGTTCTTCAACCGTTTTCTCCAGTTTATCTTTTGCTTCTTTAAGTGCACCAGTTTCTCGAGCAGCCTGACAGAGAGTCAGATATGCACATCATTAGTTTATTAAAAGCCACCCATAAAGGAATGAGTGACAGGTGAAGTTCAACAATAATAAACAAAATGAATATATTGTCTCAAGCTAAATCTCAAGGGTAATTTTAAACGTTTAAACAACAGAATAGAGCTAGGACAGAACTGTTGTGACTTCACTTATTGGTGGCTCCTCAATGTTTTGTGTTTTGTTGAGTATCATTTCAAATTTGAAATGTGTCCCAATTTGAAGTGAGCCCAGAGTATACCAAAAAAGCACGAACATACAGACGATATACAATTGAACACCACTAAACAAACACTGAACATACCATCTTCAGCTTCCTTAATTCTTTTCGACCTAGCCGTCCCCTCCATCTGCATTGTGTGAGAATTGTTGCCCATTTGAGCTTCTTATAGTAAGTACATGCTAGATAGCATCGCCAAAGAGCCTGTGATAAGCCAGTCCAAATTATAAAATTAAACTAACAACGATGAAAAAATCTGGAGTGGTGACACTTAGAAAATATTTTAACCTGAATAATTTTAGCTGCTTTTGTTTGCCTTCTGAATCTGAACTCAGTGCGAGCAGCCATGACACGTGCCCCTGTCTGTAAGGTGAGTGCTGATGACTGGGCTTTTCGGTAAGATTTTCTAGACAAGTGCCTCCGCAAGTTCTTCTGAATTCTAATGGAAGATGCCTCTCTTCTCAGATTTTCAAATATCTTGCAAGCCAGTCTTCCTATCAGTTTTCCAGCCGGGAACAGGGAAGCAAATATAAAAGGAAGATCAGAGAAAATTTCATGACTAATTTATGAATTAATAGGAATGACCGGAGATTTTCTATACAGAGAGTTATATCATTTCGAAATTGTCCAGAGCGCTTACCTCTGCACAGTGTTTGCATAACTGTAGCAGCGTGGCACAAAGCTAGAAAATATTTACGAGCAATATGAGTTCTAATCTTCCTTTGGATTGTCTTGGCAGCATTGTTTAGCTTCTCAGCTCTGCGGCCATCTAACTCAGCCATTTGACCAGCTCTCAAAAACACTTTTGATTTCCCAATCTATTTTGTTTAAAAATTTAATTATGTTATGAAATTGAGTCGAACAAGCTACAAGTACATAAGGTGATGTCACGGAAGATGAATTAGTTCATGCAGTGTGAAGAGAAATTGAGCTTTTCAGACGACTTTTGGTATGGCATACACAAAATTTCAAAACAAAATTTACAAATTTAATAACAAACCAACTAGCAAATAACTACAGGAACAAGGAAACATGGCACATGATTCTAGCAAATTGTCATAAGGATTTTAATATAAAGTCTCTCCAACTGCGACAATCAAGTGCACGTTTTAAAATGGGTACATATGATCGCATCTCAAAATGGTAAAAATTGAACAACAAGACAGCCATCATTGTCATGTTACTAAATGTGGTAGTACACAATAACCAAGTTATTCATATTACCAAGAGTACCAAACAAAACTAGTCGCGATAGAAGCCAGGTGTTTAATGCGGACATCCATAATGATTTATCAGAAATATTAAAACTTCCTAGGGGATGATGCAGTAAAAGACTTATGGCATGAAAGCACCTCATGAGAGGAGGATTGCAGCAGAGAAACGGTGGGTTGGGGGAAAGCAAACAAATTCAATATGAAAAACACAAATCAGAAATGTTCTTCTGCTAATAGTTTATTTTATCGATACCGCATGGAAACAGTACTTGAGGAGTAAGAGTAATCTGTTCCTAACCTGATATCCAGACATCCCCATCTTTTCCAAAATTTTTGCGCACATGACCTTCTCAGGATCTCTGTATTTAAGCAAATTACAGTAAAACTCATTGGTCGCACCATCTTAAGAGGAATCACATGTTCACATTTATATTTTATATGAATAATGGAAATCAAAATTTACCTCCCGGTCACTGCCTCTGGGGCAAGAATTTTGAAACGGCTAATGAATTCGAAGAACGTCCTACGTGTGGGGTATCCAGCACAGCTAATCCTAATTGCTTCTAGAACACCCTAAACAGAAGAATTAGTACAGAGAAACAATACAACTGGTAAAAGAAGATATACAGATCTGGTAACTAATATTTTACTCACACCACAACGTAGTTGCTGCATAACATTCATATTCTCAAAAATAGCAGGCTTTAGAAGATTATTTGGTTTCACACATCTGATGTAGTGAGGTTCCGTAGAATTTAGTGTTTCCATCAGTGATTGTAATTGCAGCTGGATCAAGACGATTATAGAGTTAAGCACGATTTGTACTCAATTATTATAAGCAAACATGAGGGACTGATAAACTGAGAAAGTATCAGATACCTTAAAGCGAGAACCAATTGACGAGAACTTAGCGGACTTGGTTGCTTCGGGAACAGGAGGAAAAAGACCAGCTACAAAAGAGCATTTTGAAGCACCCAACAAGTCCTGGTGTTCAGGAACAACATAGTCTTTGTTTTTGTCCAAAAATTGATCAGACTGGTATTGAACCTAAAACAACGTAAACAAGCAAATTAAGAATCTTAAAGGCAGTGATAAAGACCGTGATTGAACAGAGAGTAAAAGAAGGTAATCCTAGTCACCTCTCCAGCATAATGAGCTATGGTGAAATCAGTACGAGATAACTTTGGCTTGATGAAGCGCTTGTGAGCCTTAAAAGTCTGATATAACTTTTGCGAGAATGTTTCATGGGTCGACTTCGGAAACATACTGGTTGTAATCAGCGCCAAAGAAGAGAAAAAAACAATCAGAACCACGACTTTCATATTTATACTAACTGCACCTAACATTAAAAGTTTAGGTTCAAATAAATAAACAACTTGGATTATCGATTCCCACGAAAAGCACCGGAGCTAACATTGTGAAGGTACAAATATTACAGATGTTCTTTAGAGACGAGAAGTATCTTACCAAGCTTCATCAAGCAGTGCAATGATTCCTCCAGGTTTCTGCATAAATAAAGAGGAAAAAACACAAACAGTCTAAGTCATGGACCCGTTCTAATATGTGATCAAATAATAGTTGCATCACTGGTCACAAAGAGAATGACCTTTGCAAGGACAATCTCAAAACAGAAATAAGATCATGCACCTAAATTGAAAAGAAGAACATATTATGATATGGACCATGTTGTATTCAAAATTTAGTTCCCCAGATGGTAATTAGATTCTATGCCCCGGAATTAATATCAGTATTAGTCAAGAAACCAAAAAAACACCCATCAAATACTGGCAATGGGTAAAAAGAAGCCTGGGCAGCATATGCTCACTTAAACTGTTATTTCTAGTGAAGAACACCTAATCTCTTCGGTGCAATATAACTTCTCAAAACAAAACAATGACTACGCTACATGGAAAGATTCAAATGACCAACTTCTTTCAGCTCCAGACGAAAAAGGGGAAGAAGAGTGGCACAACAAAGATTATAGCTTCAGCAAAATGACAATTTAAAACATTAAAGTCAATGAAGTATACCTTCTCAAGGAGGTCGAGGACATCTTGATTGTCCACAAATTCAATATAGCTCCAATCAATTTCTTCCTTAGTGTACTCCTCTTGTTCCATTTTGAAAACATGCTGCAGATCACACATCGATAAAGTTTTGTCAAGCAAAACTGGTCAAAAAAACACTAAGAAGACCAAACTAGCTTTATAAAAAAAAAGTATTGACCTGATTAAAATGTTGTTGCAGTTTTTCATTGGTGTAATTGATGCAGAACTGCTCAAAACTGCACCGATGCAGGAGTAAGTAATACAATGGTTACAGAGCCAATAATAGAACCTTCAGCATTCACCTTGTTTACCTGTTAGTCTTGAAGCTTTCAAAACCATAAATATCAAGGACCCCAATCAAACATGTCGAGTTGGGATCTTGACCGATGGAATTGTTGATTTTATCAACCAACCTGTACAGTAAAGCAGAATTCTGAAAAAAGCTAATATCAAAAAGGATCCAAACGCGCCCAGTAGCAACACGTATTCCTTACAAAACACAGGAGAATTAACAAAGTACATACCAATCAAAAAGACGGGAATATATTGTTTTTGCTAAACCATCTCTGTTAGTTGTAGCAGCCCTTGGGTCAAGACTTCTCTTTATCACTTCTTCTGGGGTAATCATAACACGTTTGCAGAGAGCATCCTCCAAACCAACAGGGTCACACCTAAATTACAGAAACAGAATCAAAACACTAAAGTAGCCAATAGTCAGGTGACTACATAAACATTTAATTTTCTTACAGCACAAACATACATAAGAAGCTCTGCTGCTGTCTGAAGATGGAACTTAGAATCATTGTCCTTGGGAACAGAAGAATCAACTTCTTGACCCTTGGCAAATAATACATTACCCAGATGAAGAATAGCAGCAACCACACGGAAAATGGCATCCTTGAGAAAATTCAACCGAAAAGGCAAAATATATTAGATTCAGGCATCCAAATATATGCAATGAAGCTTAATGGCACGAAAAGTGATATACCTGTTCTTGTTTGCTTATGCCAACTATGTCCATAGCTCTCCTTGTATCAAGATAATCCTGTGCGTCATTTATACCGACTAACTCATAGCAATTAGACTGATTAAGGTAGTGAAAGGTTTTAGGATTTCCAAGCTTGTATCTTTCTACATCCTGGTAAAGAAAGAAACAGTTCAATAAAATGCCAGCATGCACAGCATTAAGGAAAATGAACGGCTCATGCAGCCCTATTGTAAACCATTATACCTCTTTTGGGGCTGCGCAAAGAAGATAGAAACAGTGATAGTTGCGCTCTGGATCTGAAATTTGGCAGACACGAGATCTTTCAAGGAGATAAGTTCTAATAGCTGCTCCGGATATTCTTCCATTCTTGTCAAATTGAATCTCAACGAATTTACCGAAACGACTGCAGCGGCATATTAAGAAAATTGTAAATATGGAGTTCAAAGACTTCAGATTAAGGTGCCTGATGGTGTTCGTTTGGTTGTAATGTGGGAATTACATTTCCTAGGAATTTCAAAATGACGGGAATTGAAAATTCAAGTGAATTGAGAAAAATGTGTTTGGTTGATATGATGAAATTAATTTGATGTGGGAAAGTTTAATTACCTAGGGGGGTCTAGGTAAAGAAATTCCTCCATAATGGTGAAATTACTTTCCCATGGGATTTTACAATTCCTATGAATTTGGCAACCAAACAAGTGTTGGTTAATACAATTCATGGGATTTCTAAATTCCCATGATTTTGTAAGGTAACCAAACAAGCACTAATATTAAAGTTCTAAGAGTTCAAAATTACGTAAGAGAGACATTAAGGACATTTGCAATGATGCTGTTTTTAAGCATGTTTGGTGATGGTGGCGGACTTAGAGATTATGAGGATAGTGCCGAGACAGCAGTTATGTCATTTTTATAACTTGTTGGACAGGAGTTCAAGTCTTGGGCATCCCCTTATTTTATTTTTTTTGGTTGAGATCTGACTCTGCTAGTGTATGCATCGACATACTGTACACACACATATCACACCCTTGTAATTGAAGGGCATGTGTATAAGATTGTATCTTTCTCAGTATTAACCAAACATTCCAGAAGATAAACATAGATAAAACATATGTCCACAAACAGATATTAAGGAGTTCTAGATTTCTGGTAGACAGATAACAACTATCCACACTAGAAATCACCAAGCAAGTCACTGTATTCGGAAAAAAGGATTCCTCAAGATAAAGCAGAAGTGTCAAACCTTGAATTGTTATTACGAACAGTTTTCGCATTGCCAAAAGCTTCAAGAACTGGATTCGACTACATCCAAATCAATGGAACAAGTTAATAAATTTTAAAGACTGTGAATAATAAACGAGGATCCAATAAACACATTAAACTAATTACTCCTACATAAAGTCATTCGTGAAATAATTTCATTTGAAATGAAGCCAAAGGTTCACTAATCTTTGGCGCTGCTCACGACATAAGTACTTTTCTTCTACATTTTTATTTCACCACTGAACTACTCATAGGTGCCTATAACATTTGAATGAAAGCACATTTATAATGCATCATGACACTTACCTCCAAAACTTGTTGTTCAACAGTTCGCCCTTCTGTACCAGAACGACCACCCAGGTATGCAAGATAACGCATAAGCATTTTAGTAGTCTCAGTCTTACCGGCCCCACTTTCTCCACTGACCAAGATTGCATTGCTTTTGCCCTCATTTCTCATTGCCCTGATGCAATAGGAAGTGTGTTACACTTACTCTGAGTTTCCGCGGTTCAAGCATAGACGAAAAACAAGGAATGAAATTGAGAAATACGATATCAGTTTACCTAAATGCCACATCACCAATCGCAAAAACATGAGGGCTGAGTTCTCCGAGTGGTGCTCCCCTGTAATGATCCATCATTTGGATATCATATATGTGAGGAAGTCTTTGGAAGGGATTTACAGCAATGAGAATATTTCCGGTATAAGTCTGCAATGATATCAAAGAGTAGGATACAAGAATTATAATACAGTCGGCTCATGGCTTGAGCAACTAATGATCTTCTCTATAGGACAACACAATGATACATTCAAATTTAAATATCGAAGGAAAAGGAGGACATACATAGATTTCATTAAGTGAATATCGAGTAGCTAAATTCAGCAAAACTCCAGGTTCATGCAAATATGAGAGCTTTGTCATGTCATCAACTCCACCATCCGGAGCTTCCATATCCATAGGATATATTTTCGAGCGGTTTGCAGTAACCTTTGATGCAGGAAAGAGAAAGGAACTATGAATACAGTAACCAACAGATAGATGCATTTGGTAGGTGGTAAACAATATTTGAAAAGAAATTTGACAAACAAATAACCGATAGTGAAAATCCCTCATACCAACTAAAAAAAAAAGCAAAAAAAAGCATTACACTTAAGTAGAGACAAATAGCCGAGAGTGATAATATGAGCTAGCACAATAAGCAGGCTTCATGAGTGTGTAAGTCCTATACTAAAGTGGAAACCCTACTGAATTATGCACCATGGCTCCTGAGATTAAAGAAATCTAAGTACATCCCATACTGTATAAAGCATGACACACCAAAGAATCTATAGAAAGGGTCATATGGTTGAGATTTGAGAACTAGACTCTAGATGATCTTAGTAAAGGAAAATATAACGAGTACTTCAAGCACATCTATGGTTGAGAACTATACTAAAGATGATCGTCACGTCATTTATTTGGAGAATCCAAGGAAACTTTATCTAAAATAGGAAAGGGCGAAAGCCGTTAGTCTACCACATCACCAACACACTGTTCTTAGCATCCAGATAGCAAAAGTCTTAAACTAATCTAAGCGCAGTAAAACATCACAAATACACAGGAAACCCCCTATATCGTGAGCTACACAACTATGGTGATGCAAACCGATACAAAACACCAGCACCAAACGACATTAGTAATCACATGCATCCAACTAAACCCTTTAAAAAATCAGTACAAAATCTAAACAGCTTCAACCAAATACTAGCAATTCTAGTCGATCGATCTAAAAAATATTATACCGAGCACTTATAGCACATCTATGTTTCAATTTCACACATTGTTCACGGTCATGTCATTCATTTTTAGAATCCAAGCGTTAGTCTAGCACATCATCTTCACCGACACATTCTTATTCCTCAACTGACGGGGAAGGGGAAGGGGAAGTAAAGGGGATACTCAAACAGCTCTATCATCGTTGCATTTAGCATCCCGTTGATGAAATTCTCAAACTAAACCTAGCACAGCTAAACATTCCAAATACCTACAAAACTATGTTGATGCACACTATTCTCCACCAACAAGAACAAAACGATAACCAGCAGCAGACGACATTATTAGTGATCACATGTATCGAACACAACCTTCACAAAATCAGTACGAAATCTAAAAAGCTTCAACCAAATACTAGCAAATTCTATACAATTTTCACCTGCTTGCCATCAGTGGTTTTGATTTCGACTTCATCCCCATTAATTTTCGTCACCTGTCCTCCAATCCAAACCAATTCTGGGTCCTCCACCCACACATGAGAACCCACAAGAATATTCACCTTAGTAGCCTGCAACAAAAATCATCATCATCATCATCATCATCCTTTCGATCATATCGTAAATAAACATAAATTCACAGCAAAATTATACAAATACAGTCATAAATGATTACTGATACATAATTATCGACGATAAATTATCGAGTTCCAAATCTCACCATTATAAAACTGATTTACGATTTCCCTCTCTCAGAAACCCTAATCGAGTCCAAATTCATCCACATTATCAACAAAACACAAATTCCAATCCATGAACCCAAAATCCGACAACAAAAACCGAACTAATTACTCATTCGATTCAACATAACAGATTAAAATCAACCGAAATTGGGGGAAAACGAAAATAACAATAAAAATAAAAAAATAAAATAAAAACAAAAAATCGAAAAAATTGAAAAGTAGAAAAGAGTATGTGGTGAAAGAGGAGAAGAATGTAAGAGAAAAACCTAAGAAATCGGAGAGTAAGAAAGATAAAAGAGCGAAAAATGATGCCATTTTCATGGAGTTTAATGGCTGCCATTTCTCTTCTCTTTTTTCTCTCTCCTTCCATTTTTTTCTCTTCGTTGTTTTTATACGCTTCGGTGACTCTCAACCCTCAATCTACTCCCTCCGTTTCAGCGAATTGTTTACAGTTTGATTTTTTTGTGAGGGGAAAAAAGTCAAACTGTAAACAAATGACTAAGACAGAGGGAGTACTAAAAATTATGATACGACTATAGGAGCACTAAAAAATTTTAGAGGCAATTAATCATAATTATTACTAAAATGGTACAGTAACTATATAATCGGGTACAAATGAGACGGACTATCATGATCGATTGTAAGGCCCGACTCACACAATAATCGTTAAAATAGAATACTGAAATTGGTCTTCGTTTTTATTCGACATTTTAACGTGTACGTAAAAATAACTGATGAGAGTACGTAAAACTTTCTTAAGTATATTGCTTAGTGAAATAATTTGTTATATTTATCCCTGATGGCAAAGTCTGAAATACCACGAATTCAGACATACGACTGGTCAAATCTGACAAAAATGTGATCACTTTAGTATTTAATGTATCGACTTTAATGTTTAAAGTTCCACTCTAAACCTCAAAAAGTTGTCAGTTTGTCACCTTCAAGGCTTCAACGTTAAATTAAAGTAGTGACTTTAACCATTAAAGCGATCACATTTGACTCATGAATAGTCCATTATACACATAAAATTGTCGTAGAATAGACTTAATCATTCCTCGTTAGCAGTTGGACATATCAAATATACAAATTTGAAAATCTTTTACAAGTCGCAAGTGTTTAGAAAAATACGTGTACGATGTAATTAAAATATATTTAGGTTAATTTAGATAAGGAAAGTGAAAGGGCGCCACTTGGGTGTTATTGAGACTCGATACCACCCTACTTAAAACAATAAAAAAATAAATAAATTATTTTACCAAAGTCTAAAGGTTAAAACTGTAATCTATATTGCATAGTGTGGCAAAAATAGTAAATATTGCATAGTGTGGCAAAAATAGTTTTACTGATAAATGGTAAATTAAAAATATGATCAAGTTATCCCATATTTATAATCAACTTATCTCATATGGGACAAAGATTTGTTGGATATCACAAAATTAAAGGTACTTTTGTGAAAGTGTGATAAAAGGATTATAAAACATACTCGGACAATTTTAGGTCTTAATTGCGTGTACCATACATTATTGTATTGCCATAAATATTTTTTGTGATGTACATGTAAATGATATTGCCAAAATGATATTGGGCGTTTTTTGACATGTACATGAAAATGATACTGCTAATAAAAGCGGAATCTCTATCTATTATACAATGCAACAACCACAATAACGGGTGGTAAATTGTGGTTGTTTGATGACATTCAAAGTGGCCCCACCACTAAAGTCCCATAAAATTTCAATGTTTAGAACTAATTTGAGTATTTTTTTTTTAAGCTGTTAATTACGGAGTATTCTATTTCTTCTCTATTTTTCATTTTTTTTATATTCACATTAATTTATAATTATAATTACACATAAAAAAAAATACAATATGATTCACATAAATAACATAATTTATAATATGATTCACATTAATTTATAATTATAAATACAATATAATTACACATAAAAATACAATAGAGATGAATGATCGAGAGAGGGGGAGACATTGAAATTTGCACGGACAAAATGTATTTTTATGTACGGGTAAATTGCACGGGTATGTTGTTTAAAATTTGCACGGGTATGTTGTTTAGGGATTGGTATGCCATGTAGCATTACTCCCACAACAATGAAGCTTAGGGATGGCTATACCCGTAAACATTGAAGCACGACACTTTCTCCTTGTTGTCCAATGTCGATGGGTATGCCATGTAACAGAGAGCCACTTTCAAGATCCCTAAATTAAACTTTAATGTTATTTACGGGCATAGCCAAATCTCTATACAAACCCTAATTTTAATTTTTAAATTAAATCTATTAAAAATGAATAATAATCCAATGATAAAAATTGAAATTGAAAACGATTATTAATTCGATTTAGATTTGTAATTAAATTAAATCTATTATTCATTTTTATAGTTAATTAAATTTAATATTTTTTCTTTTAATATATTAGATTTAGATTTGTAATTAAATTGAAATTTTCTAATTACAAATATATTAAAAGAAAAAATATTAAATTTTCAAATCGATTTAGATTTAGATTTGTAATTAAATTAAATTAATGATAAAAATGAATACTATATATTTTTGTTTAGATTTAGATTTGTAATTTCTTTTGAAAATTTAATATTTTTTCTTTTAATATATTAGATTTAGATTTGTAATTTCATTTGAAGCATCACCTGTTGATTTTATTTGACTAATTTTGTGAAGTAGATAATACTACAACGAATTAACAAAGTATATCATATGTGGTCTCGATTTAAAGAGGTTAAAGTTAATTTTATTAACTCAATTACATAGAGTTAATTTTTATCATTAATTTACATGAAAACGATTATTAACTCATGTAATAGTCACGGTGGTTTCCGAATAAGTCTCGAGTTAATTACATGAGTTAATTTTATCCCGGAAGGTACATGTACTCTCTGTGAAGCGGAGGTGGAGACTGTTAATCATGCGCTTTTTGAGTGTGGTTGGGCACGACAGGCCTGGGCTGAGAGCGATTTTAATTTTTTAATCCGACAGGCATCTGCCCCGACTTGTGTCGAGCGTTTCGTTTGGATTTTGTCTAACCTGATGGAGGAAGCTCGGGGCCATTTTCTAGCTATGGCCTGGGGCATAGGTTCACTCGGAATTTGCGGGTTTTCGAGAATGAGCAGGTGAACTATAGGGTGCTCATAATTGGACTTGTACAAATGGTGCAGGACTACTGCCACTACCGAAGTGAAACAAGCGGGGGTGCTTATGATGCGCAGCCTTCGCCCGAGGATAGTTGGGTTCGACCAGGAACGGGATGATAAAAATTAACCTTTCCCAATGGAGATGTGAGGCTTGGGCAGTGGCCAGAGATGAGGCTGGGAAAGTCGTGTGTGTGGGCTGCCGACGAGTTCAAGTGACGTGGGAGCCTGCTACGGCTGAAGCTAAAGCTGTGGTGTTTGGCTTAGAAGTGACTCAGGCGGGTACTCAACAATCGTGATTGAGAGAGATGCGAAGCAGGTGGTCGCCGCAATTCGAGGAGGGAGTGTTTTTTGAAGTCTGTTTGGTCTATGTATTAGTGAAATTATCGCTTTTGCCATTGTTCATTGTGAGTGGTCTCATGTAAAGAGAGGGGATAATTCGGTACCGAGATTGTGCTCATCAGTTAACGATGGACGGTTGTATGTCATCAATTTTCCGAGCGCCATTTTGGCGTTAGCGGAGATTGATTTAATATAAACCCTCTTTTTACCAAAAAAAAAAGTATGGTTGATAGAGGAGTTAGTTGAATATAAATTATTATAAGTCTGATTAATGTAAACAACGATTTCTTCTTAATTTATTCATTTTACACACGTTTCCGCTTATCAATTTCGCGATCGTTTTCAATTTAGTCATCTGTTATTCATTGAATTGTTCGTTGCTTCATTTCTCCTTTTAAATTTACTGTTTCCGGAGATTCAATTGATTGAATTTGTGTTCAATTTGATTATCTCTGCTTCTCCTAAACCTAATTTTTATTTTTATTATTTGATGGATTGATTTTCTCTGATCCTCTTTTCCTCACAAACTCTAACCAACCTACTCTACAACTTGTCGGATAATTTTGTGCAATGAAAATGAGATGTCTATCATGCTCATGTAGCTAAGAATAAAAGGAGGGATTCATAATTCATTGACGGTTCAATAAAGAAACCTGACAAATCTCATACAAGCGAATTCATACGCTAACAAATCGCGAATCGTTAAGTATTGATACGCTGCCATAGTATTTTCACAGCACGATATTACCATTAAATCCAGCACGATATTAACAGTACCTAAGAGGTAAGTGGGATATTTGGACGCATGTGTGAATCAGAACTAAAGCCTCTTCTTCCAATGCACGATATTCCCAACTTCCGTCTTTTCAATAATTTAATGGTTGTCAGATTAATAAAAGTCTTAAATTATTGTTGGTTAAACTACACTTTCTTCTGCTGCCCTTTCTTCTGCTGCCCCTTCTTCTGCTTCTCCGTCGCTTGTAGTTGCGACTGCAACCTCTTTTCCTTTTCCCCAAAGGACAAGATACAGTCCAAAAACAATTATCAATCCTCCCAATACGCTGTCACGTACAACAAGAATGTATTAGTAATCTGCCTAAATATTAAGAGAGCAAATGTGAAAGATAATCGATATGTACCTGCTAACGAAAAGTTTTTCGTTGAGAATGAAACTCTCAACGATGGTCACGATCAGCAACATGACCGGGCTGAACACCGACACAAACAGCGGCCCCTTAAGGCGAATGCACCACGTAATTAACGTGGCCATTTCTGCTTATCCGATTATTCCCTGCGCACAATAACAAGATTGTAAGTTAGGATATTAGGCGTAATATTCGGCGAGATATTATATTTTAAATGCGAGATGTTATATTTTATATAATTTCCATATTGTTACGGGATTATCCCTATGATTAAAGAAACACATGTACTATATAAGTCACACCTTCTAATGATAATAAGACATAGTCAATTATTTTTACATGTTTTGTTTTAGGAGGTTTACATATAGTCGGAAGTTTGTTATAATAAACTCCCGACTATATGTAAACCTCCTACAACACATTGCTAAAATAAAATATATTGAAAATGAAAAAGTAAACAAATAACATACGCTGAAGCTGGTGGCTGCAACACGGACGTTCAGTCCGAGTTTCCAATTCGCCCAATTTCTTTCGGAACAAATAGCCCAAACCAGCGCCTGAACGGCGGCCATGAGGCTCATGAGGGCCGTGCTCGTAAAGTGATAAGGGAACGTGCGACTCATTTTAGCCTTTTCATATAATTAACATAATGAAAAAAAATAATTAGAAAATAAACTAAAATCTAACAAATTAATAATGATGTTAATTACCTGTATAATGAACCAGGATGCATAGGAAAAGCATCCGCCGAGCGCCAATAAGGAGCCAATCACATTGTTCTGAGTAAGTTTTGCAATGTGGCTCGTACGGAGAATATTGACTGATGGAATGTGAACTTCGACTCCTTTGTAAAACGTGAGCAACATTGCTCCTGCGATTCCAAGTACTGTTCCTACCAATTTTGCTTTTCCCGCTCGCTCGTGGATCGACAGCCTCTCCAACCTGAGACGGGTCATTTGTCATTTGGCATGAAATTGGTTAATGGATTTCTATTCTATTTTGGATGGACCGATTCTTTCGATAGGAGCTTTCAACCAGTTTTGAGTATTGTTGTGATAAACTTAGTAATTGTGTAAGGAAGATTTTAGGAGCTGGCAATTTTACCTCTTGGCTGCAGTTACATGAGTTTCTGTAGGTTCCTTTTAAAGGTCCAACTAAATACACTTGGTGCAAAATAGAGAAGGTGTCCAACAAGAACAAACTACAAATTGTCAGCCCACGAAAAGGACTCGAGATTCACGTTCCGTCAATCAATCTTCTTCATTCAAGCCACGTTATAAAACATATATAGTCATAACAATGTGATTGACTCGTTTTTAGCACTTGGCAGATGCTTTTCCTACGCTAACAGTTGTTGGACTTTATCTTGTCATATGAATTTTAATTATGATTACAATATATTATATATTAGTAGATGTATAATATATTATATATTATATATTAAAGGGTTAATTGGGAAGAATAATCCAAACTGGTTCAAACTCGAATTAATCTACGAATAATCCAACTATTAAAAAACCATTATAATAATGTACTTTTGCCCAATTAATTATGCTTCTTGTTGCGACAATCGTAGAAAGTTTTATAATCGTAAATTTTATTTTCGTAATGTTTAGGCTACAAAATTAAAGGTACTTTTGTGAAAGTGTGATAAAAGGATTATAAAACATATTCGGACAATTTTAGGTCTTAATTGCGTGTACCATACATTATTGTATTGCCATAAATATTTTTTGTGATGTACATGTAAATGATATTTGCCTATTGCCAATAAAAGCGGAATCTCGAGGTGGAGATTTACAACTCAACCCAAAAATAATCTAATACGGCTTTTAATTGGGCGTTTTTTGTCATGTACATGAAAATGATACTGCTAATAAAAGCGGAATCTCCATCTATTATCTATTATACAATGCAACAACCACAATAACAGGTGGTAAATTGTGGTTGTTTGATGACATTCAAAGTTGCCTCACCACTAAAGTCCCATAAAATTTCAATGTTTAGAACTAATTTGAGTATTTTTTTTAAGCTGTTTATTAGGGAGTATTCTATTTCTTCTCTATTTTTCATTTTTTTATATTCACATTAATTTATAATTATAATTACACATAAAAAAAAAATACAATATGATTCACATAAATAACATAATTTATAATATGATTCACATAAATTTATAATTATAAATACAATATAATTCAGGCTTAGAAGTGGCTCAGGCTCGGGGGTACTCAACAATCGTGATTGAGAGTGATGCGAAGCAGGTGGTCGACGCTATTCGAGGAGGGAGTGTTTTTTGAAGTCTGTTTGGTCTATGTATTAGTGAAATTATCGCTTTTGCCATTGTTCGTTGTGAGTAGTCTCATGTAAAGAGAGGGGATAATTCGGTAGCGAGATTGTGCTCATTAGTTAACGATGGACGGTTGTATGTCGACAATTTTCCGAGCGCCATTTTGGCGTTAGCGGAGATTGATTTAATATAAACCCTCTTTTTACCAAAAAAAAAAAAAAAAAGTTCTGATGAAATCGAATGTTAGTAGGATAATGTTGATAGAGGAGTTAGTTGAATATAAATTAGTATAAGTCTGATTCATGTAAACAACGATTTCTTCTTAATTTATTCATTTTACACACGTTTCCGCTTATCAATTTCGCGATCGTTTTCAATTTAGTCAGTCTTCATCGTTTTTCGCTGCATCTGTTATTCATTGAATTGTTCGTTGCTTCATTTCTCCTTTTAAATTTACAGTTTCCGGAGATTCAATTGATTGAATTTGTGTTCAATTTGATTATCTCTGCTTCTCATAAACCTAATTTTTATTTTTATTATTTGATGGATTGATTTTCTCTGATCCTCTTTTCCTCACAAACTCTGACCAACCTACTCTACAACTTGTCGGATAATTTTGTGCAATGAAAATGAGATGTCTATCATGCTCATGTAGCTAAGAATAAAAGGAGGGATTCATAATTCATTGACAGTTCAATAAAGAAACCTGACAAATCTCATACAAGCGAATTCAAACGCTAACAAATCGCGAATCGTTAAGTATTGATACGCTGCCATAGTATTTTCACAGCACGATATTACCATTAAATCCAGCACGATATTAACAGTACCTAAGGAGTAGTGGGACGCTGGACGCATGTGTGAATCAGAACTAAAGCCTCTTCTTCCAATGCACGATATTCCCAACTTCTGCCTTTTCAATAATTTAATGGTTGTCAGATTAATAAAAGTCTTAAATTAGTGTTTGGTTAAACTACACTTTCTTCTGCTGCCCTTTCTTCTGCTGCCCCTTCTTCTGCTTCTCCGTCGCTTGTAGTTGCGACTGCAACCTCTTGTCCTTTACCCCAAAGGACAAGATACAGTCCGAAAACAATTATCAATCCTCCCAATACGCTGTCACGTACAACAAGAATGTATTAGTAATCTGCCTAAATATTAAGAGAGCAAATGTGCGAGATAATCGATATGTACCTGCTAACGAAAAGTTTTTTGTTGAGTATGAAACTCTCAACGATGGTCACGATCAGCAACATGACCGGGCTGAACACCGACACAAACAGCGGCCCCTTAAGGCGAATGCACCACGTAATTAATGTGGCCATTCCTGCTGATCCGATTATTCCCTGCGCACAATAACAAGATTGTAAGTTAGGATATTAGGCGTAATATTCGGCGAGATATTATATTTTATATGCGAGATGTTATATTTTATATGCGAGATGCTTTTCCTACGCTATCTAACAGTTGTTGGACTTTATCTTGTCATATGAATTTTGATTATGATTACAATATATTATATATTACTATATGTATAATATATTATATATTATATATTAAACGATTAATTGGCAAGAATAATCCAAACTGGTCCAAACTCGAATTAATCTACGAATAATCCAACTATTAAAAAATCATTATAATAATGTACTTTGCCCAATTTTAACCTGCTTTAATCGATAAAAACAGAGGTGAAACCGGGTTGCAAAACAAATCGGGAAATGGATAAAACCGTCATGGTAAATTTTGTTAAAAAAATAGTTTTAAAGTAGGCACATGAATAAATCCACGCCCACATTTACAACATTCTCATCCCAAACAAAAACACTTACAACATTCTCTTCATTTACTACATTCTCTTCTACAAACATTTTTCACTTACTACTACAAACTTTTTTTTTCGGTGCCTAACTGTCTACTACTACAAACATATATAATATCAAAGAATAATGGATAATAATAATAATAATAATAATAATAATAATAATAATAATAATAATAATAATAATACCCATAATTCTTATGATTATTGTACAAGTATCATTTTCGGCCGTAAACATACTGTATAAGGTAGCGGGTAACGACGGAATGAACCCCGCCATTCTAGTCGCTTACCGGTTTATCTTTGCGTCGGGGGTTTTGGTTCCCGTCTCGCTAGTGTTCGAGAGGTTAGGCTACATTTTTTTTTTTTTTTTTTTTTTTTCATATTAAGTTATTAATAAAGGTTTTTCAAAACTGATAGTGTCGGCCTCTGATATTTACAGGGAAAGCCGATCGAAACTGACATGGAAGGTTGTAGGGCAATCCTTTCTCTGCGGTCTGTTCGGGTAAGTTTGTTAAATTTATTAGTATTAATTATTTTTATAATTTTATTAATTATTTTACTTTCGAATACGTAAAATTTGTACAATACGTATGTACTAACTTCGAGTATATTTGATCGACGAACAAAATGCAGGGGTGTAGCGTCGCAAAATATGTGCCTACAAGCTATTCTGTACACGTCAGCGTCCTTCGCGAGTGCGCTGGGGATTTTGACCCCGGCAGTCACGTTCGTGTTGGGCGTCTGCTTCAGGTTATATTTCGCATTTAGTCTTATTAAATTTACTAATTTCCCTCTAAAATCTAATAGTTAAATAACCAACATGATTTTAATATTTCACTAATTCTTATGTGAGACATGTCTCACAATAATTTATTGTGAGGCATTCTCACATAAGGGTAGTTTTTTTTTTTTTTTTAAACAAATTTCCATGCATGACTTACACTAATTAACGTTAGGCCGGTCTTACGCAAGAACTACTGTTAATATTTATCCAGATGCATTGAATATTTAGTGAATAATTGTTCTTCCTATGAAAATTTTAATATTGAAGAACATGTTAGAAATTGTTGTGGGCCTATCTGGCTATATATTTATCAGAAATTATGGCAGGCTTATAAATTTATTACGGAGTAGAAATTATCGTAAGCCCAATATGTTAAAATTATCGATTAAAGCAGGTTAAAATTGGGCAAAGTACATTATTATAATGATTTTTTAATAGTTGGATTATTCGTAGATTAATTCGAGTTTGGACCAGTTTGGATTATTCTTGCCAATTAATCGTTTAATATATAATATATAATATATTGTAATCATAATCAAAATTCATATGACAAGATAAAGTCCGACAACTGTTAGCGTAGGAAAAGCATATGCCAAGTGCTAAAAACGAGCCAATCACATTGTTATGACTATGTTTTATAACGTGGCTCGAATGAAGAAGATTGATTGACGGAACGTGAATCTCGAGTCCTTTTCGTGGGCAGACAATTTGTAGTTTGTTCTTGTTGGACACCTTGTTTAGATAAAGAGCTATTATCGAGAAGATGTACCTGAAGCAGACGCCCAATACGAACGTGACTGCCAGGGTCAAAATCCCCAGGCAGTCGCGAACGATGCTGAGGTGTACATGATGCTTTGTAAGCACATGTTCTGAGAAGCTGCTCCCCTGCATTTTGTTCGTTCATAAAATATAACTCGTAGTTAGTATGTATGTACAAATTTGACGTATTAGAAAGTTGACCTTAAGCTTTTGTAAGCTAGGAAAATCTAAACAGACTTACCCGAACAAACCGCAAAGGAATGCTTGTCCTATCACCTTCCACGTTAACTTCAATAAATGTAATTATGTACTCCGTATTATATAATTCAATAAATGTATAGTATATGGTACATATAACATATTAGATCATTTGTCATGGTAAATTTTGTTAAAAAAAACTGTTCATTTTTATGAGTGATCTTCATTTAGGTTAAAAAAATATCGCTCACTCTTAAAAAGAGACAATATAAACCATTTCATTTCTATTTAGTTTTTTCGTAATAGTAAACAATAATTTATTTTCTAAGCATTTTAAGTTCGTATACTTATCGTTTGGTCCACATGATAGAAATTTTAAGCTTTGTAAGTTCGTTTACTTATCGTCTTGTCGACCGAAGACGTTATTAAAGCATTTATTACTCGAACAATCTAACCTAATAAGTATACGAACTTACGAAGTAGTACGTATTAATAATAATCAACTTTGAATTGGAAAGCATCTTTTGGTGTTGTACTTCTACGAATTTTTTAGTTTATCGTGTTAAAGGAACTTGGTCTCTTTTGTCCATTTAGGTCATGTTCGAAATTAACATACTCGTATTAATTTTATTTTGTACCTAACCAAACCGACAACTTTTTTTTCAATTTAGATCGACAATTAGTAATTACCTACTGTGAGTGACAACTCCTTTACACGCTTGTTGGTCATCAAGCGATAGGACAGCATTTAAGGCGCCTCTAAACTTGAAAGCCCCTCTAAAATGGAAAAAAAAAGCCTTAGATTTGTCATAACTCATAAACATCAACATTTAAATGAATTTATAGTGTGTTGTTCTTCTGTTTGAAAGTGTTCACTTTTAACATTGTACGGTCTCCAATGCGAGATTTTAAGCACGTTTTTTCACATCAATAATATAATACGTCTTATGATAAAATGTACGAAAAATATACTTCTACATTATAATTAAGTGTAAAATTTTGTATTGTTTGATGAAAAAAATGTTTATAATTAGTTAAGGTCGTCGCGTCACCCTTTCTGAAAGCATTCGCACTTGAAGAGAAGCCTCTTTCCCGCCTTTGCATTCAACGTCTCCGACGACAAGACGGGAGTTGTGTTAATAATCGACTTGATTCGTGCTTTTGCCTCCTTAATTGAAGACAGATCAATGGCATAACTTTTGTCACTCATTGTCGTCTTTGTTAATATGATTACAGGAACATATGTTTCATTACAATGAAAGTTGTATTATTATTATTATCAACTGATTTATATACGTGAGTAAGATATTCCAAGAGTATCAATGCTAGTAAATATGAGGCAATAATTATATTTTTACCATATTTATAATAAATAAGAAATAAATATGATTGTATTTTGAATTGTATGTGTTTCTCTAAATAATTACAATGCTATCTATCTATACATGAATACTAATGGTAAAATTTTTAGGGAATCACTACTCCTTATATTCTAGCATTACTCTAGGGATAACTTACCAATTGTATATACGTAATAAAGCGATATACGGAGTATAATTTAGGAATCACGAGTAAATGTAAGTTTTCTAAACGATTTTATTAACATTTCCATATTCGTAATAGTCTCCTATATGTCATCGAAAATTACACGTAAGTTGTCAAAGTTATATTATGAGTAGTTATATATTTGCATGTATAGAACAGTACGTGCCTCGTTTAATTTACTCTGCCTTATTAACCTTTGAATTTCCGACAATTCAACACCGGCGAGGAGGGATATTACGTGGAGCTCCCCTTTTATTGCCACGAACCCGTATGATGACCCGTCCTGATTTTTCCGAGGGACGGTTGCATTGTGCTAAGAATTATATGGGAAATATATTTCAGAGAAATATGAATTGTATTGTTATTCTGATGAGTCATTCCATGAACAATGCCATACATATATATAGGGGTTGGTTGATACAATTAATTAGGTCTCTAGAGAATTCCACACCTAACACCTAATCCTTTACATCTTCCAACACCCCCCCTCAAACCCATGGGAATTAGTCGAGATTTCCATGGGTTTGCGAAAACAAGAAAACGACATATTAAAACATAGTCTTCGGTCTTCAAACTTCATGACAACGGACAGGAACATCGTAACTTTCGGACTTGTAGAAGAAACGGCAGGACCACTAATCAATCCTGATAGAACGGCGGGAACACTAATCGATCCCGATAAAACGGCGGGAACACTAATCGATCCCGATAAAAACGGCGGGAACACTAATCGAACCCGATAAAACGGCGGGAACACTAATCGAACCCGATAAAAGGCAGGACCACTAATCGATCCTGATAAAACGACGGGAACACCAATCGATCCCGTAAAACGGAAAATTATCCGTCAAATTCGATCCTTGAAAGAAAAATAATAAATCAAAAGAAATGAATAAGTTCATTGCATCGTATTCAATTCATATCACATGTGCACCTCCAACAACAAATAAGTGCTCCTGCGTATTCCATCAAACTTCACAAAAAAGGGGTGAATTTTGTGGAGAAAAGATGAAGAATTTATAGGGAAAATATGTGATTGAAAGGTGCCCATCTCCCATTTCACTAACTATCAAATCAAATATATGAATGTGCTGATTGTTTCTTCATCTAATCAAAATGTTTTGGAGAAAGTATTTTTGTGCCTTTTCTGTCAATATTAAACGGCAGATTTTTTTTTTTTTATTTTTTATTTTTTTTATTTTTTTAATGGGACGGTTAAAGATCCCGCCGGTGAGCGAGCAACGCCCACCGGCAAGAGAGCGGAAACGGATCGAGAGGCGCCGAGAGCGAACGGCGCTGATACCACAAGAATTATATGGGAAATATATTTCAGAGAAATATGAATTGTATTGTTATTCTGATGAGTCATTCCATGAACAATGCCATACATATATATAGGGGTTGGTTGATACAATTAATTAGGTCTCTAGAGAATTCCACACCTAACACCTAATCCTTTACATCTTCCAACACATTGTCTCCTTAGACCAGCTGTTCGATCGAGGCCATGTTGAACCGATATGCATACACAGATATATCAAAACTTCCATAAAATCGTGTCGAACAACTACAGTCATAGATACTCTAATTTCAGTTCTCAAAGATTTTGATACCATTCATGTCATCACAACCACAACACAATTTGAGAAATCATTTGAGGACCGCTAACATGAATCAACATTTAAAACCGTCTATTCAAAAATAAAAGGTGTCGTGGTACTCATTTGCTTACCTTTCTTTTATGGAGTATAAGCTTTATCCAGGGGCGGATCTAGGATTAAAATGTACCTTGGGCTATGTATATTTGTGGTAAAAATAATACATAATTTTAGTAAATAATTTCGATTTTGGTAAATAATTGGTCACTAAAATTTATATATTTAGAATTTCTCCATGGGCTGCAGCCCATATAGTTTAGGGCTAGTTCCGCCCCTGGCTTTATCATATTAATGGAGAAAATTTAAACGGTTTTCAAGTATCTTAAAATATACATACTCTATTTACGTAATAATTCTAGGGGCCGAAATTCGTACTTTCTTATTCTTGATGACATTCGTACTCTTAGTTTGTGTTTTGCGAACATTAGTTGGTCTTTTGTTGGTCGCTTAGGTAATAAAGTAGCCCATGAGCTCGCTCATTATCGTCCTTGGGTGAATGGTAGGGTGTCGTGGGTTAACGATATTCCGGCCCACATTAGTTCCCTTGTATCGGACGATATTCAAGATATGGTTTGTTAAGGCCTTTGGGCTATTCCAAAAAAAAAAAAAAAAATATTATTGGACAAAATATTAAGGCCTTTGGGATATTTGTATCGAAATTATTTGGATTAATGTTAAGAGTCCTAGTATGTGGTAATTAATCGGTGTAAGTAGCTCCAATATTATTTGAAAAGATTAATATTGTTTTTAAGTATACTCTATATAAACAGTTAAAATTTAACTTTGAATTATTCGGTTTAACTAACAACAAAATTGGATAATATTGAAGTCAGTTAAAACTGAATAATTCAGATATAAAATTGAAGTTACTTAAAAACTTCAATATTATTGGACAAAATTTATACGGATTTTAAGTATACTCTACATAAACAGATTCTTGGAAAGGATTTATACAATTTTCAAGTATATGTCAATACGTAGGCCCTGTTTGGTTGCACAAATCAGCTAGCTTATTTGACCAGCCAGCTAGTTTGACCAAAATTTCACCTACCTATTTTACCTGGAAGTGTTTGGTGAGGTTGACCTAAATAATTTGATTAGTGAAAACTTATTTCAATAATTTGAAATAAAAAGCTACTTCAAGTAGCTTATTAAAAAATAAACTAACTGGTTACCAGATGTTTATTATTATACCCTTATAACTCCATCTATAAAATAAAAATCATGTCTTTTTATGTCAATTAATTTATTTCAGTTATTATTTCAGCTTGTTTTACCAAACAATATAATAATTTCAACTACCTTATCATATTTTCAGCTACCTTTTCAGCTACTTATTCAAATTGCTTTTCAAATACCTTTTCAACTTTCAATTTTTTCAACTTTCAATTTTTTCAAATTTAGTTTTAAACAAAGTTAGTAGACAAGAACACAACTTTATTTACACCCATATCATACAAGACTCATAATTAACAATAAGTCTTTTTAAGACGGATTATCTGTTTTAAATTTAAAACGGGTCATATATTCATCTACTTACATAAATAAAACAAAACACTACTTTTTCTTACACTTTTACTTTTATTTTATTCTAACTATTTAACCGGCCATCTTAAACTTAAGACGGGTTACTTTAGTACGAAATCGACAACACATGAAATAATTGACGCACTATGTTTCACACATGAAATAATTGACGCACTATGTTTCACACATGAAACAAGTAGTCTAATCTCACGCACTATGTTGCCACTTTTCTAGGTTCTAAAATTGACAACACATAAAGAGTCTTGTGTTTTTGTGCACCCATTGAATGACTTGTACTCCCACTAGACCTGTCAAACGGGTCGGGCGGGTAGGAGTTCGGAGTTATCTGAATTACGGGTTAATACAGGTCGAATTCGGTTTAGGTCGAGAAATCTGAATTAATCGTTTTTCTTGCCTTTTTATTTATTTATTTTTTAATTAAAATAATTATTTTATTGTTATTTTACAAATATTTTACATATTTTATTTGTACATATGTAATATTAAAGTTGATATTTATTCATTTTTGTGATTTATAAAATTAAAATAGTCTATTTATGAATATAATCATAATATTTCAATCTTAATTTTCAATATCATTTTGATATTCCAACTTATAATATTGAGGTTGTAATAATTATTAATATAAAATTATTTTTTTCATGAAATATTAATTTATAGGTTCAAAAAGTCTTTTAACACAAAATTACACTTGACCCATTGGGTCGAACGGGTCGGGTCGGGTCTTGAGCCTAAATTAACAGGTCATTTCGGGTTCGGATCATTTCGGGTCACGGGTCAAAATTTACGGGTCTTGACCCTAAAAAAAGGGGTCGGGTTTGCAGGTCGGGTCGAGTTTTGACAGGTCTAACTCCCATCGTCTCGTAATTTATTTACGGAGAAAGGTAGATAAAAAAAAACTATTAAAATAATAATATAAGTACAATATAAGCAAACCAGTCCTACTTGATTAAAACTAAGCAATGTACGAAGTAATTGGTTGAGGAAGTAAGGACCCACTAATCACATGGCTCGATCAACAATGAGTATTTATAGAAATGTAAACAAATGACTCGTACACCCAAAAATGAAAAGTGTAAACAAATGACTGGGACGGAGGGAGTACTCCACATATCATTGATGTGTGTCATGGTGTCACGGTATTTAAATTACTACTGATTTAACGATAACTCTATACAATAACCGTAAGAATATTATGTTACGAGTACTTATAATATTCTCCTAAACTAAATATCTAAAATATTACTCGTATCTGATAGTTAGTACAGTTCATGCATAGTTCATGGTATCCTTAGATTCGAATGAAAACACTTTGACTGACCAAAGTTTATATAAAACCCAAAACTAAGTTGTCGAGGTCTATGGTCACGAGGACACCGTTTCAATGTCCTTTCAATTTCAAAACCGTTATGTGCACAATTTGTTAATAGTCCGGTTTGAAGCCGTCGTGTTATCGGATAGCCGGAGTTTGAAGTCCCCATGATTCCGAACTCTTCGAATTATTGAATAATCTATCAATCGAAATTTACGTATCAAACAATTAATTCTAAAGTCTTTTTTAGTTTCACTAGTTTCGATCTTGGCCCGTATAAATATATAACATATAATCAAAGAAAAACTAATAATTAATTTTATGTGAACGTTTTACTAATAGAAGCAAATAATTCACTTTAATTTATATTAACAAAAATGACCAATTTACGGGTTCGAATCTCACTAACCCTCACTTTCAAAATGGTATATTTCGCACCAGGTAGACGGGCCTGTATTTGCGTCCACGTTTCAAACCCAAAGGGCATTTGCGTGAGGGGACGTGCGTGTTAAAAGTATATAATCGATCTTGGGCCTCCTACCATCAGCTTAAACTTTTAGTTGAGTTGCTTCCCGACACTACTTTTATTTCATTACTCTCATCTTCTTCCTCATTATCCCTCTCAAGTCTTAATTATCCTTTCTTTTCCTCTTCTGATTCGTCGTGATTCGCTGTCGACTTAACCATTCGAGTCGTACTAATTCAATTGGTGTCGTTTCAATGCCGTTATTGTTGCCAAAGTTGTACCCGTTCAGTTCGACCTTAAGAAACGCCCGCAATTCGAGTGCCTAACCCGAGGTGACTAGTTTTCTACATACCTTGAATAGCTCTAATTCGAAAGTAGAATTTATTAAATTGATCTTATTAAATACTTTATTCGGGTGGTAGACAATAGAGTAATGAGGTTTGTACAGTGCACTTGACGAGTAGCTGCGACCATTAGATGCAAGCAACCAATTTACTTGTGATTTTTCCAAGTGATAAAAGCTTCTTCCAAGGGAGCCTATTTATGAAAGTATATATTCGATCTTCGATAATATCTATGCTTGTCTTGTTTTCGGAATAGCGACCTAATATTTTAGTAGGATTAATTGTTAAACACAACATTTACAAAACTGTTTTGCTAAACACCACCTTTAAAAAAAAAAGTTGTCAATTACAACCTTTAATTTCAATCTTTTGTCGACTGCGAAGACCAAATTCCGACGTTGACCCTTACTGGAATTGTTGGAGATGAATCCAGCCTAATATGAATTCCCACGTGCGATCCCACATCTGTTATGAAAATGAGAGTTGATCTCCTTTATAAGGCCTAGGGGTTAATCCTTCTATTGCCAATTGCTTTTAGGATGGAACCTCTTAAACCTTATAAGCAGACTCTCTCATACTTTAACGCATGATCAACAGCAAAATAGAGTTCTCCTATTCGAAAACTCGCGATTTCTAATACACGGATATCAGAATTGCCATAAAATCGTGTCGTATTAAAACTGTCAATCGAAAAAACCATATTTTCTCGAGAACCATCTTCTTAACGACTTCTCTCTTAGTTCTACCATCACCCCAAATTAACACCGATTTACCATTCATAGACCTAGCGAATTGCCAAAAATATCTTCTAGTTCCATCTAGAACCGTCAATGACGATTTGGCACAACCCCTTTTGCAGGTTTATGTTAGAATCATGAAACGGGTCTGGCCAAACCCGAGTGAAAGAGAGCGAGTCCGCTTTACAAGTCCAAGGGCATCCACATTTCTCAAAACCAATTGGCAATGGAAGGAGTCCTACCCTTAGACTATATAAAACACACTAAACTTTCTTCCACAATCAATATGAGACTCTCACATGTGAGCATATATTTCAACAGTTTAAAATTTCACCCGGAGGATAAAAATAAGAGACATTGCATGAGTACAACTACTTGCTTAGCCTAAATGTAGTAAAAATGTGGTGAAAATAAGAGACGTTTTATATACTCCGTAGTATGTACAACTACTTTTCTTCACAAGTCACAAGCTTGTGACTGCTATCAAACTACCAAACTATTTTATACGAACGTACGCTCCATTATAAAAACTAAGCTCCTTCCTCAATAATGCAATGCACTTCCTCACTCATATTACTCTCTTCGATCTTCTTCCTCATATATTATTCCTCTTCTTAAGTTTTAATCCTTCCTTTTTCCACTTCTGATTCGTCGTGATTTGCTGTCGACTTTGCCCCGTTCGAGTCATGCTAATTCGATCAATTGGTGTCGTTTCGATATACCGGTTATTTTTGTTGCCAAAGTTGTACGTACCCGTTCATCAGTTCGACCTCAAGAAACGCCCGCATGCAATTCGAGTGCCTAGCTAACCCGAGGTGACTACTTTTTTTTTTTTTACCTTGAATAGCTCTAATTCGAAAGTAGAATTTATTACGGTATAAAAATAAAATAATTATTAGTAATTTGTTAACTAGGTGAATTATAAAGTTATGTGAAAATATAAAATATACGTTGTGTGATTAATGTGTGAGAATTATCGTGACTCGTGAATTATAGCTTAAATTGTTAAGATCGATCAGTAAATTATTTAGAAATTACTGTCATAAAAGTTTGAACTAAAATATCACCTAATTACTTTAATTTGTAAATCAACATTAAAAGTTAAATAACTACGTATCATCACTTTCGTAACATTTATTTTAAAAAAAAATTATAAAGAGGGACAGCTAAAACATTAAAGGGACGTAAATTATATGGACAAATTAAATGGACGATATTGCCTATGCATTGGATCGGATGATATATGACTACTGGACATTGGACTCTATTTTCTTTTACGTTTACAGTTATTACTACCTTTCTGTTATTTAATTTCTTTTCTGATCTTGCATTATATTTTTGTTTCAGCAAACCTTTTACTTATCGTAATTTATTTACGCATTTAATTAAGACTGTAAGCCTATACCGCACATTCATTTGTGAGGTCGGTGAGAAAAGTCAAATTGCACCTATTTATATCATTTTTCTTATTGACAACTTTTATTATATATATTTGCATTTATTTATTCATTTGTTTTCAGTTTAAAATATATATGAAAAGTTAAACTTATAGTATTACGATATGAAAATTATTCTATGATCTTTATTTAAACTGTTTTTAGATTAAAAGAAATGTTGATTGTTAAGTTTACATAATCTTGTTTATTGTCTGTAAAATTATATGTCATTCCAAGGAGCTAGTAATTAATATTGAACATAATATGCCAAGAGTGTGAAATTTATAATACTACAAATAATATTACTAGAATTGTTAATCATAAAATCTATACAGTTTAAATGTTAGAATAACAGAATGCGGACATTAAGTAGTGCGTGCTCTTTTTACCACGTCATATCATTATGATTAAACTTATCCTTTTTATTTATAAACGTGTGTACTATATTATTATTGCAAATTACAAAAGACGAGCATAAAATTTTTACTCTCTATGTGTTTGTCTCATAATATTCTGTATTGGCTTTGTGTGTAATGAAAAGTTAAGCCAAGGTAGTGTTTATATAGTAAACTACCCTAAAAAAAACTAATACAAATAGGTAATACAAAATAAGGAAAAATCACCCCTAATTAAAATAAGGAAATTTCACTCTTAATTAAATAAGGGAAGTTTTTCTTAACTACCAACTTTCCAAAGCACGAGTTTCCCTATCATCTTTAATCATACCCTGAAAAAAAAAAAACCAATGCAGCATAGGAGTCACATACTAGAAAGAATAATAATACTAGAATATAGTTATTTCCTTGAATTTTACATTAGTATTCACGTATAGATAGTATTATAGTAATTGTGTTGAGAAACACAATTCAATACAATCATATTTATTTCTTAATATTATAAATATGGTAAAAATGTAATTATTACCACATAATTACTAGCATTATATAATCTTAAAATATCTTTACTCACATATGTAAATCCTCCTTTGAAGATGATCATAACCAAAACTCGATAATAAAAATTATAATACAACTTCCATTATATTGAAATATATGTTTTGTGATTTTATTAACAGAGACGACAATGAGTAACCAAAGTTATGCCGCTGACTTCTCTTCAATCAAGGAGGCAAAGGAACGAATCAAGCCGTTTATTCACACAACTCCGGTCTTGTCGTCGGAGTCGTTGAATGCAATGGCAAAAAAGAAACTTCTATTCAAATGTGAATGTTTTCAGGGGTTATTTCAAAGAAACCCCTTTCTGAAAACATTCACATTTAAATAGTAGTTTTTTTTTTCTTTTTTTTGCCATCGCATTCAATGACTCTGACGACAAGGCCAGAGTTCTGTGAAGAAACGGCTTGATTCGTTGTCCGACATCCTTGATTGAAGATAAGTCAGTTGCATAACTTTGGTTATTCATTGTCGTCTCTGTTAATAAAATTACAAAACATATATTTCAATGCAATGAAAGTTGTAGTATAATTTTTTATTATCGAGTCTTGATTATGATTCTCTTCAAAGGAGGATTTACATATATGAGTAAAGATATTTCAAGAATATATAATATATAATGCTAGTAATTATGAGGCAATAATTACATTTTTACCATATTTTAAATATTATGAAATAAATATTGAATATGATTATATTTATAATAATTACTACAATGCTATCTATCTACTATCTATACGTGAATACTAATGAAAAATTCAAGGAAATG